>CM026426.1:61401905-62001905 GCA_014871385.1 Ceratodon purpureus | reverse complement strand
CAGGAATGATCAAAGTCAACATGGTAAAGAATTTCTTAGTTATTAGCCACGGTGGTAAGTTTAAGGTCACTATTACCGGCCACGCTGACCATGAGGACTTGTGAAGTTTGAATGGGCAAATACCATCACAAGAAACTTGAATTTGAACGTCACGTTCATCCCTCCCGAATTCCTTGGTATTGAAAATTTGAGGGTCCATTTGATCCAACTTCTTCCACGCCCTAGAATCCGCAGGGTATCTAACCTTCCCGTCTCTGCTTGGATTTTCCATATGCCATCTCATTAATTTGGAAAGTGCTGGGATTCGATAAAAACGTTGCAATCTAGGCGTGATAGGGAAGTGACGTAGAACCTTGAGAGGCCTTGTACGATTTAACATATCTTTAAACCTTCCAGCTTGACAATGAGGGCAACGGTCTAAATCCTTTGTTTCAGGCCCGTCAAACAGTGTGCATCCGTTTACGCAACCATCTATATTTTTGAAATTCAACCCCAAGCGATTTGTCAATGTTTTGGCTTGATACAACGATCCTGGTAAGCAGTTATCAGGAGGTAATAGGTTTTTCACAGTGGCCAATATGTCATCTGCTGCTTTCTCCGTAATTCCTTGATGCGTCGCAACTAAATTTATCATCATTATGGTTGCACCAAGCATTGAATGTTTGGACCCATCGTAGAGTAATTTCATTGCATCCTCCAATGCACGAGCGTCTTTAATTCTCTCTTCTTCTAATTGGGTATTGTCTAAGTTAACCCTTAGATTCTGCTGTAGATTTTGATGAGCTTCTGCAGACCCAGACGGTGGTTCAGGTGGAATAGGGGATGATGAACCTTGTTGGTGGTGAGTGAATTCAGCGTCCTCTGCTTCATGTTCACTTTGTGCAATATCAGGAATATTATCCGCTTCATTATTTAGACAAGCAGTACTTGTTCCACCTTCATCTGGATTTAAACTTAATCCAATTATATTGTCAGAGTCTTCCAGGGCTGACATTGTGATTTCATTTATTTTTTCCTCTATGTCAGCTACATCTTGGAACTGCTGGTACATGTCTTGTACCATGCTCTGTACTTGCACTCCAGAATCACGTTCCTCGTCACGTCGTGTAGAAGCAGCAACTTTTGCAGCTGCATCAGCTTCCCATTCGTCATCAGATGAATCGGGATCTTGAGGTCCTCTAGATGTTCTACATTCAGATGATCTCCCCCAGCGGAGTAAATGCCGCTCAATTTCCTCTAGTTTGTAAGGCATACCAACGCCTTTGTGCCTTGTACAAGGGCAATTGAGTCTAGTAAGTCCATAAAGAGATGCCCGCTCTTTGTCACGAATCCACAATTTATTGTCAGGTGCTCTAATTCGTCTCAAATCTGTAAGTGGTAATCTGTTCGCCATCCTGCACTCAATAGAGGTCTGTGTTATTAAGTAAAAATGATAAATTCAAAAAATACATGAGTAGATCTTCTTCTTAATTAAATCTCATGATCAAAATTACTGTTGTAATATACCACACATGGATATACATCTGCGTTCAACAGCAGACATCAACATCTCTATATACCCACGATATTATTTTTTTCATTATTTACATAGTTAATTAGACACTTGTTTGTGAAGATTTGCACAATTGAACCACTTTAAAAGTTTTAGGTCCTTAAATGTTATATTTCTGAAAAATTATGAGAAGAGCAAAAAAAAGTTACGAATCCGTTGTATGCAGTTAAGTAGTACCCTAGTATAAGGGAAGGTTGAGAGGCCAAATTGAAATAAAAATTATTACCCTTAGTTTTCTGATTAAGAAACGGATGTGAAATTCAGACAACTTATGTTCTCTTTCTGGAAATCTGTAAAATGATGAAGACTATAAAGCTGTAAAGGATGAACAGAGTTTTAGATTTTGGTGTAAGCAAACGATCCTGAAATAAAATTTTGCGAACACAGAAGAGAAAATCAATGAAAAATATATAAACAGTGTTCATGTTAAGAAGAACAATTATTAATGAATACCATATCTGTTTTATTGAGTTCAAAATAAAAGATCATGTAAAGAAGAAGATAATGTAATTAAGGTAAAACAGAAATGTAAAAGTTGAAAAAATAAAACACTGTCGATGCTTAACACAACATACGAGGTGTTAATTGATTGTTTTAAGGCTTTTGGACTGGTTTTAGGCGGAGGAAAAAAAAGGGGGTACAGATTTCACATGTCCTTATCATATATAACCAAGTAGAATCTTTTATATGATAAGTAGTTCCCAAAACAAAAATCAAAGTGCAATGTTAGAATTAAATAAATGTAGTTACTACCTTTACGTGGTTGTTGATATAACAATTGGAAATTGCTGTCTGGATTAGTTTAACTTATGAGTTTAGAAGTGAGTACGAAAGACTTGTAAGAGCTAAGAGACGATGACGGTCCGAGAAGTGACTGTAAATATACGATGATGCAGGAGATTAGCATGCAAATCCAGTTAAGAACAATGAACGAACAATATAAAGAGGGTGTACACAGATGAGTAGAGCACAGTGTCGTTGAAACTTTGCTATTTATTGAGTTTTAAATCAGAGTTGACCTCTCAAAAATGTAAAAGTGAATAAAATAAAATACGTAAAGGAAAAGGGGAAGTTCAAAAAGTAAATTAAGTAATCATATGTAGCAGTTGAGAATTAGTTGTTTCAAGTACTTTCAGCGTTTGTAGCCGAAGATCTTCCCTTGTTGTAAGAATTAATAGGGTAATATTTCAGACAACCAAGTTGAATCATGCACTGTGATCTGTAAAACAAAAATATGGATAATTTGTTCTCGTAAAACATGTTCAATATATCATTCTCTGGGTTTGTAATATGATGAAGAACACTTACATGGAAATGATTCATATGTAGAAAAACTGTTTGATTCTAGAAGAAAATGATAAACTCAATATAGCTTTACTATCTTTTATTTTTCCTATAAGAGGTCAAACAAACATTCATCCATTGATATACACACCTACTTACATTCGTTGCAGAGTGATGTTTTCTGCCACAGTATACTAGCATGTGAACGTGCATATAAAACCACATGATATACTAATACTAATGGGAACATAAAAAAATTACAATTAACAAAAAATTCAAATAAAATTAACACCTAAAAAATAAAATTGAGTGGATGAAGTATAGTTTTAATTATGAACCAATTTTTATTTTTTATTTTTCATTTATTTAAAAAATTATTGGAAATCCAGGATCCATAATGAAGTGAACAAATCCAAACACGTCATGAATATTATTGAATATTAATATAGTATCATATTTGAATTGTCATACGGAAAGATGTAATAATCTCACATTTTTCATTTTTTAGTAGTGACAATGAAACATATGTAAATCGTAACGAACTTTTTATGTGGGTGCTTATGCACATTATGAATTTGAAATGTTTTTTCAGCAAGGATTTTTCATACTCTCACATAGAGACCTTGATTACATACAAGAATTTCACATGAAAATAGAACATCTGATGTCACAAACATCTGGAAGAATATGATAATGTCAAATATAACAGTGGTTGCTCAAACATATAATAATGCATTTCAAACACTCCACTAAATCAGATTATGTGGGAAATACTAAACGTACTGTCATACGTATTTAAAACGGTATGTGCCTTTACTGTCCAGTATTCTTTAAGACTTAACAACAAAATGTGAACGTCCAGACGATCGAACTGTAAGTAAAAGATTAATTAATACTTTGAAATGTTCGCAGTACAAAAACATCACTGTATGACCGAATGTGAACTGAACAACTTTCTAATATGGGAGTGATTTCACGAGCGTAAAGGGAGCTGTGAGTCCCCGAAGCATTACCTCGCAGGGGTAGAGTATCATCGGAAGGAATGCTTCTTTCGGAAATGGGAAGACCCGAATTACTTCTCAAAGTATCGACGTTGTAGACATACACGACATTTCGTACTGTAATTTCGCGTTTTAGAGAGAAGAAATTTCAGGGTAGAGGCAGTCAAAATGCCTAGTAGTTTTGTCGACGAAGATGGCAGTGATGGAAGTACAGAACGATCTGATTCCAAGAGCAACAGGGAAGAGGAGAACGAGTACGAGATGCAACGGAAAGCACGAATCGCGAGTAACATGGCTTGTTTCCAGTCAGTACAGAAAGCCGCAGACGCATTGTGAGTTTTTGTTTGGTCTACTAAACCCTAATTTAGTATCCATTGTTTGCGCTATTTAGGTAGACGAGACCAAATGCCAGATATTCTTGGAGAAAACTAGGGTTTTGTCCTCAAACTCTGTGCCTTAAAAAATAGAGTATTGGGAATTTACAGTCGTTGTCGTATATGTCCACTGTTGAGGACCAGTACCTGTGCTGCAAACAAAGTATCTGTTATCCGGAGATTCGTGTGGAATATTTTATTATAGCCTAGTGTCTTTTCCTCGAACTTTATGCTTGAATAGAGAGTATTTATGTGTGTTGTCGTTTTCTAAGACCTTAACCCACAAATGACCTTGCTGTAAACGTTTTTAATCTGAGTTTTAACATTGCGCAGGAACGCTGACATTGGTCGATACAAGAGGAAAAGAGAACCGAAGACAAAGGTTCACATACAGACTGAGATACGTCGGAGCGGAAGAACTCTCAACAAGACCCTGGAGGAGAAAATAGTAGTCGACAATTGCAAACATGTAGGAAATCCCGAAGAGCAAATTGAACATCTGCTGCGACAAACCGCGCGAGGTAAATTTATGTTTTCACTATAAATGGTTTTATTTCGATGCTAACTCTGGAACTGCGTAATTGAGTGTTTCATATGCATGTTTTCTTGCCATCGTTGACAAATCTGTTCATCATTAAGAATTTCTAATCTTCTGTGATATGTTTGTATTATGATGTGGTTGTGCGAGTAAATTTAACTTCAGTTTAGGGTTTCGGCTTTATGGGTATCGACATGTATGATAAATATAGATGCAAACTCGGGAGCACAAACCAAACGGATTCTTCAATGTATTCTACATACTGTGACGCATGCAAATATTTTCTATAATTAGTCCTGTTGAGTCAACAGTTTAATATGAGGGAAACTGATGTGGTGAATTCTCAGGGACGGAGACAGCGCATGTTAATTGCGTGCGTCCAGAGGAGGACCTTGGAAATCCTAAGCGATGCAGACAGTTGAATCCCAATGCTGAGAACGGTGGTCAATGCAGTCGACATAAAAACACACCATCTGACGATGGCGTTTTTGCATCTCCAATTCCAGACATGGAGAAGAGGCATGCTGAGGATCTACGTCATCCGTCCAAGCCAAGTCCTTTTCAGACTCTTGGTGGATGGGTCTATGTACCTCTTCCTGGCGGTCAACAGAACCCAGGTATGTTCAATCTGATTCCTGGTTTTCAACAGGGGGATGATGCCTGGTAATTGGCCATTTCAGAGTCCCGTGGAGGGACATGGAACGAACATGGCAGCGAACCCTGATGCAGAGACAGTGATAACCAATGACGACGTTCCATTGAAGTCATCGTATTTGAAAGAAGATTCTCTGAAGAGGAGAATCCATCGGTCGAGGAGAAAAGAAGTGGAGGAGGAGTCTAGACGACACGAAGATGCAGGTTTGAAACCCTACCAAGTACAGGTAAGATCCAATGGACTTATTGACAGTGGATGTAAGGGTCACTTAGAATGGCAACAATTCGTGCGTGATACGACACCACGAATGCTGGACATGAGTGTCATTAGGTACGAGGACCAACTGGAGAGCTCCAAAAAAATGTTAAGAGAGACCCTCTTTATGAAATTCGAATTTCTGGACCATAAAGTGACAGAGACCTCATTCGACACCATGATTAAAACGTGGCTGCGTAGAGACCGTGAAAGAATGAAGAGAGTGCATGGTGGGAAAAATAAAGCTCCTGAAAAATACAATCCAAAACAGTGGGAGTCGTTGAAACAGTATTGGGATTCACCATCTTCGAAACAGAAATCGGAAAAGATGATAGAGACACGTAGGAAAGTCGTCAACATCCCTCGCGTTGGTAGACACGGATATGCAGGCAAAGAAGCTCAGCTCGTAAGTTTCATAACTTTTTACTGTCAGTTTTGATCTCAGATTGAATCGGTTTTACACATATTTCTGCATGGTTTGAGATTAAATTTATCTGCCAAACTCTTTATCATTTACATTGCGGTTTCTTCTTGGAATGCCTATTGCCTCTGAAAACTGTCTCGTCATTATTGTACAGAGACGCGTTCGTTCAGTTTCCCCAAGTGTTGCAGACCGTGCTGAAGACCTGGAGGAGACGAAGGAGAAACCACTCAGTTCGGTAATGAACGACGACTTAGCGAATTTAAAGTACTTGCAGTCTGTTATATTTCTAAACCGTGCAGATGTAATGAGTATTTCATATGTATTTGTTATATCGTTACAGGGTATGTTGGAAAAACCAATGCCATACCATGTTGAGTATTGACGTGCCAATGTTCAGCGCTCGAATAATAGTCTGTACAGTATTCACTCTTCTTGTTGTACTAAGTTTCTATACCGCATTCTTTCATACAGACTATGGAGAACCAGTGTGTTATTGTTTTTTTTTTAATTCCCTTCTGGAGTACATGTTATCAGTTTTTTGCAAACCGTAGTGTCAGCGGACTCCGGCCATGATAGTATTCGTTTTTTATTTATTTATTTTTTTTAATACGAATCTCGTACAGAGAGTCATTAATATTTGATGAAATTGTTTTGAAATGAATCGAAATCTTATCAGTACAGGCATGAATATAATTTTATTTTGTTTTCGTAACTGAATTCGGAACGACAACAAGCGTGGCGACTGTTGACAATGGAATGTAATCAATTGGAGACCAATAAAAGGTTGGAGGAAAACAATAAGAGACTGGATGATGTTATGAAGAGTAACATCAAACTCCAGCAAATGCTATTGTCTGTGCTGGGCAACGTTTCAGGTAAAGATTCGAGTAAAGAGAGTCCTTTGGAAAGTAGTCCACTTCAATTACAGAGGGAGACCTCGGACAGCGGAGGGCGGAACTTGTCAAACGTGGATGCTTGTTCAGTGGGTAAGGACAAGAGCGAAATGTGGTGGGACAATCTATGTCAGAAGTCAGGGGACGAGGACATTGCAGTTTTTGAAGCAAATGAAGCATTGTTGTCACCGGCGAAACGGAGTTCCCAGGTGAGTCCTAGTTCGCGTAGCAATTAGTTTATTGTACGAAAAATCAATTTAAATCTTTCAGCGACCAGAAGCTATTTATATCATGTCCACATAATCAGTAAAGAAGATTTAATTCCGTTTCAGCGATAACATATCTAACAGTGGAATGTTGTGGAATTTTCAGCAAGAAGATGTTTTGCTGATATTCGTTTACATCATGTCTACAAACATGTAATCGTTGCCGAGGAATTTTAGTTCAGCGGATATTTAGACTCATGGTTGATGCAGAATGTAATTTTGCGACATTGAAATTGATTTCTGATCTGATATGTTAATGATCTATTTTTTTTTAATGTGTAATGGATATTGTTGGCGAAAACTTTGTATCTTATTACTAGCGAAGATATCGGCAGTATTAGAGAATCCGTTCTAAACATATGTTTTTTATATTTGGGAAAATGTGACAGAAGCGGGTGACGAAAAAGCCTGGTAATGCAAGCAGGAACCAGAGAGAATCTTCAAATGAGAAGGAGGTACCTTCGAGTGCAAAATCCCTTGTTGTCTGCTGTTGCCAATTGACTTTATTTTGATAACGTTTCAATTGTAGAGGGGACAGAGAGGGGGTGGTGGTGTTGTTGACTGATGCACATTCTGCAGTAATGAGTGTGACGTTTCACTCAGAGCATAACCGATCATATAACTTACGGCGTATGCGATCTTCCTCTGTTGAATACTTACTGTTCTAACACCGAAGTTGATGTCCACTCTCTAATCAGTCACAGTCAACCGTGAGTGCAGGTAGAAACTACACGGGTAGAGGGATCGGGCTCTGTGGATGGAAGAGAGGTAATCGAATATCACTTCACTATTGAATTGCAAGGCCTGATAGCATCATGTTTGCTATGTACCATGAATTGAGATGGAGTCAGTGATTTTGATCTCAACTTTATTTTGGATCTGAAGTAGCTGATAATCCCATTGTCTTGAGGAGTAACTGTATTCTCATATATGTCCAAGATGGATTAGAGTATATTTAACTTTTAGTTTTTTAGTTCATTCAGGTGTGTGTGTTGTTCATTTTAGTTCAGTTTTTGCTGGATCAGTTGTGCTTTCTAATCAAAACGTTGCATGTTCTGATTAGTTATAAGTGCGCATTGGTTTACAATTAGAAGTTTTGCTGAAGTGACACGAGGTTGTACCAGAAACATATGTAATACATAGGGCTTGAGCGATCGAATAAGCAGTAACGACATTGTGAAAGAGGGAGAAAACTTTGTTTGTTGAATTTGTCAGCATAAAACCAAGTATTATCAGTCTACAATTTCATGAATTGAAGCTTAAGATGTTTTACTAATAGTGTATATGACATGGAACACAGGTAAGACAATCATTAGAGACGGTTCGGAGAACAACACGCGCCGACAAAAGGAAGGTATATAAGGAACCCACCGTAAACTGGGAACATGATTTTACATTACCAGAACCTAGGACGAGATTATGTATTCATCTCCGTCGCAGCAGATAAAAAAACCATTATGACATTCTATTGTGTTTGTGTTCCAGCTTCGAGTAGGAGATAGAGTATGGCTGGGTGACACAAAGAACAAAAGTATCCGAGTGGCTACGGGAACATTGATTGACCTCGGAGGACAAGGTGTGTTCCACACTCGTCCAATACCAGAGGATTATGTCCGAGTAAATATTGAGGAGGTACTTGTAAACATCCCCCTCATGTTTCCAGTCGAAGAAGCTGACCAATTCAGCCTGGAGGACGCCCGAGGTTCGAGTGTGCTTTGGTTTGCAGGACTCACCTCAATTAAAGAGTAGGTAGATGAAATTTCATTCGGAACTCTCATGTGCTACTGTTAGGACCAAAGGAGATCAGAGTGTGGAAATCTTCGTATCATTCGTTTGATGTGGTGCGATATGTTTACGACCTTGAGCTGTACTGTGTACAGTGTTCTAGTATGGAGCAGGGTTAATAGTTTTCAGTGTTCTTTTGTGTCGCTAACAGGTTTTTATGTAATGTTGTTGAGTATCAGTAGTCGGGGAGATCGATTGTCCGTGCGTGAAAACAATTCTGATTTTTTTGCGCAGAATGTTTGTATACAGAAGACTATTTTAACGTCATACTATTTTCTATGTAATATATAATAGATCCCGGAATGCTGTTTTTTCACATACATGAGTATCCGTTCGCAAGAGAACACGTGTCGAAATGATTGGCCAACACATTTTCTGTGATTGAATTACTTATTTCTGCATTTTCTACGTCCGTGCTTCTGTTGATTCTGGAACACACACGTGTCAGAATACGAGACGTTGAAAACATTCAGTGAAAGAATTGCTACATAATCGATAATGCTGTACACGAATACACGTGTAGAACCACGGTTACGGGGATGACGCAAAGCTCGGTGTGGACATTCAGTTAAGTTCGACTGATCTGTAGATCCGAGTTCGAACCCGTTGATTGACAATATGTACACGGGACGGCCATATTTGCAGTACATTTAATCCCCACATCCGTATGTCAAAAGTGCAAATAACGGACATATCCCCATGTACCAAACGCACTCATTTCAGAACGGCCGAGGCTTTCGCAAGAGAGAACTAGCTTCGCGGCAAAACTGGTCCGTAGCGACGCCTACCTGTTAATGACTGGTCCATATGGACAGGACTTTTCCTAGTCGCTTTTCCTCGCAGGGAGTCTATTACGACAGAAAATGAAGACATTTATGCTGTCCTAAATTCGTGAATTTCTACTAGTGGCAACACGTGATGATCGACCACATGTTGGATTTTACTTGCGAGCCTACGGATTGGTGGTCGCGTATTGATTGTTTGCACATTGACAGGCAGGTTCTTTTGGAGCTGATCCCACGACTAGCTTGCCTTTCCAAGGCGTGGAACGCGGCGGTGCCCAGGCAAATGGAGTATGCAGCTCTTCGTGCTGCGTCCTCTCTCAACAAGACCCCTTTCTGGAATTCAAATTGGTTGCGTCTACGTGGCTCCAACCCATTGGCAGAATTCGACAGTGCCTTCTACGTTTTCTTCAGATCATGGAGTGTCGCTAAGCCCATTCCGTTGAAGTTGAGGACGGCGGCATTAAGTGACCTATCCAATGCTGAGTTGTGTTCGTTGTTTACGGTGCTGAGGAGCGATTGGATGGTGGCAGTGAATGTGGTCCTAGGCGATGGGCAGGAGCTCCTGGACACCATGTGGGTGACTCCAGCTAAGCGCGCCAAGACCCTGTAAATGTACCTCTTTTCCATTTCCCATTCGTTTTCATTAATTTGTTATTGCTCTAAGGCACTGCTCCTACTTCAATGCTGCTTAGTTCACATTGCTGATTTTCGCATAGGTGATTGCAGCTGAACTTATTTTTTTGCACAAGTATATGAATAAACTTGTTAGTGTATCATGTTCCTAACACCTAATTTTTGTGCATGTTGTAGATGCATCTAGCTCGCGGCTACTAGGATTGAATATGCTAGGACTGTAATTGGGGCGTAGTTTTTTGTGTGTTAGTGAACACTTGCTTTTTTCATAAACCTTGTAATTCTGCTTATCGAACTTTTTCTACACTGTAGTTTTGAATATATAACTGTCGATAATCTTGATTTTACACTGTAAGGCTCGGGGTCAGTCAATAACTTCATTTGGGTGAAGTCTTGTAAATTCTATCATCTGCGGAGAAACTGATAATTCACTACCTCTTTATACAATACCTCAGTTCATATCTCTCACGTGGCTTCATATTTCTTGTGCTTCACATTTCAGCATTGTGATTGTAGTTTTTTCAATTCCAGTCACATGTACTCTGTTACAACTATTGAATAGGAGTATATTTGTTCTTATTGGAAAGTGTAAAGGGAATTGACATTGATTCTGTTTCACCGATTTGTTCTGCTATTGATTCACAACGTACAAAGTGCTCTATGCTTTCTCTTGTAGGAATTCTTCACAATTCCGTAAAGCAAGGTAAGTCTACATTTTGGCATACTGTTTCAAATATAAATGTAAGTGTTCTATAAGGTTTTTGTAATTGTTTGCAACTGTACACTCAAATGACTTAGACAATGTTTAATCAATTATTGTATTCTGGCTCTCTTCTCGGGTTACCTCGGGATTGTAATTCAAAGCCATTTGGTTTTAACGGCCCGAAGTTTGTTATTCTACGCTCTGAGTAGCTCGGTTTTTGGTTTAAAGTGAACATTGGAGACCCTATTTTTGCAGTAATTGCGAGACCTGGGCTGACCAATTCGTCACCCTTAAGACTTTAATCATTTTCACAACAAGCAAGGTCATCAGTACAAAGGTGAGTTATCTAGATCCAAGATACCAATGTATTCCCAGAGAAGGTTGACCAACTTAGGATTATAAGTTTCGCTTGTTGCTCGACTATGGATTAGTGAAGATTTCTACTAGAAATGAGTTTTAGTCTGTCACGTTCACACATTGGAGAATGGATTGCATTGTTAGTATGGCTTAGTGGGTTGCAATATCTAGTATCCGACTCCTTAGCTTTGTGATTGTAATTCAAATTCGTTTTTTGGAATTCATATAAGCCATCAGATAATTGGGTCCAGTTGCTTTCCTTGGCTTTCCAAGGAGTTGTTATTTTGAAATCATGTGAAGTACAATGAGGTGCTTCCAAGCTGTATATGCAGCAACCGACTAGATTGATTATGGTTCCGTTCTGACGTGCATGGAGGTTCTCATTGACGTCACAGCATTCTTTGACGTTTACATGAGATGGATAGATTTGGTGTATTTGAAGAGTGACTTATGATAGAAGCTTGGCCCAATACTCGTAGTTGGCGCTAGCCTTGAACAAAGCACTTACTGTTGTTGGAAGCTCTGTGGTTTTTTTGTGTTGGTAAATGAGATGCTAGGTCTTTTCCTCCTGATTGAAATGAATATGAAGTAAATAGAAATGCTCCAGTATCTTAAAATTCAGGAGTAAGAGCTGGCCAGGAACTAAGCGTACGTAACTCTTGTATATAAATTTTTTTTAGCAGACCTGTAATTTTGCTACAAATTGGAAGTAAACGGTCCACCCAGATTACGGTAACGATGCGATCCATTAGTTCCTCTATGCATGTAGAGTATGTTCACATCTACAAACTAGATGTTTATGTCAACATGGGCAGTTGTAGTTGAACTCCCAGTCTACTAGAGATGAGTGAATACGTAGGTGAGGACATTCCTTTCTTTTTACTTGCCATGCATGCACCTTTCTTTTAACTGTGACACTAGCGAATTTGGGAATCGAAGACGTCTATAAATGTGTTGTAGTATTCAATCTAAAGAGTAAAACTAGTCAGAGGAGTATGAGTGATGGACACATTGATTGAGAGTGTGGATCGGTTACACATGCTGAGAGAGGGACCCTTGTAGTTAAACTTGAGCTGCAGAACTTCAAGTTTGAGCTAAAGTCCATAGACTTACCTCTTCTTCGTGATGCACTGAGGGAGTCATGGGAAGAATACGAGGCAGAGCTTGATGCTTTATTGACCCTGCTTCACTTGTTTGCTCCCACACGCTACATGCGGGGAGTGATTGACGTGGATAAGAGGATTAACAAACAGCTCGACCATGTAATGAACAGGAGACTGGTGAAGAAAGCATGTGGTGGCGTGGTGGCGTGGTTACAAGAGAACTGAGAATCTCCGGAAGATGATAAAGGCGGCCGAGGTAGAGGTAGAGGTTGAGGCTCTAGAAGCAGTCGAGAAGATAGCCAAGGAAGATTGCTACGAACCCATCATTGAATTGGCCCGGGTCTCGTCTAACTCTAGAACGCGAGTTTGCAACTAGTAGTGAATCGACTTATGTTTAATTGTATTTTATTATGCGTTGTTTTTGAGACAAAGAATGTGAGTGTTATGAAGAAGAATTAGCAAAGGAGATATTGGAACGTATGACATTTTGTCACACAGTTTGTTGTATCCTATAGTTATTCACATGATAAGGTTGTTTAGAGAGCATTTAGGGGGGTTAAGCGCAAAATTGTTTGTTTTATGACTCAGTTCTCCGCAGAGGTGTGTTTGTTATGTTGTTGTGTGACACTGTGAAGGGTAACTTCGAAGGGTTGGTGCAATTCACCATTCATCAGTGTTTGTTTGTGAGATTTTATTTTAAAAAATTCTACGAACAGAATAAGGCGGCGTGTAGGCGGACATTGGTGATTTAGGCATGTGACAAAGATTGTACTGTGAAGCGTTGTGTTGATTCCGATCTTCTTAAAGAGGATTTGTTACTCCTCTGCAAAGTGAAAATTTTCGTGCAAAAAGACCCGGCAACGAGGATTGTCTGCTTGGTGTAATGGAGGACAGAATGTCAAGCGGCACGACTGACATGGCTGTGCAGAAATTGGACGAAGAGAATAAGCCACTACCGTATGGATAGGGAGAAAACGTGAAACACCAAACAGACATAAGTGCACAAACTGAACATCGATTTACTTATGTTTATTTTTTACTAGTTAAATATATGGTGAGAAACAGATTTGCAATATCAAACTTAGAGACCCATAAGAGTGTAAGTTGTAAAATTCTAGAGAATTCAAATGACGTTGGTTGTTTTATTCTTACAGCCTGGTGATGGTTGTTCAGGAAAAGGAGCACCTGCTAAATTTTAGTATCCTAGAGATGCCACATCAATCTGGAATGGTCGCAACCACAGGCATCTTTGTAACTCATGCAGGTGCATGCATTGCACGGCTCAGCGTTGGGTTGTACTCCCACATTGTAATAGTAAACTTCCGCGTCCAAGCCATGGATTACCTCTCGACGCACGCATTTGTGCAAAGCGGCGATGGTGTCAGCACCTTCCACGACATAAGACTACAAAACGCCACGAATGTCCGTGCGTGGAGTCAGGGGACGAATGGCATGATAAGCTAGTAGTAAAAGAGTGTGATATACACGAAGGGAACCCAATTGGCGATCTTCCGATGGAAGACAATTACATCAATTTTAAAAGCGAGGATAAAACAGGGATAGTGATACCTGGGATAATTGCCAGGGGTGATTAGGATGATAAATAAGTACATAACTTATATTGTGTAAGTAAATGTCAGTAGTTAACTGTTTGACTCTCGGTATAGCTGATGCTATGCAGAGATCGGTCTTCTGTTTTAATGGGATAGTTAGTGTTATTTCATTCACCACTAACTAACAGCACTACTTGTTTTAATCGTTTTACTCTGGAAGACTTTAAGTCGTTCGATCACGGTGTTCGATTCTGGTGAATTGTCACATGATCTTGTTATAACGTAATCCTTTTTTTTTTTTAGTTTGGAGTGGATTTGAGTGAGATAGGTAACATTAAGATCATTGTGTAACTCTGTTATTTTTATTAATTAATTTGGCATTTTTACATGTTAGTCCGCAATATTCACTCAATTTTTTTATTTTATTTTTATTTTTTTCAGTTTTTCACTATAAAACACTAAACCTGTATCTCTATATGTAGAATTTACTATTCTGCTATAGTTGCCTCGCGCCATCTTTATTCTCCTTCAAGTGTTTTCCCAAGTTTGCAAATATGCATTACATTCCTCTTTTTATATAATATACTGTAGTTTATAAGAAAAGGCGGAAGCATATGAGAATACTTTTCTGAGCAGATGTTGCAGAATCTCTATGGAATGATTGGGGAACTGATGAGTGAAGTATGCACTAAGATGATTATGTCATTCCCAGTATGAGGGCTATGATTACTGCATACTCCACGATGACTGGATTGAATGTTCTGAACTGTGATGTTATTGCTCGTTGGAGTGATGTCAAGCCAGTAATGCAGAATGTCATGTCAAGTGTAATTGTGATCACTCATGGTTCCCTAAACGTCTAATTAACGCAGAAACAAGCTCCAGAGTATGGTAACCGTGGTTTTCCGATAATGTACCTGGTTTCTTCATTGACTATTATCCTTTTTGTAGATTTTAATGTACAGATGAAGAATAAGAAGATTGCTAGGCGCTGTTTTGGGAGACATTGGAATAGCGTCAGTTATGTATAAGGCATTCTGACTCCGGAGAAGATTCCAGAATTTAATTTTTGGCCAGGTTGGAGAAGCTTCGGGAGTCCTATGTATTGAGGTTTCATTCAATAGACGGACTATCACGTATGTGATTAGTGCTAAACCTTGTGGAGGGGATTACTGTGTCGATGTATTTGCAGAACCGTGATGGCTTGTTTGTAATTGTATTGAACCAGGTACTTTAGTTAGAGTTCAACAAAAAAATTCTAACCGGACAGCAAAGTTTTGTAATCGTGGTTTCCATATTGTCAACGTGCTTGCGGACTTGTGAGTGAATATTGTTTTCGGGATGTAATGAGTAATGTGAATAACTCTATGTTGATCTTTCTGTGAAGATCAAAAATTTCTGACGAGAGAACAACGGCCGGAGCAATCTTCGGAATTAAGTCACAGAAGAGAGGTATGTAGTCTTGGATAGCTTAATCGTCTTGTACGTGCTCGACTGATGTTTTATATGTGGAAAATGTTGTTATACGGTAATAAGAGGTTGCAGTACAGCTTATTCACGTGTAGGTGATGCCGTGGGTGAGGAATTTGTTGCACGGTCCAGTTGTTTGTAAGCAAAAAACACGGGTTTCTCTAGTAGTCCAGAGTGTTTCAAGTAAACAATATCATGTTTTTGGGTTAAATTTTAACATGCTTCATTACACACAGTTGGTGCTAATTCAGCATGTTTTACTTGGTGAATGTTTAGGTCGTCACCAACTTCTATAGAAGTAAGCATTAGTACAGTACAGATTGTCATACATTTATTTCGGGACAATGTTTTGCCGAGGGAGAAATAAAGCATATAGTTTGGGGGGGAAGCATGGTAAAGTGAACCACAAAGTGCAAAATGTCATCACTAACAAGTGAATATGAAGTGTGCTGTTTTTTAAAGCTCAAAGCTGATTTTGAGCATTTTGGTGTAGTTTTTGAGCATTTCAGTCACTCTCTAGGGTGTCATAAGGTATCTTACACGCATCTTTATATAAAGAACATCCTGAATTGAAACTAAATTTGACCACTAGTTCTAAATCATGAAAATGAACGTTTCCAAAGTCTTGATTTCTTCATTTGGTGCCCTCTATTGTCTTTAGAGGATGTTTTTTGCAATTTAGAAAACAAAGATTGGTGAAAAAAAACGCACAAAAAGTATCGCGGAAGTGAGTCGTGACCCTCTTAAAAAATATCCTTGCGATACTTTTGGAACCCTAAACCAATTAATGGGTATATGAATTGATCATTTTAGAATACCTCTTAAACATACAGAGGGCACCGCAAAATTAAAAGTGATTTTGGACAAAACCCTAAACCGTTATGTTCACTTTTTCAAATGACTGCATTCACTTTGTTTGGATTTAAAGCCTTTGAACAATAACTTTAAAGTGTCTACTTTGCACGAAAATTTCTCAAGTTGTAGAAAAACAAGTTGAGAATCCATATTAGCAAAAACAATTGACTTCAATTACATCTTTCCATCACTTTTGTGCAATTTTTGCAAAAGGGCTGAAATTGACAGTGAGCTAAGCACTTTTGTGGTCCACTTTACCATGCTTCCCTCATTTGTTCATTGCGCGATTATACATGGGAAACAATTGTGGGACCCAGGACCATCATTGAAATAAAATCTGAAATGGTTATATGTGATTGCATTGTAGGACTTCCCTTCGATCACCATGTCTACGTCGGGGAGTTCTCTATCCACATCATTGGAGGAGCCGTCTACTTACATTGTCGCAGGTAATGTCCATTTTGAACCTAGTTGCTGTGTATGTTAGGTCGGTTAGTATATCGAGGACCTTCAAAATGAACACAAGAACGGGAGATCATGTATGGATTACAGGTACAGAATAGTACGAAGTGTTAAACAAATAACAAACTTAATTACCTCCATCATGGGAACACAGAGATGGATGGCTACATTCGAAATTAAAATTACTGTGTTCTATACTTGAATGCAGGAAACCCTGGTTTAGTAAAAGTGTATTGGAATGATTGGTCTTCTAATGTTCATTTGTAATGAAAGAATAGAATCTGATATTTACGAAATTTCCTTTGTTGTGGATATATGTTATCCTAGTGACATATCCAAACAGGGAAGCAGATGTCTCCGAGGACTCGAACGAAGTGGTTCAACCTGTTTACAACAACTTCTAGATTCCAGGAGTGCATGACAGAGTAGAGCATGAACAAGATCATGTACTCCCAAATGGAGTGGAAGACGTTCTTTGTATTGGGAAAGGACAGACACATAGCTATGTGAATGAAAACCTTATCCTGATTGACGACGGACAAGATCTTCTAGTGGGTAATGCCGAAGATGGATCGATTGTAGGAATGCATGACAAAGTAGAGCATGGCCAGGATCATGTACTCCCAAATGGAGTGGAAGACGTCTTTTGTGTTGAGGAAGGACAGACACATAGCAATGCGAATGAAAACCTTATCCTCATCGACGGTGGATAAGATCTTCCAATGGGTGATGCTGAAGACGGATCGATTCCGTTGGTAGCACAAGGGATCAAATCAACTAACAACAATACGTCTGCACTGCCGTCGCACACCATCGAGCACGGTGTAGAGTTCAGTCATGTCACCGTTGGAGACGAAAACGACCAAACTGAAGGGATAATGCAAGAGTGCAATAGTGGAATCGATACAGTGCTCTGTAATGGAGAGATTGCAGAGGTAGTAGCGAATAGCCTGCCAATGGACAACCAAGGGGAAGCAGTTCCCGGGACAGAGGAAAAGTCATTATCATTAGAAACGACGACATTGATGATCCGGAAATGTACGAATGTCCATGGGTGGGCCGTGTTTCCTCTATTACTGTTGTTGAAGATCACAATAACCACTACTCAAGACTTTAATGCGGAGGACATACGTCGCCATCGTTTGCGGTAAGACTTGGGAGTGCCACAAAGAGTCTCCGGTTGACAAGCATCACCACGTATACTCCTCTACAAAAATGGGAGTACCAAATGGGTTAGCCAGTACATGGGGTGGAGAATGTCGAGAAATGGGCAGCTGACGTTGGTTTGGTATAGGGTGAGCCCCCCCCGGTAGGGGCTCACGCGTTTTTAGATCCCCCGACGCACTAGGGGTAGGGCGTAGTATATCCAAGTCCAGCGTTCATATCCATGATATTCCGATACCTGCCTGAAGCCAAGGGAGTAATAAGACGCGTCTTGTAGTAATTCACACGTTTGGCCCATAGAAGAGTGTCATCCGTAAAACTCTCAGCAGTCATTCCAGGAATTGAACCGCTTGCAACTCGAAGAGGTACAGCTGTTAGTCTTGCAGGCCACTTAGCAAGACCCCCACCAGCAACTTCTTTCGTGTCGCTTGCTTCTGGAAGGGGAGTGATACACGTTTCCATTTTCCGATACCTGTGAAGAATGACAGTAACGTAAGTTATGCCATCTATCAGAGCTTCATAACTGCAACTCTGACCAGTATCGTTCCTTAGGTTTCTCTTAACAACACTCCACTTTCAGATTAATTTCAACCTGAGATATCTTTTCATGCATACATATACATCCACCGAATGTAGATAGGAAATTATGCTGTAAAGAGACAATTGCTGACAGGCGCGTTGTAAAATATTGTACCAAGTAAGTATGGAGCATGGGAATTT
Organism: Ceratodon purpureus; assembly: GCA_014871385.1. Taxonomy (NCBI): domain Eukaryota; kingdom Viridiplantae; phylum Streptophyta; class Bryopsida; order Pseudoditrichales; family Ditrichaceae; genus Ceratodon; species Ceratodon purpureus. The sequence goes on along the minus strand of CM026426.1, from coordinate 61,983,073 downwards.
CATGCTATGAGACAAGTACTTCAAGTTTGAAAAAGGCTCGACCTAAGGAACGTGAACCGAGCAGAAGTCGCTTACCATGCAGTGTCAGGATTTTCAGCACGACTGCGGATGTGTGGGCGCAAGTTCGCATCGCGCAGACGCTGCTGCTCACACTCAACGTGGTTCAGAGGCTTCTGCCAGATGGCAATATTATCCTTCTCCGCACACTTCTTCCAGCAAAGGTTACGAGCGGCTTCCTCAATACCATCTTGCTCAGCTTCAAGGTCCTCAACGGTCAGCTCCTTGTGAGGGGTGTTGGCAAACCACGTGTAGTCTCGGCTCTGCGGCCACGGGAGAGGATTTTTGTATCCAGCCGGAGCGGGGATCAAACACCTGAGGAGTTCATCCTTTCCAGGGCAATGCCGTTCTCTGTAAATCAATCTTTCTCGTTGGTATTTCAACGAGCGCTCAACATCTTCACATGGAGTATACTCGCTGTATTTCATGTCGCATGGTTCGAAAGTAGTATAGTTTGACCCAGAATCGGTGCTCAATGAGCTATGATGAGCTTCAAAATCAAGTCCATTCTCTAGTTTGCAAGGAGGACGAACGAGCTTCAGGTCTCCGAAGGAATTTGATTGCAGGTCAACAGGGGTGTTCTGCCATGAACCTAAGATGTAGAAGAAACAACATAATCCAGCAACGCTGACAATCCATGTAATTTTCTTGCGCTTCGCCAACTCGGCGGTATGAATCTTCGGTGATACCGGTCCGTTGCCCAAAATTCCTGTTCGATTGAACAGCACATGATAGTCAGTGGCCTTAAATGACTTCACGCTGTTGCAGAAAAAAACTACAACGTCCTGAAATCAAACCACGGTCAGGACTCTTTTTATCGAAATCGCACACCATCAACTTCGGACAAGACCCTAGCATACTTGAAGGTTAGTTGCTGAAATATGACACATATACTAGGTGTAAGATTGTTGCGATTGGTAGATATAGAATTTTCTCTATCATATGGTCAACCCTCCAAATTCAAGTTAAGCTTCCGGTCTGAACAGTATCACTTCGATCAATTACTGGAATATGGTATTACATTGGTACTGATATCAATCGTAATCAATTCTTACACTCCGAGCAATAGATCTAAGTTCTATCACAGGTTCATTGACGACATGGTTACACACGTCCTGCTCGAAATAAGCTTGTCACTTTCGTCAACGTGCAATTAAGCGGCCTGCCGTTTCAACGGCTTCAGCGTTTTCTAAACTTTAAGACAGCTGACCAAATCTAGGAATTAAGTGCATCAGAATATCGAGAGATACACAGCTATCTTCCAGAACCAGAGGTGATGCAATATTACCGTATTTAGCCCATGGGATGAGGCAACGAGAGCATTTCTCAGCCATGATGCCGAGTATAGCGGGAACTCCTCTCTCCAAGGCAAATTGGATCTGCGAGACGTGTGTATACTTCTAACCTACTAACCTACTAATCTAATAGAATCCTAATCGTAGTCCCGTCGCACCCAGATCTGGTGAATGCTCTCCGTGGTTGCAGCAATTTTCTTCTCCGTGTCCTCCACCTTCTCCTTGAGATCTTTAATTCCCTTGTCCACCGAGCGTGCTAACGTGGTGATGGAACCTACATGCCTGACAAAAGCTAAACACGCCAAGGAAAATGCAAAGCCCGTAACGCCACAAATCACTTCCATAGGGTTCATGTTGTGTCTCCTCGGGGGCGCCGGCGGCGCTTTACGTATAGGGTGAGCCCCCCCCGGTAGGGGCTCACGCGTTTTTAGATCCCCCGACGCACTAGGGGTAGGGCGTAGCCCGACCCGTGCGGTAGGGGGATCTAAAAATGCGTGAGCCCCGACGGGGGGCCTCACCCGGCGTAACAGCCCGTTGGAATTTTGGCGTACCTGCCCAGTCTGCCCGTTACTGCCCGTTACTGCCCGTTACTGCCCGTTACTGCCCGTTACTGCCCGTTACTGCCCGTTACTGCCCGTTACTGCCCGTTACTGACCGTTACTGCCCGAGACTTGTGGATGCAAAATGTTTTCCGTACTCAGCGAACGCCAACACAACCAGCGTTCCCATCTGGGTTCTAGTGATGTTCCCAACAACCCATTCGTTTATTCATAATCCTTACAGCTCATTATGCTTGCGCTCTATTTATACCTGGAATACTTCAATATGACAAACCATATGGGATTAACTCCGATGTGAAATAAAATTGCCACACATTATCCTGTATAACACTACAATCTGCAGATGTTTATCCACTCACCACTATCTCGTGAAATCTGATGTACATTCATGTTTTTACGTTGTGCACTTTCAGGAAACACCAAACAAACACAACAAGCACTGCACAAGGGCGCTATCAATCACAAGCGAAAACCGACGGCCAGCAAAACCAGCAAAACCAAACGCAGTACACCGAAACAACGAAAACAGTGCAGCTCTTAGTACTTTTCGCAAGTCCCATTCTAACTATTGAAAACTAGATTCAGGAAACTGTTGAAAACTAGAGCTCAGTGATGGCAGGCAGAGACATGTCCAACTGATAAAAACCACAAAATTGGTTGAAGGGCCTGTGTCGCCGTGCATAGAAAGTGGTTCCTTGAATGTCAATCAGCGACGAGTATGGCGGTTGTTCATTGCAGAGTAGCGAGCGTACGAGTATGGCTGGCGAAGATGGTAAGTGTGCGCAGGAACACTCTCTGAATCTGTGCTCACACTATCTTCGCTTTGGACGACGGTGTTTGAATCAACCTCAGAGTTGACGGAGGTGTTGACGGAGGTGTTCAACAGGTAGGAGATGCTAGATGCGGCGATGATGTCCAATAGCTCGAGAGCACACGCAATAGTCCATCGAAAATCTGCATCAACCTGCAATAACGGAGCTATAGCTCGCAGCGGAGGGATGTCCATGCCACGACGGCGTGCACGATCGACCTCTGCCAGCCATGGCCTCAAATCCTCTGCGTTCTGAGGCGACTTGCGGACGTGAAGCCACCTTCCCCTCCTCGCAGCAGCGGAACCTCCCCTGGTCATGATGAAACGCGAAGCACCTTTCAAACCTGAGGCAACCAACATTAACCCCAGCCGTAGAGACACTAGACGTGAAGGATGTCAGATCCCTGCGCCACTTCTGCAACTTCAATGACGCCACAGCCTCCTTAAGTCTTGCGAGCAGCAAAAGTGACGACCATACACAATCTCGATCGCAGCATCTGTAGATCAGACTAAGAAAAACTGCGGATCACACACCTGTAGCGCAAGTACAGAAACTCCAATCATAAACCTCGCATTTATCTAGCAATGCTCAACAGTACAACTCACAGAAAACCTAAATGCCATAGAGCAGAGCTAAGCCAATGCGGAGACTGAACCACGAAGTGCACATCACACACCGCACATACAAACTTGACATCTCCGATTGAACAAATTATAGCGACCACGACTCTCAACCATTTAAGACCATCATAAAGCGAGCTCCTCACAACGAACCGCCACACAAGCACGAAATCAAACAACCACCAGCACCCTCAGTGACCATTGCTGGCAAACACACCACAAAAACTACACGAACTCACGAACACAACTCAAAGCAACTCAAAGCGTGATCAAGAAGCCACCCACCCAACATGCAGCTCACATCAAAACATGAAACTCTCATACTGTGCGACCCAAATGCACACCTAACAACTTCCTCGCCAAGATAACGATAACCAGACAATGCAGTCACACACCAAGTCAGGATTAAAACTCTCCAACTCACACGCTCTACTCAAAACCACCACAGCTCCTCGCTCTACACATACCAGCTAAGTGAAAAACCATAAAACAAACATGATCTCATGCAGCGACCATGCACTTACACAGCAGAAACAACATACCCAAATGGGAAGCACAAACCCCGCTCCACTCACTTGCAAGATGAGATGATAAACACACAGTGACAACATACAGCAACCATGGCAAACCCTTCAACATATCCCTTACCTCTCTCCAAACCAGAGAAAGCTCAATGCTCCATGCTCCCTTGATGACAACTCACGGATGTTTCACATGCAGGAGAACACAGGAGACTTGCTGCAAACCAGAGAAAGCTCAATGCTCCATGCTCCCTTGATGACAACTCACGGATGTTTCACATGCAGGAGAACACAGGAGACTTGTGCAAGTGAGAGAGATGAGAGAATTATACACCATGTGGGAGGATGGTCCAGGAGAGGATGATCGAGTGCAGACCATGCATGAAGAGATATGTTGCGTGTGAAGGGAAGTGGTGGAAGCATTTACATGACTGCATGCAGCACGTCGAGGTCGCAGCGTCGCATCGACCATGACAGCGTTCACTGCGAGGTGACAACTTAGTGCTCCCACGTAGAAGTAGACGCCAGGGCACCACTCCACTCAAACTGATTTCCATGTCCTTTGGATGAAGATATGATCGCCGCTGGGTGATCAATGAGGATTTCTCAGTATATTTTATGACGTGGTTTTAAATAAATACAAAAAAAAGACAAAAAAGTGGGAGAATCATCCCAGGTGCCCACCCGCGTGCCCAAGTACCCACCGGCGTGCCCACATGCGTGCCCATATGCCGTCGTGCGTGCCCGCGTGCCCCCAAAGTCACGGCAAATGTGACAATGCCACGTTGCAATCCCGAAGCCATCTCTCTCACACTGTACTTGCATGGTACCTGGGTGATATCCAGCACATCCGACTCTGATTGAGAATCGATCCCCAGACCTTGCCCATTTACGCGAAACTTCGAACCATCTAATCACAGTACAATGTTTGTGATAATGGTGAAAATTGAGTTTCCAATATACTCTCAATGAGTGATCAATGAGGATTTCTCAGTATTTTATGACGTGGGATGATCACATGTTTGAGTACATAAAAAGTAAAAAATAAAAAACGAAAACCCACCCGCGTGTCCAAGTACCCCCCACCCGCGTTCCCGCGTGCCCAACCCGCCACCCAGGTCCGTCAGCTGGCACCCAAGCCCGCGCGCAAGCAGTCCCAGTGCCCGCGTATGAAATTCGAAACCCGCTTGCATTGAGCACCATGTCCGCGCCCGACGTACCCGAGTGCACGGATGTACTCACCCGTACCCGCGCTTAGTATCACCCGTGCCCACAGTAGAAATCACCTGTGCCCGCGCCCGGCACACATCCACGCACCCACCAGCGCACCTAGAGTTTATTTTTAATCTTCGAAGTGAACGTCGTAGTTTATATTCATGAAGTTTCTGGGATTTGCATTCGTTATGGGATATGTTTCCAAATGTGCTACACCAGTCTCTGAGCGACACGTGCATGGAACGAACGAAAATTTATTTCAACGAACGAGAAGTGATCTGGACGAACGAGAGGTGAAACGAATCGAAGTGTCTGGAATGTCGAATCCTGCGGTCTGGATTACTTTCTTGAAATCTCGGATGATCTTCACCGTTGATTGAGGAAGTATATAAACCCCAGGTCCGAAACCCCAGGTCTTTTTTCCTCTTGTCTCTCGCGCGAGTCCCGGCAGAGCTCCGCGTTTTGTCTCCGCGTTTTGTGTTTTGCGTTTTGTCTCCGCGTTTGCGAGTTGTGTTGCGAGTTGTGTTGCGAGTTTCAGTTGAGTTGCGGTTGCGAGTTGTGTTTCAAGTTGTGTTGCGAGTTTGAGTTGTGTTGCGAGTGTGACTTGTGTTGCGGTTGCGAGTTTGAGTTGTGTTTTGCGGTTGCGAGTTGTGTTGCGAGTTGTGTTGCGAGTTTGAGTTGTGTTGCGAGTTGCGGGCGTTGCGGTTGCGAGCGTTGCGGTTGCGAGCGTCGCGGTTTCACGATTTGCAGGTGAGTTGCATGTTTGCTCAGTTATTAGGTTTTTTTCGTGTCTGTTTGTGAGTTTTGCGGTGTTTTTACTTCGTGTTTTGTTCATTGTTCATTGATTTCTTTTCTTGTGGTTTTGACGTTGTGTTTTGCTAACGCTATTGAGGTTTGTTTGTGTCTGTGGCTTTTAGGTCGTGGCGGCGGCGGTTTTGCGATTTGGAGGTTTTTCGTAGGGTTTTGCTTTTCTTGTTTTGCGAGTTTTGTTTTGTTTTGTTCGATTTGCCGTTTGATTTTTGGTTAAGATTTCTCCTAACGCGATCGTTGATTTGTGTATGTATTTTCAGGTCGGTGGCGGTGGCGGCTGTGGAGTGCTGGAGTGCTCTTCGTTACGATTTTACTACGTCGCAGTGGTTAGGTGAGTCTCTTTTATGTTTTGTGTTTTATTATAGTTCTTTTCTTTGTGTTTTGTGTATTATTTGTTTCTCTTTTGTTTTATCTTTTTGTTTGATTTCTGGCTTATTTTATTTCTGACGCGGTTGTTGTTGTTTGTTTGTGCGCTGTTGATAGGATTTGTGTTTGTCGAAGAAGGCGGCGCTGATCTAAGTTAGCCTAAGTTTCGTATGCTCCTGACTCTTGTTCTCATTTTTTTTTTTTTTTTCCATGATTGTGTGTTTACTTAGGTTGTCTGTTTGATAGTTTGTTGTAGTCTTGTTTGATTAGTCTGTGTCGTTTATGAATTTTTTTTCTCAGCTTTATAATGTTGCTTTATATGTACTTGTAATGTATAGATTTCGATTTTATAATTCTTGGTTTACTATTTTGTTGTAATATTTTACTTTTCTTGTTATCTATGTTTTGTTCTTTATTTATTATGTTTGACTAGTTTTCTGTTTGATTTGCAGAGTTTGATGGACGAAATTGAGGATATTGAGACTATGGAATCTTTCGCATCCACTGCGAGGAAGCGACGACGAGCTGTTGATGTCGACGTGGACGTAGACGTGAAGCCATTGCCGAAGATTCATGTTCTGCCGACATTCAATCTCAGGCAGCGAATGAGTAACGAGTTTGTCGATATCAAGAGCGAAGTGGATTCCAGTCAAGGTAGATTTGATGTACTTTCTTCAATAGTTTTGATTGTTTTTTTAATAGATATTCTTGTCTTGTACTTGCTTTGTTCTATTGGTATCTAATTTGTTTAAATTTGTCTTGGCAGATATTCTCAAGATTGAGGTCGTGAAAGTCGAAGCCGATTTGGTATCATCTGGGGAGGCCAGTGTCATTAACAGGACTGAGGATGACGAGATGGATGAGCTGGAGCAGCTTGAACGGCAGCACCAAATCGACTGCCAGGAGCTGAATCCTAAAGCCGTTGACGAGGACGACAGTGCAGAGCTCGACTCCATTTGTATGCTCTCTTGGGAGGTTTACATTTCACAGACTCAGGTGACCGATACTATCATTTATTTGTAGTTCTGTTATGTTAATTTTTGCGAAGATCATTTAAAAGTTTTCTAATGTTTAAGTTGTAAATTTAACTAAAGTTTAATTCTAAATTATTTAAGGTCTTAAACGAGGATAAGATAGACACGGAGGATGTAGCAGATGTCAACATTGTCGTTGACACTGAAGTTTCGAAAGGTATGTGTCTATTTTCTTAAATTAAGTATAATGGTAATTAATTCACTGAAACTTTATTTCTGGTTTAATTTTGTTAATGAAGATAATAATGTAATCAAAATTGAAGGGGCCATGCCCGGCCGAAGGCCGCCGAAGCCGCGCGGCAGCGCATCATTTGTTGTTCAATTTTTCTGACTTTTTGTGTTGTTTTTGCAGATTCAGAAGCTGCTGTTGAGAATTATGTTACCGATATCTCCCTCGTTGATGTTGTGTTGGGAAGTGGTGGGATAATTTTTTCTTTTAGAGTTTTTTTGATTTTCTTAGTTTTGCATGTATGTAGTGTCATTTTTGTTTGATTATAATTAAGAATTGGCGAAGTATTAAAATGAAGGGGCCATGCCCGGCCGAAGGCCGCCGAAGCCGCGCGGCAGCGCATCTGCTGTTGATCATTTTTTCTTATATTTTTGTTTTTTTTGATTTTGCAGGTTCAGAGGTTGTGGTTGAGAATTCTGTCGCCGACATCTCCCGCGCGGATGTGGTGATTGGTAATGGTGAGTTTGACTTTTCATGTTGAGTATTTTTGATGTTCTCAGCTTGGTTTATATGAGTGTAGATGATCTCGTTTGTCTTTGTCTAATATTAAAAAGAAGAGGCCATGCCCGGCCGAAGGCCGCCGAAGCCGCGCGGCAGCGCATCTGCTGTTGATCATTTTTTCTTATATTTTTGTTTTTTTGATTTTGCAGGTTCAGAGGTTGTGGTTGAGAATTCTGTCGCCGACATCTCCCGCGCGGATGTGGTGATTGCTAATGGTGAGTTTCAGTTTTCATGTTGAGTATTTTTGATGTTTTCAGCTTGGTGAATGGTGAGTCTAGTTTTTGTTATGTTTCTTTATATCAGTTCTGTTTTTTCTTTTGTTTTTTGTCTCTACAGTGCCTTCTAACTCTTGTAACTCTTCTAACTTTTGTTTTTTTTCTTCATTTAACTCTACATTTGGATCTTTTAGATGGAGAATTGGTCACTGTCGATGACGGCAACCGTATTGGTGAGTATCATTTTTGTCTTTTTATTTTTATTCTTGTGAATGTTTTTTTTTGCAATTTATATGTTTCTTATGATATTTGTGTTTGTTCAGATATTGTTCCTGCTTCTCCGGAGTTTGATGTACACGATCCTTCGATGTACGAACCGCTGCCGTCAAATGTGGTCTCAGGTAAATGTATTTTTCGTTAAGTGGCTGTGTCTGGTTGTTGAATTTTATTTTAGCTCATTGCTTATGTTTTGGATATGAACTGTTTTCTAAGATTTTGATGTGTTTTATGTTAGGTTTCGTTGAAGATGACGGTGTTCAGTTTGTCGTTGGTGACGATGGTCACGCGGTTTTAGGAGATGGGGAGATTGGGTATATTGATGCTGGTAAGTTGTAGTTCGTATTCTTATAGTTATAGTTTATGTGTTGTTTTAGCAAGCGGTTTAGATGTTATAATGTTTACTCTAAACTTAGTTTGGAATTTTCAGATAGTGGTGTTATATATACTAGGAGTAGCAGGGAAGCTGAGTATCGCAGAAGACTAGTGTATGAGTATATTCACGATCCTAGGGTGTCTAGTTTTTATGGAGGTAATTCGGATCAGTTTTTTAGATTCAGATAAATGTTTTGATGTCCGATGTTAGTTAGATATCTGGCACTTGTTTAGACTGTGAGAATTGTTAATCCTGTTTTTGATATTTGACTCATTTGTTTATCGTTTTCATTTGTTTATATCTTCTTTATTGTTTTCATAGTTTCTGTTCTTTAAGTTGTTGTAATCTGTCTTGTTATGTTTCAGTTGCAGGTGACGAATTGCGTAGTTCTGTTGCCGAAGTTGCTGTCGAAGAAAGTAATGTTGTTCAACCGGTTTATGAGATGGTGATGGATGACGATGAGGATGAGGAGAATTTGCTGAAAGACGCAGTTCCACCTGATTGTTGCGATACGAAGAATCTTGGAGACGATGAAGACGACGAAGAGGATCCTGATGACGTCTTTATTCCCCGAAGCGGGAATTTTCCCGAGGAGGAGGAGTTTGAAGGTGATGATGGAGCGAAGGAGAATACGGTTCCTTCTGAGTCCGCAAAATCTGGTGAGTTTTCTTTTCAAATAATTTTTGAATTTTAATCTGCTTTTACTTGTTTCTTGAACCTGATTGTGATTCTGATTTTAATCTTTTTTTTGTGTTTCTCAGGCACTTCAGTTCAGAATTCCAGGTTTCGAGAGCTCGATGCGACTGAGGTCAAGAACACTTCGATGGGTGGTGAGCGTAGGAGTGCTCATTCGGAGACTTGGGCCAAGAATGCGTTTGATGAATGGCGGAGATTCCGGGGTATTCCAACCGATAAAACGATCGGGGAGCTTTCTGAAGAAGACGACATCCGCGGATTTGTCGAACTGTTGCACGACTTCGCTCTTCAGGTGACAAAACAAGACGGTACTTTATACCCACCATCATCGTAAGTTCTCTTTATCCTTTTTTTTTATTTTAGTTGAATGTTTTTTGTTTATTTATTTCTCAGTTTTGAACTTGCATTGTTGACTGACTTTAGTAGTATGAGTGTTTACTTATGTATGATTTTGGTTTTGAGATCTAATTGACTTTCTGTTTTCAGCCTTCAGAATTTGATCAGGGCTATCGGTCGCATCATTCGACTGCAGCAGGAACAGCGAGTTCAGAGGACTTCGGTCTTGGAGCTTCCGTTCAATATCATGACGGATCCAAGATACCGTAGAGTAAAATTTGCAGGGACTGAGTCTGTGAAGCGTTCCTTTAGGCGGGGCCTTGGAATTAAGACCTCCACCTCTGATATACTTTCCAGAGATGAGGAGGTTTTAGTTCTGATGTCTCCTGGAGCGTCAGTTTTAAATCCGTCAGGTTTGATATCTCGTCTTGTGTATTTCTTTTGTAGAAATCTGTTCATACGTGGACAGGATGAGCTCCGTGCGACACATGTTGGTCAGTTTCAGTTGCTGACAGAGAATGGAGTTGAGTTCTTGAGGTATTTTTCCAAACACTTTTTATAATAAGTTTGTATTTTGTCCACTTGATTTTATCTAATTTTTGCTTTGATTGTTGGTTTTATCTGATTATATTTGATGTTTTATTTTGTAATCACACAAATTCGTCCTTTTGTTTTTGTTATTAGGTATAATCCAAGTTTGTCCAAAAATTATAAACTGGATATCGAGCACTGTTCTAAGCACTCTATCCGACACTCGATTGACTGTGCGGATTCTGACGTTGTGGATACCTTTAAGCGGATGAGTGAGCGATGGCCCAAGTTTACCAAAGAGGAGTTACAGGACCGTTTTGAGGGAAATCCTCACCCGGTCTTTCTGATGGCAAAGACTAATTTGAAGTTCAGCGACAAGGTCTGGTTCCAGAAGCGGGCTTGTGGGAAAAATCATTTGGGCAAAGCAGTTCGAATATTGATTGAGAGTTCTCCTGGTAAGTTTTCTTTAACATTTGTTTCAATTTAATTTTCAGAAGTATGATGTTTAAGTTTTGGTGTTTTAATTTCTTGAATTTTTTTTTTGAGATTCTAACGAAATTATCTTCTTTCAGGTATCGTTGTCGGTGACAGGAAGTTTACCAACAAGACTCCGCGGCGGATGGGGATTTCCAGGATGGCTGAAGCCAATATTCCCTCAGACAAAGCAATGCTAGTGACAGGTCATCGGGACGTGAAATCGTTCAACCAGTATAACGCCAACCCTGTGAAACTTCAGATGGACACTTGTCAGCGAATAATCTCTGGAGACGGAACAAGGTATTCACAGGTTTTGTCTCAAGAAGTGAAGAAGGGCAAAACTGGAAAGGTAAGTTTCCTGATATTAATCCTTCTTTTCGTTTTGGTGATTTTCTAATTGTTATTTTCGAAATTTTTTTTGTTTCATAACTTGATTGTGATTGGTTTTCAGGGTCTTCAGCTTGCTAATGCGTCATTGCCAAAGGATGAGGCTCTATCAAGAAATGGATCTGCTGGAGCAGCAAATGTTAAGACAGAAGCAGCAAATGTTAAGACTGAAGCAGCCGGAGAAGAACTTCGTGGGAATTATGTGAAGCAGGTATTTTAGCTGAATCATTCTGATCATTTGAAGGTGTTGTTTTTGAGTTGGAGCAGCTTTGTTTGGGTAGTCTTATTCAGTTTTCTATTATTGAAATCCGTGCATTCTCTAATTTCTGTGAATCAGTTTCTCGGCAGGGTATGGCTGTTGATTCAAAAGCTTTGCCGGTGCTTCTTGGGAGTTCCAAACTAGTTCCAAACGAGGTTAGTTTCTTTATTATTTTACATATTTTTCTCTTTTATTTTGTTAACATTGCTTTATATAGTGAATGTTTATTTTTACTCTATAATTGATTAAATTGTTGTTGTTCAGTCTTTGGTGAATCATGGGAGCACATCAGGGGGATTTGTGTTTGGATCAGCGTCCGGTTGCAATTTCTTCAATTTTAACGGTCCAATTGATTCCAACGTGTTGACAACGTTTATGTCGAAAATCCCGAAGGTATATCATGTGATTTCTGTCATGTCTAATTTCCAGTTCTCTGGATTCTGAATGAATACATTGTTTTTCAAAATTTCTAAAATGTATAGTTTGGTTTATTCTTACAGTTGTTTTGTTGTCTATTTCAGGTTGAGAATCTACTTGGTGCACCTGTTAGCTCGCAGTAATTCACTTGCGGTTACTCTTATCTCGGAGTAGAGGAGTTCAGTTTTGTAGAGTTTCAATTCGGAATTAGCTTAGGATTTTGTAATTAGAATTTTTGGAGCGCTTAGAAATAGAAAAAAGCCCCTTGAAGATATTCAGATTTTGGCCCTTTAAAAGGGGACTTTTCAATTCTCAGCTTGTAAATGAAATTGTCAATTTGATACATGTTTACTTGTAATTTGTTCTGTAAATTTTTGTTTGTTTTATGTGATGTTTGACTTGATATTGAGTGTGTGATGTTGATGTTGTTTTGCTATTGTTTGATCTTAAGCAGTTTAGTTTTTGTTGATTTTTTTAATTTATGTAAATATACACCCAAGTTACAAATGAACAATAAATTGCGACTTTGTCTTGAGATTTACTGTCATGAGACTTTACTTCTCCTTAGAGTTTTTGAGATTTACTGTCTGGAGACTTTATTTCTCCTTAGAATTTCAATCAGAATATTTGTAATCTGTATACAGTCTGAAACTAAATTTTGAAGAAAAAAATTAAATCTTCAGAAAAAAATTTGAAGACTGCCCGGGTTTTTGGGGTGGGGCGGGTTTTTGGGTGGGGCCGGAATTCCGCGCATAATCCCGGGAGGTGAACCGTCGCTTGGCCAACGGCAGATTCCGCCGCGGGAGGTACATTGAATACAATAGGAAAAAATTCCAATAGGGTGTTACGTGAAGGAGAACGAGGACTACGATGTTCCGGGAAAGAGAAGGAAATTGAATGATATTTACGAACAGCCCAAGTACGGGGAATCCTCCGTAGTGAACGTTCTGGATGAAATGGGAAATTACAACTCACCCAAACAGGACAAATTTGAAGACGAAACAGACGACATGGATGTGGACCCAGTGGTTGACTTGAAAGGGAAAAAAAAATAGACAACCAGTGAGAGCAATATCATGTAAGCATTCTTATAATTCAGAGAAGTGATGTCGTCATTCTTGATGTCAAGAAACGAACTACCACTGGCCATTCATTTCAGTAGACAATGCATTTGGATTAATGTGTTTCACAATTGCATTGTTGATTTTTGTTGATGTGACGAACTAGTCGTTAGACTTCCTGGATGATGAGCTTTGTGTAGCATTAGAAATTGAAACAAATCACCTTGCCAATAGTATAAGATCACTGACTTTGATTACTGATTTAATTAAATTTTTGAATCACCAATCCAGAATGAAAAGGGTAACTTAGAATTCTAATTGTTTTGTTTATGTGCGTACAAGCACATTTGGAAGGAGTTCAAAATGCGCGAGCTTTTTCAGACTACTCTTTTGAAGCATCAAAATATTCCAACACTGACTAGGCATTGTGTTTAGCTTTCCGTACAGCACATGAAGTGACCACAAAATATATATATATATATATATATATATATATATATATATATATATATATATATATATATATATATATATATATATATATATGTATGTATATATATATATATATATCGTAGTTAAAATGTTCTAGATTCTAATCGAGACTATTTGAGAACAACTGAGATCTGTTTATGACATTTCCCTTCTGATTTTCTTTTTCTCTTGTTCTCTATATCAGTGTTTGTCGAAAGGGGATAAATTTTGAACACTTATAAGTGTTTGCATTTGAATTGCACAATGTGTCATGCGCTAAGTGAGCACCGCTTTTTGAAATGCTTTTTTGTCTACATAGCGAAGATACTTGCATATATTGTAAAACAATGTTGAGCTCTAACTCTATAAATCACTAATATTTCTGTATAAGTTTTAATGTTTTATTTTGCTTTTATATGCTGCATCCTATATGCAGTTGAACTATTGATTCAAAGGTTGATCTGTAGTTACGATTCAAAAATGTTGATTGAGATTGTGAGCACTTTTCATATTGGTTGCTTGTATGTATTAGTTGTAAAAGTTTATGCTAAAAGTGTGAACCCTAAAAGCGTTGCAAGTCGTTTTGTACCTACCAGACGTATAGTTCAGGTTAGTGATCTATTATAACTCCAACTAAAACCTTGTTACCGACGTGTCTTTGCTAAAAAATTAGAAATCCTAATCTGGTAACTTACCCTCGCCTAGGACTCTGTCCGAAGTGGGTTTGTAAACTATTCTTTGCAATGGATTTTCCTTTTGCTTCCAAAAAAAATAAAAAAATAAATTAGAAATCGTATCTTTCAGCACATGTTTGGGTGTCGTCTTCGTTTTGGTTACGAAGACATAATTGATTGCTAAACCACACAGAGTTGGCATTAGACACATGTTTTAGTTCATGTACAACTCGGAATTCTATAATTGGTTTTTGTGATAAAAATTTGTACGAAGTGGATGGAATTAATCGGACCGTTTGGAAATGTGATGGACAGGGATACAAGTCTTGGAGGGAAGAACTTGAATAGACACCAACACCTACCAATGAGAAATTCAATGCGAACTATCTGATAGTCAGAAACAATAGAGAAATGCAAAATGGAAGACAACGGAGTGGACAATGTAATTGTAAACTGTATACACTGATAGCAATTCAGTACAGTTTGAAGTGTATGAAAATTCCCTGCAATGCCTAGGTATGTACCCATCGCTAACCTTATCTGACAAAATATGTCTACAGAAAATAGGTTGTCGCCAGCCTATGTACACATTTTTCATTTCTATTCAGAGTTTCTCAAAAACGGTATGTCATCTCTCTCGATACCTAAACTAAACCACAATGTAAAGTTCATTATGTAACATAGTTTACAATAGTATTAAGAACTCATCCTACAGAATACCATTCTTTTGGAAATACCTATGTAAAACATAAGACTTCATAAGGCCGAATAAAAATCTATGTCAGATTTGTTGAGTTGCCAACTGACGGACTTGTTTCAACTTTCTTGCATGTCGCACAGTCTTCAAGAGCGGTGTCGACGGACGATTGTCGCTCTCTTCATATGTTCGGCACTTAGAGACATTTTGTATCCCGGACAAGAAGCTTGACTGCTCACAGTGTCAGATGTCTAACCCTCAACTGAATTCACCAAAGGGGAGACTGCGGCGGTCGACTTGTCATTGTACCTCTTCACCATGGTAGTGTGCTCGGCCCGATTCCAGGGTTGCTTCAAAGGAGTTTGCACAGCATTGGAGTAGACAGAGAACGGCAAACCCAATGCGGTCTCTAGCACAATCATCTCCTGGGAACAAGCTGCGCTCCAGCGGAAATCGTTAGAGTACTCTAGGAAACGTGCGATATGGGGAGTGTTTGGGTAATGGAGGTTCAGATTAGCCTTGATGTTGTGGATCTCCGCTAACCAACCAAAAATAGTGCCCTTATCCATCCCTAAAGGAGATGTAATGGAAGGAGCCGTAGAAACTCTAGTTAGAGGAAGGGGAACAAAGAAAGTCACAGTAACGGCTCCGACTATGCAGTAGTATCTGTGATGGTTCCTGGATAAATTGCTGCAAACACTACAACAAAGTAACCCCTGAACTTCAAGCAATGTGTTAACCGGAGATTTACCCATCTCCCCTTTCCCAGTTTTCAGTAGCCTTTTCCAGTTTTCATTCCTGTCCCCGACAGTCATCCAGTCGGCTGGATGAACTCTGTCAGAGCCGACTGGATGAACTCTGTCAGGAACCGACTGGATGATTTCTGCTAGACTTTTAAGGCAGGTTTTAGGGTTTCTAAGATCATTCCTCACTAATGCACTCAGAGTTAGGAGAGACTGAGGAGCCTTTATGAGCTACTGTACCATGATTTTGGGGCAGATTTGACCCTCTTTATACAGTTTTGACTCACTTTTCCACTCCTTTTGAGTGTTTCCAGCATTGTATGAGTGTTTCAGCACCATTGCTAGTTGGGTTTTTGTAGGGTTTTGATGGATTGTGAAGGTTAGGGTTTTATGGGAAATCCTCCCTTTACCATTGGCGACCATGCTCTAGTTCGTTCCATGTGAATCTCCTGCTGTTTGGGGGCTGTCCACACACTAGAAGGGTTAGAAAGTACACTCATTAGGGCTGCAGGGGTGCAGCAGGAGCTGTGACGACCTCCTAGTAGTGCTGATTGTTGTTCATTCTCAGTTCACAGACTGCACAGTTTTGATTGGGTGTTGGGAGTCACTGCAAGTGTCTGCATTGGGGGCAGGCTGCACCATCAGCACTGACAGAATCTTTGGTGTTTCACTCAACATCACTGGGGCAATAGACAGAGGACAACAAGTACTCAGGTGTTTCCAAGGTGGAGGCACTGGTGCAGTTACAGAGGCAGACCAGCACACGTCTAGAGCGCAGTGACAGCAGAGCGGATCTTTTGCAGACTGGAGGGCGTAGGTGCTGCGACATTTTGTGAGAGGCAGAATTTTAATCACCCACCACAGTGAACTCAGGGCAGTTCACAGATCGAAAAAGGGGATACAGGCTGATTTGCAACCTCATCACGGGAGAGGAGGTGAAGGTAAGTCACTGTAACCCTAGTATTTTAGATTCAAAGTTACAGATCCAGAAAAATTGCTGTTAAGGAATTTGAATTTTGAATTTGGGTATATCGATTGGCACTTCAGTCAGCCTTGCGGATCTCAAAGTTGGGACCTGGACAGACTGTAGGATAGTGTGGAGTACTTGAGTCTGCAATTGAATTGTGTTTTAGGTAAAACTGTAAGGACAGTTAACCACAGGATTAAAAATCTGTAGGAGTTAATACACTGCGAAAAAGGGGATAGCAAACAGCTGGGAAGTATACCCCAGAACATGTTCAGTAAAAATTTGCAGTAAGGAAAAAGATGGTACTACTAACCGGGCCACACAGCTAGGGGGCTGTGGTCTGTGAGTGTTGTATTGGCAGGAAGACTCAGGACAGTGAACAGTTGACTGCCTGAGAAGGGAGAAGTGCAATCAGTCAACAGCAGAGGCAAGTAGCACCATACAAGCAGCAGAACAACTCAACAGTCAACAACCAACATCCATGGAGGAGGGGGACCAAAATGACCTGCGAGCAGAAAAGCAGGCCAGGGAACGATTCAGACGCTACATGCAACGGGATGAACGGGCGACAGAGCCAACTCCAGCGGAAGGACATGGCCGACTTAGCTCACAGGGCTGTGCGGCTAAGCAGCCAGCCTGACCCAACTAGTACACCCTGGAAGTATCAAGACATGAAGAGGACATCATCATTCAGGAGGGATTTTTCCACTGCTGCAGATGATTACAACACTTTCAGAGAAGAACGCAGACAGACGCAGGAGGTCTTCGCAGAACCAACCCAGTGGCCCAGTACAGTCACTGGCAGAGCCGACGCGGGCACAGAGCCCACTCGGGGGCGCAGCCGACCAGTCTCTCCTGGACACCTGCCACAAACCCCAGAAACCTTGCCTGCTGCTTTTCAGAGTTTGAAGCAGAAGCTGGAAGAGACCAAGAGTCGATCAGTCCAGGAACAGGGACTTGCAAATCCCACAGAAGGTGGACCCAGCAGGAATGTTCATTTTTTGGACGAATTCAGACTCCGGGCTGAGTGGGAGCAAGAAGAGGAGGACAGGCGAGCTGTGGAAGCATTCAAAGCCGACTTACAAGCTAGAAGAGAGAGGGCCAAACAGATTTCTACGACCCACACTCACAGCAGACCTGATCCAGGTAAATACCTCCAGCAATTGGAAGCTTTACAGCAGGCTGCACCCTCGGGCGAGGCGTCATTACATCACTGGCATACTGAGCCACAGTGGCCGCCAGAACCGTCTCAGACTGCATGGGAGCTTGAGTTCAACCGACGGGTCCAGGAGACAGCTCAGAGGTTAGCCACCCAGCAGTTAGCGGCACAGCAAAGAGAGCAACAAAGGGTGGAAAGAGAAAGGCAGGAGCTAGCACAGCTGCACGATCTATGGGAGGAACAGAGACGGGAGCGCGAACAGGAACAGACTGAGGAAATTCCAGTCAGGACTCCCTACTTAACCGACCCCACTCCGGAGGTGCTTGGGGATAGAAAGGTACCTGGACCCCTTCCAACTGTATCTCCTTCGGCAGTCCATCGACCGCCTGCTTATGTGGATCACCTTACAGGTGACACATATCACTCTGCCCAGCCGACTCAGCCTACAGAATTTCCTGCCAGAATAGCAGAGCCCACCTTTGGGGAAGCAGCCCCTGAGGTGATTTATGGGGGGAGGCCAACAGTTTACACTTCATCCTCTGCCCCAGTAGGCTACAGCCCAGCTGTTGTCCCCGGAGGCCCTCGTAGTGCTGCACCTACTACACACCCCCCGAGACAGCCCACAGTGACCTCAGCAGTGCGACCTCCTGCTGTACCTACAGCACGCACCACCGACTTCACCTCTGCGCCTCCTCGACCCCCTGTCAGTACTCAACGGAAGCAGCTACCGTACAGAGCTTACAAGGAAGGTAGTGACCCAGATGCTCATCTACGCTACTTTGATAAGTGTGCCTGGTTCAATGGGGAAACTGATGAACAAGTGATTATCACACTGTTCGGGACAACCCTTGTGGATAAAGCCCAGAGATGGTTTGATGATTGGCTGGATCACCATCTTTACTGCACATGGGAAGAGGCTAAGGAAGCTTTCAAACTGCGATATCGAGAGCAGGATTCAGATGAGCAGGTCTACATGACTCTCAGAACCTTCAAACAGGGTGAGGGAGAGAAAGTACAAGACTACTACGAACGTTTTATGAAGCTGATCAAGTGCCTGCAGACAGAAGTGGGAGAAGGATTCAAGCTTACATATTTCAGGGCAGGTTTGCTTGACTACTTGAAGGTGACTACCAGTGGGTCTACAGCAAACACCCTTACCGAACTAAAGGAGTTGGCTAGGCGCTGTGAGACTAACTGTACTGATGCTTCGGGGAAGAAGTTATACTTTCAGGCCAAGAGGATAGAGCCGACTACTAGTCGGTCAAATACTGCAAACGCCGAGGCAGATCAGGTGGAAACAGTCAACCGCAGGTTCTGCACGGTATGCAAGAAATTTGGGCATGAAGACAAATATTGCTTCGTGAACCCAGATAATCCAAACAACAGGCTACCCAGGGCAGATGGGAAGCCAACTGTAGGAGTTCACGAAGTATCGGCTACACAGCCGACCAGTGGCTCCGGAAGACAGTTCAACAGCCGACCTGGAGGATATCAAAATAGCGGAGCTGGCAGGATTGATGGGTGCTTCTTGTGTTTGGGCACTGACCATCAGATGCGTAATTGTCATTTACGTCTTAAGTTTCAGCAAATGGTGGCTGCTGAAAAGCTAGGAACTAATTCTGTTGGTGTCAACAGTGTGGAGTTGCAGGAGTTGGGTTGGATAGCCCTGAAGTGGCCACTATACTAACCAGAGCGGCTAGGGAGCGAGCTGGACTTCCACTGGAAGATAAGGAACTGAAAGAACCCGAACCACGACTGCCCAAGACTCAGGCAGACTGGGAGAAGGAGGAACGGCTCCGGAAGGAATTCATTGCTTTAACCGAGGAGATTAATCGGGAGAATGAGTTGGCACTGCAGAAGGAAGAGGAGCTCCAAAAAGCAAACGTGGACAACTCTACATCCACAGATGGACCAGTACTAGATAGTGACTGGGCAGGGTTTCCTGATGCGGATTGTTTGCAGGAGACACCCAAGCTGGTGCCGACTGGGAATTCGACAGAGCCGCCTACTCCCCAGCCTTCATCAGCTGTCAAGACTGTGAGCAGACAGATTTTACAGACGCCTATTATTGTGTCTTTGGGAGAACTGCTCGAAGTGGCCCCCAACCTTACTGAGTATGTCAGAGCGAAGGTATTTCCCAATACTCAGAGACAGCATAGACTGGCATTTGAGCCGGTTCAGCATCAGCAGATTTCAACGAAGACACAGCCTACAACAACACCAGTGGATATCCAGAATCCCCAGGGATCAGCGGTACCCCCTAACCTGGTTGTTGGTGCAGTAGATATTGATCGAGGCCTTCCGGTCATTTCTGTGCAGGTGGGGCAGTTAACATTGGATAACGTACTCCTGGATGGAGGGTCTGGTGTCAACCTAATTACTGAGGAGGAGCGAATTCGGTTGGGGTTGAAGGAGCCGTCACCAGCACCTTATCGATTGCGTATGGCTGATCAGGCCGTGGTGGAGCCAGTGGGGTTGATAAGGAATGTCCGGATTCATATCCATGGTATTCCGTACAACATCAGTCTGACTGTCATCAGGAACAAGGAGGTCAACGAAGCCTACAGCATGCTACTGGGCCGCCCTTGGCTCATAGATGCAAAGGTTACTCATGATTGGGGAAACAAACTGGTTACTATCCGGGGTAACGGCACAGTCAAGACGATATCTATCAACCAACGAAAAGGTCCTCTGCCCAAGCTGCCAGAAGTACTGGTATGTTACAATTTAGCTGAAGGGTTGACGGACGAGGAGGAGGATCGCTTTTTGAGGACAGAGGAGGATATATTCGCAGTGGGGACTATTACACTACCGGAGGGTTTGAGTCTTCCACTTAACAACGGGATTAACCGATCCCCGGCGGACCTTCGCAAAGCCGACTGTACCACAGCCGACATAAGAGCCGACTTGGGCACCGCCGACTCAGCGAAGGTACCTACACCAGTTCCGGATTCTGCCACTTACCCAGACCACTTTTATACCTTCACGGAGGGTGACATGCCGGTGGATGAAACACCTGTAAGAGACAAGCTAGGGGATATGAAGGTGGAAGCATGGAACCTGACTGAAGAGGAGCAGTTACGCAAGATCAATGTTGGCACTGAGGAGTCCCCCAAGATCTTGAAGATTGGAGCTCAATTGGAGCCAGCCATGGCCAAAGCAGCTGAGGACCTGTTGAGGGAGTATACAGATGTGTTTGCCTGGACATACAAGGATTTGAAGGGCATACCTCCATCGGTAGCTCAGCACCGGATTGTGCTGGAGAAAGACATTCCGCCTATCCATCAGGCCCGTTACAGGATGAATCCGAATTATGCTAGCATTGTCAAACAGGATATTGACAAACTGTTGGCAGCAGGGTTCATCATACCAGTCGAGGAAGCAACCTGGCTCTCACCCATTGTTGTTGTTCCTAAAAAAAATGGTCAATTAAGGATTTGTATTGACTACAGAAAATTAAATGCTGCTACTAAAAAGGACCCTTACCCTCTACCGTTTACTGAAGAGGTGTTAGATGCTGTGGCAGGTTATGAGATGTACTCCTTCCTGGATGGTCGGTCTGGTTACTATCAGATTTCGATTGCTCCTGAGGATAGGCATAAGACTGCCTTCATCACGGAATGGGGCGCCTTTGTCTGGGTGGTCATGCCTTTCGGCCTGACTAATGCACCGCCGACTTATCAGAGGGCTGTGAACAAAGCGTTCAAGGAATACTTGGGGCGATTTATGAAGCTATTCCTCGATGACTTCACAGTGTACAGCGACCTAGCCGACCATTTACAGAAATTGCGCCTATGTTTCGAGAAGTGCAGACAGTATGGCATCAGTTTAAATCCAGAGAAGTGTGTATTCCTGGTCACCTCTGGCATTATACTAGGCCATGTGGTTTCTAAAGTAGGCAAGATGCCAGACCCTAAGAAGATTGAAGTTATTCAGGAGATGCCCCGACCACAGCACGGAGCCGACGTACAGGTTTTCAACGGATTTGCACAGTTCAACAGAATTTACATTAAATTCTATGCTCACATTATGGAGCCAATAACCAAACTGATGCGAAAATCCGAAGAGTTTGTGTGGATGGACAAGTGTGAAGCTGCATGGTTGGAGATCAAGGACAGATATACTAAAGCACCAATCCTGGTTGCCCCCCGCTGGGATCTGGAGTTTCATGTCCACACAGATGCCTCTGACATAGCTGTCGGAGCTATGCTGGCTCAGAACCAGACAGGGAAGTGTGATCAGCCGATCTCTTATGCTTCTAGATTACTTAATTCTGCTGAAAAGAATTATACCACCACAGAAAAGGAAGCCCTGGCTATGGTTTATGCTCTTACAAAATATCGTCATTATCTTTTGGGGAACAAGGTGGTTTTTTATGTGGATCATATGGTTCTGGTGTATTTGGTTAATAAGCCCCAAGTGTCTGGGCGGATTGCCCGATGGCTTTTGCTATTTCAGGAGTATGATTTCACAGTAGTGTACAAGCCTCGCAGGACGCATGGCGCAGCCGACTTACTCAGCCGACTTCCTAACGGCGAGCCACCTACTGGAGTCCCTGACCAGCTTCCTGACGCTGGCCTGTTCTACGTGTCCCCGGAGTGGTTGCAGGACATCCGGGATTATCTGCGCACTGGAGAGCCGTCTGCTGCCATGTCTAAGGACGAAAAGCGGAAGTTATTGTTAAGGGCCCTTCCTTATACCTTACTGGATGGAGTGTTACATAAGAAGGGGCAGGACTTGGTACTCAGACGGGTCTTGGACCTTGTCCAAGCCGATACAGTTATGAGGGAGATGCATGATGGCTGCGCCGGTGGCCACTTCTCCCAGGATATCACTTCAAGGAAGATTCTCGATGCTGGATACTGGTGGCCGACACTCCATAAGGATGTTTCAGAGTACTGCCGGGCCTGTGATAAGTGCCAACGGGTCGGAGGATTGGCCAATACAGGACTAGCCCAGTTAGTCACCAGCCTACCTGCACAGCCGTTCATGAAGTGGGGCTTGGATTTTGTGGGGCCCATCAAGCCAGCAGCAGCCAGGACAGGTAACAGGTACATTTTAGTCGCAACCGACTATGCAACAAAGTGGGTGGAAGCTAAGGCACTCCGAACAAATACGGCGGCTGTCACTGCTAAGTTCCTGTATGAGAATATTTTGACCCGCTATGGCTGTCCTCTAACTCTGGTCAGTGACCAGGGCACTCACTTCATCAACGAAGCCATTGAGTATCTGGTACAGCATTTTCTGCTACAGCACCGGACATCCACGACTTACTACCCACAGGGCAATGGACAAGCGGAATCGACTAACAAAGTCCTGGGTCGGCTGCTCACCAAGCTAGTCAATGATAATAGAACCGACTGGGACGAGCATTTACCCACTGCTTTATTGTCCTACAGGACTGCTTTCAAAGTTACTACCGGCTACACCCCGTTCCAGTTAGTCTACGGCTTACATCCGCTTATGCCTACAGAGTATACAGTCCCTACACGCAGGACTGAGGGTGAAATAGATTTCACCTACACTCGAGTTTTGCAGGCCCGCACAGCCGACTTGGAGCAATTGGACAGTCACAGGTTGGCAGCGCAGGATCAGTCAGGCACGCGACAGTGGAACCGATCCCTGTGGAGCCAACAGCATTATAAACAGAAGGATTTTCAAGTAGGAGATCACGTGTTGTGGTACCCCAAAGGAGAAAAGGAGCACACGGGCAAATTCAAGAGTAGATGGTTTGGTCCGTATCGTGTTCAATATCGATTGCCTAACAACACAGCTTTATTGGTGACTGAGGACAATTTTGAGCCAAATCCCATAATTGTCAACATCAACAAGTTAAAGCTGTACCGGTTTTATTCCGAGGACCAGCTGGTCACCATCGGTCCCAAACAACTGCCACGTGGTTCAGCCACAGCACCCCCGGGGGAGCCAGAGCACCCTCAAGGCTCGCATTCAAGTGATCAGCTAGCGAGCGCCCCAGCCCCTTCTTCTTCATCTCGGCCTACGTCATCAATGGCGGCATTGATACTCCCCACCGGTACTCTTGCTGATTCACATGAAGATCAGCCCCCAGCGGCGCGACGCACTGATGACCTTGCGCCCACCCCCCCATTCACTCCATCAGTAGGCTGTTTTTTTGTACAGCCCATCTTCACCGACCCTAACATCCCTCCCTCTTCAGCCGCCCTCCCCCAAACTTTTTCTCTTTCTCGTGAATCCCCTCAGGGCGGATTTCCTCCCTCTTTCTCATCACCTACTGCTGTTCCATTTCTCTCTCCTATTCCACAGTTAACCCTTCCCCCCTCCTCTTCTACCTCCTTTTCGCATAGGCCATACACTGCTGCTCTCCCACCCCGCCCTTCCACCCCTCATCAAGTTTCTCCTTCATCTCTTCGCGGCACTCTTTCCCCCTTACCTCTCAACCCAACTGTGCGACTTAGGGTTTCCGCACCTTCCTTCGACGGCGTCCAAGTGAACAGCGCCCTTGCTTCCGGATCCGCGCGTTCTGTCCACTGCTCCCGGCGACCACCGCCGGCCCACCTTTCCTCTTCACCGACGTCGCCAACCTCCCTGGCGGTATCAGCTCCTTTGCCTGTCTGTTCGACCTCTCCAGCCGAACGCAGTGGTCCTCACGGTCAGCTCACTTCAGGTTCTTGGTCATCCTCTGACCCCGCGGGTCTGTTTTCTTTTAGGTTTTCTCCATCTGTTCCCTCGTCGTCACCTCACCCATGTCTCCCTTCTAGGGTTTCGGCTGCACACACAGGTCTCTCGGATCCGACTCTTCTCCCTGTCAAAGTTGAACCTACTCTGAGTTTTGGGTGTACTTCGTCTAAATTCTTTTCCTCAAGCCCTCGCTTCTCCGCCCCTCCTGTCCCCACTATCCTCCAGCCTATCCCTAGTTTCCAGCCACCGTCAGCACTGTTAGCTCAGTCCAGTTTTGTTAGTCTTCGACCCGTTGTCGATTCCCTACGTCCCCTGTGTGCGACCAACCGTTTTTTGCAGACTGAGCAGTCGGCTTCGACATCCGGCCACAGCAGTAGCTCCGATTCACTTGAGTTCCCCACGCATTGCTCGCAGGGTCCTGTCCGTACTGTCGGCAAGCCTGATTTCATATTCGCTCCAGCCGACATTGCCCCATGCCGACCACCCCGCACTGGCAGGCGACGCCGGCGAGGTCACTTCGCCACATTGGAGCGCTATTTCTTCCGGGGAGTACTTCACCAGGGCCCCAGTCAGGAATCCATGGAGGCTGGTGGACCAAGCCAACCCCCACCAGAGCTGGCACTGGACGTTCCCGTGATAGCGCTCGACCACCTGCACGGGAGGATGACCCTCCAACCACAGCCGACCCAGCACCCCCTCTCTCCAAGTCTGCCCCTCCTGCAGGAGCCATTACACCGTCATCAGAGACTCAGCGTAGGGGAGTCAAGCGGAAACTCACCCCGATCGATGGTCGTTTACCTAAGCGACTTCGGATTCCAAAGAAGCTTCAGCGCAGATGGAAGGTAAAATTCGAACCTTTCACTTACTGGATGCACTGGACCGCGATGGCAGATGAGGACTGGGCTTCTCAGACCAGCCTCGAAGTTTTTTACAACTTCAGCTGGCCTGAACCTCGCACAGAGCTCTTACTCGACTTCGTGGAGGGTTTCGAGTACATACAGCCACCAGCAGGGAAACGTCGCCCCGCTGCCGAACTTGGGGGACCGATCAGATCCATGGTGCGGGGCAAGCCCGTAGAGATCACAGCCTTCGTCATTCGGGCGGCGTTAGGTTTTGAGGCTGGGATTGACTTAGCGGGCCGCAAACCTGTGCACGGCTATCACCGCCGCTACTCGAGGTACGGTCTCAGCGCCACCCACCACAAACATGACGGTAATAGGGTTACAGCGCTACACCCGGCTTACCAGGTTCGTGTTCAAGCCCTCGGCGACGCGATTGGGTTCAAGCAGCGCCACATTTTTGTCAGCAATGACATGCTGGAGCACCTGTTTGCGGCTGAGGAGGCGGGCGCCCAGCAGCAACCGTTCGATTGGTCCAACTTCGTCCTGACCAACCTCCGTCGCCATCTCATTTATATTCATTCCCAGGCCCCTGGAACAAGACGACTTCGCGGCGCACCAGTGATGGACGCCATTCTGTCTACTTGGTTCCCGGAGCGAGAGGATATCACGGCCCCCCTCCTAGTTTCTTCGAGCTGCGATACGGTTGATGGCAGCCATGAGGGTCCTCCACTCAGCGACATTCCGCCTCCACAGCCGGTCGGCCCAGCCTTACGAGACCGGACCAGCGGAGCCGACTTCACAGCCACGATCAGCGCCTCGGTGGATCCCGCAGTCGCCACTACGCCAACCTCCAAGTCTATGGAGGGTTCCTCTGACGTAGGACGCTCCACTCAGCGCCTCACACGACAGGCTCTTCGACGTCACCCCAACGACCTTCTGCCACCCTCAGACACTATGGCGCAGGATACACCGCCAACTGCCGCAGGGTCTCCATCGTGTTGGTACCCCTTACGGTCCCGCACACCCATGGCCGTCGCAGCCACCATTTCCACCGACTCTGAGCCCCTCATCATAGGTCGAACTATCGCTCCTTCGCGAGTTCCCCTGGCCCGGGTGGACAGTTCCTCTAGCGAGTCTATCGAAATGGACACGTCGCCTCCCTTTTCTCCGAGGCACTCCCCTCCCACCGCACCGACTATACTCACACAGCAGCCGACCTCTGAGATGCAGGGTTGTAACTGGGCAATCATCCCGTGGCGCCCATTCCTGCTCTCTAGTGGTCACTCTCCGCACATCGACCACACTACATCAGCCTCACCACCTGCACAAGGCCCGGCTGCACCCTTGGACCCAAGTTACTGCTCCCCCCCTCCAACTAACGGTAATGGCCGCGACACTGCAGGCCCCTCCCGGCCAGCCCCACCACTACGCCAACAATCAGGTGGTTCTTCTGGCGGACCACCTGATGATTCTTTGGGGAGCCTTCCCACTGCTGCCACTTCTACCACCGATTTCCAGCTGCTGCTCAATAACCTGAACGCCATGGCAACTGTCCTTGTAAGGACACGAGCAGCAGCTCGACAGTTGGAGGCTACTCGTTCCGCTTGCGACCTTCGAGTCTCCGAGCTCGAATCAGCCCTTGGCGCACTGTCACACCAGGTTGCAGGTCTTAAGCTTCAGCTTCACGTCTCCGAGACTGCTCGAGAACAGTTACTCCTGGCCAACGCTGACCTGCAAACCACCGTCACCACTCTACAGGATCAACTTGCCGCTGCCGCCGTTCCACAGAGCCAACCTGAGCCGTCTCTTCGGCGTCTGGAGCTTGAACAGCAAGTCAGCAAGCGCTTGCAACAAGCTGATATTCTCATGCTCGAGAATCAGAAGCTTACATTGCAGTTGGCCACTCTGACTCTCCCTCCACGGGAACTCAGTCGAGCAGTACGTGACTACGCCACCTCCAAACACCGTGACCTGGAGATTGCCCTCACCGCCTACCGCGAGGACTTTGACCGACAACAGCGATGGCTCCGCAGATTTGAAGAGCGCGACCCCACATTCGAGCCTTGGTTGGAGGACGGAGACACTCCAGCCGCAGAGCCGACTTCGACACAGCCGACCCCCTAGATCACAGGCTCATTCGGGGCGGCTTTGTAGTTGTTAGATTATAGTTCCGTCTTCTTATTTTCTTTTCTTCTTTTTCATTTTTTTATTTTTCTCTACTGGGACCATGCTTTCCGCCCCTCTGCATTCCCCACCCTACCGTTCTGAGGACAGAACTACCGGAAAAAAGGGATAATGTTAACCGGAGATTTACCCATCTCCCCTTTCCTAGTTTTCAGTAGCCTTTTCCAGTTTTCATTCCTGTCCCCGACAGTCATCCAGTCGGCTGGATGAACTCTGTCAGAGCCGACTGGATGAACTCTGTCAGGAACCGACTGGATGATTTCTGCTAGACTTTTAAGGCAGGTTTTAGGGTTTCTAAGATCATTCCTCACTAATGCACTCAGAGTTAGGAGAGACTGAGGAGCCTTTATGAGCTACTGTACCATGATTTTGGGGCAGATTTGACCCTCTTTATACAGTTTTGACTCACTTTTCCACTCCTTTTGAGTGTTTCCAGCATTGTATGAGTGTTTCAGCACCATTGCTAGTTGGGTTTTTGTAGGGTTTTGATGGATTGTGAAGGTTAGGGTTTTATGGGAAATCCTCCCTTTACCAAATGTTATAAGTGAAAGGTAAGGAACCATTCTTGAAGAGGTTGTACGGAGAGAATCCTATCAAGCCTTGTGCAAAGATACGTAGAAGATCAAGAGTATCATGAGAAGATGAAGAAAAATTATTTTGGAGTTATGTGTGAAATCTGAGTACAGATTACATGGTAGTGACATTGAGAGGTGAAATGACAAAACAAGGTGTTCAAATGATTTAAAACATAAGGAATGAGTAACAATAGAGTACAATATAAATATAACAGATTAAGGATGTATGTGATCTATGCATATAATGTACCCTATGCTATCTAAAAATTAATTAAAAAAAATAGAAGAAGTACTGGTAATTATGCTACCACTTAGTAGTTCAATGAATATGTGATTCATGCACATAGTGTACAGTTTAATTCGTTCATACAATGTACTGATCCAGGACTATCTAAACCTGTTGCCTTAGTGTGGGAGTGAGACAGCTACCGCGATTAAAATGAATCCCCAGCAAAGAATGAGGAACATGTTAGAAAAGCATGATGCAATGGCCATGCAGCAACAAACGCACACAATTTGCTGTTGAGTACATTTGTAATGGTGATCTTGGCAGAGAACTAGAATGTGCAAACTGCGAATATCATTGGAAGATTATACGAGAAATCTACGAAGCATATATGTACCACAGTACTCTCATTATCCGACATCTCCAAGCAGTATATCCATATGGTACATTCGGACGGTAGGAAAAAGTGATTGCGGTAATTCTGACTCCTCGAATTTCACCCTAAATCAACGTGGGTTCGACACGCCACTGCAGTATGCTCCTTGAAATGCTCAAAACCACCCCCGTCTTTTTTCATGTCATTTAAGGACATACACTGGACATATGTCATTTAATTTCAAGACATATGTCATTTAATTTCAAGACACCAGGGACGTAATTTCTACTAGTGTCAAAGCTCGCATCCGTTCCGTCACTATGATACCTCACCCGGGCCATGGTTGCATCATCGGCCTAGATTCAGGCGTTGCTCCAGCCATCACTCAGTACCCGATCACCATCAGCTCTTACCTTAGTTGCACTTGCCTTGTATTCAGGAAGACCATGACTAAGTTCCGGGGAAAGACCCAATTCTCTTACCGTAAGCACATGTACTACCTCCTTTTGAAGGTCTATAACCGTGATCCTGACGTTGACCTTTTCATCCAGACGCTTACCTTTAGCTTCAATGAGGTCAAGCTTGTCCTAGAGAGCAGAATCTTGACTCACCCTTTGGCAAAAAAGTAGGCAGCAATCCTTCTTTAGTATTGTCGTTTTCACAATGGACAATGGTCACAAATGTTGCTTAGTGCATGATTTGAGAAGTATCCCTTATACTAAGTCAGCAATACAAAATTCTTATTGCCTTTTCCAATATCAAGGTTTTGTCGCTCACATTTATTGCATTGTATAACTATAGCTTCCATCTACGACAAGAACCCTAAACCTTGTATCCACTAACAAATGCACTTTATTGCAGCCAACCGATCGCTGTTAATAGACATTTTGATCTTTGAACATAACACGTTTAGGTTTGCCCCTTGCATTTTCAGCATATGTACCAACCTCTGGCTATAGTATATGGCCCACCTCCACTTATTCCTCTAAATACTTGCCTAGAATAAGTTCTCGATGGAATCTTCCCAACCTTTGATTATGCATGAGGTAGCAATGGCACCTCCGCTTCGTCTTCCAGCACTATGATCTCTCTTGAATCTTCTATAGGTTGAGGGTGTCCTCTTGAATCTGATCCTAGATCCACCTCCACCGTCATTGTAAGCCCTTGGGTGCAAGCCTTCACCTCCTCTTCTTCTTCAACCTCCACGTACGGTTGAAATTGGCCAACAACGTCACCAAGCGAAACAACAATAATCCCGACGTCTTCTATAATCGTAGCCTGCTACTACAGAGAGATGTTTGAAAAAAACAACAATCAATAAAGAGGAAGAGATTGTCCCTAGTCCAAGCTTAAATATCTGTGAAGGAAGTGCTTGGCCCCTTGACACCCGGCAATTGAACTCTTGAACAACTTTCATCCTGCAACAGAGAATGAAAATATATAAGGATTGATTTATATCACGTTAACCTATCCTACCGGAATAATAATATTGAAGAAAATAGCACTTTAATAGGAAGAATATATAGCGTATTTCCAGTATAGTATCTTCAAGGTCCACGGCCAGAGGCCCAAAATATTTTTTTTACAAAAGTAATATTCTAAGAATATTCTAATTTTCTAATTTTAGATTTTAATTTCAGTAAAGCTTTGCTATTTTTGGATTCTTGTCCCCATTTTCCGCAAAATCTGCGTTCTCCGCTCTCCGCTCGCATACAAGTCTCGTCCTGTATCCACCTTTCAGATGTTGCTGACACTGTGTTTGAATCTAGAATCTTGGACCTGCAAACTTGTTCATGAAGTAAAGATGACTATTAACTATAGGGTACTTCATATTTCTCAGTGTAGGTACAGTACAAATAAACATTACAGTTAATGTCCAGGCTAGTCTGAAAATCAGAGAACGCTAGAGACTAGTGTTGCATACAAATTGACAAAGGATGAAATTTTTTATTTTTTTTATTTTTATTTTTATTTTGAAGCAATGGTGAGTTTCTTCCATAGAAAAGTAATATAGAATAAAGAACACCGCAGCACAACCGAGCCGGCGTTAAGCCCGCTGGTGACCTGAATTTTTTGATTTTTAAACCTACCTGATAAAATACAGACCTGAATACATCTAACCTACAAACCTCTACCTAGCAATGAATTGACCTGTCGGGGGATGCTGGTGATTCTAGCTAATTCCAGCATCTGTAGCCGTGAAATACACCCCCCCGTGGTGCCACACTTATTCAAAGTCACGTTAAGCACTCGGAGAATTTTGCGGAAGGTTGCGCTAAGCCCAATCCACCCGTTCATTCGTCATCCGAGCAAGATCAATAATGTTGTCCCATACGGTGCACTCAAGGACGTTAGGTGGCCATCTGGAATTGTGAAACACTGCTTGATTTCGTTGTAACCAAATTGTCCAGAGCACCGCCCCTCTGATAAGGAACCAAACTTTGCTGAAGTCCTCAAAGTGCACGGGGAGGGCAACACCGAGTATACACTGGTCCCATAGTAACATGGGCCAAGGCATGGAGTCGGGTGGTGCTCGGGCGAGAACATACAGCACAATGGTTGCAAAGGTCTAGGCCCGATAAGCCAGGGAACAGTCAAAAAAACAGTGTTTGATCGTCTTAGTGGCGTCATCGTCGCAATTGGTGCAAATGGCTGAAAGAGCAGGGTACGCCTGGTGTTGCCAGGCATTGACCGCAATAGCTCTATGGTATACACTCCATAAAAAAGCTACTTCTTTGCGTGGACAAAGCCCATGCCAGACTTCTATCCAATCCAGCTCAAACGTAGGTGGTACAAGTCCACGTCATTTGGTCTGCACTGGAAGTGTCAACTGCTGACGGGGCCACAACAATTTTTGTCCTTTCTTGGCGGTATAGTCATACAGAGAGCCACCACCTTCCCAGGCCCATCGCCCCAGATCAAAGGTTAACCGAGAGAGTGGTGCTAGAAATTGAAGACGTCGAGAGCTCTTGGCGTTAGCTGCAGAAGACGCAATGACTCGCACACGGAGGACCTGGCAGCGAAAAGTGATTTCAGCATGGTCCCGCTTAAGAACTGAGATGAGGCGCCTGGAGTGACAACCTACACTGAATCTTGGGTGCTGAGCCGGGATGAGTACATCCATCTCTGCATGGAAAGGGGCCAACATGAAATCCTTGGTGACCTGGACTACAAGGACGGGGTCTTCATGGTCCTCACGTCGATATAGCCCCAACCATTCGTCAAGAATCGGTTGGATTATGGTTTGCCGAAAGAGCATCCTCCAGGCCGCGGGCACACGAGCTGTATACCTGGCAATCAGTGGGCATTCTTGCGGGAGGAGACCGAATTGGCGCTGTAGCTCGGGCCAGGGCCTAGGTACCATATAGTTTTCGCGCCACAAGTCACGAAGGCTGACTAAACCTCGATGGGCAAGAACTCTGGCCCGCTCCTGAGAGAAACCAAAGTTGTCTCCGACGAACTTGGTCGTCCACCAAAGATTGGTGTTGAGGACTTCCTCAGCATTGACTGGAGGAACTGCTTCCACCTTGGGGCTGAGACATCGCCAAGCTGTAGTGATGTGATTCCAAAAAGCAAAACCACAAGGCGCTTAAACCGAGGAAGAAGGGTCCAGTGCAGACTCCGGGGCCAGTGGCCAGTATTCGGCGGTTGGAGACTGGAAAGCTGGTCTCGCATCAAAATGTTCAGTGGCGCGTTGTCCGAGGTGAGAGCTTTGATTACCCACTTGTTCGTGAGAGTCAACAACGCCTCCTGCGAATCTACCAAGCCGAGGCCCTCCATCTTTTTTTCGGCGCAACAATCTATCCATCGGACTCTAGTCCGAGCGGGTGCAGCCATGCTTGCCCAAAGAAAATTCCGTAGGGAAGCTCAAATGGTGTTGAGGACAACTTTAGACCCCCCCATAAGCTTAGGAAATACCACAAGGTTGATAACAAGACAAGATTAACCACCGTAGTCTGGGCTGCTAACGAGAGATGAACAGAAGTCCAATAGCGGAGCTTCTTGTTGGTCTTTGCTGCGAGAAAGGCATCGACATCCACCGTTGCCAACGTAATGCCGAACGGCGTACCTAGGAGCTTAGACAGCTCCTGGGGTGATGCAATGGCGCAGCCAAAGGTATGCACCCATGGGGGCGGGACTCCGGGTCCATACCAGTAGAGAGCGCACTTACTGCAATTGATGCGCAGACCTATTGCAAGCCCAAAGTCCTCAAGGAGGCTCTAGACCGCAGCTAAGTAGCGGGCTGAACCGTGGATAGAGTACGTCGTATCATCCGCAAACTGACATAGCACATGTTGAGTAGTACCATTAGGGAGGAGTACTCCCCGCAGGCTCCCGGAATTCATCGTAGTTTGAGTCGCCGTTGCCAAGGCTTCAGCAACTATCAAAAACAAATATGGCGCCAATGGGCAGCCTTGATGGACCCCATGCCGAATGGGGAATTCTGCTGTGCACAATCCATTGATGGAAACAGTAGCCGCAGCGTCACTAAGGAGCATTCTGACTTGATGAACAAAGGCCTCAGGCATCTCCATCTTGCGCATGACCTGGAATAAGAAGCTCCAATTCACGGAGTCA
Organism: Ceratodon purpureus; assembly: GCA_014871385.1. Lineage (NCBI taxonomy): Eukaryota > Viridiplantae > Streptophyta > Bryopsida > Pseudoditrichales > Ditrichaceae > Ceratodon > Ceratodon purpureus. The sequence continues at coordinate 61,949,870 of CM026426.1, read as the reverse complement.
TAAGCCTTGCTAAAGTCCAGTTTTAGCATGATAAGAGGCTGTGCGATTTCTTGGGCCCATGCGATTGTTTCGTGTTGGAGAAGTAGACAAAGGATGATTTAATTTCATTGAGTTTAAGCGATTAATGTTTCAAATATCAACTGCAATGAAAGTTTAAAAGATTATTTACAATGTAACTTAGTAAGAGCGATCAAAGGTATGACAAGAAGATAATGACGACTATGTCTATGCCAAAGTATGGACTAAAAGAAAAGAAATAAAAGAATTTGTCATCACTCTTTGTTCTTGTCATTGTCATCATGATGGTCGTGTACACTAATACGTTTCGCGAATCAACTTCAATTTTAATGACCATACAGTTTGTTTAACATGAAGACATTGTATCGGAACGCCCACTGCAAAAATGATCTCCCCAAACCTGTGAAGACAGTCGTAATCCTAAGTTTCTATTTCGAACATCACTTAATTTACAAGTTAGGAAGAGACAAAACCTAAAGGGTACAATTGGGTAAGGTGATCGAACCTAGGTTTGTGTGTCTTCTGAAACCGGACGAGGACGTCGTAGTTGTGTAGTAGTAGCAAAGGTGTCTCCGTACTAATCATAGTTGCGACGTACAGGTAGTTGTTGTAATGCAATGTCACGGAGTCGTAGGTGTTTACTAAACACAACTCGTGAATCCATGTGAAGAATGTCTCGAAAGATAGGTGTCCAGAATCTTGTAAATGAGAGTCCTCTACGTCCTGATGATGACCATGAAGAAGAGAGAGAAAACGAGTATGAGTTGCTTTGTAAAGCGACTATTGCATGGAAGCTCAACATGATGGAGCCCGTAGTTAATGCTGCAAATGCATTGCAAGTATTATTTCTTTTAATAAACCCGAGGGAGGAACTCTACTGACCAAGTGATGAGCGCCACGTGTAAAAAGCCATGGTTGCGATTCTGTATCATAGGCTGTTTTTTTCTGTTTTTTCGGTTGCGATTTCGAACCTTGACAATGTCTTGCTTCCCGCAGATGTATTGTTTGTTTTATTTCCAATTTCTATGTACGCTGAACTTTTGGACTAATTAAGGTTACTTTATTCTGTAACGGTGTAGCAACTCCGGCATAACAGGAAGAGAACAAGTTCCAAACCAAAGGCAGGCAAACAATCACCGCGACCTCGTAGTCAAAGACTGACTTATAAAATGCAGGAGGAGAGCAACGCCGACAAAGCCTTGGCCAAATCCAAAGAATCAAAGGAGCACAACATGGACGTAACGATTGTTTACACGACAACAACGAACACGGTTCATATTCATACCAATGTTGGACCAAGAGTCCAGTACTCATAGTGTACACACTTGCCGTTAGTTACAAGTAATGAGTTTTCATTTAGGTAGCAGTAGTACACTTAGTTTAGTTAGTGGATTAGTGGAGTTAGTCTGTTACAAACAAAGTAACAGCCGTAACAATCTCTCACACGTTCAGACTGTTACATTTACAGTCCCTATATAACCTTGTATTAATTCGGAGAAAGTACTTGAATAGAAAGGAAGAGAAATTTCCAACATGGTATTAGAGCATATTAAGTAAATTAGTATTGAGAATGTGGTGAGCCGTGCTCCTACAGTAAGGATGTGTGAGTTATACTCCAAGTCGAATTAATTACAAGACCGTTTATACTCGTGTAGCTTTGCTTAGAGTAAACTTCACATCAGTATTTATAGAACTCAGTTCACTCTACTTCATATCTCTCAAACCATTCTTCACAATCAGTCCACTATTCACGTTTTGCTTACTGTTCACCTTCGTAGTTCTTAAGCATAGCAGTTTAGTTCACCATGGCCTCCGGAGATTGCCCCGAGTCCAGCAAGTTGACAGGCTTTGCCAACTATCAAACCTGGAAATTCAGGATGAGGATGGTCTTGCTTCGAAACAATGTCTGGCAGTATGTAGATCCGACAAGTAACAATGTGCTAGTGCCTGGTGAACCTGCCGATGTTGCACAAGGTAGAGTCAAAGCTCTTACAGACATAGGTCTATCTGTCAAGGAAGATATCTATTTTATCATCCAGCTCTGCGTTGATCCTCGTGACGCCTGGAATCGATTAGCTACTCGTTTTCAGACCAGCAACAATGCCTCACGTCTCATGCTGAAAGACAAGCTTAATTCTATCCGACTCCTTGAAGGGGGATCTGTATCTGAATACCTTGCCCAGCTCCAGTCAGTTCAGGCCGAATTAGTTGGTACTGGTCAGCAGGTACCTGAACCTGAAGTAGTTGAACGGATGCTCAACTCTCTTCCACCGAGCTTCGATTCCGTTTATCAGAGTTCATACTCTCAGGCGGCGCTGCCTACATTTGAACAAGTCTCTGCCTGTTTGCTTCAGGACGAGAGCAAGAATCGCATGCGTGCGGGACTAGGCAACGGACCGAAGGATGAGGCGCTAGCTCTTCGTTTTCCCTCTCACTCACAGCGTGGCTCCAACGGATTTCCTAACCGCCCCCAACTGTCACAAGTTGGATTTAGACATGACCGCACCTTTTGCTGCAATTGGTGTGGACGCGCAAGGCATATCTTACGCAACTTTCGCGATCTTGCAGCAGAAATTGCCAAACGCGCTCAAGCTCGCCGGAACTCATCACCGAACCGTGGCAACAGTTCCCGACCACTTCAGTCCCATGTCGTCATCGAAGAGATTGACAACTCAGTTGACAGTGTAGTTGACGTCTTTGAGGTAGCTCTAGCTAATCTAGACGTGAGAAAAGATGAGTGGCTAGTGGATTCTGGTGCCTCTCGGCATGTAAGTGGAGACCGTAGTATTTTTTCTAGTCTTAATCTCTCTCCAGGCACATCTAGTGTGTAGACCGGAGGAAATGAAACACTGCTTGTTCAGGGAACGGGATCTGTAACCCTAGGAACTAGTGGAGAAATAAACATTCGTGATGTTTACTACGTGCCTGGCCTCACAAGAAACTTGCTTTCCATAGGAAAAATCACCGATGCAGGATACGTGTTAGTTTTCGACAAAGAAAAGTGTCTTGTTTACGATGGGTCCAACAAAATTGTAGGAACATGTATCAGAGAACCAGACACCGGTCTTTATCGATACCTCATAGACAAATCATTGTTCCTATCAGTGCGGTAAATTTCCCTGCAATTCCACTTCTTTGGCATCGTCATCTAGGACATCTAAATCAACGTGGGGTGCGACTTATAGGACCAAACAGACTTGCCAGTGGTGTTCCTCTCATGCCCGGATCGGACAAGCTATATGAGAGCTGTCTCATAGGAAATCAGAGCCAAGAGAGGGCACGCCGCACCACTGAACGACGGGCCACGCGGCCTTTGGCACTGATCCACGCTGATCTCTGCGGAGATATTAATCCGCCGTCACTTGGAGGCTCCAGCTGTTTTGCTTCCTTCACCGATGACTTCTCGCGTTTTTGTGTTTTGAAATTTATTCGACACAAGTCTGACACATTGCAAGCATTCCAGAACTACAAAGTATGGCTTGAGAATCTGCTTCAAGGTCGGATTGGCGCCTTACGCAGCGACCGTGGAGGGGAGTTTCTTAGCGCTGATTTTTGCACATTTCTTGATATGCATGGAATTGGCCGGGAGCTGACACAAAGTTATACCCCTCGCCAAAACAGCGTGGCTAAACGCAAGAACCGCACGTTACTCGAAAAAGGGCGGTCTATGGTGGCTGATGCTCATACTCCTGCATTTCTTTGGAGTGAAGTTATCTCCACCGCCAACTACCTCACAAATCGTTCCCCGACTCGCTCCAACGCTGGAGGTTCTTCTCCATACCAACTCCTGTTTGGGCACATTCCTGACCTGTCTCATTTGCGCATTTTTGGTTGTACCGCCTATGTCCACACTCCAGATGAGAAATGAACGAAGCTCAACCCCAAGACAACGACTTGCGTCATAATGGGGTATTCCGAGGAGAGCAAGGCTTATCGCTGCTACAACCCTGCAACACGCAAGATCCTCATCAGTGGAGATGTTAAGTTTAACGAACATCAGTTTTATTATAACCAGACCTTGGACCCGACAACTCCCAGCGTTTCCCTGGAGTCGATGAGCAGCGATCATGCCACCATTGAAGTCCTCGACCCGACTATGCCACAGCTCCTGCTGTTCCACCTAGCTGCTCCACTGCTGCCCCGACACCTGGCACACCATCTTGCTCGTTGCCCCGGCCACCTGTCCCCAAGCCTACACCAGTTTCCCTCGACCCGCCTATTGTTTCCCTCCCGCCACCTGGCGCCACCGAGCCTACCTCATCCCCTGACTCACCAGCACTTCGAGTCTACACTCGCCGCCCCCGGCCTGCCTCTTCCGTCTCCCCGCCCCCACAATCACCAATTCCGGCGGTTCCTATCACCTCCCCGCGACATTCTCTACGCGAGCGAGCCCCGTCTACCTGGGTCACGGATTATGTGTCCCTTGCCAAAAACCCTACTGATTTACTTGCTGACATACAACACGTCGAGGAACCTCTCTCATATAAACAACCGGCCACTCACCCGGCCTGGGTACGCGCCATGGAAACTGAGTTAGCTTCAATTGAACGTCACCGCACTTGGACCCTGGTCGATCTTTCTTCCGGCACTCGTCCTATTCATGCCAAGTGGGTGTACAAGTTGAAATCCGGTGCCGACGGAACCCCCACGTACAAAGCACGTCTCGTTGCCCGCGGTGACGAGCAGATCCAAGGTATCGACTATCAAGATTTTTTTTCTCCAATCGTCAAATGGACAACCATGCAAACTTTAGTTTCTATTGCGGCTCAGCGGAACTGGGCCATCACACATCTTGACGTGAAGTCTGCCTTCTTGAACGGGGTACTTGAAGAGGAGGTTTATTTGTCGCAGCCACCTGGTTTTGTCAAGCCCGGCCACGAACATCAAGTTTACCGCCTACACAAGGCCTTATATGGCCTCCGCCAGTCTCGTCGCGCCTGGAACGCACGCATTGACTCGTTTCTCCACCAAGTAGGTCTCACCGCCTCGGTCTATGACCCCAACCTATATATTTTTCGTGACGCTGAGCAATTGGTTCTCCTGGTCATTTATGCCGATGACGTCATAATCACAGGCAACCACCCTTCAAAAATTCAGTGGCTCACCCGACTCCTCTGCTCAACTTTTGAAATGACGCTGCTTGGTAGTCTTTTGCTATATCTCGGCGTTCAGTTCCATCCTGCCCCTACAAGCGGCATTCTTATGTCTCATAGCCGATATATTGAAAAATGCCTTTCTGAGCTGGGACTCACGGACTGTATCGGCGCCTCCGTTCCTATGGATCCCGGCACCCGCTTGTCTGTCGATATGGGAGCTACACCCGTCGACCCCACTTATTACCGCATTTGCGTTGGGAAACTCCTCCATCTCCAAAACACTCGCCCGGATATCTCATTTGCTGTCGGCCTTCTCTCTCGCTTTATGACTTCTCCTCAGAGGCCTCACCTCGACGCTGCCATCCACGTCTTTCAATACTTAAAAGCCCATACCTCTTATGCCATCCACTATCAGCGAGGGGGTGATGTTATACCAAATGGTTATCCTGATAGTGATTTTGCAGGAGATTTAGAAGAAAGACGGTCAACTTCAGGCTTCCTTTTCTCCCTAGGTTTCGACCCCATTTCTTGGCGCAGCAAATTGCAAACAGAGGTCGCTCAATCTTCTGCCGAGGCAGAATACTAGGCCCTGTGTGAAGCTGGACGAGAAGCCCAATGGCTCCGGAATTTATTAGACGATATGGGAATTAAACTAGAAGGCCCTACGGTGATTAGGTGCGACAATCAATAAGCTATTAAGATGGCTAAAAATCCTTTTATGCATGCTCGCACCAAGCATATTGAGCGGCACTGCCACCTCATTCGCGACTACGTGAAGAAAGGACGAATCCACGTTGAATTTGTACGCTCTCAAGAGTAGGCTGTTGACGGCCTCACCAAACCTCTCGGCAAAGCACGATTCATTGAGGTGAGAAATATGCTGCAAATGGTAAACACCCAGTGATAGTAAGATGTAAGTGTTTATCCTTGCACATATATATATAGTTCAGTAAGTACATTTTTCTTTAAATAATTCTGCAGCTACGCTAGCATAGTAAGCTGTCTCCGGGTCCATATCACCTCGGTGAATGGGCAACAAGGGCTCGTCTAACACAGCCCTAAAATGCTCCAACTCCATTCTGAATCGTTCTCCCAAGGTGCGGTACCTCATGAACTGATGGTTACGCGAAACATACTGTATGTAACCGGGTGTATCCCTCCTGTCAAACTCAAGTGCCACCCACTCAACGGTGGTATGCATGTAGTCGCTCCAAGAACGATTGAGACCTCTCAATCTATCCAACTGTGAGATAGTAGGAGGAGAATTCAACGCCCTCCACAGTTGGTCTCGAAGAGGAGCATGCTACAGACAAGGGGGCTTCTCTTCTACCTTCCAATCGAGAAGGTGCTTCTTCTTTTTCACTTTCCTGGTCTTCCAAACTCAAAGTGGCAAAGGCATCGTGAAACTCCTCGAACTCTTCCTCAGAGACCTCCGTAGAAATGAAGTCTTTTACCTTCTGGAGCAATACAAACAGAGAAAGAAGGAAATGGAAAACGACTCCCAAAGTGAAGTTCGCTCAGCTCTATCCGTCACCCAAGATTGCACAGGGCGCCTGTGTCTACTCATGATGTGCGCTGCCTATCCGAGATGAGTTACAGTAGGAAGATAATGGCAGACTAGAGAACAAGAGGAGCTCAGGTGTGCGAGGGGGTGTTGGACCAAGAGTCCAGTACTCAAAGTGTACACACCTGCCGTCAGTTACAAGTAATGAGTTTTCATTTAGGTAGCAGTAGTACACTTAGTTTCGTTAGTGGATTAGTGGAGTTAGTCTGTTACAAACAAAGTAACAGCCGTAACAATCTCTCACACGTTCAGACTGTTACATTTACAGTCCCTATATAACCTTGTATTAATTCGGAGAAAGTACTTGAATAGAAAGGAAGAGAAATTTCCAACAACCAATGTCCCTCTTGATATACGTTTATAGTATCTTTGATTTTATATACATTATTTGGGCAAGATGCATGTCTTTTAGGGTTCATTTGGTACATCATGAGCATGATATCGAGAGTATGTGGAGCTTTGGACTTGATGATGATTTTGTTGGGATTTTAAGGGTTCAGATATAATTAGTCCCTTGAAGGTTGGAGAATGCATTTTTTCTGCTGAATGTAAAAAATTGGGTTGATAATAAGGGGAGAGCACAATAAAGTGGATCACAAAGTGCAACATGTGATCACTAGGAAGTGAATATGAAGTGTGCTGTTTTTTAAAGCTCCAAGCTGATTTTGAGCATTTTAGTCACTTTCTAGGGTGTCATGAGGTATCTTCTACGCATCTACGTTAAGCAAACATGTTCAATTGAAACTTAATTTGACCACTATTTCTAAATCATGAAAATGAATTTTACCAAAGTCTTAATTTCTTCATTTGGTGCCATCTATTGTCTTTAGAGGATGTTTTTTTCAATTTAAAAAACAACGTTTGGTGAAGAAAAACTCAGTGAAAGTACCGCAGAAGTGACCCTCTTAAAAAACATCCTTGCGGTACTTTTGGAACCCTAAACCAATTTATAAGCTTATGAAATGACTATTTTAGAATATCTCTTAAACATATAGAGGGCACCACTTCATCAAAAGTATTTTTTAGATAATTTTATATTCTTTTCTAGCCACTTTTTCAAATGACTGCATTCACCCTGCTTGGATTTAAAGCCTTTGAACAATAAATTTAAAGTGTTTACTTTGCACAAAACTTTTCCAAGTTGTAAAAAACCAAGTTGAGAATCTATATCAGAAAAAAATTAAATTAAATTACATCTTCCCATAACTTTTGTGCAATTTTTACAAAAGGGCTGAAATTAACAAATAGTTAAGCACTTTTTGGGTCCACTTTATTGTGCTCATCCCCAATAAGCTCTCAGCGTACCAAACCTAGGTTTGAAGCTGTGGATTTTTTGAAAAAATGTTTAATTTAGATTTTATCATCATCCCTGTATTATTTTCGTTACCATTTTTGTGACACCAGAGTATGATGGACTGAAAGGAGTACCGGTACTAGTAGGTAGAGACACAGTTGCGGATGTTTATGTAATTCGCTGTTCTTGTTCACGTTTCCATTTATTTTGCTCTACCGGTTATAAATGAAATGTGTTGCATAGTTTCTGCGGCATCCAAGTATGCATCGGACGCTTCGGAGAGAAGAAGCCGTATTCCCTGCAAAGACAACGTTTTGGACAAACGTTTTAAGAAGGCAAAGGTCAACACCTCGAGTGGCATACGTAGTATGGGAACTGGAAGGAAAATTCGAACATGCGAGGAATTGGATCTCCAAGCGAAGATTTCAATGGCTTGCACGCAGGACAAAGGCTTGCTTCCTCTTCGACAAACTGCTTGCAACCTCCTGGTGGGTGGACGTGGGTACCATTTCCATGTTCTCAACCGAATTCATGTATGTTTGACGCTGTAAGTGGCTACTCACAGGGACTGTTTCCTGGCAGTTGGCAAGGTCCGCAACCACAAGGTGGTCCAACTGTGGGGGCGTTTCAGCATGTTGCGAACATGGGGACTGCGGATCCTAGGATTATCAATAGAGGAACACAGGCGAAGGAATCTGACAAGGCAGACGAGAACACTATGTCCGGAACGTTGTCAATCAAGGAAGATTCTGTCAAAAAAGGATCAAAAGAGCGAACAAGAGACTAGCGGACGAGGAGGCAAAGCGTAGAGAGTGCTGGGATGGAACCTTTTGCAGTGCAGGTGCGACCATCGGGGATAATTGACACTGGATGCAAAGGTCACCTAAAGTGGGAAGAGTGCGTTCGCGATTTGAAGCCACGGTTGCTGGACATGAGTATCATCAAGTATGAAGATCAAGAGGAGAAGATCAAGAGGAGAGTTCAAAAAGCAAACCTAGGGATGCACTGTTTGCAAAGTTTGAGTTTCTTGATCATGATGTAACAGATGTTTCTTTTGAGGAGATGATAAAAAATTGGATGAGGAAGGATCGTGAGAGAGTTAGAAGGATTCACGGTGGTAAACATAAGGCACCTTCAAAATACGAAGAAAAGGAATATGACGCAATGAAGAAATATTGGGATTCTCCATCATAAAAAATTAAATCTGAAAAGATGTGTGAATCTAGGAAAAAGGTGGTTTACAATTCTCGTGTTGGCAGACATGGCTATACTTGAGCAAACTGGCGCAAATCGTAAGTTACTTGATTTGTCTTAATTGATTTTGATCGTTATGCACCTGTTTGCTGTTGTCCATTACTAATTATCTTCAAATATTGGGACTAGAAAGCCTCTGTTCACGCATGTTAACTTACCTTGTCATTGGCGTTGTTTTGAATCAATGTCTTCTATGTGTATGTTTCACTAATGATATTTCAAATCATGTAGAAGATAGAGCGCGATACTTCGCCTGGAGTCACGGACCTCGCTGAGGACATACAATCATCTCAAAGATAATCAAGTGAGCTTGGTATGTTGTATTCTATATTCAGTATTTGGATCTGATTTACAATTACAGTTGCACATAATTGTTAGCTGAAATTTGTGACTTCATGAACAGTTTCATTTGTGAGAACTGTAAGTGTAGGTTGTAGCGAACATACCTGATATCTTTGTACTTGTAATCCTCTCTTAATTTGTAGCAAGTAGTGTTCACAAATTTGTGCTACCTACGGATCTTACCATGGATGGATATGTAAATGTATTGTTGGTTACTAAACTTTCTTGAGCTTAGGTCTCTACAATTTTCAGGGATATTGTATTTTTGCATTTGGTTTATCTTCACCGCTGCTGTGACTTAAGCACTTTGATGTGGGTGTCGTTTGAGCGGTGAGTAATTCACATGTTCAACAGGAAATGGAAAAAAAGAACGCAACTAGGCTATTGGCAATGGAACGAAACCAGGTGGAAACAAATTGAAGGCTTGACGTCGTCATGTAAAGGAATCTTAACCTTTAGAACATGCTGGTAACTGTTCTGAGCAATATGCCGGGAAAATCTTTCGGGAAAGAAGTACAAGTGGAAATTAGAAGTAAGGGAATTGCAGCGGAACCATCCGGCAGTGGATTACTTTCCAAATCAAAAGCGGAGAGGAGCTGTGGAGGTCCTGGAAGTAGTGAGCAATGGTGGAATTCATTCTGCGAGACATCGGACGATGAAGAGAATGTAGACCCTGAAGTGATATAAGAAGTATCCCCTAATCAGCATATCAGATTAGAGGTGAGACGTGTACGATAGTCGTACTTCTGATGAGAGGACGGTGCACTGATTTGATCAATGAGTGAAGTAGATAAGAAACTTATTTGTACTTATAGCTTCGCATATCTCATCAAGAAATCTCTAAATCCAGGTACCTAGGTAATGACCTTTCCACAACTTTCACTGAATGTTGTCTTCGCAATGCATCAATGTTATACAATTTGTGTCTCCTACATACGTTGTTGCAACCACTTGTTAGTTGTGAGATGTTCGAGTAAGTAGATTCTTAGATTGTGTTTGTTTCAACCCAGGAATCAGTCATTGTGATGAAGAGAGGTAGAAGTGAAAGGCATATTTCATTATGTTAGTATACAAATTTAGCTTTCGTGTGATGAAGAGTGTAGTTGACTCTGAATTATAGTTCTGCTAAGGAGACTCATAGGCAATTATTTTGTTTTGACAGAAACAGTCTGTAGAAATTCAAAGTGGGCAGTAAAAAGTGGAATTTTCATCAAAGTGCACAAAGGTAATTTGCAGAACCGATCCGCTGGTAATGGACTAGATATATTTTCCGTTCAGTTGTGACAATCTTGATGTCACATGTCATAGTGGTTCATATAAGCGTTTTGGGTTATATGAATATGTAAGTCACAAAGAATAGTTTCTGCAATGTGATCTCCGCATGAGTGGTACACGAACCCCGATAGGTGTTTCTCATTCAGGTAAAATCTGAAGTCCATAAAATGATCAGTGCGTTTAATGTGGGAAGACGCCAGGCTCGCCCATGATGACAAGTGAATTCTTTTCGGAGACTGGTGCCATGTGGATTCACTTGAAAATTGCATACTTCAGGTCAGAAATAGAATGATGCTTAAGATAATTGGTTTGGAATAGCCTATTGGTAATATAGTTATGCATTGCCTAACTTGAAATCTGACTTTACTAAATTATGCAGGCCTGAACAACACTTCCATGTCTTTCAGAGACAGCGAATTCCTTGAAGGTATGAACTAGACCATCACGAAATAGTTGTAGTACAAGAGAGAAAGTTGTTCAGCACGCGTATCGACATCGAACTGTTTAATTTATAGACATTTGTCTCACAATTTTGCAAAAACTAAGTTATTCATTTTGTCTTCGATGATAGGTCACTGAGGTTATGTCGATATGTTTTTATTCTCTTTTATTGTGTATCTCTTTTTAATATTTTACCGATGCCTACTTTATAGATAAAAACTCTCTATATGTATATACCTAGGAAATGTAGTAGATTTATGAACTCATATTTGATATAGAAAAATGTAGAAATTTAAGAATGTAAAATGGGTTTGGTATGTGTTGTGTCATCGTGATGTTCACATTCTTATCTAGTATTAAAAACATAATATAATGGATTATCATTTTCAGATGAAGTTGATATGTTTGTATACATTCTATTGATTTGCAAGATGAAGAACATAAGAGCATAGACATTGTCGTGGGAAAAGATCAGAGGGTGAGACAGAGTATTGAAGATGGGGACTCACTCTGACAAAAATGGTTGTTTATAACAAGTTATTGCAAATGAGACATTACAGAATTGAACCCAGGACATAGAGTTTAACCGCTGCATTTGAAGATTCTACTAATCATACCGCATTTTGTCATTTGCTGAAATCTTCAATCATTTAAGAACATTTTCACATGTCAGAATTCTACTCAATTTCACTTCGAAGTTACAATCTCCGGTTTGTGCACAACTCACTCCACTTCGCGATCACCAACACTGTCCTTTTGTACACAATTGTATTTCTTTTTTACTATTTTCTGCAACAACAGTGTACAAGTCAACTTTTCTCTCGTCTACTAAACAGAAATATCCTGCAATGGTTTCTCTCAATGCAGATAGAGAAAGAGAGCTATCAATGTGTACGGACATGTTGCGGTAAAAAACACATACGAATACAGTCTCAACTTGGAGAAAGTGGTTAAGTGTATTTATTGAAAATGAAATCAGTAATTCTCAAAAGAGAGGGCCTCGTAAGCTACCATCTTATTCACTGATAATTGAGTTGAATATCAGTTATCCAATACTATTATCTGACCAGAATTTCTACTATTGTTAAAGAAACTAACGTAATTTTAACTGGGTCAATTTCCACTTAAAAACACTATACTTCTCTATCCTGACATGAAAGGCAATGCTACACAAGCACTCATATTAAAACAAACCACATACCAGAAAGGATGAACACGTGAAGTGGATGACATGACTATACGCAATTCACAAACATAATTAACAGAACAAAAGGTATATTATCAAACTGCAGTCTCTCTGCAAGAGAAGATCTCTAACTTGACTTACAAAAACTTGATCAAAATCATAGACAAACATGTTGTGTATGCCAATGTTGTGTATAGACAAACAAATTTGGAGATTCCAATGCAACCTCACTTGGATTTTTCATTTGACGGTCTTGGACGTTCATGCGTCTTTGATGTTTGAATTTGATCTTGTTTCTCCTTCCCTTCATCAATTACTTCATCATGGCCTCCACTCTCGCTCCATTGTCGCTTGCTCTGTTGCACTAACTCAAACGGATTCGCACGGAGGAGCCACAGCAATTCATGTTCTCGCTTTGGTAACTTTGAGTCTAAGTATTCCTTGAATATTGTTTCTTGATTCTCTCCCTCTTCAAACTCACTCTCAAATGCTTCTATTTGGGCTAAGAACTCTTGAAATGTCAAATGCAAGTAACTTAATTTCTTTCGATCGGAATTTATGAATTCTAAATATTCCTAATAACCTGCCCACTTCTTCTGTAATTCAAAAAATCTTTCCTTTAACAAACTGCCTTCTTCTGGTACCTCCTCATCCATAGTAGTCTTGTCCTCTGCAATGTGGGATTTTTTTTCACAAAGACTACGGAAGTTTCTCTTCAGCGACGTCTTCTTTGTAGAGTTCTCACCACTGGTACGTTCTAGGTCACCGCTTCTATTTCCACTCTCCTTCTCGCGAGAACCGTCAATGATGATCCCCCTTGTGATGGATGGAGTATGCAATGGAGGAGAGGACTCCATCAGAGAGATCTCGTTCCCCAAAGTAGAAACAGTACCTTCATTGGGTTCATTGTTCACTTCTCGCCCTTGAATTCCCGTGAAGCCCTGGTCTTCACCGCGCCCTCCCTTGCTAACATTATCAGCTTTCTTTATGGTACCTGCCTCAGTCACACAGGAATACTAAGTTTAGCTGAGCCCAAAAGAAGATTACGTAACGTTGGCTCTACCTTATGCAAAACATTCTATGAACTTGAAAACCTCCCCTAATAAATGAATCACAATGACATTTTTACAGAAAGAACATTGCGATATGGCCTCCATTTGTACTCGTATACAATCATGCATTACAGGTTCTCAAACAGTGATACATATTGGCTTTATCGGACTCCTATCACATGTGAATTGCTTCTTTCACATCGTAATCAGTTCAGTAAATCTATCATGTCTCCTAGAAAGATCCGTCAACTTCTTTCGATCACTGAATGATCGCTTGTTAACACATGTTCCTACATGCAAAAGACTACTGTCCCTCGCACATTAGGAGAAGTTTGGGGTCTCCTATGGGCCTTTTCCATGTTTTCTGTGCCCAAATTTTTGCCATGCCCGTGCACTTTACCAGCTGGCACCAATGGTGCCAGCAGGTTGCTAAAAGCGAACCAAATTGCGAATGGGGGGGTCCGGCCAATAATCGCGCAGGAAGGCTTCCCTCCCCCGCGCGTGTAGTCCCGCAGGTCGAGAACGGAGCCTCTTTGCGCACGGAATCCGAGCATTGCAGAAGGGTGTCAGCGGTGGTGGGCTTTATGAACTCCCGCAAAACTGACTCCACAGGCCACCTACCGAAATCGAATTGCCGCTCTCCCTTTGAGATGCAACGTGCACAAGGTGTTGATGTCGAAATGCTGCCAACGGTCATTCTGAACCTCATGCGTTCCCCTGAGAGAGTTGTCGCGGTTGCGTTGTCAAGTAGGATGGAGCGGTGGAGGCCTCCAAAGGCTGGGCGAAGTTGTTCGATTTAGGTTGTGGGTGGTCACGCATTGTGCAATAGAAATTCAGGGTTTAGCTGTAGTGGTCTTCCAACGCTGCCAGCGGTCTGCCATCCACATAGGTTGGAGAGAGCACCTGAGTTGGGAATTGGGGTTTCGGGATGAGGTTTTAGGGTAGGTCGTACCTTGGTTGCGAGGCCGTGGACGCAGGTTTCAGCCGTTCGTGATGGCGGAGGGTGTGTTGACAGCGTGTAGTTCTGGCGGTTGATGACAGCGACGACACCATTTGTAAGTTTTTGAGTTCACAGTCGAAAATTTCATGCATTCTAGTGGTATGGCTACACGGCCAAACTCCCTCGTACAGAGTGTCATCCTGAATAATACTCAAGACTTGGAGGGCAACTGGATCCCCATGAGGGTGGATCGTGATTCATGGGTTATGCTGCAACCAGCGTCGGATGGGCCTTGGGGTAGAGAGGCAAGGCGACATGGTGGAGAAAACTTTCGGGGGGCCTTCAAAGCGCAGATCAGAGATTTCTCTTGGATCTCCACGGAGCATGGAGCATGCGACCTCGATAAGGTGCTTGTGCAACATGCATATCAACCAAGGCATCTGCGCTTGGATCCTACGGAGGCAGCAACCAAATTGGGAATGGCAAACTACCTGTACGCGTTGCTTTCGGAGGATTGGGTACATCCTGCATCTATCCTTGGTCCCATTCTTGTGCTCCATGTTGAGATTGGGGAGGCGACACGGAATCGACAGAGCCACGCGGAGTTGCTGGACATAGGTACATTCTTCCTTGGTGGTCTGTATTTGCCTCCAACAGGTGACACGCTGTACGGGAAGGTTGAAGCACTCCCGCTTCCAGGGTTCAACGATGTGGAGTGGCCTTTGCCAGACATGCACACATCTGAGGCGTTTAGAACAAAGCTCACTCTCGATTTTGCAAATGCTATGAAAGCAACAACTGGTAGCAGCTTCGTCCACCACCAATGGTTTATGCCAATCCATGTTATGGTTGATTTGTTTGCGGTAGCTGCTGACAGCATTAGGCGGACACCTACATTGTTTGTTTTGAGTACTCCATCCGAGGCTCTGCTGAGCAGTCTTATGAACCTAGGGTGGAACAAGAAGTTCCACATTGGC
Organism: Ceratodon purpureus; assembly: GCA_014871385.1. Taxonomy (NCBI): domain Eukaryota; kingdom Viridiplantae; phylum Streptophyta; class Bryopsida; order Pseudoditrichales; family Ditrichaceae; genus Ceratodon; species Ceratodon purpureus. The sequence goes on along the minus strand of CM026426.1, from coordinate 61,934,431 downwards.
CAAGATGTCATCAAGTGCGTTGCCAACAGGACCAACATTGTTTTCCGTTATCACGTGGGAAGACAAACATTATACACCAGGTTCATGTATACAAGGTATAGGGGGGCTGCCAACAGTCAGTGGGAAGCGTTGGATCACCTACCAGAGGAGGTGATGGTGGAAGTGTCTTGTATGTTTAGGGGGAACTTGCTGCCAACATTCGAAGTTGGCAAGGGTTGGCCAGTATCCCACCTGCGGCACGAAATTGCAATGGCACTTGGAGATGACGTACCTGGGCAGTACAACCTGGTTTTGATAGAGGCCAACGGTGTTCGTGAGAAAAAGGTACGAGTCTAGCCGAATTCATGTAGTCGTTTTGATGTGTTGGGAATTGGCTGTTTAGAGCTCCTTGCTGCCAGCAAACGAAAATGACAGGATTTGTTGGATGCAGATCAACCAGCGCCATGAGAGACACCTTACAGCTGCGGATGTCACGGTTCCCAAAAGGATGAAGATTGTGGAGCTGTAGGAAAAGTGATTTCGGGGATGGGTAGTCACAGTATGTGGGAAGTCATTAGGTTCTTCTCGAAGTCGTTAGTGAGTTTAGGTAGTGGTTTTGCTTACCATTCAGGACTTTCTGTGGGACTTCCTCTATTAACGTGTTATATAGAGGCAAATTTGAAGTACCCTTGATCTTCGTGCTGCCAGCGGAAATAAAAAAGAAAAACAGTTGCGATTAAGAAATGAATCATAGGGTGCAAATGAAAAATAAAATAAAATACAAGAAGTCTAAAGAATGCCCGGGGTTTCAAAGAGCCTGGGTTTGAATCGGAAAATTGCCTAGAACTTGTGGTGGCGACATTGACGGTGGAGCCCCCTGCCAGTGCAAAATAAGAAAAGAAAAACAATTCCAACCAACAGACCACAAGACCTTCAGAGGCACAAAATGGAGTTTGGCACTTGACAAATATAAAACTGTAATTAGGACGGAATGTAGAGTTTTTGCGAAAAGTCGTAGAGGTCGGCTCCTTCGTGAACCTACTGCTGTGAACTGGCAGTGGCGAGTACAGTGCAGCCCTTGCTCCCAACAACAAGGGAAAGAAAGGAAGGTTGGAAATCAGAAAAGGGCCACGGCCGATTCCAATAGAATAAGATAGAAAAAAAAAAAAGTTGTACAGAAGAGATGAAGTAGGTCGCACATGAAAAATAAAAAGAATTGCAAAAATTAAAAGGAACCATGGTTGCGAATAATGAAAAAAGAAATAAAAAAGAACAAGAAAGCTTGGAAATAAAAAATGTCGGAATGGTGCACTCTAAGAAGGGAAATACAAAGGAAAGAACTACGATGACAGCCATGGATCTCAGACAGCGCGGGCTTGAAGAGAACAACAACTCGAAGGATAAAATGGTGGCTAAAGTGAAGCCCTTGCTGTCGGCAGTCCACAATAAAGAAGAAATACAGTTGCGAATAAAAAAGAAGGGTTACAAGAATGCCATTTCTTTCAAAGAGACATGGCAGTCCAGAGGCAAATTGTTTTCAAGTTCGGAAAAGTTTAATAAAAAAAGGCCCATAAAAGTCCGGACCTACAGTCGTTGCCAGCAAATCCCTAACCAGGCCTACAGAACTATCCAAGGTGGGAATCTACTCCACGGCTGCATCTGTGGCAATTGCCTCAACAAGGCTCGACAGTCCCTCCATGTTGGTGTCGTCCTCGTTCTTCTCAGCTGCAACTGGTCCTTGCGTGGTGGCGGATGAGCCCTTGTTCCCTTCTCCGGATAGGGCTGCCAGGGTCTCATGAGGAGAGCGTTGCATGGGATCGAACGTCAGGGAGTCTGAGTCGGGGAGTGCATCCTCTGTAGTTGCTGCCAGCAAAAAAGAATTAGAAAATAAGAATTATTTGGATGTAACAACGAATCAGGCAACTAGCAATGGGCAGATAGGTTTAGGGGCAACAAACCTTGGTCGCCCTTGGTCTTCTTCCACAGAAGCGCGGCCATAGAGGGGGCATCGGGCCTCTTGTTGCCAGCACATGGTGAAGCAGGCTCGGCCAAGAAGATCTCCTCCGTGAGACGTAACTCCTCCGTGGCCTTGGAGTCGAGGTCGAAGCCCCACTACCCAAGCCATCCTCCAGTCATCCCCCGCTCGCATCGGCGGCACCGGGCGTCTTGGGAGAAGACTGCCTCAAACATACAATGGGGATGTGCCAAGCAGCCGCAGAACAAAGCTACGCAGCAGGTGTCAACGAAGTAACGCTCGCAGAAGGGGCATGGGTTGTTCAGGGCTATTGGCAACACCAAGAACTCCAATGGATAACGAGCCTGCACCTTCTTCGGGCGCAAGAAAGCTAAAGCCAACTCCAAGGCCGAGATCTTCGCTGTCAGCGCGGAGACCTCGGCGTGGCGTCTCTGCTCATCGGCTTCCATTTCCTCCGACTTCTTGTAGACCCTGTCGATGCGGGCCTGGGCCTCAAGGAGTGCCTTGCTTGCAAGCCCCAGCTTGTCTTGGCCTAAGCGGGCCGCGTGATCAAAGCGCCTCTTCTCTTGGTCGTTGCCATCAGCCGCGGCCTTCTTGGCGGCCTCGCAGGCGGAGAAGATGTCGTCATAGAGCTTGGACTCCTCGGCCTCCTTGGCCTTGATGTAGTCCCGCTGGGTTGCAAGGTCGACCTTCACGCGGTCCCGGCTGGCCTCCACCTTCAGAAGTGCCGCCTCCAAGGACTTCTTCTTGAGGCGCTGCTGCTCGAGGACCTGCTTCGGATCCGTTGCCACCAAGGGCTGCACCTTGATGGCAACAGCAGCGGGGGTCTTCACGGCCTTCTTCTTTGTCACGGCCTTGGCAGGAGGGGGCAGGGATCTAGGTCCCCTGACCTTCTTCGCCTCCGCGGCCGTGATCAAAGCCTTGGATGTGGCACCAACTTCCTTGGCTCCTCCGCTCGACTCCGGCCCCCCTCCCTTGCCCTTGCTGCCTGCACCTGGGATGTGGCCAGCAAGGAAGTCGATAATGGCTTCAATCTGCTCCCTCAAGGCCGGGGGTGTCAACTTCTGCGGATTACGCCCTGGCAGCTTCTCACGCCCCTTCACAATTGCCTCCGCCTTCTGGGCGAAGTTGACATCCACGCCCTTCTCAAAGTAGAGGTGGCAAGCCCGAAGAAAGGAGGTCCCGAATGCCCACTTGTCGGGTCACCTCCATAAGTCCACCGGTACATCTCGCAGTATTTCCTCTGGGCCTCCGGATCCTCACAGTCAGCAACGTAGTGCCGCCCAGAAGAACGCTCTGGCCATCTGTCGATGAAGTCGGCCTTCCTGCAATGCTTGTCGCCGCTAAGGTCACTGAACTTGAGCCCCTTGTTGGAGAGCTGCAAGGTGCGGTGGAAGAAGTCCTCATCGTAATCCGCAGCTTGCCTACCCAGCAGAAATGGGGCGAGGTGGTGGAGCTGTCCATGAAGTGCAGGGGGTAAGACGTCCAAGTCGAAGGCATCATCCCACAGCGTCTCAACATCGTTGCCATCCTCCTTGCTGTCACCAACCTCGACGACCTCCTTCTTCACGATGGCCTCCTTTCCCTTCCTACGGCTCGACATCCCTGGCGCTGGTAGTGCAATAACAACACGTTTTACGAAAGGGGGATCGCGCATGGCAGCTGAAAAGGGGAAGACCACTGACAAGACATTATTCATTCGGTTTAGTTGAATTTAGTTCTGAAAACATGAAGCCTCACAACTGAAAGGACCTTCGCGGCCATGGCTGAACGACCTGATCCAACTGTGCCATGCCCCTCTACCCATTGTACAACAACAAAGAGAAATTGCCAAAACAGAGTTGCAAAAACAAGCTGCTTACCTCTAAGCCGAAGCTCACTCAGAGCTGGCTTCTGTTGCCGAAGCTCTCTTCGCTGCGATGTAGCTCTCCTCTGCGCGGCCTGCTCTTCTCTTCCCCTTCTGCTCCCCACTGCAGCCCAAGCCCGCTCTCTACGGCTTCACTTCCCTCTTCCCCTTCAGCTTCCCTCTGCGCCGCGGCTGTCATTCGGCGCCAAAGCTCCCCAACGCCCCGCTGGTTCTCCCCGCTGCTCGAGCTAGCCTTCTTCACTGCTCCTCGAGGCGCCCTAGCTCCTCCCCGCCCCGCTGGTCGCACCTCCGCGCTGAGCTCCTTCCGCTGCAGTGCCAGAGCTCTGGCCGCAGCCTTCTCCCCCTGCTGCCCGCGCAGCTGCTGCGGGCCCGCTGCTCGTCACAGCCACCCAGCTCCTCACTCCCCCAACTCCTTCCTCAAAAATCGACCCAGCTCCTCGCGGCTCCGCCGAACTCCGCACTCCTCAGCTCCCCAAGCGCACCGCCCTGGCCCCTTCTCCTCACAGGTCCTCCACGGGTCGCACCTCACAATACGGCTGCACAGATGAGTCCTCCACGGCTCCCTCTGCACCCACAAAATCCTCACGCCCCCCTCCGCCTAGTTTGAAATTGCGCTCCTCAACGGTAGGAATCAAAGGTATGGAGAAAGATGAAGGATCAAGAAGCCGAAGCACTGCCGTGTCAGTGCAAACCCGAGGCGCCTGCTGGAAGCAAGAGTGCGGCAGTAGAAGAGAGGAGTGAAGCTAACAGTCAACCCCTTTTTTTTTTCGGGAAGAAGGCCCAAGACTGGTGTGAAGGAGACTCTTGCTGGAGTCATCCGCCTGCCACGTGGGCAGCGTCCTTCAACAAGGGGTTTGAGACTCTTAAGCAATGTTAATTAGGGGGGTCGTAAAGGAGGTGCTGGGAAGGTCACAGCAACCTTAATTGTCAATCATTGCCACGGCCTTATACATCATTTCCCCATTTGATTTTAATTGCAACAAATTGGCATAGAAATTAAAATTAAAATTTAAGGGTGAGTGACATGTATGATTACTCACACATTCATTGAATTCATCATTATGAAGAGTAATAATCCCTTGGATTGGTCTTTCTAGTGAAATAACCATAAAACAAGTTTAGGGGAGAAACATGGTCAAGTTTAATCCAAAAAAACATTGTTGCCAGCCACATTCTACATAGGTATACCATAATTACCAAGGCACATCGCTTCCTTCGCTTGATGATGGGATTTCTCCATACCCTGGCAACTCCATACGGCCAGACTACCGTATTCCTCCACAAACCAACTGCCATGCCTGACAATTACATGCTGTCAACAGCCACTCCAAGGTTAGTCCTGGATAGAGAATTGACGAAAGTGAGGTCAGCCATCAACCCCTAATTCATCCCAAACTTCGTGTATATAACTCACCATGTAGTGCGACACATGCTCCTCTCCAAAGGCCTCCAAAAATGTTCTCCCCCACGTTTCTATCTTCCCTTTGAACTGGAGTCGTTGTTATGTTGTCAGCACCAAGCCGCTGAAATATGGTAGAACCTCTTCAAAGGCTTGCCACATAGCAGCCCTCGCCCTACGATGTGCACCGCCGCCACTATTATTGCTCTCTGCTTGACATATGTCTTTCCAGGCCTTGTCGTTTCCAGACCATACGCTTGGTTTAAATAGTCTGCTGGCAACAACCCCACTGAAAGATGGCTTCTGTGGCACATTCCCTGTGCTGCCACTCAGTTTCAGATCCTTTCTAATCTCCACATTGCCACCGTGAGCCCCGATAGCTGACAAGGACTTCTCCATTTGCTCTATGGCTGTAGCCCTCAGTCTTTGATCTTGTATGTTCCAGACATAAATGATGTGTTGATGCACAATCTTCTCCGCTAGGCGAACTAGGGCGTGAAGTGTACAAATGTGCACTCTTTGCAACGGAATTGGCAAGATAGACCTCCACCTTGTATGTGCACGCATGTCACACGGTTCAGGCTCCACAGAGTTGGCAAACAGTCCCCCCACCCAGTTCGGTTTCCCACGTTTTCTGATGGCAGCACTCGCCTGGCTTGCTGTCCCTACGGTAGGCTTAGCCCTCTTCTGCTCGCAGTATATGCAGTTCATCGCACACGACGGCCCCGATTGAAGCCCGTACATACACTTGATTGTCTTCATGTCCGCAGCGAGATGCCACTCCACATGGAATTCTCCAACTTCAGGGACCGTGAGTTTCTCGCCACTGGACTGTGCTGCAATCACAGATGGAAATTTGGATTTCCCAAATATCCACGACAGAACTTCGTAGGACTCTTTTTCTACTTGAAAGGTTGCCACTGGCCCGATTTCCTGCTCCGACTAGACTGAGAAAAACAAGGCATGGTTCCTCTGAATGTCTGGGTTGAGCGCCCTATTCAACAATGTGATGCTGACCCGTTCAAACTTCTTGCCATTGACAATCTCGGCCTCGTCCAATTTCATGACAAATACCAGCGGTGCCCCTCTTAACTCTGTGGAAACATGGCGAGTGGATGTGTAAGTCATAGTTAATTGATAAATAACCCTGCTGACAGCAAACTCTGAAAACAACAGTCTGAGGTGATTACGTTACCTTTTTCCGTGATGCCGTAGAAGATCACCATGCTTCTTTGGACCACCTCAAGGTCTGTGAATAGGGAATTCTTCTCAATCAAAACGACTTCCTTTACCATGTCCTCGGACGTCTTGTTCTTCTTAGAACTTGCTGGCAGCGTAAGTCAACCTTCAGCATGGTAGTATTCGCCAATATACTGTGGCAGGTTTGCATTTAACTCCTGCCGAAGCAGTTTCACGTGATAGGGGCTCGGCAAAATACTCCCGGAGACTCCTTTGTTCAGAGCAGCAATGGGAGCCTTCACAGATTTGTAGAGAGCACCATATCCCCAATGGGAAACCCCTGCTTGGTCGCAAGCAGCAAGAATTTTGTCCGGTCCAATACTCTTACCAATCGATTTGAGCACATTGTTCGCAATATCTGTCTAAACATGTGCCATTGCAGGCTGAGAAGCGAGCGCTACACCTTCATGCCGTGACAAAATTCGAGATAGTGCTACTGCAGTCCTATTTTGGGACTCTTTATCCCCCCGCAGTCGAGAGCACTTCCGGTTCTCTCGGTTCCCCTGGACAACAAACTGCACCACATCTGGTTGCAGCACTGTCCGCACAAGCTTCACTCTTGCTTTTGATCCACCTGATCCAGGTTTTAACTCGTGAATCCCTCTGAGAGCCCTCCTCCTATTTCGCATGCCCATGGGGGTCTCCTTCTCGAAGCTGGCCCTCCGCTGGCAGCGGGCAACGTCTTCTTAAAGACCCCGCACATGGCGCTCCAATTGCTCCACCCTTTGGGCATGGCAATCACGGACAGCCTGTAATTCAACTTGCAAATCCCTGCATTTCTTCTCTAACTCAAGGCAACGCATTCTCCCCAATTGGACATCTTGGGCTGCCCTTGAGTTGCTGGCCAGAGCTTCGCCTCTAAGCTGAAGCACTTCTTCGCTCAACTGTGCCAACTGGATCCACCTCTCCTCCTGTGTGGGACCATGTACACAATGATCCAGCAGCCTGTGTGTATATCCGCGAAGACCCTGCTCTCCATGACATATGAATTCAACGAACTCTTTTAGCGACTTGATTGGAGGTGGCTTCCCTGTCATTGGGTCAACAGGGTAAATGTCTCCATTGATCCACAAGTCAATGTTCGTGTCTCCACGCAACCTCCGTGTTGGAAACGAGCTCCTCATGCACAGCTCCACTTGCGTAGAACCTCGTCTCATGACCGGGGCATAGCGTGTGTCCAGTGCAAAGTGGGGAATGTACTGATTGCTTCGTTCAGCCCTTGCTGCCATCGTGGACCCTATAGTCGGTAATCTTGATTGAATCTCCCCTGGTCACACTTGGTGATTTGCTGTTATTCGAGAGAACTTGTTCTGATCTTGGGACACCTCGTACACCCAATGAAAAACTGAATTCACAACCTCAAATACTCCGAACCTAATTCGATAGACCTGCGTGGCATCTACAAGCGCTGTCGACCACGAAACCTACATTGCCTTATGCCGTTGTGGCAGCAAGGGCTAATGAAATCGAAATGCAAATTGCTCAAAAACCCAGTAGCCCCTGAACACCCCACAAAGGTTTATCGAATTAGGTTAGGGGGAGAGCACAATAAAGTGGACCACAAGGTGCAAAATGTGACCACCAACAAGTGAATATGAAGTTTGCTGTTTTTTGAGGCTTAGAGCTGATTTTGAGCATTTTGGTGTAGTTTTTGAGCATTTTAGTCACTTTCTAGGGTGTCATTAGGTATCTTATATACATCTTCATAAAAAGAACATCTTCAATTGAAACTTAATCTGACCACTAGTTCTAATTCATGAAAATGAACTTTTTCAAAGTCTTAATTTCTTCATTTGGAGCCATCTATTGTCTTTAGAGGATGTTTTTTTCAATTTGAAAAACAATGTTCGGTGAAAAAAAACGCACAAAAAGTACCGCGGAAGTGACCCTCTTAAAAAGTATCCTTGCGGTACTTTTGGAACCCTAAACCAATCAATGAGTATATTAATTGACTATTTTAGAATACTTCTTAAACATATAGAGTGCACCGCGAAATTAAAAGTGATTTCGGACAAAACCCTAAACCGATATGTTCACTTTTCCAAATGACGACCATTCACTTTGTCTGACTTTGACGTCTCTGTTTTCCATTGTAAACTCAATATCTTTTCTCGCAACTTTGGGAAGTTGAAGAAGATCAAGTCTACTTTCCGTATCCCAAACTTAATTTTGCATCAACATAACGTAAATCCCACTTTCTCTAGTCTTTATAGAAGGGGCTGAAATTGGAAAAAAGATAAGCACTTTTGTGGTTCACTTTATTGTGCTTCCCCCCGTTAACTTACCTTCCCTTCAAGTACATCAGTTTTCATCTCTTCGTTGAAACCTTGGTCGCCGACTGAGAACAACCCCTCGCCGCTGTCGCTGCCAGCGAACGCTGCCAAGAAATGAATTGCAATCTCAATTTTGCTCCTCCGGTCTGGGGCGCCATCGCCACTCGGAATCTTTGGAGCAAATCACATACGATTGTGCGTCCCACAGTGCCAACAACGACTTGCTTGAAGCAGAACAGGGCGCTTCGTTTTCTTGGTGCTGAACGGCGTAGAGCCGGTGGCGCCATCGCGCCCAGACCGTTGTGGCAACAACTCGAACAATCCTTGGATCGAGGCAACGGATCGAGGCAGTTCATTAATCGCCGAGCAATAAATCCCACTCCTTGGTGCTCAACAACCACCGTCCACGCCCTCTCGCCAACGAGGCAAAACCCCGCCACGCAACTCCCGTCCGTCTTCAAAAGGCCGCTCCGGGCAGCGTTTCAGACCCCTGCTGACAGCGACAGAGGGATTTTTGGGCAGGCAGCCCACCTAATCCGGGCTGTTACAAGGCCCATAGGAGACCTGATTTTTTCCCTACTGTTATGCCCATCTATTCAACATTAAAACAAAACAAAAATAGAAGATGGTGCATTCAAAGCAGTTTATACTCTCAAACTCTCTCTATGTGATAATAGCAGCAGGATTTTTTTGTGTAAAACTTAAATGCACTGACAAGTAAACGACTATTGGTATAGAAACTAACCATCGGTGTGATAAACCTCAGATACTCTACTTTTTCTTTTCCCTTCCTAGAGGACGGAACATCATCCTCGGCTCTGTCGGGGCTATCAATTGGCGCTTTTGAAGTTTCACCTTCCTCCTCCAGCAATGGTAATTCAAAGGTAGCATTGCAGCAATATTTGGGAGGACCAGATGCACAATGTATTTTACTCCGCTTCCTCTGAACTTCAGGATCATCGCTTCCTGCCTCGAGCCCCACTGCTATGGCCCATTGGCGAACATCTGTTTATCCGTCAACAGGGAACCCTTTTTTGTATTCCCACTTCTAAAGGGGAGTGAAAGTGTGGGTCCCCGGTGGCCTAGAGGGATGAATACGCACATTCGGCACATCCACATTCTGCAGAATAGTGATAGATGGCACCTTAGGACGTAGAAGATTTGAATGATAGGAACTTCCCCCATCTCCAGAAACATCTGCTATAAAGGGATGTGTAATGGTTGGAATGGGAGACATTGATGTAGTCTTGACCTTGTCTTGCATGACCATGTCATCTCCTTTGTCATCGCTAAGGATAACAATGGCATCGTTATCGCTGAAGACATCAATGGCGTTGTCCACTACATTTGTCTCAATGCCTTCCACGTCTGATTTCTCCTCGTGCGCCAGCGGATGGAATAGACCACAGTTGCATCCTTCAAAGCCAGTTGTATCTTCCACGTCAGACAGCTCGTTAGTCCCAAGAGATGTGAAGACAGCCGCAAGAGTTGTTTCGTCGTCCAACTCCGTCCCCTCAAAGTTGAATATCACTTTAGATTCTGCCCCGTTTACCATCTCTTCTTGTGCCTCGGAATCGGAGTAAGCAACGTCATTTTGAGTGTCAACGGAACTTTGACCGATGTGGACTTTTGAAAGTCCGGATTAACTTAAATGTGACATTTTAATTTATTATTAAATAATTGATCAATGGGATTGTATGCTTGCACAAGCATCTAGAGCATTTCTCGATATCATATATTAACACTACAATTATAATTATGATCATTGATTCAATACGTTTTATTTGGATCATTGAGTTATGAGTTTTCTTTTATAAAATTATATGAATAAACCTTACATTCCACTCTCTTATTAGAATGTAATAAGATTGTACAAATATAAGTCAAGGTAGAACATTAAAGAATTGATTAAGGTTTATGTATTTTCCATGGTAATCATACAAGGCATACCATGGTTTAAATATTTGCGTCTCATGATTAAATATAAAAAATTCAATCTTCTAAAAAACGTATATAATTTGCCATGATAAAAGAATTGAATTCTATATTTGTATATATTAAAATATAGTTTATTATTCTCGTACTATCCTGAATTGGACATTAAATGGTTAATGAATATATTAGTACCTACTTGTAAATGAACATATAATTATATTATACATATTATGATACTAACATGTATATTAAAAATATACATGTTGAGATATAGAGTTCCAGAAACGAAAGAACAAAACTACGGCGTAAAGAACACATTATGAAATAAATAGAGACATAAATAAAAGTACATGAATATATATACATGATAATTATATCTGACTAAATATGTTGAATAAATAAATAATTCTAGATTTAAAAATATATCTACCTAGGTCTATCAAGCTCTATTCATGAACTCACATATAATGATTTGATTTCATACATCATATATACTAATGAAATTGAGTGAAAATACATACTCTACTACACGGGAGTATGAATATTTGCAACGATATAATTCCCTATATGAACCTTACTCAGGAAATTCAAATAGGTTCAAACAATTTTCCATTTAATTTTATTCCATATACGGGATATTTAATGTCCCTGGAAATGCATTAACCCTATACCCTAAACCCTTAACCCTGATAGACAAGGAAAAGTTCGGGGCCAAAAGTCAACATTCTGTCTGGCGCTATAGGGACTTCCAACCCATCCCATTTGATTTAATGCACCAAATATTTTGCATCGGCATCTATCTAAAGGGCCGAGAAGTATGGAAAGTGGTAATTCCCGCGCTTTCTCACACCCCAAAATGTGGAGGGACGAATGGTCATGCATGATTCCCGCCTATTTTCAAAACTCAAGCGGCATGGAAACGGTCACACGTTAGAGAATGACCTCTGGAATCGTCCCCGCTCGAAGTCCTTTCTCTACTCACTTGCTTCTCTCGCGTGTAAGAGCTCTCGGCGCTCACTTGGAGGTCGTTGTTTTCTGGGCGGAAGCTGTATTGCGCCGTTTCTCTTGTACGTCTTCTCTTTAGTTTTCTCCGATCCTCAGTACACATCATTGATTTCTGGTTGTTGTATTCTTTCCATTGTTTCAAGTCATGGTGTATTAGCAGTGTCTCTCTTTACTTCTTATAGACGTTTTAGAGCGGACACCGTAAGCGTACTCTGAGTCTGCGACTCAGAATTCCAAAGATGGAAGCACCTATTAAAGCGCCGCTTTTTGCGGACGGCAGTTAAGCTCGACTCGAGCTAAACTTCTGCTGCCGAATGGATGCAGCAGTTTAGCTCGACTCGAGCTAAACTGCTGCATCCTTTGGAGGCAGGAGTTTAGCTCGAGTCGAACTAAACTGTTGCTGCCCTTTGGATGCATCAGTTTAGCTCGACTCGAGCTAAACTGATGCTGCCCTTTGGATGCATTAGTTTCGCTCGACTCGAGGTAAACATCTGCATCCATAGCACAACATCAGTTTAGCTGGACTCGAGCTAAACTCCTGCTTTCCATAGTCGAGGAACAGTTTAGCTCGACTCGAGCTAAATTGCGCCTGGGATAAGTTCTCAAATTTAAAGACAAATTCTCTTCAAGGAGTATAATATGTTCTCATAAAATTGGATCTGTTGCATTTCAGATACAATGGATTACGTCTCAGATGACGAGGTACCGGTTGAAGCGCCCGTAAACCCAGACCTTCCAGACTTCGTGGTTGTACTCTCAAAACAATGGCAGAACAAGACTGTAACAATATACAGTGACGACAATATCCCGTTAGCAGAGGGTTTGATCCGCAACCCACGATCCAGCTTGGTATCTGACACTGTTGGTCCCCTTGGTGATTCCGTTGTCGTCGTCCAGGTATCACGTTCGTTAGTCGAAGAAGAGTCAGAGGATGATTGGAGGTACTCCTTCAAAACGTGGCCTATTAGCCATGTCTATCTGGATGGAGTTAGCCTAGAGCACCATAGTGAGCGTGATGTGCATAACCGTTGGGTTGCGGAGCATAACTGATCCCTGAGAGATTGTAACCGATCGTATGATAACTCCTCTGGGAATACCCCCCACCTATATCACGTCACGCCGAGTTTCTGATGACCCAGCCATCAGTCAACTCTGTAGCGGCAAACACGTGCTGCGCTCACCTATGCGTCCATCACTATCCCAGAGATAAAATCTGTACTCTACGGTCGCCTATGTACGACAAGACCACAGTGCAGTTCCGTAACCACATAAAACTCGACGTGCATAGACAGATCCACAAGAATTCAGCGGGGAGGAGTGTGGTGACTCTAGAGGGCATAGATGTTTGCCCCTTCGCCTGGATGAAGATTATGGGAGTGAGCTCCAGTACATTGTATAGAAATGCCAAGTATGCTGCTGCTCGTTTCGAAGCTCAATTTCACGGTAATACTGGTTTACGTAAACCTCAAAATCACACAGTAGTAGCAACTGCCGTCCTAGGGGCCATCTTGGACTGGCATGCCGACCACATGCCCCACAAGAGTCGTGTTCTGCCTTCAGGGGAGACAGTTGTAGCTAAAGTTCTGCCTTCTAGTTTCAAATAGAAGGAACAGATTCCGATCCTCGATGAGCATTTAGCGGACTGTGAATTGCCTCCTATGTCCGCTTCTAACTTGAGCAAGATCAGGAGGCTTAGCTATCCCGAATATTACGCCAAACGGGCAGGAGACAACTTCGCTTGTTGCTGAAAATGTGATGAGTTCCAGTCCCAGAAGAAGTTGACGGTTACAGGATCTCAGGCGTCCCTGTTGTGGTCTAAGAAAATGAGGCTGCACAATGACTCTGCAATGGCGCATAGGGACTTGTACTACCTAAATCGATTCATGTCGAAGGCTACTCCGCATGAAGTTCTTACAATTATGCATGACAAGATGGACCACTCGAAGACGGCGTCGCCGGCCTTATCCCACAAGGTCAAACACTTAGACGGTCTCATGAAGCTTCCTCTCGGTGTCACCGGAATGCTTGCTCATGGGCATGTGGACCAACGTTACGCCCATTATGGCCTTGACATTTACTCACACGACGCTAATTACACGGTTGGATCGTTTGCGAAGCTCCTTCGGGACCTTGAGTCACCCCCTAAATCCACCTCTAGGGAACTCTTTCAAGAGAATCCTTCCGACCCATTGTATGTTGCGCTTTTGCATGGTTCAAAGATGTGTATGGATCCTCTTGGCCCTCCTCCTGAGGTTCGTGTTGCTGCTAAACCCTTGCCTCCCATTCTTAACGTCCAAATGGATAACGCTGTCAGTGATAACAAGAATAGGTTTGTATTTTCATTCTGGTCCCTATTAGTCGCGAAGCGGGTGTTTCGCGAAGTGTACGTGAATTTCATGCTGGTCGGCCATACTCATGACGATATTGATGCCCTTTTTGGGCAATGGAGCATGGCTTTGCGGAGGGAGGACTTCCCCACAGTACCTCTCCTCATGAAGTCCTTCATGAAACATGAAGCAGTACCAACAATTCCGCATCTTATTCAGGAGGTCCCAGATTTCAAGAAATTCATCGCGGAGTGGATGCTTGATGGCGACGATACGTTAATGGGTCACACTAAAGCTCATCAGTTCAAATTCTATGTAGATTCTTCAGGATGCCCAGTCATGAAGTATAAAATCTTTTGTCACGACGACGACTGGTTGCCAAAAGGAGATGGTTGTGGCATCAAGTTGTGGAAGGAGGATTCAGAAGGTCGATCTTTATGGCCCCGTGGTGTTCCTTGTGCCGTGGCGCCTCGCGAGATGCGGCACCTGCCTGATGTGATTAAGGGCTTGTCGGGTTTTGTAGATCATTGGGAGAGGCTATCTTCGGATTCAGTCCAGTCCAGAAGAATCTATGAGCCACTCTCATACTATTGGAACGATGTTAAAGAGGCTCTTTCCATCCCCTTTGATGCTGTCCCCGCCTTGGAGCATGGTTTTTGGCCATCCACGCGGCTCGCTCACTCCGTCGAAGACGAGTTTCAGGAAGATGGAACTTTGCGCGAGGAGTTCGCAGAGGATGATCACTTTGTTGGTCACAAACGAGATCGCCCAGGACCGTCGTTCCGTGTTGCGCGAGACCTTTTTGCAGGGTACTTCTTAGCGCTTCGACCCTGCAATGAAGACGATCGTCCTTTCTGGCTTGCGAGGGCCTTGACTGACCCTAATTCGAACCCTGACCTCCCGAACACGCTCCAAGTAGAGTTCTACCGCCCAATTTCCCGAGATGAAAATGTCTCGAAATTCTATACCGGCTGGGATGTGGATGGGAGACTTCGTTGGACTGTTGAGAAGGATGTACCCGAGTCGTGGCAGAGTACTGATGCAGTCATAACAGCTTGGAAATCCAAAGTTAAAA
This sequence comes from Ceratodon purpureus, assembly GCA_014871385.1. NCBI lineage: Eukaryota > Viridiplantae > Streptophyta > Bryopsida > Pseudoditrichales > Ditrichaceae > Ceratodon > Ceratodon purpureus. The sequence continues at coordinate 61,919,357 of CM026426.1, read as the reverse complement.
AAAATGTCAACGACCGGGGCGTTGGCAAGGATCCAACGCTGAAGATCCCACTGAAACAACTGGACATTATAAAGGCCTCCTTGGAGAGATTTGTGTCTTCGGATTCTGAATAAACATGTAGCTTTGAAGTTGGTGGTCTTGAAGTTCTGAATTTAGTGAGATCGCTTATATTCGTTTGAAGACGACTGAACTGAATTTCGTTCGTCCCTTCATCCAACATTATGTTTTCAAGACAAAGGTAGATGTTTAGCTCGAGTCGACCTAATTAGTTATAGCGTATTAGTTCTAGCGTATTTATGTTTTGAATACTAGCTAATTACATATATTTAATTGGAGGGAACACTACTTAAGTGTTTCAATCCATTCCTTATTTATCATGTGTACCACATTATAGGCCACAGTTTAGGTCGAGGCGACATTAACTGCATTTGGCGTTGAAGTTCGTACTTTACGAGTGCGGGATACCAACAGGTCACCTATAGTTCTTCGTGTAGATTTTTACTTAGTACCCTAAAGCGTTGATTATATATCATATGTACTCCCACATAACAGCCATTTAGGTCGAGGCGACCTAAACGACATCTAGCGTTGAAGTTCCTAGTTTGGATCTCTGAAGTAGAGCCGATAACATACATTTGTTGGCATGGGACTATACTGAAGTCCGTATGTTCTTGGATTGCATATCATACTCTGGAAACTGTAGGCAGCTATGTTAGTCGAACAACTTGATTGTTTGTACAGGTCTGAAAGAGCCTGTCATGGATTCAACATTTAAGGAGTGTCGACCTAATTTGTATTTCCACACATATATATAATATAAGATTTCCCAGCATATCCGTTGTGTCCATTTCTTGTTATTTGTTTGATGTTCATTTAGGGTGGTTCGACCTACCTTGTATTTTTTCAAAAATTTCTAGTAAACCACTACGTTCTTTCATTTCCCATTAGTACTGTGTGATCATGTCCCAAATTAATGGAAATTGCTTATAAGCTTTTCCTTGCCAAGTATGGGACCATTGTGCCCATTTTAACTCGACCTGACCTAATGCATTATTTTGGGAGATGATAAATCTCCCAAAATAACGAATATGGTGTTAAATCCTTATACCGAATGGCTACAATCTTTGGTGTAAGCCTTTGTTTCCACCGCCTTTAAATCAGTTTGCTTTTGTTTCCACCGCCTTTGAATCAGTCTGCCTTTGTTTCCACCGCCATGATTTAGTGTGCCTTTGTTTCCAACGCCTTGAATTAGTCTGCCTTTGTTTCCATCGACCTTAATCAGTCTTGAATCGGTCTTTTATGTTTTTTCTGGTCATTGATCCACCCCCTTGATCCAATATATCATCAACAATGATTACCCAAGTATTCTGATGAAGAAAAATTGCGTTTGAATGTGTTGGGCTTGACTGAGGCTACAAAAAGGGATGTGGCTAAAAAACATTTCATATGTGGCTGAGTGATATTTTGGCAAAATTTCTTATGTAGCAGGTGAATTTTGGCATTGAGATCTTTTAGAGAGATATTTTAGAATTAGTAAAATAAAAAAAATAAAAAAGAAAAATTTGCACCATCAACTGCGCATCGGGTGGGTGTCGGAGGGTGGATTCGAACCCGGCACTAGCACCCTGGGGTTGCCACAACAGTTCGAACCCGAAGCCTGGGATCACCAAGCCACCAAGGCTTTGACTGAAGATGTAAACGTTGTCAACAAACTTATACCAAAATCGAGTCAGTAAAAATACAGAAAAAAAAAGAAAAAAAAAAAAATTTGCACCATCAATTGCGCATTGGAAAGCGTGGTGGGGTGGATGTCGGAGGCTGGATTCGAACCCGACACTAGCACCCTGGGGTTGCCACAACAGTTCGAACCCGAAGCCTCGGATCACCAAGCCACCAACGCTTTCATCGATGATTCAAACTTTGTGATTGTACTTACATCCAAACTGAGTCGATAAAAATACAGAAAAAAAATTAAAAAAATTAAAAAAATTCAAATTTGTTGCCACCGCCTGCCTTCAGTAATTTGTTTTGCCCCTTGACATTTCACTATATCTAAGAGTCCCTCGACAGTTCAACTTCCCGGAGTTCCCAACAGTACTAATTCTGAAATATCTTTCTAAAAGATCTCAATGCCAAAATTCACCAAAAGTATAATGTTTCTTGATTAATGTCTATATCCAAGTAAAATGTTGCTTGATTAATTAGTAATTGTGCATTAGCTTTAGACTCCAATGTAAATCCTCAAGAGGCCAATTTCCACTCATACCTGGAATTTGATTCGCAAATAAACTTTTACTTTTACTTTTCCACTTTTACTTATTATTGGCAAATTTATAAGTTCTAGAAAGTAAAAAGTCCCAGCTTTAGGGGTTTAGAAAGTATAAAGTCCCAGCTTTCTAATTTTCTTCGAATAGTTTCAAACATTTATTTTGTGCCTTAGCATGCTAATGTACATAAATTCTGCATCAACATCCTCTACGATTTTTCAGAACTGTATTCAATATATACTTCCTCATAAGTCCATCATTACAATTCATCCACGTTTAGATTAAACCTCCAAAATTCTACACATAGTAATTTCAAATTCAAGATAACATGAAGAACTATTGAATTCTCAACAGTATGAGCACTTCGAAACAAAAATGACAACTAGGTGATAAAGCCGATGACTGAAAAGAATGATCAGGAGGTGAATTCAAACCGCGCTTGCTTTTTCAATTACAAGATTGCTTCAGAAACGAGCATGAAGTTCAAGCAAGACATCTATGTTCAAAGTAAAATGTGACCATGATATGTACCAAATCCGAGAATGGTGCTAAAATACTGAAGAGTCTCTGAAAACCCTACATCAGTCAGAGGTAAAGAAACACCCGAGGGCCAAGATCATAGCAAGTGTACCAAACACAAAACTACTGAAACACTGGTAGATAGTCCTAGCATACAATAGGTGTAGACAGTTACATAAAGAAAAATGATTGTTTGGTGCTTCATTTCTAGAGTCCCTGGCTTCATTCTATTGTCCACGTTGAGGAGACTACTCTGAGCCTGAAGATACGGGAATTGGAGACTCCGCGCAAAGACCCTGTGCTCGGTCAGTTCCCATGGGGACATCCGCGACTATTCCACTTGGAATAGATAGTCTGCGGGGGAGTCCTACAGTGATAGGTTTGGCCACCGTAACATCAACCGCCATCGGCTCCGACTGCCCTCCACTTTGCCTCTCTACCTCCTCACCCATTGATTTGCCATGTTCCTCCTCCCCCTCGGCTACATGCTCATTTGCTGTTGGAAATAGACCAGACCCATTCCAGACATCAGCAACAACCTGTGGTAAGTGAGTTTCCAACAACAATAACGATTATTATAGTTACAAGCCGAGAAAACAAAGAGCTCTACAACTAACTGGCTACAAATAACTATGGTGGAAACTAAAAGTGTGACGAGGAACGTACTGTGAAGAAATAAGTACGCCACAGCCTTAGCAACCGCTTCTATCTTTTTAAAAGAAATTTGCGTTTTCTTGTTAGAAGGTTTTAGCTGTAGTGTCTCAAAACAAGGAAGCTCTTCGGGCAGTTTTAGGGGGGGCAGAAAACAAGAAAAATCCGAAATGTATTCTGTAGGACAAGATAAAGGAGTGGAGATTCTGTGTTGAGCCTTACCAAGCTCAGGTGAGGGCTCTGAGTTTTTGTCGCTCCGGCCTGAGACGATTCACCCTCACCAGGCACAGGGGTGGGCTCTGAATCCAATTTCGCCATCTTTAGAGGCAGTTCACACTCAAATGAACCAGACCCTGGTCTCTTCCTCGAGAGTGGCATGTCAGCGTCTTCGTCAGATTCATATGCATACGGGTCCACAACTGGAGTAGAGGTCACGTTGGTAGTGGTGTCTTCGCCGACTTCTGGCTTTGGTGTAGAGGACACGTCGGCAGAGGTGTCTTCGTAGGCTTCTGGCTGAGTTGCCAACACATCAAACCCCCATGCTGCCATCCACCGAGGGTCACCTTCTTGTTTGCATAGAGGACACACACGACCTCCTGCAAGAAGCTCGGCCCACAGACACCAAGGGTGGAACAAACAAGCACAAGAAAAAGGGAAGACGGTGTTCGCAACAAACTTGAGGTGGCACCGAGGACAAGGTTTGTCCAGGTGAAGAACAGGGTCCCCACCTGCCTCTCCTCCGTTGTTTCCAGCAGGCGCCTTTGGCTTGATGGAGGCTTGAGCAAGTTTTTTGGCTTTGCACTTCTCCTAGAGGTCTGCGATTTCCTCCTCCGCCTTCTTGTACTTCATTGCAGCCACATCCACATCTTCCTTTGCTGAAGTCCTGGCGAGGTCAGCCGCATCCCACTCCAAGATGTTTGCTTGAATCTCCCCCCCGACCTTGCGGATCTCCCTATCATTCAGAATCTTCTCCTCTACATCCCCGGCCCGCTGTAGCTCCTTACTCTTCTTCCGCAAGAGCATTGCATGCTGTTGGAGGCGCTCATCCTCGGCCTCAAAGTGGCAAATCCTCTCATCCATCTGCAACAGGGATTGCTGCTTCGTCTCCAGCTCTTTCTCTGCAGCTTGAAGCTCGGCCGTCTTACGCACCACCTCCTCGAGCTATTCTTCGAGCTTAGTGGTAGCACAGCCCTTCGTGTCGCCACCAGTACTTCCTTCTTGGTGCGGTTCCTTGACGTTGCCAACAGAAGCGGCCCCAACTCCATCACCCCAAGTATCGCATCCTCCATCCTTCAAGAACTGTGCCACCTCCTTGAGAATTCGCTCAACCTAGTAATGGAGAGCTGGAGGTCGCAGCTTAAGGGGATTTAGGTTTGCATGTTGGAAACGTTCCTCCAGAATCTGAGCCGCTGCCCCAGCCCAATTGACTGGGTGCCCCTCCTTGAAATGGTAAATGCAAGCCTGCAAGAATGATTGACTGAAGGCCTTGTTGTCCGGAGCTTCCCCATACACCTCCATGTAGCATTGGTTGTACTTCTTCAAGGCTACTTCATCACAGCAGTCTCTGAAGTAGTGTCGATTTTTGTTGACACCATCGCCAGGAGGCCATATCTGATCGTACCAAGAGCGAGACACCATAGCTTCGGTGACCTTGTTGGGCATGGGTCCTTCATTGCTGAGCCCGAACGCCTCCACGAAAAAGGTAGGTGGGTACCTGGCGTCGTCCCTCCCCAGCAGCAACGGAGCCTTAGCCTGGAGGCGCTCACATAGCTTTTGTGGAATCCCATCCAGATTGAAGGGAGTCTCCCACTCATAGCTGGTGATCCCTTCCGGCCCTGGTTCCGTCTTGACCTTCGGCAGATCCGTCTTCCCCTTCGCGGAATCGCGCCGCAGCTCCTCCTCTTGTGCCACAGCTTTCCCTTTCACCAAAGATTTGGATCGCCGCTGCACAAATAGGTTTGACATTCTGCTGCACAAATAGGTTTATCATCAAATTGCCATTCCCTCTTGATCCTAAAAAAATAATTTCTGACTAAACTGGACGTTGCGTCCGATCAGTAAACTATTATCTCCAGTTAAAGACAGAGCAAGAAAACAACATGAACATCCTAGCTGCAGTCACGCCACTGAGTACTGAAGGCAGGCGGTGGCAACAAAGGTAATAGATTTCTAAACATACCTAGCAATTTCTTTGAAAGCGTAAGACCCGGCTGCTCCAATTCGAACTCCCCTCGGCCGCCCAAGACCTTTACATCACAACAACAACAACATTATCAGTCAAGACTCAATCAAATGCAATGTGGCCCATATTAGATTTGTGAGTTCATTGGAAGGGTGTTTCCACCTAGAACTGGCTGGGTTATCATTCCCTCTTGATCCTAAAAAAATATTTTCTAACTAAACTAGACATTGCGTCCCATCAGTAAACTATTATCCCCAGTTCAACACAGAGCAAGAAAACAACATGCCGAAATCAATTCACGAGCCATGCACAAATAGGTTTGACATTCTGCAACCACAGCATTACTGAAAGCACAGAAACAAGCTCGCGCACCTCACGGAATTCGCCCTTCGCAAACCTCGTTCTAAAATACTATGCTAAATAAAGCAACACACACGGCCAAAAGCCTCTGGTAGCAACACGCACGGCCACATTACTCTGGTAGCAACACACACCGCCACAACCCTTTGGTAGCAACACACACGGCCCGAACTCAGCGCTATGGTAAAACCCTATGGTTATTTAATAATCACGGCTACAACCCTCTGCTAAACCCTTGACCTAATTCGTGGACGCCCAACCCCTAAAGCTGGGACTTTTTACTTTTTAGAACTTAAAATTAATCAAGCAACATTAATCAATCAGGGAAATCAGTACTTTTCTCATTTAGTAATTGCTAAACTACCAAATTCCAAGTAAAAGTGGTTATATGGCTCTTGAGGTTTCACATTGGAGTCTAAAGCTTAAACCTTGATCCCTTTGGATGTGCTTATATTGTTATACTTTTGGTGAATTTTGGCATTGAGATCTTCTGGAAAGATATTTCAAAATTTGTACTGTTGGGAACCCCGGGAAGTTGAACTGTCGAGGGACTCTTAAATATAGTGAAATGTCAAGGGGCAAAACAATTTACTAAAGGCAGGCGGTGGCAACAAATTTGAATTTTTTTAATTTTTTTAATTTTTTCTGTATTTTATCGACTCAGTTTGGATATAAGTACAATCACAAAGTTTGAATCATCGATGAAAGCCTTGGTGGCTTGGTGATCCGAGGCTTTGAGTTCGAACTGTCGTGGCAACCCCAGGGTGCTAGTGTCGGGTTCGAATCCACCCTCCGACACCCACCCCACCACGCTTTCCAATGCGCAGTTGATGGTGCAATTTTTTATTTTTTTCAATTTTTTTTTTTTTTTTCTGTATTTTTACTGACTCGATTTTGGTATAAGTTTGTTGACAACGTTTACATCTTCAGTCAAAGCCTTGGTGGCTTGGTGATCCGAGGCTTCGGGTTCGAACTGTCGTGGCAACCCCAGGGTGCTAGTGCCGGGTTCGAATCCACCCTCCGACACCGATTCCACCACGCTTTCCGATGCGCAGTTGATGGTGCAAATTTTTCCTTTTTTAAATTCTTTTTACTTTTTCCGTTTTCATACAGTAATTAGTTTTAATTAGGAATCGCTAAACTTATCGGAGTTCCCAACAGTACTCTAAGTTTTGGATCTAAGGCATTCATTGTTGGGACCACCTTCAAATCAGTTTGCTTTTGTTGCCACCGCCTTGATTTCTAGCCATTTAATTATCAATAGTAGATTTAAATGTTTTCGTCAGTCAAATGAAAATTCTAAGTTCTTTAAATTCTTATACCGAATGGCTATGATTTGTATAAGGATTTTTAAGGATAACGTCACAACTATGTCAACTTGCTTTTGCAAAGTCAAAATATCCTAATGAATAAGTCTTACTTTCTAATCAACCTTCAAAAGAATTTTGTTTACATTCTATTCATTACAAAATTTTAATTAAACGATTTTGAAAATTGATTGTCAAATATTAATGATAACTTGACTACATTTTTTATTAACATAGAAATACAATCTACATAGCTATGATATTGAAAGATCTACTCGTCAATTTTAAGTTAACTAGTTGTTGCCAAAAATTAAAAGAATGAAATGGTAAACAATTTAAAATAGAAATTGTTTTAAATTATAGAAGTGCAAAATTATTAGAGATTTGCACTAACTTGTTGCATTTATTTATGCACTAAAGGTTTCATTAATTTGTGCACTAAAGGTTGCATAAATTTTTGCACTTAATTGATCAATAATTTTTGCTTTAAATGGTGCAAAAAATCGTTTCATTGAGTTGAGCATTAATTTTTGCACAAAATATGCAATAATTTATGATTAAATTGTGCATTAATTTATGCACTAACTAGTGCTTTAGTTTATACACTAGTTAGTGCATTGATTTATGTATCAAGTTGATTAGAAATGTATGCAAAAAAATTTGCAACAACTTATGTATCAACTCGTGCTTAGATTTACGCAAGAATTTTTGCATTAATTAGTGTTTTGATTTTTTGCAATACTTGGTGTATTAGTTTAAGAAGTGAGGATTAAGAAGTAAAGCTAAATAAACACAACATGGTTTAAGAACCTGTGTCCGTGTCCTCTTGCATAGAGCCCTGTAAAATAAACAGGGAGTTGCAAATCAATCAATAAACATCAAAAGTGAGAGTGTTGACAAGATAACATGATGATTTAGTCAAGAAATCTTACATCTCCATGCCCATTCCACAACAAGAACTGCCGGCTCTACAAAAACTTCAATGGTGAGAGAGGTGTTAAGTGTAATATGATCGATAGCATTAGAGTGAGAGTTATGTGTAATGTGATGAACACATCTACTTGTGATTCGGCGCAAATGAAGAAGCATTTTATCGCTTCAAGTAATCCACATCTGGAAAATGATGTCACAAATGTCTATGGTCAAATGATTAAAACTATAAAAAGCTTAAAAAGAAATGTAAAATTGGGATTGAGAAGTTGAGACAAATGCGCAAGATAAAAAATTAACAAAATAAAAAAGACACTACTTCACAAAGATCCATTGCGATCCAAATGTTAGATTATTGAAGCATTGGAAATATAAAATTGGAATTGAGAAGTTGACATAGATAGATTTAAAAAGCATCAAATGATATTTGAAAATGAAAAGCATGAATTGCATCAATGATATTCAAAGATGCCAAAAGCTACTTAAACAAGTAATCACTAGATCCTTTTAAAAAATATGTAAATTAGATAAAAGTATGGGATGTAAAAAATAATATTTAAAACTATAAAAGAAATAAAAAACAATCACTGAATGATTGAAAAGAATAACAAAAAATACATAAAAAGATGAAGACGAGAAAATGAAATTTAAGAATGTCACACAAAAAGAAAAAGAACCAAAAGCATATAGAGCATTTTAGAAATTAATCACTAGATCATATTAAAAAACAATAGACTCAATTAAAAGAATGAAATGAAGCAATAGATATTTAGAAAAACCCAAAAAATAAAAATAAATTATTGAATGATCTCTACGAACAACGGAAATTCCATAAAAACTGAAAACATAGTAAAACAATATTTGTATTTAAGAATGTCGCAAAGAAAGAAAAGAACGAAAAGCATCAAATGAAAATTAAAGTCCCATCCAAAAATTATCATCCAGTTGGCACAGTGATGACAGTGCAATTGAGTGAAGCGAGACAGCTTGAGGAGTTCAGCTCAAGACTTTGGCGGCTTGAATGAGTGAAATCAAGCTGTTGGCATCAAGAGCAGCAGCTAATGAATTCCTCCCAACCCCTCCAGACTCTGCGACACCAGAGATCACATTGCAAGTTTTGGGGTTTCAAACAACGTCTACAATCTCTGCCGCACCCAACAAGCATCGTTGCGGCTGCATTGTCGTATGCATGAATAGGAGAGAGATTGGTTTGAGTATATGATTGAATGGAGATCAGTCTATTATATTGGCAATTCTGTTTTCTGCAGTTTTGGTGGTGTAGTGAGTACTTTGTAATGGTGCTTGTACGATGTGTTTTGAGATGTCCAATTTCGTTTTGGGAATGCTAGAACTTGCAAAAGATATTCTATTCACTATAGTATTTTAGAACCATTGAGCTTGCTGTAGATGTTGAAGTGCCTCGAATCTTGTTGTCATCGTTGCCACTGTTGCGGACTGTCATCGTTGGAACTGTTGCTAATTTTAAAGGTATAGTTAGTATTTGTGTTAGGCTTGTGTGGTTTGATCATTAAGCACTTAATAGAGATTAATTACCGTTTTATATGCAGGACTGTTTGGAACTTCTCAACAACCTCCTACGTAGTAATCCTTCCAACCAGGTCAGCGTTGTTACCATGCTTGTTTTTTTCCTTTTGTTGGAATTCTCTTGTTGGTTGATGATGGGTTGCACACGAGCTAACTTTAGCGAAGGTGGGTATGGAGCGCTATATTGTCTTTCATCTAAATCGTGTGCACAGTGTCAACTTGCAGCTGTTGAAAGTAGATACAGAGTCTTCTTTTTGGATTGCATGTCTTTATACATTGCCTCGGTCTTTGAAGGTGTTAGCATAGTTAGCTGTCTTGAAAGATGTGCATGTTTCCAACTTAGGCAACTTCCACTACGATTTCGCCTTTTAATTGTGCAGTTCGTGTCTTTGATAGTTTGTTTACATGCTGATTTAGTTTAGTGATGCATGCAAGCGTTTGCAGTTTACGATTCAGACGATTGCTCTGTAAGAAATTCAATGAACTAGAGATGGTTTTTTGATTGCAGTTTATTTCATTACAGGACTTAAGCCCTTTGAAGATTCTAAAGTCTGTAGTTGTTTGTTTCCTTTCAATAACAGATGGCAGGAATTCAGGTATGGTAACTTTCAGATATACACTATGAAGTGGTTGTGATTGCTCTGCTGGGTATAGAATTCAGAGCATTGGTTTCATGAGTCCTTGGAACTCTTTTGCTACGAAAGGGGTCTAATATCTCATTCATGAAAATACAGCTGATTTCATTTTTTGATGTGGCAGACTATCTTATGTGTGCCATGCATTAGGAGCAGTTTGGGGTCTCCAACGGGCCTTTTCCATGTTATTTGGGCCAAAACTTTGGGCATGCCCGTGCACTTTACCTGCTGGCACCAACTGTGCCAGCAGGTCGCCAAAAGCGAGCCAAATCGCGAATGGGGGGGTCCGGCCAATAGTCGCGCAGGAAGGCTTCCCTCCCCCGCGCGTGTAGTCCCGCAGGTCGAGAACGGAGCCTCTTCGCGCACGGAATTCGAGCATTGCAGAAGGGTGTCAGCGGTGGTGGGCTTTATGAACTCCTGCAAAACTGACTCCACAGGCCACCTACCGAAATCGAATTGCCGCTCCCCCTTTGAGATGCAACGTGCACAAGGTGTTGATGTCAAAATGCTGCCAACGGTCATTCCGAACCTCATGCGTTCCCCTGAGAGAGTTGTTGTCGTTGCGTTGTCAAGCAGGATGGAGCGGTGGAGGCCTCCAAAGGCTGGGCGAAGTTGTTCAATTTCGGTTGTGGGTGGTCACGCATTGTGCAGTAGAGATTTAGGGTTTAGCTGTAGTGGTCTTCCAACGCTGCCAGCGGTCTGCCATCCACATAGGTTGGAGAGAGCACCTGAGTTGGGAATTGGGGTTTCGGGATGAGGTTTTAGGGTAGGTCGTACCTTGGTTGCGAGGCCGTGGACGCAGGTTTCAGCCGTTCGTGATGGCGGAGGGTGTGTTGACAGCGTGTAGTTCTGGCGGTTGATGACAGCGACGACACCATTTGTAAGTTTTTGAGTTCACAGTCGAAAATTTCATGCATTCTAGTGGTATGGCTACACGGCCAAACTCCCTCGTACAGAGTGTCATCCTGAATAATACTCAAGACTTGGAGGGCAACTGGATCCCCATGAGGGTGGATCGTGATTCATGGGTTATGCTGCAACCAGCGTCGGATGGGCCTTGGGGTAGAGAGGCAAGGCGACATGGTGGAGAAAACTTTCGGGGGGCCTTCAAAGCGCAGATCAGAGATTTCTCTTGGATCTCCACGGAGCATGGAGCATGCGACCTCGATAAGGTGCTTGTGCAACATGCATATCAACCAAGGCATCTGCGCTTGGATCCTACGGAGGCAGCAACCAAATTGGGAATGGCAAACTACCTGTACGCGTTGCTTTCGGAGGATTGGGTACATCCTGCATCTATCCTTGGTCCCATTCTTGTGCTCCATGTTGAGATTGGGGAGGCGACACGGAATCGACAGAGCCACGCGGAGTTGCTGGACATAGGTACATTCTTCCTTGGTGGTCTGTATTTGCCTCCAACAGGTGACACGCTGTACGGGAAGGTTGAAGCACTCCCGCTTCCAGGGTTCAACGATGTGGAGTGGCCTTTGCCAGACATGCACACATCTGAGGCGTTTAGAACAAAGCTCACTCTCGATTTTGCAAATGCCATGAAAGCAACAACTGGTAGCAGCTTCGTCCACCACCAATGGTTTATGCCAATCCATGTTATGGTTGATTTGTTTGCGGTAGCTGCTGACAGCATTAGGCGGACACCTACATTGTTTGTTTTGAGTACTCCATCCGAGGCTCTGCTGAGCAGTCTTATGAACCTAGGGTGGAACAAGAAGTTCCACATTGGCCAAGATGTCATCAAGTGCGTTGCCAACAGGACCAACATTGTTTTCTGTTATCACGTGGGAAGACAAACATTATACACCAGGTTCATGTATACAAGGTATAGGGGGGCTGCCAACAGTCAGTGGGAAGCGTTGGATCACCTACCAGAGGAGGTGATGGTGGAAGTGTCTTGTATGTTTAGGGGGAACTTGCTGCCAACATTCGAAGTTGGCAAGGGTTGGCCAGTATCCCACCTGCGGCACGAAATTGCAATGGCACTTGGAGATGACGTACCTGGGCAGTACAACCTGGTTTTGATAGAGGCCAACGGTGTTCGTGAGAAAAAGGTACGAGTCTAGCCGAATTCATGTAGTCGTTTTGATGTGTTGGGAATTGGCTGTTTAGAGCTCCTTGCTGCCAGCAAACGAAAATGACAGGATTTGTTGGATGCAGATCAACCAGCGCCATGAGAGACACCTTACAGCTGCGGATGTCACGGTTCCCAAAAGGATGAAGATTGTGGAGCTGTAGGAAAAGTGATTTCGGGGATGGGTAGTCACAGTATGTGGGAAGTCATTAGGTTCTTCGCGAAGTCGTTAGCGAGTTCAGGTAGTGGTTTTGCTTACCATTCAGGACTTTCTGTGGGACATCCTGTATTAACGTGTTATATGGAGGCAAATTTGTGATTACCCTTGATCTTCGTGCTGCCAGCGGAAATAGAAAAGAAAAACAGTTACAATTACCAGTGGTGAATCCTAGGGTGCAAAATGAAAAATAGAATAAAATACAAGTCTGAAGAATGCCCGGGGTTTCAGAGGGCCTGGGTCTGAATCGCAAAATTGTTTCGAACTTGTGGTGGCGCCATTGACGCTGGAGCCTGCTGCCAGCGCAAAATAAGAAAAGAAAAACCATTGCATACAATAGAGCACATGACCCTTCAGAGGCACAAAATGGAGTTTGGCACTTGACAAATATGAAGTAATTAGGAAGGAATGTAAAGTTTGTTACTTCCTCCAAAGAGGCTGGCTCCTTCGTGAACCTGGTGCTCTGAACTGGCAATGGCGGGCACAATGCAGCCCTTGGTGCCAACAAAGACGAAAAAATGAAGGTTGCAAATAAAAAAAGAACCACGCTTGATTCTAATAGAACAAGATAAAAATAAAAAACAGTTGTACATAAGAGATGAAGTAGGTCGCAGGTGGTAAATAACAACAATGGCCAAAATTGAAAGGGACCATGGTGGCGAATAATGAATTTAAAAAAAAATAAAAATGGCGGCTAAAGAGCAGCCCTTGCTGTCAGCAGTCCACAATAAAGAAGAAATACAATTGCGAATAAAAAGGAAGGGTTACAAGAATGCCATATCTTTCAAAGAGACATGGCAGTCAAGAGGCAAATTGTTTTCAAGTTCGGAAAAGTTTAAGAAATGTAGCCCATAAAAGTCCGGACCAAAAGTCGCTGCCAGCAAACCCCTAACCCGGCCTACGGAACTATCTAAGGTGGGAATCTACTCCACGGCTGCATCTGTGGCAATTGCCTCAACAAGGCTCGACAGTCCCTCCATGTTGGTGTTGTCCTCGTTCTTCTCAGCTGCACCTGGTCCTTGCGTGGTGGCGGATGAGCCCTTGTTCCCTTCTCCGGATAGGGCTGCCAGGGTCTGATGAGGAGAGCGTTGCGTGAGATCGAACGCCAGGGAGTCTGAGTCGGGGAGAGCATCCTCTGTAGTTGCTGCCAGCAAACAAGAATTAGAAAATAAGGATTATTCGGATGTAACAACGAATTAGGCAAGTAGCAATGGGCAGATAGGTTAAGGGGCAACAAACCTTGGTCGCCCTTGGTCTTCTCTCACGGAAGCGCGGCCATAGAGGGGGCATCGGGCCTCTTGCTGCCAGCACGTGGTGAAGCAGGCTCGGCCAGGAAGATCTCCTCCGTGAGACGTAACTCCTCCGCGGCCTTGGAGTCGAGGTCGAAGCCCCACTGCCCAAGCCATCCTCCAGTCATCCCCCGCTCGCATCGGCGGCACCGGGCGTCTTGGGAGAAGACTGCCTCAAACATACAATGGGGATGTGCCAAGCAGCCGCAGAACAAAGCTACGCAGCAGGTGTCAACGAAGTAACGCTCGCAGAAGGGGCATGGGTTGTTCAGGGCTATTGGCAACACCAAGAACTCCAATGGATAACGAGCCTGCACCTTCTTCGGGCGCAAGAAAGCTGAAGCCAACTCCAAGGCCGAGATCTCCGCTGTCAGCGCGGAGACCTCGGCGTGGCGTCTCTGCTCATCGGCTTCCATCTCCTCCAACTTCTTGTAGACCCTGTGAATGCGGGCTTGGGCCTCAAGGAGTGCCTTGCTTGTAAGCCCCAGCTTGTCTTGGCCTAAGCGGGCCGCGTGATCAAAGCGCCTCTTCTCTTGGTCGTTGCCATCAGCCGCGGCCTTCTCGGAGGCCTCGCAGGCGGAGAAGATGTCGTCATAGAGCTTGGACTCCTCGGCCTCCTTGGCCTTGATGTAGTCCCGCTGGGTTGCAAGGTCGACCTTCACGCCGTCCCGGCTGGCCTCCACCTTCAGAAGTGCCGCCTCCAAGGACTTCTTCTTGAGGCGCTGCTGCTCGAGGACCTGCTTCGGATCCGTTGCCACCAAGGGCTGCACCTTGATGGCAACGGCAGCAAGGGCCTTCACGGACTTCTTCTCAGCCACGGCCTTGGCAGGAGGGGGCAGGGATCTAGGTCCCCTGACCTTCTTCGCCTCCGCGGCCGTGATCAAAGCCTTGGAGGTGGCTCCAACTGGCTTGGCTCCTCCGCTCGACTCCGCCCCTCCTCCCTTGCCCTTGCTTGCAGCACCGGGGATGTGGCCAGCAAGGAAGTCGATAATGGCTTCAATCTGCTCCCTCAAGGCCGGGGGTGTCAACTTCTGCGGATTACGCCCTGGCAGCTTCTCACGCCCCTTCACAATTGCCTCCGCCTTCTGGGCGAAGTTGACATCCACGCCCTTCTCAAAGTAGAGGTGGCAAGCCCGAAGAAAGGAGGTCCCGAATGCCCACTTGTCGGGTCACCTCCATAAGTCCACCGGTACATCTCGCAGTATTTCCTCTGGGCCTCCGGATCCTCACAGTCAGCAACGTAGTGCCGCCCAGAAGAACGCTCTGGCCATCTGTCGATGAAGTCGGCCTTCTTGCAATGCTTGTCGCCGCTGAGGTCACTGAACTTGAGCCCCTTGTTGGAGAGCTGCAAGGTGCGGTGGAAGAAGTCCTCATCGTAATCCGCAGCCTGCCTACCCAGCAGAAATGGGGCGAGGTGGTGGAGCTGTGCATGAAGTGCAGGGGGTAAGCCGTCCAAGTCGAAGGCGTCATCCCACGGCGTCTCAACATTGTTGCCATCCTCCTTGCTGTCACCAACCTCGACGACCTCCTTCTTCACGACGGCCTCCTTTCCCTTCCTACGGCTCGACATCCCTGGCGCTGGTAGTGCAAAAACAACACGTTTTACGAAAGGGGGATCGTGCATGGCAGCTGAAAGGAGAGAAACGGACAGGGTATTATTCTTGCAGATTAGAGATTTAAGCTACACATCTCTAAACCATTACCCCCTGCGACCCTAGCAGCCATTGCTGAGCAACTCTTTTCTCTTCACCATGGTCGGTACGCTCCAACATGGCCAACCGCAACATAAGGAGGAGCAAGGTTGCAAAAAAATAGACACGATCAGATCACCATTAGGAGAAAAATGAGCTCAAAATAAGGCCGTGTAAGCCTGCCCTTTCTAGGTGAACTCCCTACTTTGGGCACCTCTGCCGCTGGCAGCGGATGCCAGAGTTGCTGCCCGCACAGAACTGCGTGGCGCACTCACAACAAAGGTCCTCGGAATATTAGGTGAGACATGAATGCCTCGGCTCGGGCTTTGGTCCCAAGTCGGCAGGTTGTGTCAGCCCGACACTGTAGATGTGCCCTCCACACGCCTCCCTTGGAGGTCATTGGTTCGAGCCCCCGTGGCGGTTGCTGGCACCACGGTGGCACCTCACATGCCATGTCAAAAAGTACGCGGGCAGCGCCCGTTTTTTTCTCTCACAGGCCGCTTACACGGCCTTTTTGTGACCTGATTTTTCTCCTAATGTAACCTCGCAATGCTTCACTGTCAGCGGTGGAAGACGGTGCAGCTTGAAGCCCCTCTCGCCGCGCGTGACAATGCGCCTCTAGATTCTGCAGCCGAGAAACCTCCACCTCACCCCACGCTCCCAGCCCTGCTGCTCCACCCCGCTTCTTCTGCTATAGCTCACCCTCCCCTCTCTCCGGCTGGCCTCGGTTCTTCTCCACTCCGCTCCTCACGCTGCAGCTCCACGCCCGCTCCTCACTTCGCCAATGAGCTCCACGCCTGCTCCTCACTATTCGAGAGCTCCACCCCGCTCCTTGTGCTGTACCCCCCTCCCCTCGGGCTCCCGACCGTGCTGCTCCTCCCCACACCTTGCGCTGTAGCTCCCAACCGCAAGAACTCGCCTTCAGCTCCACGGCCGCTCCTCACGTGACCCTCAACGCGAGCTCCGTGTAATGCAGCTCCGCCCCGCTCTATCACCTTCCGTGACCCACCACAGTGCTTGCGCTTCCGTTTCTTCTTGCCAACGACGTTGCTGCTCTTCCTTCGTCCTCCTTGCTGTACCTCCCCGCAGCTGTCGACCCTGCTGCTGCTCCTCGCTCCCGACCTTGCTGTACCTCCCCGCAGCTCTCGACCCTGCTGCTGCTCCTCGCTCCCGACCTTGCTGCTCCAGAACCGCTCACGACCCCCTTGCTCCACCTGCCATTGAATCTCCACGGCCCTCCTCGACGGCTCGCTCCTCACGCTGCAGCTGCTTCGTGCAGTCGACCGCAACGGCCCCTTCCTTCAAAGTCGTTGCTGGCGGTACTCTTCGTCTCCTCACGCGATCCTCAACGACCCAAAGGGGGTGCGTGACTGTACCGCCCTCTGAACATCCAACTTCCCCACGGCGCCCACAAAACTGCCAAGGTAATTGCAATCGCGAGGGCGCTTGCTGACAGCAAGAGGACGACTGAAGAAGACAGAGGAGCTGAAGAGGTGTTGGAGTCAACGGAGGGTGTCGTATGGGAACAAGGCAGGAAAAGAGAGAGGCCTTCCTGCCCGTGTCAACCACATGTGCGTCCTTGGAAACTAGGCCGGGTTTACTTCAAGAGGATATTGGAACGCTTTTAGGGGAGGTTTGGGGGCCTTAGAGGGAGTTGAGAGTCTCAAACAGAGTTTAATGAAGGGAGGTTGAGGAGTTGGTGCAAAGCTCTCATTTCTCCCTTAATTGCCACTCCATGCAAATGATTGCCATGGCCCTAAACCACACATCCCCATTTGATGTGGGTACTTAGAAAATCGTCTTAGAAATTAAAATCTTAATTTGAACGTGACCGGTACATATGATTACTAAGACCATTAATTATGAAGATTAATAATTGCATGGACTAGTCACTTTAGTGAGCTATCCACAAAACAAGTTCAGGGGAGAAACATGGCCTAACTCATTCAAAAAAAACATTGTTGCCAGCCACATTCTACATAGCTCTAACATAATTACCAAAATACATTGCGGTCAAGTCACACACGGCCATTGCTCGCGTCGTCACTGTCCTCATTGCTGCCAGCGACCTCACTGTCAGTGGACTCCCCTTCTTCTCCATGGATGCCTCTTTAATAATTATCAAGATTAACTTAGCAATGGATAAGCCATTTTAGGGAATTGCTCGAAAAAATCCTCATTTTTTGATAAATCTATCCGTAAATGGCTATTCTAGAATGAAACCAAAAAACATGTTAAAGAAGAACCACTGTCTACTCCGATCAAAAAAATTAAAAAAAATAAAAAACTTGCTACACTATAGATGTCCATCCAATGAGTTTAGAACGCATTATTTGTACTCAATTCATACAGGCTCGTTGCCAGCGTCATCGCTGTCCACGTTGTTGCCAGCGTCGTCACCGTCAGTTGAGTTGCGTCCTTCCTCAAGATCCACATCGTTGCCATCCTCCTCAGGGTCATCTTCGTTGGCAGATCCTCTTGCTTGATCATTGTTGGCTCCATCACCTCCAACGGTGTTATCACACACCCAAGCTTTGCCAACACGCCGTCGCCTTGACCGCCAATTCTCCAAAGCCCTGGCAGCATTTGATCGATGCCACTGTTCTCGCCTTCTACGTGTAGCCTCCATGCGAGCCTCATCGTCCGGGGTATTTAGAACCCTGGTGCACTCTAATTTCTTCTTATACCGATGCTGTATATTTCGGTACTAATGCTAGAATTGTTGCAAAATAAAACTGATGCGCTCTTTGCCACCACCGTGAGCTGTATGCGCTTGATTCGCTTCCTTCGCTTGATGATGGGATTTCTCCATACCCTGGCAACTCCATACGGCCAGACTACCGTATTCCTCCACAAACCAACTGCCATGCCTGACAATTACATGCTCTCAACAGCCACTCCAAGGTTAGTCCTGGATAGAGAATTGACAAAAGTGAGGTCAGCCATCAACCCCTAATTCATCCCAAACCTCGTTCATATAACTCACCATGTAGTGCGACACATGCTCCTCTCCGAAGGCCTCCAAAAATGTTCTCCCCCACGTTTCTATCTTCCCTTTGAACTGGAGTCGTTGTTCTGCTGTCAGCACCAAGCCGCTGAAATATGGTAGAACCTCTTCAAAGGCTTG
The DNA here is from genome assembly GCA_014871385.1 of Ceratodon purpureus. NCBI lineage: Eukaryota > Viridiplantae > Streptophyta > Bryopsida > Pseudoditrichales > Ditrichaceae > Ceratodon > Ceratodon purpureus. The sequence continues at coordinate 61,900,551 of CM026426.1, read as the reverse complement.
CCACATAGCAGCCCTTGCCCTACGATGTGCACCGCCGCCACTTTTATTGCTCTCTGCTTGACATATGTCTTTCCAGGCCTTGTCGTTTCCAGACCATACGCTTGGTTTAAATAGTCTGCTAGCAACAATCCCACTGAAAGATGGCTTCTGTGGCACATTCCCTGTGCTGCCACTTAGTTTCAGATCCTTTCTAATCTCCACATTGCCACCGTGAGCCCCGATAGCTGACAAGGACTTCTCCATTTGCTCTATGGCTGTAGCCCTCAGTCTTTGATCTTGTATGTTCCAGACATAAATGATGTGTTGATGCACAATCTTCTCCGCTAGGCGAACTAGGGCGTGAAGTGTACAAATGTGCACTCTTTGCAACGGAATTGGCAAGATAGACCTCCACCTTGTATGTGCACGCATGTCACACGGTTCAGGCTCCACAGAGTTGGCAAACAGTCCCCCCACCCAGTTCGGTTTCCCACGTTTTCTGATGGCAGCACTCGCCTGGCTTGCTGTCCCTACGGTAGGCTTAGCCCTCTTCTGCTCGCAGTATATGCAGTTCATCGCACACGACGGCCCCGATTGAAGCCCGTACATACACTTGATTGTCTTCATGTCCGCAGCGAGATGCCACTCCACATGGAATTCTCCAACTTCAGGGACCGTGAGTTTCTCGCCACTGGACTGTGCTGCAATCACAGATGGAAATTTGGATTTCCCAAATATCCACGACAGAACTTCGTAGGACTCTTTTTCTACTTGAAAGGTTGCCACTGGCCCGATTTCCTGCTCCGACTAGACTGAGAAAAACAAGGCATGGTTCCTCTGAATGTCTGGGTTGAGCGCCCTATTCAACAATGTGATGCTGACCCGTTCAAACTTCTTGCCATTGACAATCTCGGCCTCGTCCAATTTCATGACAAATACCAGCGGTGCCCCTCTTAACTCTGTGGAAACATGGCGAGTGGATGTGTAAGTCATAGTTAATTGATAAATAACCCTGCTGACAGCAAACTCTGAAAACAACAGTCTGAGGTGATTACGTTACCTTTTTCCGTGATGCCGTAGAAGATCACCATGCTTCTTTGGACCACCTCAAGGTCTGTGAATAGGGAATTCTTCTCAATCAAAACGACTTCCTTTACCATGTCCTCGGACGTCTTGTTCTTCTTAGAACTTGCTGGCAGCGTAAGTCAACCTTCAGCATGGTAGTATTCGCCAATATACTGTGGCAGGTTTGCATTTAACTCCTGCCGAAGCAGTTTCACGTGATAGGGGCTCGGCAAAATACTCCCGGAGACTCCTTTGTTCAGAGCAGCAATGGGAGCCTTCACAGATTTGTAGAGAGCACCATATCCCCAATGGGAAACCCCTGCTTGGTCGCAAGCAGCAAGAATTTTGTCCGGTCCAATACTCTTACCAATCGATTTGAGCACATTGTTCGCAATATCTGTCTAAACATGTGCCATTGCAGGCTGAGAAGCGAGCGCTACACCTTCATGCCGTGACAAAATTCGAGATAGTGCTACTGCAGTCCTATTTTGGGACTCTTTATCCCCCCGCAGTCGAGAGCACTTCCGGTTCTCTCGGTTCCCCTGGACAACAAACTGCACCACATCTGGTTGCAGCACTGTCCGCACAAGCTTCACTCTTGCTTTTGATCCACCTGATCCAGGTTTTAACTCGTGAATCCCTCTGAGAGCCCTCCTCCTATTTCGCATGCCCATGGGGGTCTCCTTCTCGAAGCTGGCCCTCCGCTGGCAGCGGGCAACGTCTTCTTAAAGACCCCGCACATGGCGCTCCAATTGCTCCACCCTTTGGGCATGGCAATCACGGACAGCCTGTAATTCAACTTGCAAATCCCTGCATTTCTTCTCTAACTCAAGGCAACGCATTCTCCCCAATTGGACATCTTGGGCTGCCCTTGAGTTGCTGGCCAGAGCTTCGCCTCTAAGCTGAAGCACTTCTTCGCTCAACTGTGCCAACTGGATCCACCTCTCCTCCTGTGTGGGACCATGTACACAATGATCCAGCAGCCTGTGTGTATATCCGCGAAGACCCTGCTCTCCATGACATATGAATTCAACGAACTCTTTTAGCGACTTGATTGGAGGTGGCTTCCCTGTCATTGGGTCAACAGGGTAAATGTCTCCATTGATCCACAAGTCAATGTTCGTGTCTCCACGCAACCTCCGTGTTGGAAACGAGCTCCTCATGCACAGCTCCACTTGCGTAGAACCTCGTCTCATGACCGGGGCATAGCGTGTGTCCAGTGCAAAGTGGGGAATGTACTGATTGCTTCGTTCAGCCCTTGCTGCCATCGTGGACCCTATAGTCGGTAATCTTGATTGAATCTCCCCTGGTCACACTTGGTGATTTGCTGTTATTCGAGAGAACTTGTTCTGATCTTGGGACACCTCGTACACCCAATGAAAAACTGAATTCACAACCTCAAATACTCCGAACCTAATTCGATAGACCTGCATGGCATCTACAAGCGCTGTCGACCACGAAACCTACATTGCCTTATGCCGTTGTGGCAGCAAGGGCTAATGAAATCGAAATGCAAATTGCTCAAAAACCCAGTAGCCCCTGAACACCCCACAAAGGTTTATCGAATTAGGTTAACTTACCTTCCCTTCAAGTACATCAGTTTTCATCTCTTCGTTGAAACCTTGGTCGCCGACTGAGAACAACCCCTCGCCGCCGTCGCTGCCAGCGGACGCTGCCAAGAAATGAATTGCAATCTCAATTTTGCTCCTCCGGTCTGGGGCGCCATCGCCACTCGGAATCTTTGGAGCAAATCACATACAATTGTGCGTCCCACAGTGCCAACAACGACTTGCTTGAAGCAGAACAGGGCGCTTCGTTTTCTTGGTGCTGAACGGCGTAGAGCCGGTGGCGCCATCGCGCCCAGACCGTTGTGGCAACAACTCGAACAATCCTTGGATCGAGGCAACGGATCAAGGCAGTTCATTAATCGCCGAGCAATAAATCCCACTCCTTGGCGCTCAACAACCACCGTCCACGCCCTCTTGCCAACGAGGCAAAACCCAGCCACGCTACTCCCGTCCGTCTCCAAAAGGCCGCTTCGGGCAGGGTTTCAGACCCCTGCTGACAGCGACAGAGGGGGTTTTGGGCAGGCAGCCCACCTCATCCGGGCTGTCTTACAAGGCCCGTTGGAGACCTCATTTTTCCCCTAATGAATGAATGGGGTGGTTGAGCTTGGTTCAACTGATTTGGTGAGTTTTTTTGAAGATTCTAAAGTACTCATTGTGATTGTTTCTTGGTTTTGTGGTTGTCATGGTTGCCACTGTTGCTAACTGTCATCGTTGCCACTGTTACTAATTTTAGATATCAAAGCGGACAATGAACTTTGAAGCCAAAGACTAGTGTTTTGGACTGTTTTTATGGGCGGGATTTGTATGTTGCAGGTGTTGCTATCTCCATTTTTGTCTTGTCCTTTTGGTGGTATAGTGAGTATACTATTTTATAACCATTGAGCGATAGTGTAGATATTGAAGTGCCTTGAGTCTTGTTGTCATCGTTGCCACTGTTGCTAATGCCGCACCCAACAAAGATCGTTGCCACTGTGTTGGACCATGTATGAGGTGTTGCCAGCAAACGCAAGGGACGTTGACTTTTTACATTTCCATGTCGCAGTTCCGACTGCTTGTTTGCATCAGAAGGGCCGGTGAACTTTGAAGCCAAAGATTGGTGCGTCTCCTGTTTCTGTGGGCGGGATTTGGAGGCCAATAGTTTTGGCTGCAACTTTTTTTCCTTTTCATATTGCAGGTTTTGCTATCTCCATTTTCGTCTTGTCCTTTTTGTCGCTATGCTGCAGCTAATCATTGCTGGTTTTTGGAAACTGATACTTTAGATTGCTTAAAGAACCATTGAGACCAGTTTTGATTTTTTTTCTTGTTAGAGGTATGAGTTGGGATTTGATAGCCTTGTTGGCATGTTGCATGGATATGAGAGAGATTGGAATGAGTTTGTGATTGAATGGAGATCAGTTTGTTATATTGGCAGTTTTTTTTTTTTTTTGTAGTTTCGGTGGTGTAGTGAGTAATTGGTAATGGTGCATATACGATGTGTTTTAACTTTTGAGATGTTGAATTTTGTTTTGGAAATGCTAGAATTGTCAAAGATATTCTATTCAGTATAGTATTTTAGAACCATTGAGCTTGCTGTAGATGTTGAAGTGCCTCGAATCTTGTTGTCATCGTTGCCACTTTTGCTAACTGTCATCGTTGCCGGTGTTACTAATTTTAAAGGTATAACTCGTATTTGTGTTCTCTTGTGTGGTTTGATCAATGAGCACTTAATACTGATTAATTACCATTTCATATTTCAGGACTGTTTGGAACTTCTCAAAAACCTCTAGGACGCAGTAATCCTTCCAATCAGGTCAGGGTTGTTTCCATTCTTGTTTTTTTTCCTTTTGTTGGAATTCTCTTGTTGGTTGCTGATGGATAGGACTTCAGTCGTATTAACAGCACTATGTGTTGTGCTCTAGATGTGTAAGTGATAGAGTGAGTCCAATATATACCTCGAACTTATTTTAGGTGGGCTGCAGATTTTGATCAGCCGAAACTTTACGGCTTCAATACATTTGTTAACTTCTAAAGTTGCGGAAGGGGAGTGCAGATAGTAGTACGCAACAGAAGGTAATTCTATTTAGTATAGTATTTTAGAACCATTCAGCTTGTTGTAGATGTTGAAGTGCCACAGTGTTGTTGTCATCGTGTATGGCCTTTGTATTAGATGTTGTATTCAGTCGAGTGGCTTCTAGTTTTAATAGAAGTTGCGGTCGCTTGAATCTGGTTGCAGATATGAGGAGACTTCGTCGCAAGTGTAGAGGGGATTCTATGCAGCCTCACGATGGAGCAGATGCAGTGGGCCCAGAGATGTTGGAAACAGGCCCTAGCGATGTTGGAGATGGCACTATTTCTATTGGCAGGGGAGACATTGGCAGCGATGAATTCCAAGAGCCGATTATGTTGGATGGAATTCCGGAAGATCTTCAACAACGAATGTATGCTGTGGCGCCCAAGCTTAAAGGCCGTGAGGGTGTCTATGACGAGTGATTCTTCACCCTTGTTTGTGGACTTTGTAACCATGGTGTTGAGGTAGACCAAGTCCAGACGGTGGCAGCTGTTTCTGACGCCGAAATTCTCACAAAGTGGTTGCCTTCATCAGACAAGTACAGGTTTGCAATCGACAACTGTGTTGACCAGGACCAAGCCGCACAGTTCTGTGAGCACTACAGGCTTGTCTATGGAGGCCACCCGACCAACAGTTCCTTTTCTATGAGGTTTTTACGGGCTTGCTATGCGACATTTGTGCACAATGTCAAGGTTGATTGGGTGGCAGAGGCTGTGAAGAGGCACAAGATTCGAATGTCCACTAAGTCCCTAAACCGCCACAAATTGGGCCTTGTGGCGATGCGGGAGCAACTGGCCTCCTTGTGCACCGTCGTTGCTGCCAAAACAGCGGCAACTGGATTCAAGAAGAGCTCCTCTAAACGACCTAAATCGCCTAAGTTGCAGAGAGATCAGGCTATACGCGAGGTAGAGATAGCCTTGAGAGATAGTTACAAGCTTCAGGAAGAAGCAATGGCTGTCCAAGACGATCTGCTGCAGACCGTGATTAAGTTGAAACAAGGACTTCTCACCAATGGCGAACAAATGAGTGGGATTCAAGAGGAGTATAATGAAGCTTATGCAATGGCAAATGAGCTGAAACTAAGAGGTACCAACCAACTGTCCGCTCAGAAGTGGCGTGAGGGAAAGGATTTATTGGAGAGGCTCATTGAAATGTCAGATTCGCAACAGAAGACGGAGGAATCCATACTAGTCATTGAGACTAGCAAGTTGCCAGAGGCTGCCAATGCAGTTGAGCGAGCAGCTCGTGCCATTGCTGCCAACAAGGAGAAGTTGCTGAGCCTTTAGAATTTCACCTTAATGCTGCAAACAAGAGCTCTATTTCTGTATCCAACAGGGACGTCATTGCCTGAGTTGCCAATAGAGTCAAAGTTGAGACTGTGCGCAGGATGTGGGCAACATGGAATTGTAGCGTGTGCTATTGTTGTCGATTCTTGTGGGTGTGGATTTCATCCAACGTGCATTGCAGTGTTGCTACAGTTCAAGCGACCCACTTGCCCACGCTGTTGTACGTCCTTCACTGGGGCTTGGATGGCTCAGTTTGGGCTCCCTCTTACAGTAGAGATGGAGGAGGATGTCTCCACCGTGAAGAAGAGTTTGGAGGCAACAGCTAGTGGAAGTTCAAGTTCGTGTAAGTCACACTTACTACTTCTTGGTATGCCATGTAGAGTATTTGCATTCTTTGTAGAAATGGCGGCTTCTTGCAATTATTGGCTAACAGTTTTGTTTTCTCACTGGTACAAGGAAAGTGGACGCATTTCAAAAGGAGTTGGATCTAAAGACTTCAGAACTCCAGCAGTTTGCATCTGCACTAGAGGAGAAGAAGGTAGCTCACACTCGTTTGCAAGCTCAGATTTTGGCGTTGGAAACACAGGATGAGCGGCTGAATTCCATGAAGGATGATATGCGGAAAAGGAGCAGACAGTTTGCTGCAGCCGGAGAGCTTAAAGAGAAGGCGGGTGTAGACAAGGAGCAACGCGAGATCAGCAAAGCGATTGCTGCCAACATCGCCACGTTGGAAGCAGCCCAAGAGGAAGCAGTGAAGCTGGCATCAATCATAGAGCGCGACAGTTCAGCCATCCTATGTTCCCAAGAGCAGCTTCGCCAATTTGAATCGAAACGTGGACAGTAGAATGAAGCCAGGGACTCTAGAAATGAAGCACCAAACAATCATTTTTCTTTATGTAACTGTCTACACCTATTGTATGCTAGGACTATCTACCAGTGTTTCAGTAGTTTTGTGTTTGGTACACTTGCTATGATCTTGGCCCTCGGGTGTTTCTTTACCTCTGACTGATGTAGGGTTTTCAGAGACTCTTCAGTATTTTAGCACCATTCTCGGATTTGGTACATATCATGGTCACATTTTACTTTGAACGTAGATGTCTTGCTTGAACTTCATGCTGGTTTCTGAAGCAATCTTGTAATTGAAAAAGCAAGCGCGGTTTGAATTCACCTCCTGATCATTCTTTTCAGTCATCGGCTTTATCACCTAGTTGTCATTTTTGTTTCGAAGTGCTCATACTGTTGAGAATTCAATAGTTCTTCATGTTATCTTGAATTTGAAATTACTATGTGTAGAATTTTGGAGGTTTAATCTAAACGTGGATGAATTGTAATGATGGACTTATGAGGAAGTATATATTGAATACAGTTCTGAAAAATCGTAGAGGATGTTGATGCAGAATTTATGTACATTAGCATGCTAAGGCACAAAATAAATGTTTGAAACTATTCGAAGAAAATTAGAAAATTTTGAAGTCAGATGAGTCAGTAAAAATACAGAATCAGTTTTTAGGATACTCATCACTTTAAATTTCAAGTCAAACATGAATTTCACAACAACCTCCTACGCAGTAATTAATCTAAATAAATTGTTTTGCCCCTTAGAGATGTCACTAAATCCAAGAGTCCCTTGACAGTTCAACTAACCGGAGTTCCCAACAGTACTAATTCTAAAATATCTCTCTAAAAGATCTCAATGCCCAAATACTTTATGCTTCATCAGAATACTTGGGTAATCGTTGTTGATGATATATTGGATCAAGGGGGTGGATCAATGACCAGAGAAAACATAATAGACTGATTCAAGACTGATTAAGGTCGATGGAAACAAAGGCAGACTAATTCAAGGCGCTGGAAACAAAGGCAGACTGCTTTAAAGGCGGTGGAAACAAGAACGGTGGAACCGTGAGGCTCTGTCCCCAATAATGATAGTTTATATATATTTTTTAAATGAAATTAAATTCAACTTGAAAATAATACTATTTTTTATTGAAATGATTTTATCAAATGATAACTAAGTCATTTCAATTAATGTTTAAAATTTGGTTTTTCAAATTCTCTATTTTTTCTACAGAGAGATCTAACACGTAAATTTTAGTTCCTACAAATAGAGGGGATTTTATTAAACCTTCTACATTAAAAGTATTTCCAATCAAGATTAAATTTCAATCTTGTGGTAAATAACACTCTATTAAGTAATTAAAATTTAATATTCTTCTCTCACTAGAAACGTATTGAACTTCATCTTTAGTAAATATGAGTGGCAACGGTTCACATAAAAACTTCAATGGAAAATTTAAAGATGGAGCACTTTGACTTTGGTAAGAGAAAATAAAAATAATTTCAGATTTTTGTTCAAAACATATTGAGTTTTGTTGATTATTATCTTGTAAAATTTTGCCTTCATGTTGTTTAGGATACCCCCAATTGCCTTGCATTATAATATGTTCATCATTTATTTCAAGATAAGAAAGTATCTCATGTGCAGAGGTGTCTATTGGCAATAAGAGAATTACATTCCAACGTGAAATTGAAGAAGTCCATCTTTTTAAATTTGTTTCAAATAAAGTATAATCATTCTTGGACCAATGCCGTCCATTAACTCCTTAGCGTGGTGTATCAAAAACAAATAAAGAATCATTTGAAAGAGCATAGGAAGTTATATTAAAGTTTCCAATTTTTGCAAAAATTTCAATGGACTTGTTTAAAATAGGACTTTGAATTTTCTCATTCCATGTCCAGAAATTAGAAGAACTTTAAAACCATTGATTGGTTCAATAAAAATTTATTTGATTTGTAATGATCAGATATGAGTGGAGGAATGTATCTTTCATAATTAGGTAATTCTTTAATTTGTTTAAGTAATCACTTTAAATTTCAAGTCAAACATGAATTTCACAACAACCTCCTACGCAGTAATTAATCTAAATAAATTGTTTTGCCCCTTAGAGATGTCACTAAATCCAAGAGTCCCTTGACAGTTCAACTTACCGGAGTTCCCAACAGTACTAATTCTAAAATATCTCTCTAAAAGATCTCAATGCCCAAATACTTTATGCTTGATCAGAATACTTGGGTAATCATTGTTGATGATATATTGGATCAAGGGGGTGGATCAATGACCAGAGAAAACATAATAGACTGATTCAAGATTGATTAAGGTCGATGGAAACAAAGGCAGACTAATTCAAGGCGCTGGAAACAAAGGCAGACTGATTTAGAGGCGGTGGAAATAAAGGCTTACACCAAAGTATAATACTGTTCTTTACAAGCCGTAAGAAAGGGGATGAAAGTCAACAGGCTACTCCCAGTACTATTCACCTAGTTGACAACGACTGCCTCACTAAGTCTACGGGGGTCATAGGACTGTACCTAGCCGTGTCCATCTCGTTGGCGGCTACGTTGTGCGCTTCCATCATCTAAATGTACCAACCCCAATTTTTTAAGGTTCAAAACATGGCCTCTTTGTGGTACATCAACCATTCCCGCCAGATTTAGTGTTGCTTTGCTCTGAACTGTGTCCACCATTGTTTCCACAGTTGTTTCAATCACCTGCTCTGCTTTAGACTTCTAGCTTGCTGCCGCTCCTTGTTGTCGATGTGGTTGCTGTAGCTTTGTTGTAATCGAGGTAAATAGTTTCCACCATGCCTCCCTTGGGCAAGAGATCCCAACGTCCCAACAAAGGAAAAGCGGTTTTGCGAATTGAAGCAACTGATCGTGAGGCAATAGTTGTCAAGTCCGAGGTGCCATCACAGTGTCATACAGAGTCTACCTGGGAAGCGCCATTTGACTTAGAGGGGATTCCAATAGAGTTGAGAGAGAAGCTTGTCATGGCTGCACCATGCTTGCTGGGTCGATCAGCTGCTGTCCACGACCAAGATTTCTTCCATAGAGTGGTAGGACTTTGCAAGGAAGGTTGTACGCCCAAAGAAGTCACGAAGAAGATGGTTCCAGCAAACACATATGAGGAGACTTGGCCGCCTGGGGAGGGTGCAAACAAGACGCGCTACTTGCTGGACCGGTGTAAAGACTCCAAAGCACGGGATTTGTATCTAAGGATGTACCAACGAATATATGGCGATGCTCCCGACAACAAAGCATTCAGCCAAACTTTTCTACGCGCATGTGTGTATTACTACAGTGGTGGGCGAGACAGCAACGTCAACTGGGCTGCTGCAGCTGCAAAGGTGAATCAAGAACGCCGAGCCCATGCTGCCAACAACCCACAGAAGCTGAGTCCTCCGGCGTTGAAGCAACAGATGGCGAGCATCATCTCGGCGGTGGCAACGTATTATCATCACAATGGTGTTGGCACCGGTGCTAGGAAAGTGGATGCATTGCTTAAGGAGTTGCAGTTGCAGACTTCAAAACTCCAGCAGTCTGCATCTGCGCTAGACAAGAATAAGTTAGCTCACCTCGGTTTGCATGCCCAGATATTGGCGTTGGAAACCGAGGATGAACGGTTGAACTCTAAGAAGGAAGATCTGCGGAGAAGAAGCAAGAAGCATGCTACAGCCAGAGAGCTCCAAGAGAAGGCAGATGTAGACAAGGAGCAACGAGAGATCAGCAAAGCAATTGCTGCAAACAACGATGCGTTGGAGGCCGCCCAAGAGGAAGCAGCAACGCTGGCATCAACCTTAGAGCGCGACAGTTCAGCTTACCGGAGTTCCCAAGAGCAGCTGCGCCAACTCGAGAAGAATTGTGCATCTGAGAGAATTGCGCAGCATTCTATCAAGCCGAAACGCCCTGTTGGGAAGAATATGTCTGAAGCAGGCGTCCCTCTTAAAATTAATCTTGACTCAGCGTGTAGATGCTGCAACTACCTCTTTGTTTCAAACTGTGCAGTGCCATATTCATGTGGTTGTTTGTTTCACCCTTGGTGCTTGTTTCCAGCACTGATTTCGGGACGTGGCAATTGCCTTCTCTGCGGCAAACTCGGTGATGCAAGTTGGTTGGAATCATGGGGGTTTGATGGGCTAGAGCGCTCTGGTCCAGTCTCTCGTGACAGCAAAGGCAAATGTCTATCGAGTCCACCAGACTCTGGCTTTGTGAAGCGAATGAGAGAAGATGCTGGCGATGCTCAAGGTCGACCAGCTCCAAAGGTGGCCAAAACGAAGGTCAAGGTAAAGGGTCCATCGCCTCAACCACCAATTTCTCCATTTATTCCAGCGTTCCCACGTCCCAAACCACTTGCTAGCCAACCCGCTGGCAGCATACACAGTGAAGTTGTCAATGTGGCCGTTGCAACCTTGGCGCATCACAGTAAGTTTTAGTGTTTTTTTGCTCCCTGCATTTTTCCGAATTTTAGCCAAGGTTATTTTTAGTTTAGTATCATGCTTACAATTTCAGTTATGATTTAATGTGCCGGAATTGTCCATGTGTTCGTTTGGAACAACGTTGTCTCTCTAAAGAAATAAGTACTAATGCTAGATGTGTTGCCCTCTAAACAGCAAAACAAAAGCTAGAAGAGTTCAAGAGGGGGCTCCAGGAAGGTACAAGCCTTGTTCGGGACGTTGAACCATGCCCAATAGCTGCAGAGGACGTGCCAAGCCGTTCTTCCAACAAGCCAAGTACTGGCAAGTTGCCACCAGCGCCACATTCCTCCCCAGTGTCACTGGATTAGTTGGTTGAGCAGAGCATATCGACCTAGTGTTTAGTTCAAAGATGTTAGCGGCCGAGTTTTATTATCATGGCGTTAGTACCAAAGTGGTTGTAGTGTTTATAATAGCTAAGCCTGTACTCTATTCACTTCGTGGCCTTGTGCTGAACATTTTGATGAAAAAAAAGTTGGCATTTTTTCACAACTTCATGACTTCATGAACGTTTCCACTTCCCCTTTGTTTCCACTCCATGGTCTTTCCACTTCACTCTGTTTCCACTTCGCTTGTTTCCACTTCACGCGTTACAATTCTACACTCTGTTTCCTCTTCCCGAGCTTACTGACGAATTCATTTAGTTCAGTCTCCATACTATGCATTGGAGAATCTTTCAATGAAGGATTTGCGGTGTTCATATGTGCCTGGCTTGTATGATTGTGTTCTTTAATGTTACCCAATGAGGCAAAGCCTAGTTTCTGTTGAATGAGTTTGCAGCTCAAGAATGATACTTTAGAGTTGTTGCTTCACTGCTTTAATCAGCCTTTTTTCCGAGGATAGGTGAACTCTAATTGGACAAGATAAGCGACCAAAGGACCGATTCTAATCACCGTTGACATGCATGCAACTCGCATCGACGTCGTCTAGATGTTGCTAGCAGTTTATATTCTTTGTGTTGTATTTGCAGGTGGCGGCAACAAAGGCAGATTATTTTAAAGGAGGTGGCAACAAAGGCAGACTGAATTATATTCTCTGTGTTGTATTTGCAAGTTGTTCAGATTTCTTGAACACCTGATTCAAAGCGAGGCACATTACATCGTAATTTATGCCACCAATGAAGAAAATATTGAGGTTTGGTTAACTGTGTTGGGGTGATCTGGTTTTTCTGAATTCGTGTGAACACTGATCGCACATTTTCGTGAACACTGAGAATGGTACAAATAAGCTAATAAAGAATATACAAATTGAAACATGGATAATTGGGTAGAAAACAAACGTGTATTTATGAAACCTCCACCATTTAGCTAGAATTCAACCATGGCTGAGCCATAGTTCCTATTCAGCTTGAGATGTATACAAAACTACCTTTCCAGGTCTACATCCGTTTAACTGCCTCGCGTGTTTACAACGTGTCTACTTAAAAATACACCTGCGGCACTAGCCACTCTAAGCTCAAAACTAGCTGGTAAGTGCTACTATCTCAAAAGTCCACGGTGGTAGAACTTGTGATACAGTGTTGGAACCTTTGTGTCTGCGGTTCACCTTGACGTCTGGATACCCAACTCGCTTGAGCACAAAGCGGAATTCCTCTGGAGCCACGTCGCCCAAGGTGATAGCAACCTCTCGACGAATATGTGACAACGGCCACCCTCGACCAACTTCAAACCGTGCCACTGGCAGTCCTTGAAAAAAACATGGAAGCACCACCATGTCTTCTTCCCGCACTTGGTCAATTAGTTCCCAAGTTACACCATCTTGCGCCAGACGCTCCCTCCCGTATTTAAAGTTCCAGTACAACACTGATCTTCCAACGTGGTACCTGTGCAATAAACACATACGAGAGCTTCACACAAGAGAGCTTCGGTCATAGCATGCAGAAATGGCATTACAATGGCAACAGCGGCAACAGTGGCAACAAGCATCAAACGATGACAACAGTGGCAACACACCTAAAAGTTACAGAAGGTAAGGATATTGTGCACCGCACAATATCCTTACCAAACACCACTTTGGTTTGCCAACCTGGATCCATCAGAGATGTGAACACTTCTTCCAAGGGATTGTCCACGATATACAACGTGGATGTTCGTCTCATAGTGTCTTCAGCTGCAGCAAAAAGGTCTACGAAGACATGTAGAGGAAGAAACCACTGGAGGTGGCCCATACAGCTCCCAGTGGTGGACTTTGTTACAGACTGAAAGTCTGCATACAGTTTAGCTCTAAATGCCTCACTAGTATGCATATCTGGGAGAGGCCACTCCGGATCACTGAATGATGGCAATAGCAGTGGCTCGACTGATCCATACAAAAGCCCTGGCGTAGGTGGAACATAGACAAGATTAGAAAAAAAGATGCCAACATCAAGCAGTTCCTTATACGACCGCCCATTGCGAGTTGCCTCACCAACATCGCTGTGCACAACCATGATCACTCCCAGTATGGAATCAGGGTCGACCCAATCTTCAAAATACGACTGGTATAAAACTGTTCCCAACACCCAAAGCAAACCACAAAATTAACGACTCCTCATCATAAAGGGATGGCCACATGAGAAAATTGATGGTTAGCTCAGAGTTAGTCGTGACTCACAATTGCATGGAACCCGATCCCGAGTAATCTGTGGATCCAATAGCACCTGATGCCTGTGGTAGGCATGCCTCACCAACACGGACTGCAGTTCCAGCTTGTTGGTGACAACCTTGCGATGATCTACCTTGAATTTAAAATCCCTTATCTGAGCCTTGTAGGTTCCCCTCATGTCATCGCCGCCATGGCGTCGCGCATCTCTAGCCCAAGCCCCAATACTCCCAGGATTCAGCCTCACCCATGACATCCGCTCATACCTCGTTGGAATCCATTCCCCATCGGCGTTGTGAGTGCTGTGAAGAACAACTGCAGCAACCTGCGAAGTTGGTCGGCGGTTCTCCATACTTCCAACTACCTCAAGAACTTTTGATTCACAGAATTTCGACACTGTTCCTCACTAGCAACAACATCACAGCAACAGTTGCAAGCTGATTCTTCTTAAACTCAAACAACCAATCATCCCACATTTCCCACCCAAAATCACCGTTGACCATCTATGGTCACATCAAGGTTCATCGAATTCCGGCGCCACTACATGTCCCGACTCTCCAGCACGTGTGATGGTGTTGCCAACAAGGACAACCACTACGCGGCCCCAACACGTGTGTGGGTGTTGCCACCAGAACAGCCAAGGCCCCAAAACCGAGGTACACCCCACTCCCAACACGGACCCTCGATTATCTTTTCACTATCCAGCATTATCGAGGACCACCATCCGCGATTGGCTCCCACCCATTCAAAATCTGATGTCACCGCCTTATACTCCACCATGGCAATCTGCATGTGGAATTTCTTGGCAATTTTTATTTTGACAAAATCCGGATATTCCAATTTCGGATTTGAGCGGAGAGCGGAGAGCAGAGAGCGGAGATTTGGAGAGCGGAGAGCAGAAAATGGGGTCTGAAATCTAAAAACAGGTTTATTTTTATTAAAATTAGACACTAAAATTAGAAAATTAGAATATTCAAAGAATATTCTCCGACTGTTACCTATTAAAAGCTGAATTTAAGACCTATGACCGTGGAATTTTTTCAAATGTTCAGGGAACTATATGACATTTTGATCCTATTACCATTTTATTGTTTTAAATATTTTTGGTGGTGGATAAAAAATTTGACGCATTCCTGTCAATTTCTGCTTGTTATTGATCCCAGTGCGTCGGATGAATCTTGGTGTCTGGGGCAATGTCCGTGATCTTAGGGCGCCAAGTCAATGCCTTACGATATTTAAGTTCAAGGTGAGAGGAATGTCTTATTTATTTCCGCATTATTTTTGTTTTGTGTAAGGGTTTAGGGTGTTTTGTACCGATCCTCGATTATGGAGGACATCGAGGTGGTTGCTGTTTCCCTTGGTGATGTTGTGTGCCCGTTTCAACCTTACGTGGAGGTTGAGGGGGAAGACGAGCTGTTTGGATGTGGCGAAGCACTTACACTTCCGGAGGTCGTGGATGTTGGATTGGAGTTGGGAAGAGACCCTACAGTGTTACAAGATCCTAGGGAGATCATAGTGGTTGAGGACGAGGTGGAGAAGCCGCTGCCAGCTCATACATACTCTAAGGTTGGGAGGATCCCACCCGGGACTTATTCGAGGGAAGCACTTAAAGGGTCAAATGGGAGTAGTCCATTATTGAAACATCCCTACCTAGGTTTGGGAGTGCCTAGAGTGGAACCCAAAATGGACAAGAATGTAGCTTCTCAAGTACTAGACTCTAATGTTGGTAGATATGCTGAGAATGCAAAGGGCAAAGCTAAACGCATTAAGTACAGAGAATGAAATAGCTATTTGCAGCAATTTCTTGGTTGAATTAAAGTGATGATTTACTGTAATATTGCAAAATCTCGGGGTGAAGGTTACAAGTGGTCAAATGTAGTAATGTGACATGCAATGCATTATTAGTTGGACCAATTACTAGACGTGTCAATCAATGTGAATAGTGGGACTCTATATATTAAAAAAAAAAATACAAATATGTATTGCTAATTTGATACAGAGAATAATTCAAATAGCAACTACTATGCAAGTTGCAACCTAGTTGCCACCGTCCACGTGAAAGAACATGGACTAAAAGTAGCCTGCCCCCTAGTTTCTTGCTGAAGGGTGTGTCAGGATTCCGCTTTCGAGAAGTATCTTGACCTCGTTGAAGCTATAGGTAGGCGCGTGGATGAAAAGGTCGTCGTCAGGATCGCGGTTGCAAACCTTCAATAGGATGAAATAAACGTGCTTACAGTAGGAGAATTGGACCCGCCCACGAAACTTAGTCATGGTCTTCCGAAATGCTGGGCAACTGCAACCGGGGTTGGAGCTGATGGTGATCTGGTAGTGCGTGACATTAGGTGGAATGCCGGAATCCAACCCTATGATGCAACCATGGCCACGATGAGGTATCATGGTGACAGAATGCAGGCGAGCTCTGAGGGTGTCGGAGGAGCCCATGGAGAGCCGCTGCGGCGGATTAGGGCGAGTGGCCATGCGCTTCACCATCTTCCCGTCTCTCTTGCCTGGGTAGCGGTCAGCATCTGCAGGAACTGGCAAGGAACTTAGATTTGCAGGTGGCGGAGCGGAGGAGAAGAGGCATCGTGGGGAGACCGGCCTCTTCTCCGGCAGTTGGAATCTAGCCGCCTCTAATGCACGAATTTCTATGATGTTCAGGTTTGTCCCAAGCTTGACAGGCCAGACGCCTGGAATTGGAGGCATCTCCTGGGTTGCAGAGTACTTAGCAACCCACTTGCGCCTTGAGCCCTTCACGCACCTTTCGATGTCGTCAGAACACAAGAAGAATTCTGTCCTCTCTGAAGTGTTCCAGCGGATGTTGGTCCAAACTCCGGTGTAGGTTGGTGCAGCAGTAGCGTTCACGTTCCTTACAATTTTCTCTATACATTTCTTCTTAGTGACAGCTCTCTGGGCCGAGCAGCACTTTGCAGAAGTCCTCAACAATCTTGCGATGTGCCATTCCTTGACGTCAACCTTGGTCTCCTGAACTGCATTCACCTAGCGGATTCCGATCTCGTTTCGTGGGGTCTCCGGGATTGTCACGGCAACCTCTGTAGGAGACTGGCCTTCGTCGACCTGCGCGTCATCTTCGGTGTCATCCTCAACAATGATGGGCATCTGGGAGATGCGAGCCCTGACATTACGACCGGGTGCTTTTGGATGGGAGTAGTTTACCTTGTCCGGACGGTGAGATTCTTCCTCAGCTCCGAGGGGTAGGTCGGGCTTCCGCTTCATGGATCCGAACACTTCCTCGCCAGCTAGGCGTGGCAGACGTGTGCACAACTCGACTGCTCCAGGCATCTCTAACATGGGGTCTTCCAGCACATGCGGTCTCCTTGTCAACTTCGCCCTGCGCTCGGCCGCTCTAAGCTTTAGTTCCTTCTTGTATGGACCCGTCCCTCCAACTTCCCCTTTCAGAAACTGGTAGAAGTTGACAACTTGAAGAAACGCCCGAACATAGTCATCAACTGTAGCCACGTAGAGGTCGCCGCACTTGTTACCAGAGGACTGAAGCCATTTGCTGTGAACGGTTTCAGCAAGGTTACAAGTAGGCATTTCTGCGAGTTCGTCCTCGGTAAATTTCTGTACATCCAAGGGCAGTAGTGGTGAGATGTGGTTCGGCATTTAGTATGATGGAGGTAACTGCAAAGTAGAAATAGGAGTGAATGAGTAAGAAAAGAAAAAAAGGTACCTCAGTCATGAAGCCGCCCCACTGGCGAAATTGGAAGTGCCAAAAACAGAGCCAGAGCTCCAATCTAGCTAGGGCCTTCTCTGAGACAGCTCCAATAGAAACCCACCAACCTTTAATTGCGAGGTAGAGAGTATCCGCTTCCTCCATTGTTTTGGCTATGCGGTATTGCTGGCACATTTTCTTGTGTTGCTCCCACAGTTCTTCAGGGATGTACTTCTCAGTATTATTGACCACGGACTGCGTTCAATGAAATAGGCAGGAACTCTCCCGATCCTCCATACGGTCCTCCTTGTTCCCTGTCCCGTACACTATCCGTACTGCATTCCAGTTGGCCTGTGAGCTGTCCGCCATGAAGCCCTTGAAGTTTGGCGCTGCAACGCCATTCCTCTCCATGACAGCATTTAGGTTTCGCCAAAACAAGATCTGGGCATCGCAGTCCTCGGACATCATGTCACAGGTAGCAATCCTCATGACCCGGCAGTACGTGGAGTCATACACATGGCATGCCAACGTGGTCCAATCGCGTACCCGCTTCACGTGGTCAAACATGACCTAGGCATTCTGGAGATCACCGTCGGGCTGCATCCTGGACACGAGGTCGACACCGCTTCCGGGACCCACTTCGGACATCTTGAAGAGGAACACCTTGTCCAGATCTTTCCCTTGGCCAGGGAATTTGTTCTCTTGGACATATGCCCAGAGACTGATTCCACGCAGCTTTGTTATGGCATCCATAACTCCATAATTCCTCAACTGACGGAATGACATTACCTTGTTGCGAATGTTCGGAGATGCCATGTCCTTGCACCTGTCAAGGACTGGAATAAGCTCCTCTATAGTGAGTTTCTTGGGAGGTGCATCCTCCGGCTGTAGCAAGTGATTCCCGATGAGAACCTTGCTCGCCTCCAGAACCACAGAGCTCTTTGTTGCTCGAGGTGTGTTTTCGACCTGTTCTGAGATCAAACTATTGATCTCATCCTTTGAATCTCTGTAGTTGCCAACCTTAACAGGGTGATCGTGAGTTCCAAGATGGATACACGCCCTGGTTTGGTTGACTGTACCAGAAACGTAAAAAATTTGGTCCCCTTAGGTAGCAATGCAGGCGGGGGGTTCTTTGCATACCTTGCATACAACCGTGGAATCTTTTGGTGGTGGCAGGTTGACACTGAAGGCTTGAAGTGTGCATCCGTCGAAGTTGGTCTTGTTTACATCACGAATCCAGGGGCGGCGTTCCAGGAATGGGCAGTCTTTGTTGATGCAGCGCAGCCATCCGACACAGCTGGAGGACCGGGAAGACAGCCCCAAGTCGTTGGTGATGTTGGTGGTGATGGTCTTGGTCCAGACGTGGCCGTCGTATCGTTTGTCCATTCCTTGCATGGACTTTGCTTGCGACCGTGATGCTCCTAGTGCCGCAGGGGGCAATTCGAAGAGAACTGGTCCATTAAAAACGGCAGGCAAGTACCCTACTCTCTCGTGTCGCATTCTTGAGTAATTTAATTTTTTCAGGACGTTCTTACTACCAGGTCTCTCGGCAAGTTTGCGAAGTGAAGCGACAATACAGATAGTACTATTCTCTGGAATTTGAGAGGAACTGGAGGACTTTACTGGAGGGGGGACTGCACGCTTAGACTCTGCATCGTCTTGCGTGACAGGAAGGGACGATATAGCAGGACTAGTTTCTTCATCTGAAGAGAGGGAGATGACCGGAGATTGAAGAGTAGCATCCACGCCAGACTCTACCTTGACCTTCACGTGACGAGGAAGCGGAGTTTCAACAGTGCAAGTAGAGGAGCGACGGGAAGTAAGAATCTCTGTAGATGTCTGCATCTGCGACTCTGTAAGTCCATAAACTCTATATGTTCCAGGATACAGGTGCCAATATAGAATTCCATCTTCACCCCTCTTGGACAATTGACCTAGAGTGTGAGTGACCTCAGTTGTTATCTCGTCAAAAATCTCCTCCTCGACCCTGATTGTATCCTCTCTAAAAGTGAATCTCATACTTACGTGCTGGGAGGACACGCTAGCCATACCATCGGCACTGGTCTGAAAAGAGAGAGGGATTCCTAGGCCGTGAGCGTAAAGGACGACTGTGCCTTGGACTTCCCGAGGAGCTGCGTACGCCATAGTGAAACGTAGAGTGGGGGGATATGACACTAATCGAGTGAAGGTGCAGAAGAATGAGAGACTGATGAGGTCGAGTACAATGATTATATACAGTTGTAGTTGCATCTTAGGAAATGAATCTGAATCACGAGTAACGGAAGTTAGTTAGATTGTAAGTAACAGAGTTAGTTATCCCTGGCGTCGTAATGAGAATTTAAGTGTACTTATATTAACTCATGTCAGTACCACTTTAGATCGTGGTTTGATTTTTTGTTGAAGACAACATATCTAGGATTAGCCCTAGCCGCCTTTCATTCAAGATTCTAGGCTAGGCCCTCTATGATGGGTGACTCTTTGTCATCAACTCTATTATAATGGAGATTTAATTAATTTTTGGATCATTTTTTTTATATTTATTTGCGCATCAACTTTAATTCAAAATTTACTTATATTTAGTTCTATAATGTCAATTTCCAATCTTAATGGTACATGTCAGTGATCAATAAGATGATGATAGGAGGAGTTGTTCAGCAGTAGTTGGGAATGATGAGTATGTAAGCAGGGCATAAGTTATAAGGTGTCCTTTATTGTGAGGAGGGTCATTAGGTTACTTACACACAGGAAGGTTAGTGGAGGGTCAACTCCCTCCACTTATGTCACTCCTAAACCGAGAAGGAAACCATGTAAGACAGATTTTACGAATAGGAGAGCGAGAAAGAGGAGAGCATCACGTAAGAAGGTAGATTTGAAAGCTGATCACTTGAGTGCACCCGTGAAGAGGAGAGGTGCGGGTCTGCCAGTTGCCTTAAAGTTTTGTAGCATTCGTAAAGTCATTCTAGACTCTATAGTGGAGGTAAAGGACGATTTTTTAGAGGACACCGTTGTAGAGGAACAGGAGCAGGATCAAGACGTACTCTTAAGTGGGGTTGCACGTGACAAGATGACGGATGAATTAGAGTTTAATTGTAGTCAGAGAGAAGAGTCACCGCAGCCTTCAATCAAATTTAATGACTCTTCTACAAGCAGGCCACACTCTCAATCGGATCCATATTTCAATTCTGATGAGGTAAGTCTGCCTAAACCGTCTTGAACCAGGGTATCATGAATTATATGTTTTAGTGTAGTATCCCGAATTTAAGTAAGCCTAATAAATAAGAATTTATTATATTTTCAGCAATGTTTTAGAATTGGTTGATTCAAGGGTGTAAAGTTTTTTTAGATGAATTAGTGAGACGGGCCGCGGCCCTTTACGCATGCCTAGATTCAAATTATTTCTATTTTTTCTGTAGAGCAACAAGTGGGTAAGAGGGGTCCCTGTCAAAGGAGCTGGTGTCGAATTCGAGCATCTGAGGGTCGAAGGAAGGAGGGCGAGGCAAGGCATTTTGCAGGCAGGTGGAGGAGGACTTGCGATGGCGGAGAGAGAGGCTTACAATGGAGGGCGCGACCAGGGGGAAGATGTGGAGGCAGTCCCGAGAGCGCAGGTGGTGGAGCAGCTATTGGAGCAGGTTGAGGAGCAGCTATTGGAGCAGGTTGAGGAGCAGCTCGAGGAGCACCTTGGGGAGCAACTGGAGCAGCAGCTGGAGGACGAGGTCGAGGACGACGACAAAGAGGGGGAGGTAAGCAAGCTTCGGTGTCGGTATCTAGACGGAAATTGCAGATGCTTGGGTGCTTGTTAGTTGCTTGTGGATCTGTTTTGTTGCGTGCTCGGATTTGGTGTGCATTGGTCGGGATTGTTGGTATTCGGGAATGGTGGGTCTGTTGGGATTGCTGGGATTGTTAGGATTGTTGAATTTATTGGAATTGGTGGGATTGTTGGAGTTCTTAGTTTGTTGGGATTGATGGGGAAGTTGGAAAAGGAGTGCGCGGGATTATTGGGGACTCTGTAAGAAGTGGTTTCGGGAAAGTTGTGGATTAATTTCCTATTTGGATTGGAATCGGTGTTGGAGAATGTTGGGTTGTCGGGTTTGTTGGGGAGTCTTTGTGAATTTGTTTCAGGATTGTTGGGTATTGTCATTCGGAATGTTGCAAAATGTTGCGAAATCTGATCTAAATTGCTGTAGCAAACAGTGGAAGCCCCCGGCCGAGGTGCTAGATGCATCAAGGAAACCCGGGGCTTGTGCTTTTTTTTTTTTTTTATTTCCATTTCGTATGGGCTGGCTCAGTGTCTGCTATCGGAGCAGACACGAGTCCAAGCCACTGCTTAATGCCCCCGGCCGAGGTGCTAGATGCACCAAGGAAGAAGGGATATTTAGGTAATTCCGGACAAAAAAAAGTCCAGAATTCAGAAATGGCCGATTCAAACTCAGCGGACCGCCAATGGATGGAGACCACAGATGAACACTGTCAGAGTACATGAATACCAGAGAATATGGAATGCAAAAGTGGACATCGATATGTACATGGGCGGAATTTGCTAGTGCTGGATATATGAAACCGAAGATTGCAACATATGATGCAGAATAAGAGTTACAATGAATTAAACTTTAAAGAATATCATGTTGATTCAAGTAATGAAATGTACAATACAGAGTCGGCATCCCGCCGATAATAGAACACGCTAAACTAACTAGTCCCGTAGCACTTTGAGTCATTAAGTCCTACAACATTAAGTCTACACCCACCACTATGTACCAAGTTGACGTAAATCCTATCACATTATAACCTACTCGGTGAACTATTTCCCTGAAAGCATAGCCGTAAGGTCCATGAGTAAATCATATATTTGAAGGCCGCACAAACGGATCGACCAAGTTGGCGGGCAGCCGATGGAAGGTGTTCTGTTGGTCAAGAGGAGGGAAGAAGTGCAAGTTGTAGGCGTAAAAGTCCGCCTAACTCAGTCCCAGCAAACTTCAGTCCAGTCCACTCGTGCACGTCCATACTTTCTCGCAGCTTCAATTGCCCAGTGCACTTGCCTCGGCCTACACGCCTGCGCCATATACTCCGGTACAGATCTGAACTTGTGCAAGGGATAAACCAGAGGAAGGATATCTGTAGCAATGTTAGGTATAACGCCGTCATCGTTCGGAAAGTTTAGATGACCCTGAAAAGGCCAAGGAATGTAGCACATACAGTTTGGTGTCCTCCTCAATGACCTCGGGTCAACATCCACAAATAGCACCTGATCTAGTTTGCAGACGTTACGAGACTGTACCTTGGAGCAAACTTGACCTAACGTCTTATAACTCCAGGGGAAATTCTCCCGGTCGATAAGGTCACTTCTGCCATACATGAAGGACAGCCTCTCCATTACACCGGCCGACAAAATATGTGTGAGTAAAGGCTTCAGTTCTCCCAAGGGCATCTTCGACCACAGACCAACATGGAAATGCAAGAAAAGCATGTCGAAAAGCTTCTTCAAACCTGGGCGCTTCACTACATTCCGATGCGTATCCCATGGCAAAGCCTCTGTCCTTGGATCCACATAGCAGAGAAGGCCATTGACGCATAGGACAATACATTTCTTGACATGATGGGGTGGACCGTGAAGGCATTTGAAATAAAACGAGGAACCCTGAAGAATATGAAGTGCAATCAGTGAAGGAAATGATAGAACAGGAGGAAGTATATGAAAGAAATGGACTATATTCAAGGTCGTCGGCGACCCGCCGACAAAACGATGCATTGAAGAAACCTCAAAGGTAAATGTGCAGCAAGGGAAATGTCCTGCATGGATCTACAAAAAGAAGTACCGAACAGCAGCACTGGAAACAAATGTGTGGTGCAGGGAAGTTCAGAAAGGGAACAGTCTTAGCGTATTTAACTAAAGAGTGTAGAGTATCATATGTGATTTTTAAAACAAGTGGCGCCGCTGGTATAGGCTCTATCAGTCGGCTGCCCGCCGACGATGGAACTACCAGGGGCCTCCGGAGGACAAGGTAAATTCACAAACCAAGATCTAGGATTACCCGGGACGTTAAACCCGCAGGCATGAGAAGGAATAACCTCCCTATACTTCTGGTATTCGCGAGATTTTGGAAAAAGACGAGGCTTCCCCACGCTAGAATTCTTCCTGCAATACTCCTAGGCATCCAATCCAGATTGCTTGAGGCCTGCAAGGAATGGTGTAACTACCCTAGTTAAATAGGGATTGGGGGTGGATTGAGGTTCTTTGCACTCTCCAGAGTCCCAGAAAAAAGAATTAGGATGGACAGCGCTAAATGGATGATTAAGTACATTCCTATAAGGCCGGTCGTCTACCAGTAGGGTATTCTGGACACTGGCACCTGATCGAGCCAGTAGCCTAGTGTCGCAGAAAAGTCTATCCAGACGCTTCAACAAGTACTCCCGTTTTCCATTCAAAGTATTTCTTGTTGAGATATCACACCAGTATCCTGGAAGGCGTCTGTAATTGCTCCTGAGCAAAGGATGAATGGCTAACAGCTTCTGGTAGTGACGATCGAGATTCTTTTTAGAAACCGTGGACCAAAAGACTACCTCGAAATTCGCCGTGCAGAACTCTAGAAATGAAAGAAGTCCTGGTCTAGCCCGGATATGAATTTTTGTCTTCAAGTCATCACCGATATATGCGTGGTGCTCCGCGATGAGCAATCCCTTAATGTCAAGGACAAGGTAGTATCGTTGGAGAGGTACCTCAATATTACGCGCAATAATATCAGTGCTGACACTGACGGAATCATCGCGCGGGGAACCGGTGCGTGGGATCGCAACGTTGGTCTCGACGAACGAGGTGGAAGCCATAGCACACCGGCCGGAGCTATGTGCAACAGACAGCGTCGGCGGCCCGCCGACTAGATAGTCGTACTCGTCCTCCCCATCACTTTTGTTCTCGGCTTCCGCTCCCGGAGACTCTTCTTTGTGAGCATCACCATCAGGAGATGTTGGGTAGTGCTCCAAGAGCGTACTAAAAAGGGAAGCTCCCTGGTGCACTTCACTTTCAGCGTCATCCTCCAGTGACTCCTGAACAATGAAGGACAAATTCCAAGTAAACATGGGTGATCAATCGCGTGCTCACAATTCATACTTGCTCTCGTGTACAATAGGAGATACAATAAGACACCCACGACAGAATACACAGTCTCGACAGTGAGTTCCGTTCTTATATACTTAAAAGGAGGAAAACTTTATTTACTGTATAAGTCTAAATACATGAAGATCCCATCGCCGGGCAGCCGATTGAATCATGTGCATGTTCTCTAAAACAGTTTCTTCATCTCCTATGTTCTCTTTCGTTTAGGGCAATCAATGTGTGGAGAGAAGAGACTATAAGCTTCATCCCCCGGAAACAGACGACGCTGACCGAATTCGGAGTGTTTCTGGCAGTACTCGGGCACGGGGAGTTTAGATTCTTTCAAACTGGTAAGCCAAGGAATCAATTCTCCAACCAAATAATTCCTCTTATTTTCCGATTCCTTCAAATCGAAGGTATACTTCTAAGGAGAGTTTGCGACATTCTTATAAGGGGAATCATCAACCAAGAGAGTGTTAATTGAAGACGCCCCTGTCCCCTTCAGCCCGTCATCGAGGTCGTAGAGGGTCTGGAGTCTCTTCAAATAAAACTCCCTACCGGCCTTAGGTACGCAAGTCTCGCAGAAACTCTGGTCGAACTTGTAGCGCACTTCAGCATCGACACGAGGACAGTGCTGCTGCAACACTTTCCACAGAATCTCGAACCTCTTTTCCTGAACGCAGCTCCAGAAGATCACCTCGAAATTGTCCAGGCAGAACTCTAGGAACTTCTCTAAACCCGGTCTAAGTTTAGTATTCCAGCTAGTGCCCTGCTTCGTCTGGACTAATAGCAGGCCGTTAATATCCAAAACCAGAAAGTACTTCAGCATTGAATCGTGTACCTGAGTACCAGCTTGTTCCGGGGCTATGTGAAGTGAATTCAGAGGTGGAGGTCCCTGCTCTAGAACTGCACTGGGTTAGTCTTCGCAAAGTTTTCCATGGACTTCCTTGTCCGCGGACTCTGGAGTGACAGAAAACGAAGCAGAAGACAAACGTGACGGTTAGGATGACGGTCGGCGGACAGCCGACCTGCAAGCAACATTATTTGGAGAAAGGGAGAGCGTACAACTTGGCATTTATTGAAAATTTATTCATATTTGGCAGTACAAACATCTAACACAATCGTAGCGCCGGAACACTACACTAATTTATCAATGCAGGCATTTAAAAGATGGACTGGGCCACCGCCTGATTTACTGACCTCCACCTTTGTGCTTCTTCGACCTAGGCTCCCGTTTGGATGCCCGCACAGGTGACTGAACGTCCTCTAAAGCGTCCACATTTTTGGGACTCATGTGCTGTTCCCTAGATGTGCCCTTCTTGGAGGAAGTCTTCTTCGAAGGAGCCTTCCGTTTGCCCTTCCGAGAGGACTCCTCCCCTTCCTGAACCCCTGAGGAATCACGGGATAAGTTACCTACAAGAGAGGAATCCTGAGCAGTACCATCGACCTTACTTCTCTTCAATGCTCGTGTCTTGCCCAGAGGGTTCTCATCTGGGCCAATCATCCGAGTTGCGCCATTTACACCCTGAGTGATGAATGCAATTGACTTCCCTGTCAACTTGGACTTGGCAGAGGGGTTAGATGAGGTTTGCTCGTCTGCCGTCGGCTGCCCGCCGACGGCAGCAACAGGAAGAGGCCCTTCAATGCTCACTGCAGGCTCCTAAGTTGGTTTATGGACACGGACAACCACTTCATCGTCAGGCCTCAATGCTAGAGGAACGTGCATCTTCTTTGGAGGCCCCGCCTGGTCTAGGTCACGTACTGGCTCGGCGAGAGGAGTCCCCTGCTCATGAATTGTAGGAGAATTATTACCGAAGCCGAGGGAGTCAGTTCCTTGCTCCCCTGTAATTTGCGACAGCGGTGGGTTCACGTAACGAGGATTCGAATCTTCCAGTGGTATCACGTCGGGTTCTGGTTCATAGTCTAAGTGCTCCGTGTATGTCTCCTCTACCTCTGCATCTCCAGTTGGAATGCGAGCCTCAGCTTGATCGTCCTCGTTTCTTGCCTGTTCCTCAACATCTCCAGTTGGAAGGTGAGCTTCAACTTCAACGTCACGGTCGGGTACATCTGGTGGGTCCTCGTCGACATCGTCGTCGAAGTCCTGAAAATTCTGTGAGGGAACCCCCGCACTCTTCCCTGAACCCATACATCCACCCTTTCCGACCAAATGGGCCTCCTCCGCATTCACACCCAAGTCGGCAGGCGTGAGAGTGCCAGTCCTAGCTCTAGCAGAGGCGGGGACAGACGGCCCGGCCCCAGACTGCGTGGTCTGAACTGAAGCGTCGACGGGCACGTTATAAACGCCCGGAACGAATGTCATATTCCGAACCCGACAGTGCGCTTTGTATCTCTCTTCCTCGGTACGCACGATCTCAATTACAGTCAAATGGTTTTTCTGCAGAAGAACAAGACGAAACGGTTAAGGAAATCTTGTACCCAAGAAACACGAAGGATGCAATGAGCGTCGGCTGCCCGCCGACGATCAGTGAGCAAACAGCGAAGGCACCAAAAGAGACAGCAGTGGCTTACCAGAGCGAGGGCCGTGAGGTTCCCCCCTCCCCAGCAATTGATCACCCGAACGTCCTCTAACTGCATCGCTTTCTCCAGAAGATATTGGAGGAAAGAGTAACTAGCGTGGCAGTCTCCATTAGACCAATCCTCCCCAAGACCATCTTCTCCTTCGTCCACATAGGGAGGGAGCGGACGTTTCAATCCAGTGAAGTCCGAGAAGGTATTCCATGCATCCCCGGACGTTGTTTTTGGATACATAACGGACACATGAACCTTGGGTCTACAGTCAATGAGAGAACTCCTTTGAAACCTGGCGGAACTATCAGGGAAGTATTGCACAGTATGCACCGTCCACGAACTACCCATCAGCCTTGATACGCCTTGAAGAATGTAATTCGACTCAGCATCAAGTAGCCACAAGGAAGGGGTGACAAGCTTATTCACCTTAATTGTTTCTCCCTCCCCATCCACCTGAATGACCTCCTCCTCCACCTCACGGTGAATCCTCTCAGCGACAGTTAGAACGTGTTGTTGTCGCAAGTTCGGCATCTCCTTTCCTGCTAGATCGTAGCCAAAGACTACGAACATCTCATACTGCGCCTTGTCGAAGGAGAACGCTCCGCAAAGGTCAAGAGTTGTGCACACTTCACCCAGGTCCTGTGCAATCCGGGCATCAAATTGTACAGACGACTGCGAAGACTCGTCCACATCCGACATCCAGTATTTTGCACAATGTCCTTGAAGAATTCGGGTGTTGGCCCGTGCGACGGCGTGAGCGGATGATTTTGTCCCTTAAGCCACTCCTTCCCCTCAGGACTATCTTCCAAGTCAGCCCGAATATTACTAATCATCGTATCATTGATTCCCTTCTCGACTTGAAGGGAATTCCAGCCATCCATGGTCCACTCAATATGCTTCCCTGTCCCTGGCTTCCTAAGTGCGAAGCCCCTGTAAATGCAGATAAGCTCGTTTCGGACAACATACTCGTACTTCACATGAAAACACCAATTCTCCAATGATATTCCATCCCGTTAAACCACCTCTTTCCCAGTGACCTTGACGTACACTTTAAGGTCTAGAATTTCCTTGGCTAGCCTCTTGCATTCGTGGTCCCGAAGACCGATCACGTACTGCATGTCGTTGAGTGTTATGTCCCGGCGGGCTCGCTTTAGGGGAAATCCTGGTTTTAATCCGTCCTCCCCGATAATCTTCCCCTCCTCCCTGGCGTTGAAGACCAGTTGCCACTCGTTGTATGTTTCGTCAGACACGAAGACTAAAGGCAGCTTGAAGGTTTGGGACGTAGGGGACTTTCCGAAAATCGGAGTGATGTACTCCTTGCAGAACTCCTCCAAGGAAGAAGAAAATGACATCGATAAATAAATCCCACTTCTACAATACGGAAAACCACCTGAACGTCGGCGGGCCGCCGACGACTTTCAACTACATGTAAACAACAGGAAAAGAGGAAGATGTGAATTACCTTCTATGCGCTGAAGTCATCTTTCTTGTCGATCCTCCCCCTCTCGATCCATTTGGCGCGCATCTTCTCCAGCTGGGACCTAAAACTTACTTCGGCGACTTTATCCTTCACCTCGATGTTTAATGCGTTAGAGACCTTAATGAGGGTATCCTTGTCATCAGACCATACAAGAATGATATCGTGGTTGAGGTAATACAACCGCATAGGAGAGTCCAGTGGTTCCTTCTCTCCCAGTTCTCGACAAGCCTCAAACGTGTGCTGGCCCCCAATTATGTACCAGTGGATGTGCTCATCCTCATACCAAGGTATCAGCTTAAATGTGCCGGCATCCTGTGCAATCGAATACTTGAAATTTAGGGCTAGCAAAGGTCTAAGAAGTGCTTCCAAGCCTTTAAGCTCAATAATCTCGCCCGTCACTGGATCCTTTACTCTGGGGTCACCACTCATAGGAAGGCAGTACAGCTCGGGCTTCTTCCGGATTGCTCCAAGTCCTTTGTAGAAAAGACTTATCTGATCCTGCCTCTTCCTGAATATCGCTCTGTACTTAAATGTGTCGGATGCTATGTGTATCCTGTCATATGGAATCTGACAAGGAAGGGCACGTTGCTTGTTGGGGAAGCAGTGCCCAAGTCCCTCCTCCAACGTCTGGTACATAGCAAGGACGTCGGTGTCCTTTGTTTTGGAAGTGAGATTGTTTGCGAGCATGATAGCTTCCGCGACGGTCTGCTTTTACTCTTCCTTCTTCCCACCTCTCTTCTGTCTCCCACCCTCGCCCTCAGCAGCAACTGATTTTCCCTTCTTCTTTCTCGATGACTCCCTTGTCGACTGTGTCTCTCCGGTCTCGGGGGTGACTGTTCCAGTGCCCGCTTCTACAGCAGACTTGCGGCCGTATCTTTTCTTTGGTGAAGGCTTAACCAAGCTCTTCGTCTTCTCTTCCATCACTTCCATCACTACGAGTTTGTCGTCACTTTTTACGGTAGTGTTCTCGCCCCTGCCCCAAGGAGCCGCTTCCTGTACTTCCTTGGAGCACAAGCTGTTTATGCACTTCTTAGCCGGAATAACAGCCGCGAAGCAGTCCACTGGAGTCCCCTCCGCCACAGGAACCGATGCCAACACCAAGCACACGTTGTCCTTATCCTTGCATTCCCTGGCTCCAATAAGCTCGAATCTTGGTCCACCCGCCATTTGCTTCTGACCTATTTTGGTCACGAAGCCCAGTGACGTGGGAGTGTCACGCCAGGTGATGCCCCACTCCGTTATCTTCGAATCAGCGAGGAATGTCACCCTCGGTTTCAACTGTGCAACTGTGCAACTATTCTTCCTTCAGGATCAACAACCTTGTCACAGAGCCACCGTAACCAATTTGGTTTCGCGGTGGGGTCGACCATCGCCCTCTATAATCAGAATCACAAGATTAGACCATCAGATTCTCACTCCATTGGCGAACAGCCGACGGGGGGGATGGACACTCCCTCCCCATCGGCGGACAGCCGACGAGGGGGATGGACACTCCCTCCCATCGGCGGACAGCCGACGAGGGGGATGGACACTCCCTACCCGTCGGCGGACAGCCGACGAGGGGGATGGACAGCCCCTCTCCATTGGCGGACAGCCGATGAGGGGGATAAACCCAAATCAGAAACCCTACATCGGCGGACAGCCGACGGGGGGGAAAACCCATCTGAGAAAATAGAATATTGAATGACTCAAGAAGGGGTGGCGTCGGCGGTCAGCCGACGGGAGGGACAAACCCATGCGAGAGAACACAATCCGTGAAGGACACAAGAAGGGGAGCGTCGGCGGACAGCCGACGGGAGGGACAAACTCATGCGAGAGAACACAAAACATGAAGGACACAAGAAGGGGAGCGTCCGCGGAGAGCCGACGGGAGGGACGAACCCATGCGAAAAAACGGAAACATGAAGGACTCAAGAAGGGGAGCGTCGGCGGACAGACGACTGGACAACTTACCCACTCTCAGAGGCAGCCATGTCGTCGGCGAATGGCCTTTCACCGTCGGCGGATGATCCACGAACAGCAGCTGACGCGCGCTGGTGAAGGAGCCGACGCCCTCAACCCTAGCAGCCGACGCAGGTAAACCTAGCAGCCGACGCGACCTCGGCGGAGCGCTGAGAAGAGGACAAAAGAGAGCTGAAAAAGAGAAGGCTGGAAATGAGAAGGAAATGTTGGAAGTGGCGGGTGTATACCTCGCAGACCCCCACCTCCCGAGACTGAATAGTCACGCCCGATGGGTCATGACGTATGGCTATGTACATACCATCCATGCATGGATGGTCATCCCTAACATCCGTCCCATCACGCCACGTAGGATGTTGATGGGACGTGTTTTGACTTTTTTTCAATCCGTCACCAAGTCATGATGGCGTGGGCATGTGATGTGACAGCTGCCTTAATCGCCACGTTCAAATTTGTAATAATGAATTAACATTGTTCTGTGACGGCGGGGGTATCTCGCCGCCATGATGGGATCTTGATCTGTTCAAGGCGCGCAAAATTGAATTTGATTCTGGCGCCAATTTGTACTTTTGGGAATTCATAACTAACCACCCGTCAGATGCGCATGCTTCATTCTGTTTCTGTCATTGCACTTTCGATTCCCTCTGAGAGTGCTCCTCATGTACACGTTTTTTAGAGGACCGATATTAAAGTGGTATGTGCGTAACTATCTAGCACCTTCTGCTGCCGTTTTTGTTGTCTTTGTCTATCGTTTTTGATTGGACGGTTGAGAGGAATCTCTGATTGGACAGGTTAGAGGACACCATACTGCTTTTCACCTAAGGTCCCCTGCCATTTCTGTCGACGGACGTGTCCGTCTTCGTCGGTGGATACTATTTCTGTGCACACTCCGAGTTGTACGATCCGCGTCGGCTGCCCGCCGAGTTGTCTTCTTTGTCTGCGGATACAGTTTTCTCCGTCGGCGGGGACACTTCCCGTCGACCCTATCGGCGGTCCGCCGACGAGGTCTTCTTCTTCTATCCAATGAAAGTAGAGCCGATCCAGACGTTTTTAAGGAATGGCCGATCAGGGCGGTGGAAGGTTAAAAAGGGCGTTGTCGTGGCCCTTACTCATTTTGGGCTCTATTATGCAGGCAGGGCAGTGATCCAACGTGTTGTAGAATTTGATCCTATAGTGGTGATGGTAAAAGTGATTGAGGTTTCAGACAGCATGGAAATGACTATACCATTTCCGGATGAGGGTGTGAAGTCCTTGAGCAACTGCTTAGGACGCATGATATTGTGGGAGGCGGCAGACCTCAGGCCTTTCGGAGAGGTGGAAGACGATGACATCAACGCCGTCGGCTGCTCGCCGACGGATGTTGAAGAAGATGTCACGCCCGTTCAAGAATTCCTGGACCTCGCAGAGCAGATGGAAGTTGCGCTCACCGAGGAATCCGGAGGCTCAAAGCGTTGTGTAGCCGCTGGAGTCATTTTGGAGTGCTCTCCTAAAGGAACGTGGGAGGGGTTCTTGATTCCTCACAGCTTCTTTCTAATAGTTAGAGTGTCGTCCGTCAATCCAGAATTCTCTGAAACACCTGCTTTCTGCGAGTTACCGGATGTGTTAACGATCGGGTGTGCTGTGGGGCGATTGGTACTTTGGAGTGGATACAAGGTATGTCCACTTGTGAACGGCGCGTGGGCTGGCACATATCCCGTCGGCTGCCCGCCAACGGAACCTCACTTGGGGAACGACAATGAAGAAATTGATGAAAGCAAATTGATGAGCAGGATCTAGGGACTAGGTTTCCAATGAATATCAGCAGTGATGACGATGTGTCTAAACAGGGGGAATCCGACGTAGACACAGATGATCATTGTTGGGGTCCGGATTCCGGGACCTCGGGTACTCCTTCCACTCCAGATGCTTCATATCTTGACCGCCACCTCTGGAGAAATCGGTATGTCAAACTTCTTAATGATGACCTATCAGTCCGTGGTAGAGCAATGATTCAAGTATGTTTACCGGACGAGGCATGTGATGATGAAGTCCTAGGGGATACAAAGGTTGGGGTTCTCTTCGTCTCTGAAGACGATCATCTGCAGATGACAACTCTCAGATGGCGTCTGACTCACACTCGCTTAGAAGGGTGTCACCTTCTCTCTGATATAATTACTTACTGCTCCGAGAATTTAGCAGACGCCGACGCGGACGATGGTCTGGATGGTGTCCCGAAGAATGCCTATCGATCAGTGAGGAGGAAAGTTCGCGAAAATGATGACGTCTCCTCTACTAAGCTTCGT
The DNA here is from genome assembly GCA_014871385.1 of Ceratodon purpureus. Taxonomy (NCBI): domain Eukaryota; kingdom Viridiplantae; phylum Streptophyta; class Bryopsida; order Pseudoditrichales; family Ditrichaceae; genus Ceratodon; species Ceratodon purpureus. Next base: position 61,867,704 of record CM026426.1, on the reverse strand, counting down.
CGAATGGTTGTCCCTGCTGAATGCCGCTTAGTGAGCTCAAAGCGGTGTTGCAAGGACCGATGTTGCCAGACTTTTAGATGGGAAGATACTGTGCATATTCGTCGTAGATTTTACGCAACAACATGCGAGGCGAGGCGAGAGATGTCCTTCGCTGTGCAGGGGCACTTACATACTGTACCCGGCAAGCGGAAGCTCTATGTTACTCTTGCGAACGTTGACGTATGTGAAGTGGCGTGGTATATCATTCACGGAGTATCAAAATCCGCGTACTACAGCTACAAGGCTTCGGCGCGAAGTGGCCGTGTCAATGGGAGTCACGGAAATTCCGGAGTAAATCGTCCCCAGATTCACACAATCCAGGCCCGCGCGACGTTGACCACTATCGTTAATGAGAATGCCGACCAAATGCCCAATGAGTTTCGGATGATTGGCAATAAGAGAGTGGCCGCGCTCAAAGTACTCCCGTCTGCGATGAACTAGAATCACATGCGCGAAATGGCCAATGCCGTAAGTTCCTCCTCATCTTCTTTCACTTTGGATAGTTTATTGAATTGTAGTGATTACTATCGTCGGCTGCCCGCCGACTGGATGACAAACTGGCCAACTGATCGGCCTCACTCTGTGCTATTCAGGTCAATGAGCAGTGCAACGCGAAGCCGATTTCGCAGTCCTCTGTTAGTCGCATGAGGAAGGATTACTTCCACAACGTTGAGGTCAAGGCGGTAGGAAGTAATTTCTCCAAATGCACTGAGCCTGTGACTTCCTCGTTGAACTCATTGCAAAGTATCCTAGAGGGTCGGAGGAGTGGCAGAGCTTGACAGAGGATAGGAACAGGCATTTGAACTATCAGCGAGCTTGTCGCAACATTTATTACGGATGGACAACCCAATCTATACAGAGTCCTACTGAGTTCCTATGCATCATACACGATAAGATGGACACATCGAAAACAGCGATCCCCCGGATGCAACGTATCATAAAGGCTACGGCAGGGCTTGGTCAAATTCCAATTTCCTGTACTGGAATGCTGACTCACGGTCACGGAGATGGCGCATACGCACACTATGCAACTGCCCTATGGCTAGGAGACCCAAATTTCACAATCTCCTCGTTGTGTAGGGTATTCCGTGCCTTGGAGAGACTACCTCTCCGGGAGTCAAAAGCACTCTTTGAGGCTCCGCCACACAATGAATTCTTTGAAGCGCTAATGCATGGATCGTCACGTTGCATCCCCTCCGTTCCACCCTCTAGAGTCGAACCAGTCACTCCGCCTCTGCCTGGTAGGCCTGCTGTTCCTTTGCCGAAGAAGTTGTATCTCCAGCTTGACAATTCAGCGAAGGACAACAAGAACCGGTTTCTTCTAGCATTCTGCTCGTTGCTGACGGCGAGGCGAATATTCAAGGAAGTTACAGTTGGTTTCCTGATTGTGGGACACACACATGAGGACATCGACGCCCACTTCAGTCACCTGTCAAAACTAATTAAGCGAAAGAACACATACTGCCTTACCGACCTTATGAACGCATTCATGGATTCTCAGAAGACAGTTGCCTTTATTCCAGAGGTTGTTCAGGAAGTGGCAGACTTCAAAAGTTATGTTGCTGATTTTCATCACGACGGAGGTAATGGGATAGAAGGTCACAGTGAAATGCATCTTTTTAAGTTTTATGTAGTGGAGGATGGGGAGGATGCGGGGTGGCCGGTGATAAGGTACAAGAAGCGTGCAACTGATCCGTCATGGCTTCCACCTGGCAAACCCGTGAAAATGTGGAGGGCAGACAAAGAGGGTAAACCACGTTTGCACGTCGGTGATCCCAAACCAGTTCCTCATAAGCACTTATGGGGTAGTGTTGAAGTCGATGAGGGCAAGAGGAACGCGGATAAAGAGGTGGCAAGGGCAGCGGAGTGTTCAGAGAAGAGAAATTTCATTAAAAGTGGATTATCTAAGTACATTGAGCACTGGAGAACTGGCATGGCTCGGGATAAGAAATACGCACAAGACATGTTACCATATGTACAGTATTGGGAGGGAATTTTAAAGGAGGTCAACGAGCCACTACCCCCCAATTCCGCCACCTTACTGGAAGGATTTTGGCCTATCTCACACTAGAAGCGCGACCACGTCACCACGTTCGATGCAGAGGACAAATATATACCGGATCCGGAAATTCGTCTCGGTGACGAGGATGAGGTGGAGCCTTATCCTTTCTACGGTCCGAAAAACTCTAGGCCGACGTCTGTGTTTAACCCATATCGTGACGTGTTACGTGGCGATTGGGTGTTCTGTCGTCCGAGTAAGGAAAACCACCTACCCATTTGTATGGGTAGGGCGATAGAGCCTGATATAACAGAGCTAATTATATCAGAGCCTGGTCCTAATTACGGTAAGTTCAAGGTTGAATGGTGGACTCCGATGAAGGGCAAGAAGGAAGGTAAGAAGAAAGTTGCGAGAGAGTGCAAGATAAGACGGTGGGAAAGGGAGTTGACTCTTGCGGAGTGGGTGGAGTGTAAATCCGTTGTATACACTCATAGGACCAAGAAAACTACGCATGAGGGCCCCCCAAAGTCCCATCTAATACTCGAAGAGGTTGTGATTGCTGCCATGGCAAACTTTGAATCGCATGGAATCTCAATGAACTGGAATGAAGAGGAGGAAGACTAGTCGGCTGCCCGCCGACGATTGTGATCTTAGCTGTAGAAGACGTAGGTTGTGCTGGTTTCCTCTGTAAATGTTATAGTTGAATATTGTAAACACTGTGATTCCTTCGAATAAGAATTATATTTTACCATAGACCCAATACTAGTCATGTATTACGCTTTGTCTTCTATTTGTTGTTCTGATGCCTTCCTTTTCCTTCTTCGGTGGTCGTCGGCTGTGCGCCGATGCCTCTAACCATACTAGATAAGCATCATGATCGGTGACTTCGTGAGGCTGGTCTTTATTGTATGGCCTGTGATTTTTACGGTGGACACTGTTACACTAGTCGGTGCCCGCCAACGCTTACCACAACATTGGTAGAACCACTATGCGCTTTGAGAAACTGGGAATTTTTTTTTATCCATTTCATTATATTCTTATCGGAGTACAACGGTAGTGTTCCGCCCTTTACATGTTACTTTGTATTGTGTATACATCAGAGATGCCACTACTCTTAAAGCCTCAATAACAAATGCTAACCATGAATTCTACAACTATCCGAGTGTGTAAAGCAGCTCTATTGAAAATGAGCTGGACAATTTCAACACAGACTAATTCACCCTAAAGCCTTTGTACACGGAGAAAAGCCGCATATGGTCGCCAACGCCATGCAGCGATCAGTCCTTCTGTCGGAACACGGAAACGTAACTAACATCCGGATAGCACTCTAATTGAGCGTAAACTTCCGTATTGTCACTAGGTTCCGAGTATCGTCCAGGGATTCAATAGTGTTTTCACCAAGTAGTTACTTCTAATCATTCCGAGCCTTGCCACTGCTCGGATAGTGTCTTCGGAATGTAACTCCTTAACTATCTCTCTCTCTCTTCTTCTCTCTCATCAGGTGTTTCGTCCACAAACCCCAACGTCTCGGATCAGTTACCGTCTCACAACTGTCCTAGAGTACTCTGGCCAGCAGGTCACACAGACGATCCTCTCCGATCCGTGAGACTACAACGACAAACCAATCCGGATCTGGGAGAACCAGGATCCGATTATCCCTAGGCGACCCGTACCACGTTCCGACTCCCCCTCTCACTGTGCACGGAACCTCTTCAGAAGTTCAGGGAGCCCGACCAAGTAACCCTTGATCCGCTTCGACCCTAGCGACGGCTATTCAGTGTGAGGTTGTTTTGGGGACGGAACAGTAAGGCTTCACTCCTACGACAATCCGCTAAATCTTTCCGCTCAATCCCATTTCCTTTCCGATTCGGGTCTCGTCACAACTCCCATCACCTTCCTATCCGAGCTACAGCGGAACTCTCATATCCTTCCCGGATCATTCACACTTAGCGGGAAATCACGCACAGTACTTGCAAAACACGAATACTTTACTGATAAGGAATATAGGGGGAAAACATGCAAAAACGAAGACCCGGACCGCATCGCCTGCCCTGTTTAAGTAAGCAGGGGCTTTCACAAAAGCGGCGGCGCCGGTAATTCAATAAAAAACCCTAATCCCTAACTATCTACCTAGAATTCTACGTTACGACTGGACCGGATCTCCCGATCCGAAATCTACTCCTATAAATCCGGAAAATTACGGCTAGTGGCAGCAAGAAGAATCTATCACTTCTTTGTCTTCTTGTGGCTCTCCTGCTCGCGATCCTTCGACCTGGTCACCCGCGGCTCTGATCCGCCCACTCCTGCTGCTCGCTCCGCCTTACGCCTAGCACTCCGTTCCGCCTTTGACTCCCTCGCCTGAGCCTCCAAGGACAACCGGGTAACGATCCGGTTCTTGGGAGACTTGGGAGACTTCGGGATCATATATGCGGGAGGGGTTCCGGTCGTAGGAGTCCGAGTCCCAGTTCCGGCTGTCCCAACCGGAGAACTCTCATAAGTCTCCGAGTCGGACTCTGAAATCGTAATGGTGGCCTTCTCTGTCGGCTCCTTCCTCTTCCGCAAAGTTCTCCGAGCACCGACACTGTCCGAAGGGGAATCCGCTGCTGGCGTTCCGGTGGGAGTAGGCGTCACCGTTCCGGCCTTGGCTGTGGGTGAAGGGGTAAGTCCCCCCTCCTGAGTCACCCGGGTCCGTCCGGGTGGTGAATTGGCTCGTCCCCATTCCGGTCCCGCTATCTCCCCTCGGTAATTCGCAATGATCACCTCCTCTTCGAGTCGTGGAAGAACATGCGATGGCACGGACCGGGTCTCCGTAACCGTCCTCTCCTCGATCCGCCTCTCGGTGACTGTAGTTCCGGTAACTTCCGCCTGACCGGTGGGGATCGCGCAACTCTGCTGGATAGTACTGGTCCCGGGTGACGCCGCCTGTGCTTGGGCTTCCCGGATCACCTCCGCGATCGTCCGATTCGTCATGACGGTGTCCGCTTCGACTGTCATCCGCTCCTCGACTTGGAGGTTACTCCCTATCGGGGTTCGGAACCCTACTCCTCGAGATTCTCCTACAACGGCCCGAGAGGGTGATCCGGGGAGCGGAAGGCTCCGACCGGCGACTCCGAAACTAGGACTTCCGGTACTTGGATTGAGCAGCTGCCGGACCTTCTTCAGGATCAGGTTCATCGAGTGCTCGCATTTGGAGAGGATCAGGATGATCCTCTGCTTGTTCTCAAAATCGGCCGGTTGCAATATGTTCTCATCAAACAGCCGGGCCTTGTTGATTACCGCACCCGAACTCCCTACCAACATCCGAAGCTCCCCCAAAGTCTCCTCCTGCTCGGCATGGAACTTCCAGATCTCCTCACTTTTCGCCGCCAGTTCCTTCGTCAGTTCCTGCAACTGAAGCTCTAGCTGCTTCTTCTCACTCCGAAGTTTTGGGGCGTCCTTCAACAATTCCACTTCTCGGATCACCTCCTCCGGTAAGCAACCTCCCAGCGATGTACAGACCCTCCGGAACAGTGTCTCGATCCGATCGTAAGAAGCTTGCGCCCGGTGAGTCTCCTCCCGAATCCCCCGGAATAGCTCCACCGGAAACCCCCGCTCGGAACTGACCTCCCTCCGTTCCGTATCTCCCCGGGCCGTAGAGGGCTCCGCGTGCTGTGACGCAGCCCGCTCCGATCGTGACCTGGACTGAGCCCTAGTAGCGCCAGGGTTCGGAACCTCCTTTGTATCGTCCTCCTCTTCCGTGGATGCTGTATCCGAGGTTTCGCCTCGCGGATCGGGTTCCATTCCGGGCGGAATCTCCGAAAATTTGAGGAAGTTCTTTGCCGCCGTATACGTCTCCTCCTCCTTATCGCTCAGCAACTCATACGCTTTGTAAAGGTGAAAGAGGAAAGGGGAGATCGGGGTTGGCTTCTTTCCGATCCCCGGGACCATCTTCTGCACCACTTCCGCCATGAGTGCGGCCCAATTCACCGGGCGTTCTCCTGAGTACGCTCCGAGGATGGTGTTCCCGACTGTAATGGTGACCTGTGCCGGTTTCAGCGGATACAGGATCGGTACGAGGAAAGCTAAGACCTGCCTGTGCCTCCTATACTTGCAGGCGTCTATCTCGTATCCATTATTCCTATGGATCTTTCCGTGAAACTTATCCTGCACGTATCTATCCGTCCGGGTCGCCCAAAGGAGCCCGGTCTGCTCGAAACCGTAAGCTTCCGCCCACTATTCCGCATTCCATAGCGTGGGCTTGCCTCGGATTGTGTTATCCCACCTATTGTCCGGCCCTTCCAGGACCTCCCTCACCATCACCTCACTCTTCAGTAACCACAGCCGTGACAACAATCCCTCACACCTCATCCGGGTGAGGTCGATGATCAGTTCGTCCATCTCCGATTCCCTCACCGGAGTTCCGGGGCTAAGGGCGCTACACTGCACGTGCGCCATTTCTACGCCTTACTTCTCTCCCTCTACGATCCGACAGCAAGAAACCCGGCAATCCAACTGCCGGTGAATCGGAAAAGATAAAAACACCTCACCGCTCTTTCACTCTCTACTCCCAGTTCGCAAAAAGGAACTCCAAACTCTAACACCCTCGCTTATATACCCCGGGCATAATAAACGCTGCGGCGGCCCGTAATGGCAGCCGCCACTGTACCGGGTTAGATGCCTATCCGAGTCATGATGACTTCCGCGTCGATTCGGATCCTAGACGCGGTTACAGTAACGGTCAGTTCTCGGATCTTTGACCCGTTCCGTGTTTTCTCTTCCGAGTTTCCGCATTCAAGGTTCCGAGAATACTTCCTGCGTTAACAGTTTTAATGTTTCTGGAGTATCCGGTTTGTGTTAACTCCTAATACAGCTAGTGTCTAGCTAGTTTTTACCTAATTAACCCAAAAAATGAAAAATTAATGGAATACTTACGCCGGATGGGGCTCTTCCGGTTTTATATAGAGTTTCTCGGATCCCACACCTTCGCAGTAGACTTCGCTCGGACAGCACTACACCCAGTATCGACGGATGGATGCACGGATCCAAACGACGAATAAGTGGACTGCGGGCTTGCGTTCCCTCCCCTTTTTAGATCTTCGCCAGAGCACCAACTTCCAGCACCCTCTGAGATGTCGTATGCTTCGTCAATAATGCGGAGCCACCCTGCAGTTGACATGGTTTGCGTTGACACCTCCCCTGTGTGGCTGAAGTGAACGCTGCCAACACTCTCGGACTCCTCAGACTCCTCGGACTCCTCGAACGTCTGTGGGAAGGCGACTAACTTATTGTCAGTGGGAACGTCAGTGGAAAGGCGACCAATATTGTGTACTTCTCCTGGTATGGTCTACTTTTGAAGAGTACAATTTATCATATGACAACTTATCCCAATTTCTAATGTCAGGATCAGGCATTGTCTCCTTTGAACGCTCTTTTAGGCGAACACCCTAAACCCTAAACCATATGGGTAGTTACTTTTCTTCCTGATGTATTTTTAATGCATCACTATGTGACTTTATTTACTCATCATTTTTATATGTATTTCAAATTCCAGAGGTCGGTCCAGTGAGGAAGAGGTTGGCTCTCCTAGTCGGCGGCCAGCCGACTAGAAAGGACTTCCATTCGTTGTGACCGTGAATACTGTTCATTCTAAACGACAACTCCGGAGACCTCACAGACGGACACCCCAATGTGAGATGCCTGGCAGTCGTGTCCACTCAGCGGGTCGCCGACGATCTTCCCTTCACCCACTTCACTTCACAGATCCACATTTTGCAGAGCAAGTATTTCCTTTTATTAGAACAGATAGATTTCTAAGGGTTTAGGGTTTAGGGTTTCTAGGGTTTAGGGTTTCTAGGGTTTAGGGTTCTCAGTCAACCACTCGCCGAGAGATTCGGCCATGACAGTGGGACTTGGATGTCCTCTATTCAGCATTATATTAAAATTCACTCAAATGATTTTATCCCTTGTAAGCGGAATGCATTTTTTCATAAATATTTGACATCTTTGTCTTTGAATTTGAGGGATAACACATGAATTGGACGTCTACTGATGATGCAAAGTAGTCCATAATTGAGCGTTTTGTCCATAATTACTTAAATACCCCTTGAAGCCCGGGGCTCGTGGTTTTTTTTTTTATTTCCATTTCGTATGGGCTGGCTGAGTGTTTGCTATTGGAGCAGACACGAGTCCAAGCCACTGCTTAATGCCCCCGGCCGAGGTGCTTGATGCACCAAGGAAGCCCGGGGCTTGTGGTTTTTTTTTTTATTTTATTTCGTATGGGCTGGCTCAGTGTCTGCTATCGTAGCAGACACGAGTCCAAGCCACTGCTTAATGCCCCCGGCCGAGGTGCTAGATGCACCAAGGAAGCCCGGGGCTTGTGGTTTTTATTTTTATTTCCATTTCGCATGGGCTGGCTCAGTGTATGCTATCGGAGCAGACACGAGTCCAAGCCACTACTTAATTTCCCCCAGCCGAGGTGCTAGATGCACTAAGGAAGCCCGGGGCTTGTGGTTTTTTTTTTATTTCCATTTCGTATGGGCTGGCTCAGTGAATGCTATCGGATCTAAGAATGAGAGAACATGATTTAAATCATTGACCTAAGTGCTTTTCTTATGACTTACAGGATACTTCACAGCAGAACATGGGGACCGAGAGTGAAAGCAAGGGCCCTGAGGAGACTGAGGTACACTCATGTTCTTACGCATGTTCTTAATGTCTGTAATAATTTAAGTTAACTATTTGAAAGGTCTTTCAAATGAATAGAAAATTCTAACTTCGTGAGATGCCTTGTACTTGCAGGTAGGCTTTGATGCTCTTGACATGTCAGTCAATTCTCCAGTATCTGTGATCAACCTTTCAGACCTGTCAGACCCAAAGGATGATCGTCTTTGTACCTGTGATTTAGCCATTCCTTTACGTATACATACTGGACCTCTCGAGGTCCAGTCACCCCAGTACATGCTTACGTCGCCTGTTTATGAGCCCACTTCGCCAATGTACATGCCCACCTCTCCAGTGTACATGCCCACCTTGCCACGTCTTGGTACACCGCCGTCTTCGCCAAATCCTCCAGTTTCACCTTTGGTGTTGAGGAGGCCAGCCCATGTAGTGTTTGCCCTTCCGGCAATATTGCCCAGTGCTTGCATTCAAACCCGGCAATTTTGGAGGAGGCGCCATCATTGGAATAGTAGAGAGGCTAGACAGTACTATGGAAGGGCTCCTCGTAGAGTGGCACGGCCTTCATACTTCGTGCCTTAAATGAAATTTGAACTGTTGTTGTACTCTTTCATTTATGAGAAAATCTCTAAGTGACTGGTTAATTCTATTTTTCAATATCTGCAATGTTGAGTTACATTGTTCTTTTCTATGGCTTATGGCAGGTACCTGAGTTAACTCAAACAGAGGACCTGCTGCCATCATCGTCAAAGCCTTCGGATTTGGAAGACGCTATGCAAGGGGAATTGCTTCATCGAACACAGCATAATGTTGACTTAATTAACGTCATCAATGGCGTGCGTATTCAGCCCTTGAAGAAGTCTCGCCTGCTTGTCCCATTGTGTAGAATGGTCGCAATGGCAAAAGTGAGACCCGTTGGCGAAATGGGCGTGCAACATCTGGAGAGGGAGTTCGTGAAGGGTTACAGAGATGGGGACCGCGTGATGTACATTTCCATGTTCAACACTGAAGAGATGACCATGGATGTCACGGAGGATGTGAAGGCAAAGTGAAGCCAATGCTGGCGCAAGGCAAACGAAGCCTTCGAAGCCGACCTCCAAGAAGACAATGACCTCAATCAATTCCGTGGCAAAATGTTTTTTGTATGGGAAGGTAACCATCGCCTTTCAGCTTGGTTACGACACATCAACAGGCATCATGCCGATGACCCAGCATGGCACATCTCCGTGCATTGTATCATATTGGACCCCCGCGGCCAAGTTGGCAATCTCCTCCATGCAATGCCCGACATCAACTGGTAATACTCTTTTTGGTACAATGTCTCCTAGATGATTTCTGATCATCTTTCTCTTATGAAGTGTTATCTGAACATGTATTTTTTTCCGCAGGTCTACTGAGAATGACCATGTGAAGAGTAATCTTCCAGCCAAGCTATTCCGCATCCGTTCTTTCGGTGTCATGAAGTTAGAAGAATTCAAAGATCTTCTGAGCCCAGAAGAGTTTGAAGTTTGTGTCCAGAACAAACACGCGAAGGATCGATGGTTCACCTTGACAACGAAGGTGTTCATTGCGTTCCTATATCGAGTAAGAATTTATTTTTCATGAACCACCTAATACATTTGCTATGTTTATTTCATAAACTAGTGCATTCCAAGTAGTTTGTACATTGATTTTGATACATTTTCTTTGTACAGAGGGAGATAGCGGTCGCCTCGGATCAGGCAGCCAGAGCATACATAGAAAACACGCCAAAAGAGGATCAATCTAGGTCTGGAGTTTGGGATGCTATGACGACTGCATCAAACAACTTCATTGATGCCATCAAAAAGAAAGACTTCACCAAGTACTTGGCAATTGCGAATCCCAAAAAGGGTGACGAATTCCTTGCTGAGGTAACTCTTTAATCAATAATACTAAAGCTATTTTGTTCCATCTCATTTTACTCCTCATTACCTAATGCTAACTATTCAGTTCTAATTGCAGATTAACCGCCACTTTAGCAAGGTCAACAAACCAGAGATGACATTAGACAAGTTGCAGAAGATTGTACCGGCGGCAGTTGAACCCAAGTACAAAGCTCGTTGGTTGAGGTGGTGGAACTCCTCCCCGACTTCAAGGCAGTCTTATGGATTCCCACCACCAGAGTTCAAGGAAGCTGACCTCGAGCGTTGGCTAAACAGGGCTTCATTCTGGGCAGGGGTATGCTTTCCTATTTACCAAACATAAATTGTCGTTCTCTTTTTCCCTCTTTAATTGTCGTAGTCTAATTCCGCTGCCTGTCTCCTGTAGTTGGAAGAAGCGGTCATCCAAGAATTCGAGGACATCTGTAACGCTGAGGAGCTGGACATCAATTGGAATGCATCCCCTGATGTTCAGCGACCAGGCGATTACGTGGAGAGTTGGCGAATTCTCCTTTGGGACAGAGCATTCCCGGCGTTCCTTGGATCGAAGGCTATGAAGACTTTTGATAAGAAGACAATTTTCACGAAATTCCCTGGAACGGAAGATGTTGTCAAGCGAGTCACCTACCGGTATGAATCTTTACTCAAACATGTCTGCATTTCGAATCCTGCCGTTCCTCTCTCCCTCATACTAAGACATTCAAATTTGGCTCTCACTAGGTACTTCGAGAGAGAGCTTGTTCCAAAAGGCGCCGTCACAATCCAACAACTCCTGAAGTACTTCACTTCATGGATCGAGAGAGGCTCAGACCAGCGCATCTACTCTCCTCAGCAGTTGAAGAGGTACAAAGCCTCCCACTTGGAAGCAGGATGTTGGTATCTAGATTGCCTCCGTGGTTTTACAGTTGATTCTGAGGCGGAGGTGAAATCAGTACTCGCTACCCGGGCGCCGGTGGTCGAAGACTCCAACGAAGCTTCAGAGGATGACGAAGCACATGAGGATCAATCATCTGCACCTCCACCAAAGAGAGGGAGAGCGCGGCGGCTGCGAACTCTGGGATCGAAGTCCTTGGGCTCTCAGGATACTGGTGCAGAGTCTTTCGCACCAGGGAAGGAGACACCCAACGCTTCTCCAACTGCAGACGTCCCAATACCAACTTCGACCATAGGGAATGCTCCTTCATCCATTAGTGCTTCTGAGATCTCCAGAAGTCTCATTAAGCAGAGGAAGGCCAAACTCTATCCTCCTACAATTTCTTCCGCTGGAGCTTCGATTTCCACACAGGTTTGCATCTTCAACTCATCTGTGGATTCAATGTTGCGGCGAAATAAGAGACTGGAGAGAAGAGGTGGAGGCGACCCAGATTGGATCAAGACTCAAGACTTCATTCGCAAGGTATGTTCCGTTCATTAAACATTTCTTGGATACATGCTCTTCTATTCATATTGTAGTCTCTAACTCTGCTTTCTTGTTTCTTCAAGTTTGGAGCAGGCCGCCAAAACAGAGTTCAGGACCGATGCATTCAAGAGAACCATCTGGGAGTCGACTTGATCATTGCCGACATCCCTGAGAATCTTCCCGTCCCTTCCGTTTCTGTTCCCCCCTCGAGTATTCCGCCTTGGAACTCTCGCCCCAAGGATTATGTGTACGACATCTTCCATTTTGCAGATAGTTACCTACAGAAAGATGGTGCCCTCTGCCTCATCTACAACACTGATCAGAAGCTGGCTAAGGATATCGAGGAAGAAGCTGAGGGTGGTGACTTTGTGCTTTTCAAGGACTCGTGGGGCGTCAATGTCCTCGGCCTGACTTCTCCTACGAACCCCGAGAACTTGGTAATTTCATCTAAAGATTGCCTTCTCTTTACTTAGTGATAACCCTTCTCCTTATTTAGACTCACTACTTGCCCATGACTGCAGACTATGCGGTTCTGGATTCGCGTCTACGTTCGTAGTGGCAGTAATTTCTCCTTCCAGATGAAGAAATCCCAGTTGATACATAGGGTCCTCAACATTACCGAGAGTGATGCCATTTTTAACCGGACCGATGCGGAGTCGCAACAAATGAATGGGGACATTCCGTGGAGAGGGCCAAGGGAGAAAACACATGAGATGATGCAGAGCATAATTGGAGAACTTTCGAAGCCCGGAGACATAGTCCTCGACTGGAATGTCGGATCAGGTAACTTTTCTTACATATGTCTACTTATTTATTACTATCATTGTTTCCACAGTTTCTTATTTCTTCGTTACTCTCCAAGTTTCAGGGGCCTCCGTCAAGGCTTGCCAAGCTATTGGTCGTCACATTATAGCTTTTGAGGATGACGAAGCCATATTCAACGCCATTCTCAAATCGTACATGGCTAGACCATCCGCCATGGGCCCTTCCAAACATCCTAGGCCGGCAGCAGCAGATGAAGCGCCTCCAAAGCGAGCAAGACCTGATAAGTGGTGTAAGTCTTTTATTTTTTGTGCAAATTATCCAAGCATTGCTTTTCTTTGCAACTCTACGTACTCTATCTAACCACTACCGGTTTTCTATTGCAGAGTAGTTGCGGCAACACCGCCACGTGGGCCAAGAGCGGTGTCCACTCCATCGTGGCGTCTTAATTCTAGCCCGATTCAGCCTTTTATTCTTCCGGACTATGCAGAGGACTTAGCACAAGCGCTAGAATCTGGTGCACTTAGATACCTTCCTAGTCGGCCAACTAGTTTCGATCCCAGGGCCCTTCTATTTGTCAATTTAGAGGCTGTAGAAGGAGATTGAGAGTCATCGACCTCTGAGAGTGGAAGTAGCGATTGTAGCATGTTCTGAGTAAAGCAAGCCTCGGTCTATCATTGTTTTCATTTGATTTAATTTGATTTTATTGGAGTTCATTACAGAATCCATCATCTACTATATTGCAAACCATGTAAAGTATTTATGATTTTCATTTCCATTTTATTTTGGTGTATGTAGAGCTCTACAACTACAAGGCTCCCAATTCTCATGTGCTTAAAGGAAAAACCACTTCAGTGAAGAAGTTGTTTTAGTTCGCAAATTCTAAACCCTAAACTAGACAACATTAACATGAAGAACTAAAATTCTCAAAATATATACAATATTCCAATTAATTTTGTTATCAATCAACAAAATCTCACATTTCCATAGCCATGTTACCTATTCTTGGGAGAGATCCAGACACCATCTCTCGAAGAAATTTTCTCTCCTTCCAGCACATCCAAGACCTCATTCCCATTGGCCCATAGCAATGTCCTCAATTGATCTAACTCAGCGCAACTAAGTCCTCCAAGGGACGCTGTCTCTTACCTCTCCTTGTAAATTGGAGTTGCAAGTTTCCAAGAATTCCTAAAAACATCCCAGTTGATGTTGAACCGATTTACTTCATATTCGTCCTTCGGACTCCAATGGCGACCCTCGTACGAAAAGTAATCCCACCTCGCTAGGCGAAGGCATGCGTATTCAGGACTGCTGTCAATCTCACGCTTCCACCTCTTCGACACAGCACGAGCGTTCCCGACGTCTTCAAACGTGATTACCGTCGGAGGAGTCCAACCCTGCGTTGCAGTACTACCTCTATGATCCCACGCGTTAGGCCCATCCGCCATCCGCTTAAGCAAATCCTGTAAAATCGTTTCACAGGCAACGACCTCAAATGAATCGCCCATACCTTCAAACAACTCCCTAGCAAGTACAAGCTTTAGTTCTACAGAAACCATTGAGCTAATACAACTTCAAGGACGTCTCAATGGTTTATATAGATCGTTCCTTGACATTAAAGGTACAAATGGTCCTATCTAAAGACCGAGAATTTTTCAACCAAAACAAGCACTCTGACATGGTATACATCTTGGTTTTCGCAGCTCGATTATTGTACATGAACTTTGATATATTCCACGAAGGTTTCAGACCATAAACTTTAGCTTTTGTGATATTTTTTTTCCTATACTTTTCTATTCAATATTTAATGTTGTGATCTAAGAACATGATGCTGGAATACTTGTATCTAGATCCAATAAGGGACCAAATCTAAACGATTGTATGGATGACGTCATCATGACATCAGCCCTAATTTGTACTTCAAAAATAAAATGTAAAAAATTTTTTACCAGACATAACCCTGAATTCCACGGAAATATACTCCTTTACTAAAATAAGTAAAAAGTCATACCTTCTTTTAGTTCTTTTCCACGGTTATAGGGTTTACTTTGCTTTTAAATATTTGGCTAAATGTCAAATCTCTGCTCTCCATTCTCTGCTCTCTGCTCTCCGCTCTCCGCTCTCCGCTCACGTGCTAACTTTCCCCATCCCAGGACCTCAAATTTTCTCTAATATTTAGTATAATCAAGAATTAACTCTCGATACCATCCAAAATGTCCCAAGCTTCTGTACATTCACATCACATTGGTAGATGGTATGATTTTAATATCACTCTATCTTTCTCTAGATCTTGCTCTCTACAATCCTTTAATACCACATATCGTGACAAAACACCTCTCTCAATTGCTAGAAAATCCTTGTCCGCATAAAGGGCAATGCGTGCCTTTCTACACTCTCTAAAGCTTTGACGAATATAGGTCAAATGAGAAGCCTTCGATGATTGGGTGCAAAGGTCATAAATGAACACTCTCATCAATGTATGCAATAAATCAGAGGAGGCATGGATCATAGCTAGGGTTTTCAAATTAAATGTCCGACGAGGCCCCACGTCCAAAATTCAGACGTCTCGACACCCCCGTCCTCGAGGTCTCTTCCCCGAATCCTTAACATCACGTCGCGGTAAGAATTTAAGTTATCCAAGCGTGAGTGGAAATTTATTAACGTCCAATTGGCCAATCTCGGGACGCAGCTGCATCTGGGCCGTCCCATCGCGGCGACGACTGCAAGGACCAACCTCTACGCCGCCTCGACAGCGGCTGCTTCAATTCGACAGCCGCTATGGGCGATCGTAGGCTGCTGGATCAAAGCGGCCGCCGTTGGCTGCCCGATGCTACGGCCGTCCGCAAAGGCTGATCGCAGCGTTGGCCCGTTGGCAGTCATCCCGAACGGACGGCCGAGATGCGGCCGCTCCATCCCGGCGGCTGTCAAGAGATGTCGGATTAGGCCACGGCTACCGCAGACGGCCATTGTGGCCAACTGCGGGAGGGCCGCCAGCGCCGTCGGCCTCAACGGCCGTCCGCTAGGCGGTCGTCGGAATAGCCGGCCGCTTTGGCGCATGGCCACGCGGCGCCATTGCGCCGCGCGGCGGTCCAATCCAATGGCCGATGGCTCAAGGCGGAACCGCGGTCGATTGGATGGCCGTGAGTGGGGATGGCCGCAGTTGCTGTTTCTATCCTATAAGGGGACATCGCCCTCCTTTTTCACTTTTATCTCCCTATTGCGTGAGAGTGGCTGACTTGTGGTGGGGAATTTATTCTCTTTCTCTTTGGTCCTTCTCACCAGGAGGGAAGGGGTCCCTTTTTTTGGGGGGGGGGGGGGGGGGGGGGGGGGGAGGGAGGGGCGTAGGGGGGGGGGTTTGACTTCTTAAATGGTTTTTCTTAAAACCTTGTGGAATTTCAAATGCTCTAGTCTTGCATATGGGAAATTTAAGATTCATTATGAGTCGTGAATTGGAGCATTTGAAGGTCTTCCACGATGCCAAAGAACAAGAAATAGAAGAATGTCGGGCAATTTATGGATAAGAAGAACCTTGACAATAATCTGTCGTTACGTTTCAAGGATTTTATTACCACTTAGATTGTTCGATTCTACAATGGGACCACCCTTGCTTCACTGGATAGTTGTTATGTTCGGTATGAAGAAGACAGGCCCAAGAAACTCAAATTTGAGATGGAGTTGCGGATTATGGAAGCCTTGATGGGACCGGAATGGCATGAAGGTAGACAAAAGAAAGGGTACACTCATTGTAGAAAATCAAGCACAAAATGCGGTATGGAATGCTCGTGATATTATGGCTCAGTTTGCAAGGGAGCATAGGGCAGGAGTCGATGCCTTCAATGTGGTTGTATTGAAGGCAAAATTGTTCCTGAAACTAATCCAGCCCATGGGATCCGCGAGGCACTCACGTGCTTCCATTAAGTGGTGGGATTCTCCGCATGGTCGGGAGACCAAGATTGCGATACGAACGCAATCTTTGGTTGTTTTGGCTGAAACCGCATCTGTCAGGCTATTGGATAACAAAGTCCTTAAAGGTGGTTATGCAACCATACGCAGGGTTTGCATCGGATGAGCTCTTGAACTCTCTCCGGTTTGGGAGTTTCTTGCTAAAAGGCCCCACAAGTAGGATATTAGGCTGAATTTAGCACGAGTGGACCACAACAACGAATCTCTTGCCGTAAGAATTCCCCATCCAGGTGTAATTTGTTTCATGGCCATTCACCAGAAGGATTACATGGGATATATGCATTGGTGGAATGGGGGGACGCTTTAGAAGATGCTTAGAAGAGACCATGAAGTTGGGGATAACCTCCCCATCGACTACACCTTTTGTAGGAATGAAGAGGATAATATTGTTTCAGGAATGCGGCTTTGCCTTTTCCGGAGCAAGCGGACGGAGCTTGCTTGGGCCATCATTGACATCATGAATGCGGTGCACAAACCAGGATGGCATCACAACGACTTGTCACCAAACAACATCTTCCTTCACCTTCCCACGAACAAGTCAAAGATCTACATCGTGGTTTGCAATTGGGGTTTGACCTCAAAGATCGATGAGCACAAAAGATCACCATGGGTTTTCACCAATGCGGAGCAGAAGCAGCGGACCATTGCAAGGCAATATTGGGTGGATCCGCGCATGGTATACGTACACAAGGCTTCCCAAAATATCTAGATAATTCCTAATTTGACCTTAACATTGGAGGAATTTCCAACTGCAAAGATTGCAGCAAAAATCAACAGCGGCAACATATTCGGCGCATACCACAAAGTGGAACCGCAACCATGGACGTTCAAAAGAATTAAAGGCCTTCCTCAAGTGTTCCATAGTTACCTGGGTAGTGTTTGCGAGAACAATCGAGGTGCTGCTGGTGGACTATCTCACGTTCTTAACCGATTCGGAGATGTTCACAAGCGACCTACCCCAATAGAGCACTACCGGTACCAGTATTGATATGGAGTGATATCTTTAGTTCATTGTTTTTCAAAACTTAAGGTGTATTTTTCTATTTATGGACTTAGACCACATCAGTGATCATTCGTTACTGATTTGTTTTTTGTAAACCAGCTTATATTTTATTTATAAAGTTGATCGTTTTCTTGTTTTTTACCAATCTACATATGATGATCATGATCTATTTCCATCCTTTCAAATTCATCGGAAAATTTCATTCTTTTTCATAAACTGTATAAGGTTATAACTTTCATGTCCTATGGCTTGGACTAATCGAGGGAAGTACGGTCCTATGTGTACATGTACATGTAGCATATATTTTAGTCGTTAATCATTTCATTTAAAAAAAAAAAATTAAATCATCTAAGCTCGAGAAGTAGTTACTTCCTTGTATTTTCCTATATTATCACACACACATCCTTCTAAGAATATGCTTCTCCTTTTGTGGACTCGGCTGATTAGTAAATCATTGAATGAATTTATCTAAGAGTTGTTCATCCCCGAGGTGAAAGAAAGTTCATATAAGATTCACTATGTTTATTCAAGACGTACATGGGTGGAGAAATTATCTCCTAGTACAACTTCAATTAAGAGTTTCTTTACATTCCATTCTACGCCCATTCCGGGGGTTCATAATTTAACGCTATGGTCAATATTATACATACTTGAAGAACAATAAATAATAGAACTTTAATATCTAACAATAACCATGCAAGATATTGAGACTGTACAGTCCTTTAAGGTGCAGGTGCATTGTTTGTTACAATTTGCACCACATTTTTGTGACTTATCTCCTTGATGTTCTTTCTATGGTTGAAGCTTGATACTCTGCATTCTTCTTATGTCCCACATTGTCTATTGGTCCTAGAAAATGCTCTCTAGCAAGAGTCACAATCATTGCATTGGATAGGGATTGGTTTTTACCAGAGCTCCATGCATCAAACGCCAAAGTGGCTCTATACTTGCGAGCCATTCTAACTTAGTTCCTAGCTCTTTCTCCACCAATCCATCCCAATTCTTTATTGGCTTGGACCACTAGATTCTATTGTAAGAAATAGAAAGAGGATGCTTCATATGGTTCATCGAGTTTAGAAGTTCTCTGTATCGCTTCTCTGAAACTTGATGCAATGCTGAAATGCTGAGATGCAATGCTGAGATGATAACCTTCTTTACTTATACTATCAACCAACATTCATGTAGCCGTCGCAGAGCGCTCTACTTTGACAAGCAGATGGCAATTTCCCCTTATCAGTCACATGTGTTTAGGTTTAGGTGAAAGAAAGTTCAAATAAGATTCACTATGTTTTATATTGACGAGGTAGGATGGAAATATTATCTCACAGAAGAACCTTAATTCATATTATACTTAAATTCCGTTACATGCCAATTTTGGGAGTTCTAAATTTAGTGCTATCGTCAAGATTAATTATACATGTAGAACAATAAATAATGGAGCTTTAACTTCTTACAATAATCATGCAAGGTATTGAGACAGTATACTCTTTTTGCACAAAGTAATATTGATAACTTAAGTACATGCAATGGTTTCTGTGTGAAAAAAAAAAATGTCACAATTCCTTTTAAGGCTTACAGCTATTATAATCTACTTGACAACCCATATATGATCTATTCTACAGATTCTATCTATTTCCTGAAAAGTCTCTAGCACGGGCCGATTTACTTCACTCCATATATCGTACATATAAATCCTCTAAATCAGGTTAGATGTCACAGCTGGAATCCTCTACTTCCTTGTTTCCAATGTCGTGATTACATTAACGTCGTGTTCCCCCTTGATTGTCGTAGTATCTACTTTCCCCATCCCCCGTTTAATAGTCTCATGTCCACCCTATTCCATTGTAGTCATCTCGGTCAACCCACTCGCCTTGGTGGTTCATTTCACTTGGCCCAAGTTGTTTCGAGGTTTGCAATGGTCCATGCCCTGTGGAATAAGTCGAACTTCCTTTAAGCTACTTCTTCAATCTCCGATTGTCCCGTTTAAGATAAAACAAAAAATGTTCGATTTGTCGCACATAATCTTGCCTTTTCCACTCTAATTCCTCTTCTTCGTCAAAATAGCAATCTCCTACAACTCGTCCTTAAAGGGGGGGGGGGAAAAGTAGGAGGCGGTACTTTGTCATCAAGATAAGAAAGGTCGCAATATAATCAACTGTTTAGACAAGTAGTGTCATCACAATATCCTTGACTTGGAGGAGGGATTCTGATATCACCACTTCCACGGCGTGAAGGTGGAGTTATGCTATCTGTATTAACTCGGCGTGGAGGAGTATTGTTCACCCCGTACCTTTGACTTGGAAGAGTTGATCTATAATTGCCGTGTCTTTAAAATGAAGGCGGGGTAATCTTTTTGTCATGTCCTCGATGTTGAGGAGGAGTTACATAATCACCATGTTCCCGATGTCAAAGAGGAGTTCTATTATCGCTAGATCCTTGATATGTCGGAGGACAATTGTTATGTGCATGACCTCCGCGATTTGGAGTAGAAGGCTGACCTATCTCTCTTATAGGTGAGGCTCTTGGAGTACTAGCACTTCTGGGAGGACTAGGTATTTCGTCCCAGCCATTCGTATTAGTCTCTGATTTCGTTGTTGGCAAAGCCCATTCTAGTTCTATGCAAATATCTAGAGTGTTAGCACCTGTCCCGTAATAATCATCTCCGTGGCAATAGCAACTGCAAGGCCATGCTCTACCGCATGTTACTAGAGCGTTGTCAAATTCAACGTGGCGGTTAGAATTTGTAATGCTTCCACAGTTCAGGTTGTATTCTTTGCCATAATTAAGTGCACGTTCAGGGCTATTGCCATGATAATCATCATAAAACTCTCTCGGATATCCTCCAACATTTGGTGGATTTGCATGTGTTATATCCCATAGTTTTGTATCTGCAAAGGTGCACCGTTTGACCAAAAAGTGATGCAATCGCTCTCTCTTGACCAATGGGTTGGAATATTCATTTGGGTCCTGTCCAACAACTCTACCGTCAGCCCTGCAATTGTAAGCCATAATATCCTTTTGTGCAAGACTACCTCCGCCCACACCATTGTTATATTAGAATACAACATTATTTGTGGTCAAGAGTTTTGCACTCCTGTTGCTACGATGACCTCGTGATATCTTAATTTGAAATGTTTACTCTCACAACTTTTAGCATTGTTCTCACCACGTGGTGCCTGTTTCTCCACATCTCTAGTACGACGGCACAGATTGAGGAGGTGTTTCATCTTCACATATCTCTTGCATGGTTGTGCATGTCCATGGTGATGGTTTGTCTTCCCATCCATCCTCCGCTACGCAATTGAGGTCATTTGTAGCCTTCCAATCCAATTCCGTTGTTTTCTTGGGAGTTCGTGCTCCTCCCCGATCCGTACGAGGCATGGCTCAAAGGTAACTAAGAAGACATCTCTAGAAATTGTCTAATGGACCCACTTACTATGGAGCCATGAAAGTTAAAGTTGGTTTCGAAATAACCAATTCACCGTTCTCAAATGTAACCAAAACCACAAAATGTAAATAAAACCACAAGATGGTTAAAATAATATTCACCACGCATTCGTTGGTTTCAGTATAACCAACAAGCGGTGGTGACAGAAGTACAAAAGTGACACAATAATCTATGGAATAATAAAAACGCGTGGAGGAACACAAGTGAGCTGAACTAAATCGAGCACAACAGGCTTGAACACCCAAGTGAAGAAAAAAAGGGTTAATCTAGCCTTTTATGCTAACCCAACTCCATGTACAGTCTCGTAGGTCAAAGGGGCGAGCCATGCACGGCCGTTGGATCTCACTGTCCTCGAGAATCCAACAGCCCGATCCGAACCACCGCGGGAGTGGTCGCCGAGGTTCGGTCGGTGCGCCGCGATCAGTCGGGGGGGGCGCCAACCTCCACCCCTCAACCTCGACGGAACCCCGGTTCGTGCCGCTGCGGCCCCTTGATCGCGCGTTCGGCCCAGGGCCGTCGGCACCGCCCAACCGCATGGTCGACGGCAACCGTTGGATTTCTACGGCCGCAAGGATCCAAAGGCCGTGGCCGACCGCGCGGTTGCCAATGAGAGGAGGCCTTAAGGGCTCACAGGGTCTCCCATCTCCCCTTGGGTTTTTTGGAGCCCTCCTCCCCTCCCCTCCTCTCCCCCTCCAACCTTGACAAAAAACTATACATTTTTGGATACACCAAACAACAAAATCATCCCCCAACGGGGAATTTCAGACATATCGCTGAAATCGTGGGGAATGTCTTGAAGTTCGTGTGATTGGAAGTGTGGGGTCCGCCTTAATATCTGGGTCTACTTTACAACAAGATTTATATGTTCTTCAATGGTTGGTGCACCAGTACGGCTTGCAAATATAGTGTCCATGTTTAGTAGGGAGAATATAATTGATTCAAGGAAAAGGAATGTATACAATGGGGGGTTACAACTTATAAGGTAGTAACGTGCTATTGAAAACTAACATACACTACTGTTTGTGTCAATAAAAGAAAGAAAAAACTTACATACTCTATTTTGAAGGCTTAATTTCAATAAAAATTTGAATCAATGGGAACTCGACCTCTAGTTCCCTTATATTAACATCGGAAGTTTGTATATTTCATCTTCTATTCTATATTGCGGTATGAAGAATGTGTTTGAAGTTAGTAGCCATTCATTATTTTTATGCCCTCTTGGTCAAACCAAGAGTAATTTTATGAGAGTTTATTCTCTAGAGGTAATTTATAATCAGTACGTGTATTGTCGTATTGTACTTTTTTCCAATTAATTGCTTTTCAAATTGCGTACTTGGACATTATATACTCCCTTAATGAATTGTTTGGGAACTACTTGCAAAGACAATAATAATAGTTTTGAGAATAAGAGTAATGGAAAAAAAAATTTAAGAAATACGTAATGTAAGATGAAAAGAAATAAAAGAAAAATAATATGATATATAGAAAAAATACTTTAAGGATAACAATATAACATCATACAACGGAGGAATGATTTCATGATATAAAAATAAAACGATTGAATGTAATAAATGATTAAAATAATATAAACCAAAAATACGATGGAAGAGCAAAAGTAGAATAATATTGGAAAAGTCTATAATTGGTTCGGAATGGAGGTTTGACAAATTAGGGATAATAATGGAATGATAATCGTGTGGGATAAAACTAATATTACAAGATAGGGTACATGACTAATTTCATAAGTTAAAAATATAAGACTGTGCCGTGGAAGAGAAAGGGATAGAAATTAAGAAATAAAGACATAGTGAAAGAGTAATGGGAAAAATAGTTAGAGAACAAGACATGATGGAGTGGGAATAGAAGAAAAATATAAAGTGAGCGATACTGGAATAATCATGTACGGATAATAAAAAAATAAAATATAGTGGAATAAAGATAGAAAAGGAAAAAAAATATATGAAGAAATGAATGAAGAGGATACAGTAGAGAACAATAAGACGATACAAAGTGACGCTCATTGAGCAGTTGAAAACAAAAATTTACCTCACCATATTGAAAATAAAAAAAAATAAAACATGAAAAAATGATTTAAAAAATATTAATGATCTAATACAAATTAAACTGAATTGAATGAAAGACTCATTTAAGAAAATATAAACACAAAATACTAATGAATGATATATATTTAATAAAAATTATATGATTAAAGGAAAAGTAGGAAAGTAATAATATATATCCGAGGACTATTGTAATATTAGAGAATGAATAAAAGAGAATGCAAGAGTAATTTAAAACTACAAACATAAAAGGACAGGGGGTACAAAAATGGAAAAAGAATATGAAAACAATACGGAAGACAATACGAAAACAATAGAATAGAAAGAATAAAACAATACTAAAACAATACAAAATAAGAAAGTTTGTAATATAATGTGAAGGGAATAGTATGAAAATGAAATGTTAAGGTAGAGAATTTATATTGGAGACATTGTTATAACATAGGACGGAAGAAGAAATTAGAATTAAAAAAATAAAAATCGGGGTGACTATTAAGTAAGCCGTCTTTATTCAAAACGAAGCTAGAGGCACCAAGTCCTCATCCTTTGCATCGTCCGCTTCCTCATCGTCAAACTCGAATACACCCCCCTTGAGCCCAAAGGCTTGGAAGAGAGGCCACTAGATAACACATCTTCACTAAGTGTGCTATCGAGAGTATGGTCTTCAGCACATTCTTACGGTGACTCTATGTCTGACTCACTCGAGTAGTCAACGTAACCGGTCTCCATAGCCTTGGAATCCTCCTTCCCGTCCAACTCCATATAAAACCTCCCGTTTCCCATAAACTTAGAGTGGGAAATCATCTTGGAATTTGTATACACAAACACCAAGTCATTTGCCCTTTCAGGAAGCAACCGGTTCCGCTTCTTATCGTGGACAAAGGAGTAGCTACTCCAATTCCTCTCGCATGAAGAAGAAGACAACGGCTGAGCTAAAATCCACTTTGCAATTGGGGAAATGTATTTACCAACCGCTCCGTAAACATCATACCATGCGGAAGGGGGCAAGTTTGACTTACTAGAGTCACGGATGTCAGTGAATGGAGGATAAGATTTGTGAAAGGCATAGAACTCATCAATGACCACTTCCTTCAAATTAGGAGGAGACAACAACCGCAATACAACAATGGCCAATGCCATTGCTTCAGTGTCATTCCGAAGCTCCTCATTGCCATGTATGTAAGGGTTTAGAAGTGCAGCAGCGCACTACATTTTGAAAGCAATCATTTCTTTGAGAGCGGAGAGCTGAGCCTCACCAACATCAACAAGATGAGAATCTAATTTGAACGGTTGGAGGCATAAGGAGAAGACATGCTTCTCAAGGTTGCGGAGAAGGACGTACGCTTTATCCAATGCCGATTCCTTTCCATTGAACTCTTGTAGGGACTCAACTACATGTGCCACCATCCACTTGAAGTTTGTGCATTGCTCTTAGAATACGTCATCTATTACCGACCTCTTGACATTGCGTGAGATCTTGGCTTTGTCCCGAGTAGATAAGGTCTTCTTTGTTTTGTAAGTCCTCCAATCGGGGTCCATAACGCTCTGCTCCAATGCTCTTTAAACTCTCAATAAACGAGAGATCCTAATATAATGAGTTGCAAATCTAGTCTGGCCGGACATCAACAAGCTCAGGGACGCCTCGTGCTTCCGGAATACTGCAAGTGAAATTTGCCTTATTTTGATGAACTTCACCAAGGCTTTTGCTCCTTCTAAAAGGTCCTTAACCAACTTCATCTTGGCCCAGTCCTCCAGCAACAAATCCATAGCATGCGCAACACATCCTTGGAAGAAAATGTGTGGATAAAGTGGTGAGATCAACTTTTCCGCATTGAGCATCAAGGGAGCATTATCAGTGCATACTTGAAGGATGTTCTCCTTCCCAATTTGTTGAATGACCTTGTCGATGACGGTTGCCATGTAAACATGATCCTTCTCTTTCCAAGTGGTGTCTACAGCACCGAAAGAAAGCTCGCCAACTAGAGAGACCAGCATCGCATTCATCAAAGGGCGACTACTTACGGATGTCCATCCATCAAAGGCCAAAGTTCCACCAAACTTCGTGACACTGGAAAAAATCTGTTTGTTCAACGCAGTTTCTAAATCCGTCCTTGCCTGGATTCGTAACGTTGCTCAAAGTTCATGGTAGGATGGAGGTAGATAGGATTTCTTTGAATTGGACGTCTTCAACACTACGTCCCGGAAAGAGTCACTTCAAGACACATTGAACTTAATATTTGCCTCATAAATACTTGGCCGTGGCTTTGTCGCAATCGTGTCGCTTAGTCTCATCAAAGCCCTCACTGAGGGTGGATTGCCTCGTTGCCTTCACCGGAAGCCCTCTTCCACTTCCTTCTCCCGAAAGAGTGGAAAAGAACGGGACACCCTCATCAACCAAGGCATGTTCGTTCTTTGGAGTTTCCATGGTAGATCCAGCACAAGAGTCCACATCCGTAGACCTTGGGGTGCTCACACTTGGAGAAAGATCATAATGAGTCATAAGTAAACTAGTTTGCTCCGTCATGAATATTCCAATGTCTTTGGAGAATTTGCCACCGCAATTCTTGAACAAGGTCAATATACGATTTGTCAAATAAAGGCTACGGCACAGACCACTAGTCCGTACCTTTGTGACACTGTCATAGCCTAAATGACTGAGCATTCCCTCCAACCTCTTTGCGAAAACATTCTTCCAGAGAAAACATTGTACGCTGTCTGAGTTCTTCTCATTTCAATTAGGCTTCATCTTGATGTACCATGGTGAGCAGTCTCTAGATCCCATTGTTGCACTTGAAAAGTCGCAAAGAAAACCGTCTTGCAAAGAGAACATTGCACGTTGTCAGTCTTCTTGTTGTTGCGATCCTTCACCTCAATGTACTATGGTGAGCAATCTCTAGACCTAATTGTTGCACTTCAAAATTCGCTAGAAAAATCAACAAAACTTGTGAGTAACACGTCAAAAAAAGAACTAGTGCCTCCAAAGTAACTCCAATTAAAGGCACTTGTGAACGCCGCCATTCACCATTCAACAAATACACACGTATGTTAGTGCAACTAGCAGCTCATAGAATACAACTCAGAAGTGGGGTGTCCAGTTCCAAGAGGGGGCTTTTATACCCGTCCCAAAAATATCAGCCAGGGGGAGGGGACAATCAAGGGAGGAGAATGGCCGCGGGGCGCCCACAAAGCGGAGGCTTGTTGGATCCTTGGATAACGGCGCGTTGCGGCGGCGACGGCGGCCGTCCACCCCGCCACGCCTTAGCTGCGCGGGGGGGGGGGGGGGGGGGGGGGGTCGGCCTGTTGCGCGGTCTTCTACGGCTAACGGCGCCGCGCGGCCGAGGCGCGGCGAGCGGACAGCTGCCGTAGCCGCCACCACGGCCCCTCTTGACCGTCACCAGGACGGCTACAGCCGATCGTTCCTTGCGCCCGCCACGCGGGCAGCCGCGATGCGGCGACTCCGCAGTGGCCCCCGCCTTTAAATCCCATTTCACCCTAGGGTGAAACTTTTCCGTGTGATTTTTTTGTTAGCTAAGTCCCATGACGTCATGAAGCGTTGGCAGACGTCCACCCGGACGTTGAGCGTTCCGACAACCTTGGTCATGGCTCTCCGGAAATCAGAGGGTGCGTTGAACAAGCCAAAAGGCAGTACCACATTAATGAAAGTATCCCAAGGTGTTGTAAACGCAGGTTTGAGGTTATCATCAAGACGAATGGAAATTAGTTTGTAACTTGAGTATCCATCTATAAATGTATAGAATTCATGGCCAATAACGTCTTCTAAGATGGTATTATGATAGATAGGGGGGAATGGTCCTTTTGAGTAGACTGTTTCAACTTCCTCTAGTCTATACTTAACCAAAGTTTATTCTTCTTCTTTACAATTACCATTGGAGAAATCCAATCTATAATCTCAACTGGCTTGATGAAGCCAGTTTGGAGAAGTTTCTCCTATTCGGCCTTGACTACAAGTTGGAGTTGAAATTTCATCTTCCACTCCTTTTGACAAATGCGTAGAGCACCAGGAACAAGGGGAATTCTATGTTGTACTACTTTTGATGGAATGCCCTTCAATTCTTTGCAGTTACATGCAAAAATGTCTCTATTGCCTATCACAAGGGCTTTGTAAGAGTCTAACTCAACTAAAGTTAGTTGAACCCCTACATTAATTAAATGAGGCTCTTCTCCATTGAAAGAAACATCAAATTCTTCCCAATACTTTAGATTGGCATGTGGCTCTCTTGTTGGGACTTGTACCAATCATTGGGAATATGTGGGTAGATGTGTAAGTTCATTCTTATGTAAATTCTTAAAGAAGTAGACTTACATTGTAGAGGAGCAATCAATGCTTTCTCATCAACAAAGATGTCCAAATCAGATAAGTGAGTACCATCTTACGTGACTCCATAAACATCTTCACATCATATGTCATCTACTATGGTAGCCAAATTGATGTCATCACATGCCTCGTAGCTAATCTCTTCCATGAAGAAGGCATCAATTAGAGCCTCTAGCTCTAAAGTTGAGAGATCTGCTTATGACGCGGGGAATTCTCCATCATCTTCTGACTCATAAAACCTAGGATCTGACCAACTCAAAGGAGTGGAGGTTTCCCTTCTATGCACTTTTGGACACACAAACTTAACCCCCTTGATGGGTTTCATAGTCATATGTAGGATATGGTCTTCATCATTGGAAGATGACTTTGACAATGAAACAATTGTTGGAAAGCAAGGTTGGATGTACACGCTAGTTAGGCTAGCTTCCGGGCCATAGATAAAATAAGGCTTATCACCACCCTAATTCACCATAGCATTCCCTGCCATTAGCGAAGGCCTACCCAAAAGCAAGGAAAATGAGTTCTTGTTTGTATGCATTTTCAAAACCAGGATAGTCATGGGATACACTTCACCTCTTGTACTCATCTTACATCTCGTGATTTGACCAATTGGGGCTTTAACGGTTTGATTAGCCATGTGAATCATATGTGCATGTATGAATTCCAAGAACTTTGGATTTCCTTCTTCATCTCTTTCCACCAACTTGGTTCAAAGGCAATAGCAGAGAGGGGACCACGAGACCTAACATTCAAAGACTAAGAGTTTAGAGCCAAAGGTAGATGTCATGGCCTACAAAGCCATGGGCCTTCATCATCTTGCTTATCACAGGCATAGAAAGGAATGAGGGAGGGAATATTCCGGCCTTCTCTTCTCTAAGTGTGTTCATGCTCTTTGTCTACTTCATCAACCACCCTAGATATCCTCTTAGCCTCCTTTAAAGTCCGGGGTTGGGTATTCAAAATCTTTATTATTATAGACTCCTTAGCAAAGTCTTGGATGAAAAAATGCTAAAGGGTGTCATCAATGAGGAAGTTTTCCATATATCTTGAAACCACTAACTCAAAGTGTTGGATGTAGGAGGTAATGTCCCTCATCTTTGCCTTGTCTAAACAAAGTAGGTGCAACTAGAGCTACACTCTAATCCACTTTTGGGCAGTAATTATTTAAGAAAGCCCATTGAAGTGCATCCCAAGTAGCAAAGGTGTTGGCAATATGGTTGCAATACCACTCATATGTACCATTCTTGAACATGTTGGAAAACCAAACTAGATAGTTCCGATTATGAGTATTCAGGCACGTAGTCAGGAGCTTTATTAATTGTTCTTCATGCATCAAAGAATCCATATTCTTGGTTCTTTTGAAAAAAGATAATTTGAGAGGGATGGGTGCAACAAGTATACTAGAGGATACCACAATGGAAAGATCCTTTGGTTGAACCAATAGATTGATAGGGGCTAGAGGAAGAGGTCCTCTGCCACCTGAAAAGGTACCACTAGTAGCCATTGAAGGAGTAAAAGAGGGGCAACGGATATTAGAAGGTCCAATTTTACCAAGGTCTTGTTTGTTACCAAGTTGAGAGCATGTAGAGCTACAGAATGGGCTGGCAATGCCCTGGTTTACCTCTACAAATTCACCAAGATGATTGTCTACACTGTCAGTACTTTCAACTTCTCCCTCAAACCAATCAGATCCTCTAGACTTAAAATATCTAGCTTGTGGCTACCTACAGGCAACTAAAGGTGGAATTAAAGATGGGGTTTTAGAATGAGTTGAATTTTGCATCTAACTTTCTTAAGAACTAAGGCATCAAGCTTCAACAACTTCCAATGCTACTTACCTTAGCGGTAACTTGGATTAGGAGGGAAGGAAGAGCCGACCTTGTCCCATACCCGGTCATCTAGCTTTTCCTCTTTGGCAAAAAGGCTCATTGCTTCCCCGTCGGCCTCAACCTTTCACCTCTCAGCTCCTCAACCAAGTCAATGCCTAAGAGTAAGAGATGATCACTAATGAATCTGGGGACAATTCAATGGAGTCTAGAAATGCCACTTGGCTTATACTCCCCCGCTCAATTCAGCGATTAGTGCCACTTTAATGCAACCAATGAAGAGCCACTAATAATTCTATTGGACAACAAGGCCTAAAGCATGACGTATCGATAATACGATTTTCTAATCAAGCTCACATACAAGAGTAGACCACACCATCCATCATAATTTTAAAAATGACTTTATAAAAAGATTCAAGAGGTTAGTTAGAAGAAACTTACAACCTAATTGGTATTCAAAATGCCACAAACACTACAATGAACATTGGCTCTTGGGAGTGCAGAGTAGTGGCCTAGGGGTGTACCACCCTCCTTGGTCACGGACTCCTAGAATCGCTAGGAGTAATGGCCAATGGGAAGGCAGACATTTTTCTCGCACTAGATCCGGCATCGGGAGTTGATGCCCCGGGTGACAATGCTATAATTACCCCATGAGGCCTGTGATGGCGTGCAAGGTTTTGCCTTGCTGTTTTCACTTTGCATTTTTAAATCTCTGATTTGAGAAGCGAGGTGATAAACATGCTAGGTAAATCCTTGTATGTCATAGAAGAGTTCAATGTGCTCTGTGAAGTTTTGTTTTGAGTGGACCGAGAAGTCTAAAGTCACTAGTTTGATACTTTTTCTACTTATAAAGCAACCGTAAATAGATAACGACGCTTTGTCTGACATTTAAGACGCATATGAAACATTTCAAACTTGCTTACTAAGAAACAATGTAATCTATATACAGATTAATGGGATACATATTGAACTTAAGTATTTAGCTGTTTGCCATCGTGTTCTAAGTTCACAATGCAATGTGTAGCTTATACAATTGAAAGTTCAACATTCATGTCTTGGACTCTTTCAATGTATACCGCTCTTGAACATAGCTAACGACAATTAAAGAGGAAAAAAAAAAACAAAAAAAATGAAAATTATAAACTGTCCGCTTACTAAACATTAATATTTGTGTCTACAACATAAAATTGCAGAACAAGAAGGATTTAACAACCACAATTGCAAATTGTTACACACATGCTACAGGGATAGAACAACTACTTTTACTTTGATAACTGAAATGTAGAGAAGTCTGATTTTAATTTTCCCTGTAGCTTTCCACATATTCTACTTCAATGACCTTTGTGTACCTGAGATCAAGTATTTCTCATCACTTTTGAGGTAGAGACAGTCATCCTCATCAACTGTGGAAGATTTGTTTTAATCTTACATTTATGTTGGAATCGACGTTGTTGTTGAAGATCTATCCAATGATTGTTCTTCACCTTATTCGCTTTCAGAATCTCCGTCATAATGAGCATCGTCTCCATCGATATATTTTTGGTCACCGTCATTTATATATCGTCATTGTTAATGTATTTCTCCCTTTTTCCCCCTACCTCATCACTAGCCTTAGGCATCACAAAGTCCATGTAAAGGTTTATTTTCACTTCCAATGGTTTGTACATCGCAAGGTTTTCTATGTCTTTCATGACTTCTTCCTTGTAAATATAGTCCCTTTCTTTATGATGAATGGCAAGGTTTGTATCTTCCATTGGAGACCCGCACATTGCTCCGTCATTTGTCTGCTACGTATCCAACCCGGGGAGAGGTCACCTTCAACTGATACGCACTAAAGATCCCCGACATGGACTTTTTCCGCACTCTTGTGTGTTCTCGTGCGCTCCTGGACCGGATACTTATCCCAACATTTGTCGCCACATTGCCTTTCATTCATGTTGGCTATGTTCTTGCTCTCATCTTTGAGTTGATCTTTGTCGTCAGATGCAATCATGTCTTTGTCCCGGTCTTGTTCCTCTAAACCATCATAATTATCTACCCATTACCACATCAACCGATTGAAAACTACAATGTTAAGAATGTATCTTGTCCTAAGAAATCAAGCCATTGGTAAGTTTGATGAAAGAAGATTACTTGGTTAATTCATTTTGAAATTCAATCAATGTAATAAATTTAGAAGCTGCATTTTGAAACTCCTAAACATTTTGAACACATGGAGCCGCATCATATTATGTTCTTAAACACAAAATTTGAAAACCGGAACTAGAATAGTGAGAACAAGAATCCAAAATAGTTGAACTCCATTTGATTTACTTATTTGTGTCCTTCTCTTTGGATTTAGAAGAGCCTTCCAATTGGAACTTTGGCGCACCAACTTTTTAATAATTTTTTAAGACATAAGCATTAGCCAAATGATCTATCTTCTACTTCTCTTCCAGCTGTACGTAAGCTATCACATTGTGGTCCTTGACATTGTTGTACCCTCCTTTGCTTATTGCCAAATCATTAGTATCACATGTCTTCTTTGCTCAAAACCCCACATACAATTCAAATTATTAATATGACTCTTGTTTAATGAAATCATAAAAAATTAAAAAAACAAAACATATTCACATCACATCCAAGAACTTCTATGTTTAAAATATATCCATTTAAAGTCCACTACATTACCAAAAAACAAAGTTCTGTATTTGAGGACAAGCACGAGGCTATACCATGATTTCCGAAACAGCTAAGACTTTTTAAACAATTTCGGCCCATCTACCATTGCAACTACTAGAGGGCACTTCACTCACTGGTTTATAAAGACAATGTTTATTTGTGTCCGACTCAATCTCTTGTTCATCAAAAATGATGTAAGTGTCTCTTTTGTCCTCTTTTTCTTAGCAATTCAGTTTTTTTCCCCTCAAATCACGGCTTGGGCGCCCCCATGATTTCAAAGCTTTGGGAGCAACACGCCGCTGGTTCAAAACTCCCTTTCCTCCAACCCTTCAAATGGTCCGTCATGGTAGTTCAACCTCCAACAAGGAGAGGTGGCCCAATCCATGACGTTAGCTCCAAGCTTCTCTACTGCGATCCACCCTAGTGCAAAATTAAGGGGAACCGTACTACCCATAGGTTGCTAATGTACTTAGTTGTATGTGTTTCTCATCGCCACGTTCTTGAAGTACTCATTGTTAATATATAGTAGCTGTTTTTGCCCCTTTGAGGACCCCACCTCTTGTCTATTTCTTCTTCCAAAAAAACCCAGTCATATAGGCCACCAAGAATGGAAAGAAATCCCTTGTGAGGGACACCTAGCTCATTTTTGAATCATTTCTTTTGGCCTTTGATTTTTGTGACAAAGTCTATGCCATGAAGAATTGAAACAACCAGACAATATATTCATTAAATTGGGAATTTTGCATGTCCCACGTTGTCTATGACCTTAAACTAGAGTCTACATCTTAAATATATAATGATACTTAGATCTGGCTCAGAATCTGACTAGTACTTAGAAGTCGTTAATAAAATTCAACTTTAGACTTACCTTTATGTCTCTTTTGTGTTTCTCCTCTTTTTTATGTGTTGTTTTTTCTAATTTTGTGATGTTTTATTTTCCCTTTTTACTAATTTAGTTGATGAGAGAGGATAAGAAATGGAGGGCAACAACAAATACAAAGGACCCTGCAGTTTGATCATAATTAGATGTGTATATACTATAAGAATTTCACATATCATTGACTAAGAATTTCATACATCATTGACATAGTTCAAACAAGAGAAGTGGTACTACAATATGATATACCTTGTATCAGCTGGGACACATATTACTTTTGAATGTACAGGAAACTTTGGGAACTTTGGAAACACTAGGGGAACTTTTGGAGGAACATTTGGAGAACAAAGACTAGGTGTGTAAAGGAAACCTTGTAGAAATTTCTTCAGCTTTACCAAATACACCTACATAATGTTTTTAGACTATAAACGGGTTGGTTTTGATAGATTTTACCTAAAATGGCTAGTTTTGGCTCTGTCTTCAAGGTACATGGTACGAAGTCATGAAGATTATCAAAATTTGATATCATTCCAGATCTTTTTACGACCGCAAAGTTTGAACTATGTCAATGATGTGTGAAAATATTAATATAATAATTATTTTACCTTTAATTCATACTAGGAAACTTTCCTTCGGCCATACTTTCTGTGGCATTGGGCTTACATTTGTGACATTCTATTTTCAAAGCAATTGGAATGTTTGCATTGCATCAATGATGAGTACTCGTATTATTTTAAGGAATGTAACAACTACCTTCAAAACATAGGGATCACCGTACCGTAGGTTTTACGATATTCTCCTCAATTTAAAATTTAAATTTAAATCATCCAATCACTGTAATGTGTATACAATTAACAGATTATTGTAACACCAAAAAAATTATTGTGTAACAAACCTCATTGAGGTAACGACCCTAATTCCAAATGATACTCATATAGGCATTGGCAAATAAAAGATGTAGTGAGAACTACATCTTTTATTGGGGTGGAAGCAATAGCCATTGTTAAATCTTTCTCAGTGCGTTTTCAAGCTCTGTCTCAGGCTTTGGATGGGCCCTGTTAGTTGGTACAACATTTCTTGCCTCTGAATTTAACCCGAGCAGTGCCAAGCCATGACATACCATAAAATCGCTCAGAACGGATTTGATGGCTTTTGAACCCGGACCGATTATATGAAACACACTTGTTCCAACTTCCAACCAACAGATTTGAGCTCATGGCTTGGCAATAGGGAAGTGTATTTTTTCTAACATATATTGTTCTCAACTTTGCTCATATGGCAAATTGGAAATGAATGCTACAGTTTAACAATGGAACACCGAACATCTACGCAATTTCATCTACAATTGCCACATTTACATCCTAGAAAAAACCATCACATAGAGTTTTGTCTACCAAAGATTAAGAATGTGGTCTAGTCACATTTAGAAATTTAAGAAGGTCATCTTAATTTGTATAAGTATAACGATTACCCTGAAAAAGATTAAACACCAAATAAGACATTGAATTTTTTGATAATCATCAAAAGTTTCTAAAAAATTAAGGTGATCATTGCACTTTTGAACTTAGTAAGATTAAGAATAGGTTGAACAATGTATGAGAGCGCCATAATGATGTTATCTCCAACAAAACTTTGTAATAATGCATTTTGGTGAACACTTCGATGTAACATGTAGTAACTCACTCATTATCTCCCTATCTTAGAAAATTAAGGTGACCACCTCAATTTGTACGGAGCAAGACTAGACCTAAATCTTGGAGCAAGGCAAAAATTTGTAGTTTAGGTCTAGTCTACAGTCTAAGCTCTCCAAGATTTAGGAACATGCTTATAGGGAACAAAACATCCATGAAAGGAACACATACCAACTTCATGAATGGGCCAAACACTTGCGACTCAAAATCGAGTGAAATATTACTATAGAAAAATAAATTAAGAAACTTATGTTCCTACCTTCACATTGGATACCTTCCACAAGTATGTAGAACACTTTTTACAATTGTACTCCCCTTCGTCACGTTTTGCACAACATATCAAAAAAAGATCAAGGCATGATAAGAAATAGGTGATAGACTTAATCTCCAATTTCATGAACTTCAGGTTGACCACTCATAGTCTACTTGTTAGAATCCATAATCATTTGCTACAGTTTATCTTTGCCAAATCAACGTCCCCACCTTTGTACTTAAGGTGATGAAAATTGCAATACACCTTTATAACTTGAGATTAAACTGACACTTACTATGTCCAGACACCACAACTGCCACTCAAAACTGCCAAAACACAAACCTAAGGATTTCAATGGCTCTTAGCTACTTCTCAATTCAAAAATAGCATGAGAATTGGTCGTCTGATCTTGTTGACAAGAACCACACAAGATTAAGATGCTCACCTCAATCCTAGCAATTTCTACGTATACAAATCACCTTTGAGAATTGGTAGTAACAAGGATAAGGCACCACCATATTCACTTCATGATCTATGGTGATCGATTCAATTTAGAATGTCAAGATCAGAGGTGTAACAAACATCTGTGTTAATTGTGCCTTTGTGACCATTAAAATCTAAGACCAAAACAACACTTCCCTATCACATGCACTTCTATGCAATATCATGAGACGTCCAGTCCTTACACTTCCTATGACGAAGGTCACACATGATGTCATTCACTAACTAAATCGGAGTACTACCTACCTACCAAGTTGCAAAGTCACGCATATAGTTTAAGGTGATCAATATTGTTAGTGCATACAAGAACCGTTAGTGCAAAAATATTTTTTTAGAAAAACTAAGATTGCTTTGACTGTTTAACAATAACCGTAGTAATAAAATGTCTCTATGGCTTGCATTCTTGACACTATCTACAATCACTCCAGCAGTACTAAGCAATCACGGAACATTGTCTAATACGCTAAATCAATCAGATCCAAATGAATTTGTGACGAACAAGACATCAATTTCACCTAGCATAATTTCAAAAAAGCAGTACATTCCTTGTTGGCAATATTTTAGCTACAAACAATATGTCTGAGTAATTTGAACTCAATCAATGGAACAACAATCTACCCAAACTATCCATACTATCCAAATGAAAATATTATTTCATGAACTTAGATGATATATTAATTCAGTGCAATTTGAATACTACCGCCTTTTGGGTGATAATAAGAATACTCCCTAGTTTTCAGCCACCACACTCCCTCCTTAAAATTAAACTGAACTTTGAACATATTCAAAATCCGATGAGTGGGAGCCTTCATCATCCTCCGTACAACGTTCCAGGTTTCCATTTGCAACATGCACTTGTACCTCTTGGATTGTGATGTTTTGGGCTGTGGCTCTAGGTTTCCAAGCTGCCAAAATTGAGTCGGTGTGAACGAAGCATTGTGGGTGACGGGAATTAGCCTTCCACTTCAATGTCGCTCTACCACTTACATCTCACTCATGGTAAAAATCCTTCGAAGCACAATCTTTCTTGACCGGGTCTGAAGTACTGCACATTAATATGCTTATAATGCACAATTGTAGAGGATAGCCTCGGGTCTAAAAGGGCAAGAGCTACCGAGACTGGTTTTGGGTGTTCTCCAATATTGTCGCCTCCACGTAGGAACAACATATATCCTTCGCCACAATCTCGAGTAACTCAAAAAGAAGGTTGCGGATGAGCTCTAGCTCGGCCAATAATGTGCTCGTCCTTGTCAGATTTCTCCTTCACAGTCCAATTATCATTAAAAATGTCATTAACACCTTTGTGGAATTGGCATGTAGGTCAAAATCTATTGGCAAGGATAGGTCGCGCCAATGCCATTGGACGAGCGGGCTCCGCCAAGGCGTCTCTCACACCCTTCCAGTAGTTAATCAATGACAAGTGTCTTTCCAAATAACTTCCGGATAAATCTTTTGCTGCAAGCAACTTTGAGTATATTACGAAGCCTAACAACCCCTTCACAATCTCGTTCTTCATTCGCATGGCAATTAAAATAGCTGCATGTGGATCACCTTGTAGAATCTTCTCCTTTCTTGACACATTTGTAGCCCACAGCTTGATTCCCTTTGTAGGTTTCTAAGTATCATCTCTGCAAAATATTTTGAACAACATAATTTGTTCTCCTATCCGCATGGTGGATTTGAAATTCTGGCCTTTAGTGTGTCCGATCAGCTTGTTGTTGCCCTTTGCAATGTATGGTGTTACAAATGCCTTGAAATGTGGGATCTTTCCGATCAAGTGGGGGATCACTTTTCCGGAATTCTCATGGATATCCATATATGACTCCATTAGGGAAGGAAGTGTTGGGTGATCGCTCTCTTGCAGCTGCATGCTCCATCTTCCAAACATGAGTCAATGTCTTCATGCATGTGACCAACTAGAAGAAAGGACACAAAAACTTCATCAAAAACTCCTCTCGCAACTAGAAGTGACCAAAAGTAGAAAATGTATATGCTTTTGTTGTCCTTCCAAAAATTGTCCAATTGCACAAGCAATACAGGAGGCAGAGGCATTGCATCTGTAAATTCTCCACAGAGGCCTAGTGCTTCAATGCAGTGAAGCTTGTCTTGAACTAGGGCAGTGAACAATTGCGTTGTTCTCAAATTTTCAAAGAGCTGGACTGTTGTTGAAGCCTTAGGACGCTCTAGGTCGCGAAGGAGTCTAGAGATGGATCCCACACTGTGGTTAGAGTTGGCCGGGTACAAGACAAGAGAGTAATGAGCATATCAGAAATCACCATGTCCATGTGCAATCATATTGGTTACCAAAATTAGGAGTTTCATAAGCACCTCTGTATTCTTGTTTTGGTTAGCTAGACATGGCGATATTGTTTTTAAATGATCCGTTTTGTCATGTATAATAGTTAAAATGTGATTTGGTTTTGTGATGGACAAGTATCGTGACGCATAATATGCTTGACGGTGCCCTTCTTGTTCACTGAGGTGTCGCTGAAGTGTGTTCGCATAATATACATAGACTGAGGAACTTACCGCATGAACGTTTCTTAGTTGCTTCTTCCTATCACATGTGCCACAGCGTGCAAACATGTCCCTACGACGTTAAACGATACACTTGTTAAACTCCAATTTGCCGAGGAAGCTCAAAGCCCAAGGAGATATAGGTGGCAGTCCCAACGCAATGTTCATCTGCACAAAGCAATGGCTCATGAATATGCCGAATATTTATTTCACCTCAGTTGTTTGTAATTAAAAAGTTTACAAACATGGACATCCAGCAACTATGCAAAATTCAGACGGTCATCTTAATCCATCTACCTAGAGATACTCAAAACTACTTTGTTAAAATTGAGAACGATAACCCATCTCTGAAATAGCAATGGAAGATGCTTTCCATTGAACGTATTCCCGACCTAGTTATCCTTGTAAATTGGTGTATATTATTTTCTCCCTCGCTAATAAACAGGAATACTGTGAACATCGAACCGAATGAAAGACCAAAGTAGACAGTTTAAAATCACTCCACAAATTAAGGTGGCCATCATAATCCATACTCTATTATAATATGCCAAATCAAAGAAGACAATTTAAATTCACTCCATCGATTAAGATGACAATCTCAATCCAGACTCAAATATAATATGATAGGAAAAAAAAATAGAGCAAATTCCCTACTCAAATGAAGGGGACCATCTTAATCCACATGGGCTATATAATATTAATATATTACATATTAAGGCGGACATCTTAATCCACAGTCTAATATAATATTAGTATATTACCAGTTAGACTTCAAGTTAAAACTATATCTACAGCCTTCAATTTCACCCACACACTAGCTTGAACACCAATACTTCATGAACAAGTTGAAAATATGCATTTGGGTTTGGAAGTATGAGTGATTCTATTAAGTCCTGCATATGGATTTTTACACAAGCCCATTAATCACACAAGTCCATCAATGAAGTCCATTAATCACAGAAGTCATGTATATGAAGTATTAAGAAAATGATCAAATTTGAGTTAATATAATGTATATCACTAAAAGAGTAGGGGCACCTCTCATCAAATATACACACAACATGAACTCACCTCATTGAGTCTGTCACGAATGTTCTTCCATTTAGTCCCAACAAGTAACATGCGCTCCACCACACTTTCTCCAGAAGATAGGGTTCAAAATCTATACGGCATAAGATCTACAGATGCATTAATTATGCATGCAAAAGCGGCAGATGCTTGCCTTGTACTCGTCCAATGCTTCTTCATGCCCCGATTGCCATGGTGATTTCTTTGAACATCCAACCTAGCGTTGGTATGCTGCCTGTAGAACTCGGTCTTAGAAATGGCCATAATAATCATCCAGCCTTTGAGGCATACTTCGTGGTTTTCAAGTGTTACATACTTTCTGTCCCCTCTGCGGCAAACATGTCTGTGGACTTCACGTTCAATGTGTGATCGTAACTTGTTGTTCGGGGACTACATTTCGTGTCGCAAAGTTTTTATAACATTGACATTGATCCTCCTTGTGCACCTCTTCATGCAACATGTCTTCAAAGCAACCTCCCACAGAGTCTGGTCATTGGTCAAACGCTCCAATTTTTCTAAGCGCATACGTTGGCGAACTCGCGAAATGTTATACAAATGTTTAGGCCCGTGAAGCTCTCCTGTTGGTCGTCCTTGCATTTCCTCTTCGAAGGCCTTGGTGAGGTCGTATGAGGAGACGCCATCAATTGTCGCATTCCTTAATGACCAACGTCGATCTGAGTCCTTCCAATCAGTAAGTATGAGGTCATGACAAAGAGACTATAACACAAGAATGCCCACATCCACTATACCAAGTGGTTGACTATCGACACAGTCAGCCGCATGGCAATTTTGAACTACAGCAAAACCTACAAGTACCCCTTCACTGCTAATAAGAGATACGTTGTGGTTCAGCTATTCCGCCCAAGGTAGTCAAACTCGAATAGGTTGCTGGATATCAACTTCAATTTTTGCCTCTCCATCAGAAATTGTCGCATTGAACTCCACACCTACCTCACTTTGTACAAAACACGTAGATCTGCTTGATATATACTAAGCTCCAAAACTAAATATGCATAGTACATCAAGCCTTAGGTGTTGATCTTAAACAAAAAAAAAAAACTATGGTACGTAGTAGTAGACTCACGGAAGTTGACATGGAAGTTATAGACAAAGTGCATCACGAGGAAGGACAACGATCAACTGTAGCAAGTTCCAACGTTCTTTGTGAAGAAGCTTCGGGCGGAATTAACACACACTACGGAATTGGGGGATCATTAACGTCCTTACTCGGAAGAGCAGATGCACTTTGTGCTCCACTTTGTGCTCCACATGCACTTTGCTGCAATGTGCTCCACATGCGGCTGCGGTTTAGCCGATATGGGGGCTTGCTCAAACTAATGTAAGTTGTGCGGGCACGGAACTTGAAACACGCTACCCCGAGAATAGATGAAAGGTCCATGGCCGCGGCGTTGAGGAGGATCAACAGGAGGTGGGGTCGACGCTTGGTGGGGCATATTAAGAGTTGGAATTACCGCCAAAGTGCCGCCTTGTTGGTCGAGCATAGTAGGTACGAACGCAGTGGAGTTGACATGTTGGTGTCCATGGAAACGTTGCGCCTATGGCGTTTATCTCGGCATTCACATTGTCAAACTGCAATTGACATGTTGGTGTCCATGGAAACGTTGCGCCTGTGTTGAGCAAAGTACGTACAATTGCACCGTAAACTGGAATAAATGGAAAAACTCTTTGCTCATGTATCCTACGAACATTGATCAACCACTATAAGACTTCTACTATGGACTCTCGATGACAGGATGGAATCACAGGAGTTGACATTGTGCAGAGTGTATGCCATGTTTTCAATTGCAGCCACACTGAACTTGCGAAACACTCTCAAAATGGGAGGAAAGAGAAAGAGTTATCCTAAGAAGAGCTGAACAGATGGAGTGGAATGATGGTGGCCGCCTCAAATGAGAGTGTTTCTGACTAATTGGACAAGTTCAAGAGGTTCGTTTCTGTGAAGTCACTTCAAGCCCCCAATCAAATATCCATTCCATAAGCAAAGTAATCTTATGAACGGGAAAGGATTATGAATTTATGAGCTCAATAATATTGTTATAAGACAGAAGACAAGAGGAAGACAATCGTATTTTTAATGTTCAAATAAGGGGAAAGAGTTGAAACTATTTGTCAATAAGAACATGATAAGTTTAAAAAGGAATGTAAGAAAAGATTTTTAATTCCACGTTTTGAGTTGAAATGCAAGCTTAGAAGAGAAAAAAAAACTAAAATTATTCTTTAAAAAGGTTGTTTTGTTTGCATCATCTGAAATTTGTAGGAATTGATTAATACTTTGCGCATATCTTTTAATGATGATATTCCATATAATAGCTTAACATGTATAATATAAAAGGTGAAGTACAACTTTATTCTCATAATATTTATATCTCTTTTTGTTGCGTAAAAAAAAAGGTACAAAAGAATAAAGAATCAATACACATATGTTGTACAATAATGAATTTTGTGGATTTTCTACTGAAGTTGCAAATATATAAACTCTTCTTTATAGGTATAAGGGCATAATCTAAAAGTAAGTAATGTGTACATATATAACACATCACTAACTAGTATAAGTTTTTAGATGAAAGAGCTGTATGATAGGTAATATAGTTTTTCCAAAAAAATAAATTCAGTAGATTCTTCAATAGGATATAATCTTATAATTAAGGCACAGACTACAT
Organism: Ceratodon purpureus; assembly: GCA_014871385.1. Taxonomy (NCBI): domain Eukaryota; kingdom Viridiplantae; phylum Streptophyta; class Bryopsida; order Pseudoditrichales; family Ditrichaceae; genus Ceratodon; species Ceratodon purpureus. The sequence goes on along the minus strand of CM026426.1, from coordinate 61,826,065 downwards.
CTTTGAATGCCATTTTACTTTATAACAACAAACAAACCATGCAAATTGAATAAAAATATTATAGTTGCTCATTATATTTTACAGCTAGGCTTGTACATGATTGAGACACATGGCTATAGTTATAGAAGACTAAAAATTTATAAAAAAATAATATGCCCCATCCATTGAATAGTAAAAATATCTACCATTACAATAAATAGCAAAGATGTGTACGTACAATGTAAAATAGAGTGAAAATACATTACACCAAATATTGTCGTTTGTAATAGTTTTTTATAGGCCATCCGTTTCATAAGATCATTTATATTATTAAACAAAATGGATGAATTTGTTTGTTAGATACTATATAAAATACATAGTATATATTTTATATATATATATACAAAATGTAACATTGTTAAACAAAATGAATGAGTTTGTTTGCTTAAATAATCGTTTTTAAAAAATAATATTTAAAAATATGAACTTTCCGAAGGTAATAAATACAACCATGCATAATTGATGGCTTAGTTGAAATTTTTTTAAGGATAACACGTAACCACGGATCTCTTTCTCTCCATCAACATATCCAAAAAAATTGGCAATTTCCGAAGGGTTATACCATATATATGAAGTAAGTCTCATCCATTTAATAGTCTCTATGATTGTTGTTATAGAAACTAGCAAATTTGCATATGAAATAGTAAATAATAGATGCCATTCTAACGAGATGCCCTTCATTGACTTGAATTGGTATACACACATGTTATAGATTTCTTTGTTTTGGTTACATATGTTCAACAAAAATGTTGATTCAAGTATTCATTGAATTTGTTTGAATTAAGAATAAATGATATATCTATATGTATATATAATAAAAAGAATGCTTCAGTAAGTTGTAATGTAATGTAATGGTGGAACTATATGGTTGGAGGGTTTTTATAAGTGTTACAAGTTTTCATCATCAATTTCCAAGGTTTTGTTGATACTTGCAGGGTTTCATTGTTTAATCAAATGTTTTGTTGACAGATCGATGGTTTTGTAGAAACCTTTATGTGTCGGTTCTTTGATACATGGGTCAATAGAAGAGTTGTAGGACTTCTTCTACACTTTAAATGGATTATTTGTTATTTTTTTGTATAATTTTGCATATTTATTACAATATCCAATGCAAATCAAGTGTTTTCTTAATTAATTAAAGGGCACATTTAAGTATTACATCAATCATCCGTTGGTGCGGATGTTCAAAATGGCGTGCTATTTGAATTAGATGAAATCTATGTAAACCTCTTACTCACACCTTCTCACATTATCTAATAGTTTTAATTAATGAATTGCTACAATATATTCCACTACTCTAAAATTTGAATACGATATACAAATGTTTAGTATTCTTTAATTTTTTTTATGAGTTTTTTTTTATAATTTTTTTTTAAAAATGTTGAGTACTAATTATTTGCTGCAACACTTCAATATATAGATCAATTGAATTTAATATGAAAATATTGTCGCTATCCTTCCTAATTTCAAATTTTGTTTTAAAATCCGATCTTCTAGATTAAGCAATTCTATCTTTTTGATCCCCACCATAACCTACTTTTTGTATCTTTAAATACATGTCCTCCACCTCGTTTTGATTAGGAAACTCTGAATCCTTGAGATGCTTAATTCTGCATGTGAGAGTGACATAGCACTATGGTTCCCATCATGCCATTTTGGCCTACGCTCCTCTTTAGACGATTTTGAATAATTACATCTTTGCGTGAACTAAACTATGTAGTTTTCGTAGTTGACAACTCTTTTTGCGAATTAAGGCGACTACTTGACTCTGATGTAAAAAATATTACATGCATGACTTGACTCTCCTCTCACTCCACCCTCCTTCATTTTTTGTCATTCTTCTGAGAATCTTGTATTGTTTTTCCTTGTGAGAGTTGGTGTGTATTCTTCTCACTTTTGTCAATCTTGTATTGCAGCCTTCGTCATTTTCAGAGCAAGTCTTTTACATATGGTTGCTAGAGCTTAAGAATTGGATTTTGTAGTTTACACCTAACTACAAAATCCCCGTCGTAGATCCTCCATCGTGGTGGTAGTTTCTGCCCTAGACGTAGGAAGGGAGTTCCAAAGAGTATCTTCAGACTATGAGCTACTCTTCTTTGGGGTTCTCGCGATCAATCTTCCAAGCTATGGCATGATGAGAAGTGTTTCAAAGTCACGTGAATTTCGGTGGACGGACCTCAATCGGCCGCATATGCGAGGTACCATCTTCGAGCTACTCATCCTTTGCTGTGTCTTGTCTTTTTAAAGTTTGATATGGGGTATATGATTCCATTGTTTCTAGCAAGGGCCCATTATGATTGACATCTTAGATGTCTTAAGTCCTTAGAACTACACTACTAGTCTGCAATTTCTCTATGCACTAGTGACTGTACGCCATTGTTTAGTTCACGTGTTGCAGTTTGTCATCTATTGTTTTGTCAAAAATGTCTTTCTATATGCACCATGGTGATGTTTTGTTTTACATATGTGTCATTGTTATTCCGTTTTTAGGTTGTCTTTAGTATCGGTGTAGTGTGTCCAGTCCCTTGAACTGCAAAACAAGATAGTCTGTAGTTCCCATTGTTGGAGCTGCTAGAATTCCAAGTATCTACTATGATTGTCATTCAGTTCAGGGTTCCATGTTCTTTTTGTTTTGAAATTCCTTCACACGATGCATTAGTGATAGAATTTAATACATTATAGACGCTAGAAGTGTTGTGTTTTCTCCGTGATCTGATTAGTATAGACGTACATGTATACTGAAATGCATACCAACACATAAAAATATACAATCATTTGTATTTCTTCCAGTTTTGCGACCAATTTCTCCAACTGATTCAGTTTGCTTTTGCAAGAAGACTAACTCCTTAATCAGCAGTCTAAGTAGTTATATCCTTGCACCTAGTCTATTCTTTTGCATCTACTCTTGTTGCTTCAGAAGTCCGCAAATAAGATCATTGTGATAAGTGTTGGCCATACAACTAGTAGTACCCACGGTTTCACTTCGACGTGCAAGCCAAGTGTCAAAACCTTCCCCCTCACGCCTACGGAGATAATCAAGAGAACACAAGGGATAAGAAAGGAAAGGTTAGGCGAATGCATTGGGTGCAGGATACGGAGGTGGGTGTATGATGCTCGCCTTGAGGGTAGGAGGCGCGTTCCAACTGACTTTGGGTGAGGCAAGGGGTTTCCCCTAGCTATACGATGACGTGGCACACCACCAAGGGAACTTGTGGTTCTACTACCACAATTATTGAGGGCTTTATTCCGAGGTTGAGGGGTAATTGTCATTCCAATAGCATTCATCACCGAGGGTGCCATTGTTCTAACTGGCTAAGGAGGATCAGGATGCTGCAGCCTAGGGTACAGCAGCCGATGAGGCGTCTTGCAAGATGGAATGTTAGGGGACATAGATAGCCTACGAGATGGGGATGTATAGAGGCGCTTTAGAGGAGAAGGAGAGTAGACATGGGTTCTTATTGGGCCTCTACTTGAAGGGCTATTGACAACACCATCATCCACACTGTCTTCCGTAAAACCCATTGTTGGCGACGCCACATCAATAGCTCTGAACATATCAAAATGCCTTGATGCAAGAGAAAGGGCCACACTTGCTGAAATAATGTCACCCTCGGTTACAAAACAATCAATTAAAGTTTGGTATGACAATTCACCGTCATCACCGGACTCCGGGGCGGATAAGCTCGAAGTGAGCTAAGTAACAAATTACAGACAACGACAAAGTATCAATTGGCAAGTGAAATCAAAAAGATACTACACTTTATCCATGGTTTGGTAATAACAAGGCCAAAAACACACCTGCAGCAGAAGCCAAAAGGCAACCAAAGCGTACATGGGCCGGGTACTATCTGAGTGATAGAAGAACAATACAACTTCATAATAAATACCGTCAAGAATTAAATGTAAATACCATAAAATGTTGAACTACAAAACTCATAACAAGAACACACATTTGCTTCAAATAAACAATGTATCGGGAACCAATGTGAATATCAACATTAATGTACAAAGTGATATATTTTACAAATGTTGCCTTCTTTATTATAACAATCTGAACCGTATAGCGAGATTCGATGCACAGATTGTCCTATTGCGTCCAAACAGCAAAACAAAGAAAGCTCACGACGTCATGTAGAGAAGGAGGAGGGAAAATTTGGCGTCTCGTAAGATAATTCTACGTTCCTAGTAGACTCGTTCATTCCATCTACCATGAATCTTCTGAGGTTGCTATGTATGTTAAGGGGCGGGACACCTATCCTATGGGCGTCTACATAAGCCCGAAGATGGCTCGGCCTGCAATTGGCGTGGAGAGTAAGGAACCAAGGCGTGACCATTGGCGACAGGGTGTTGTCGTTCCTGTTTGACTTCGACCGGGGCTCAAGGAAGAAGGCATTCTCAATGTGGTTGCAAATACTCTTCTCAGGACTGTTGTCTATGAGGAGAGTGTTATCCACGTCACTAAGCGGAAAGGCCGTAGAAGACAGGGTTTTCAAAAATATCTTCTTGTTATTATTGGACGGGGTTGTCAAGAAGATGCCACTCTTGGTTTCAATTGAGCCCTATGATGCCTGCCCGAGGATTTTGAAGGGCTTCGAAAGTCCATCGAAGAGAAAGTCAATAACACCCTCTACAGTGGACTTCTTGATGGAGCTCAATATCACAACTCTGGCAACATGGGCGAATAGGGACCTTAGGAAGCCCTTCACTTCGGGTCGGCAGAACACACCCTTGGGAGGAATCCTCGTTGGGATGTCCGGCACGTACGACCGTTCCCTAGGTTTGCAAATGGCGGAATACTTTGTAAAGTGATGGCAGATGCACACAATGACAAAGGATTCCGTTGATGTCGGTGACGACATTCAGCCACCAAATCGGCGCCGGCTGCTGGACGGCTACCTTAGGCCGTGGAATACACTTGAATTGCAACACTGATTCTACCTGGCAATCAAAGAAAACCGTAAATTGAGGATACCTAATTGAATGAAGAGACACTGGAATTTGCGCAAGTCCTCAACGACGGCATGCATTGCATCCAAGCCATTAGGGGCAGAGCATTTAAATTGATTGGCGATCTCACGGCCCGTGGGCGCGGAACATTTTCTACACGAGTGGATTGACAAAACACATAGAGGAAAATCAAATGACAATGGAAAATGAAGGGGAAAAACTGTGTGTGTATATTATACATCAAAAATGATATACATCATGTACATGTGTGGTTTTTGAGGACATAAAACTACCCTATCAACTGCCTCTATTTGTGTACATAATCTACAACATTCGTCGCGCCATGAGGATGGTGAACAACTCCAAATATATCAAAATTTACTAGAATTGTCCATCTCCTGCAAGATATAATAGACGTATAAGTGAGATTCAAACATACAGATCAAAGGCTTAATGAGAGAAATCAGTCATTTTCCTAGAATCCATGAGAATGGTTATCATGTATGGAAGTACTAACTGCGTCTGTCATATGGTCATGCGGAAATCTCCCCATAGGGCTCTCCAAGTAATCAATGCGCTCCTCATCATTGCCTGCAATGTCATTGTTTTCCGGAGGACTCGAGCACTTCTGCGCTTTAGATTATGCGTATGTATTGTAGGGAGTGTTGTCGCCAGCCTCCTCGTTGAGGACCGCTTGGTCTTGTTGGACGGCGGCTTCCAACATGGTTGTGTCCATATCATCCGTAGGTCGGGGATGATTCATCACGACATTGTACTAGGATATCTCAAGTCCGACATCCACATTGAGAACGGGTACGAAGTTGGCACCATCTTTGTGCTGCGACCCGGATTGCGTTGCCACAGGACCACAACTTCACCGGGACTCAAAGGTGAGGAAGGAGCATTATTATCTCTAGGCCGGGAATAATCCTCACCAGCAGTGGCCAATGCGCCCACTGATTCATTCAATTCATTGGAGCACTCCCCGCATGTATCCCGTGAATCAGCAATTTCTTGCTCTGATGTAGGCTCTCCTTCCGGAACACATAGCGGTGACGGATGCAAAGAGGCAGGGGGTTCAAGTACGCTAGACGTAGTGCAGTTTTGGCAAAACAATTCTGTACTATTGGGACCAAAGAGTACATATAAGTACTTCTTGTACACTATCACTGGCGATCCTAGCCGTTTGTCAAATTTCTCGGGGGATGGATATTGGAATTATGATCAGCCAATGAAGACGCCCGAAATTGACAGAAAGGATCCGTCGTGATTTGAAGCCTTATGATCTGGCTCGACCTGAGTTGGCGCCGTCGAAATTTAAAGACTATGGCTTGGCGGGAGTGGAGTTCGAGCCTCGGGCGTAGGATCTAGATTTGAACGGGGTTGTGACCATCCTACATTCTCTACACCACGTGTCACTGTATTATCAACCTACAGACTTGTCCAACGCATAATGTATTCTCATCCTTCTTCTGAAAACTATGGATTTAATAAAGATCCAAGAGCTATAGATAAGTGACACCTTCACCCTTTTCTTAGGATGAATTTGGGATGAAAAATGTTTTGGTAAGATGATTGGATTTACATAGTATTCTAGTGATAGAGGAAAAGGCGTTCTAAAGAGTTATATGAAGCAATTTTATTTTTTTACTTTGACCCATGTTCTCAATGTTAGTTGCTTTCGAGCACATTGTGCTCGATAATAAAAACATCAACTTGCACATCCATTTTTTAGTTAGTAATTAAGATTGATTTTTATGAATTATTATATACTTGGAATTAACAAAAGAGATTATTCTCATGAAGTTAAGTCTTTGTATTAATAGTGTATATTTGTATAACTGATTATTTTCTATACGTGAGGTACATATGACAAAGAGAGTTTTTTTTCAAATCCAAAATCAGGTGCATGATTATTCAAAGCATTCTATTGTTTACGCTTTATGCTACAAAAATGCCTTAAAAAAAAGGTGTGTTTGTCATTACCAAAACTAACATCAAACTTTAAAGAATAATACATGAATTAATAATGTCTTGGGTGTTCTTAATAAACTGAGCTTATTATACTAGATAGAAGTTCTCTACAAATTGGAATAAAAGACATGTTCATTTCTTTGAGATTTCCCATGAAAAGGAATCAATTTCTATTTTAGTTGTGATTTTATAAGACCTATTGAACCCTTGACTTTCTTAAATAAACGTACAATGCATATAAGTAAATAGTCATATATAAATATATATTTACAAGGATGTAAAGCTACTATTGAAAAATAAAATAAAATAGATGTGTTCTCTTTGAATACAGTTATGCCACAATCTTAATTTTGGTAGCAAAGAAACAATAAGGTAGGAAAACCAAACACATAAGGGGTTTAATTTTGAAAAAATAAATAAATAAAGAAACAAAAAACTATCAAAATTAAATACATAAGGGATTGAATTTGTTTTTTTTTTGTAAAATTGAGGCCTATCATAATCAAACACAATAGAGCTGATTTTTTTTTAAAATAAAAAAATAAAAAAAAAAACAATAAGCTATCAAGCAATTAAATATACAAGGGGTAATTTTTATTTTTTATTTTTTTTAAAACAAAATAAAAGCCATCAAAATTAAACACATAACGGGTTGAATTGTTAAAAAAAGTAAACAAATAAGAAGAACATGCAACCAAGTAGTAGTAGGGTTGAATTAAACATAAGGAATTTGGAAAAAAATAAAGGTAAAGAAAAGAACACAATAAGCGATCAAAATCAAATACATAAAGGATTGAATAAAAATAGGAAAAAAGACATTGAGCACTAGGAAGGCCAAATTCATATGGAGTTGAAGTCAAAAAATAGAAATAAGGTGCGACCTAGATTCTATCAAAATCAAAACACAGGAAGGGTTGAAAATTGAATAAAAATATGAAAGACTAATCAGATTTCAAAATCAAATACATAAGGACCTCGATTTGGGAACTATATGTAAATACAACTTTAAAACATTTTATATGGTACATGTTTGGATAAAAAAAATTATTGTTATTTGTGGTTTTATAAGGAAAGTCTTCTTTATTTTCCTTGCATTTCTATCGTGTTTCCTTTTCATTTTTATTTTTATTTTTTTATTCTCTTTTTTTTTTTTTTTTTTTTTATAATTTTTTTTTCCCTTTCTCTTCTATCATAATTTTTTTTATCCTTTCTCTTCTATCATAATTTTTTTTCTCATTTGCTCCTTTTGTTTCTTCTTTTTCTTCTCTCATAATTTGTTTCTTTTTTAACCTTTTGTTTCCCCCTTTTTTTTTGGGGCCTGGAACAGCGGTTGCTATGAATCATAGTAGAGCTCTAAGTGGACATTCTACAAGGCGCATGTTGGCAACTGAAGGAATTAATTTGTTGTAATTGAAGTGATTGCTTAGACTGCCGGTGGGGTTTAAGAACCGGTGGTCACCTGTTACCATGTGTCGAAGAAACCGGTGATCGCCGGTAATTGCAAGGGATGGGAGCGTTGGTGACAGGTGACCGGAGGTTACCATCGTCGAGGTTTAAGAACCGGTGGTCACCTGTTACCATGTGTCGAAGAAACCGGTGATCGCCGGTAATTGCAAGGGATGGGAGCGTTGGTGACAGGTGACCGGAGGTTACCATCGTCTCGCAGCTTGCCTCAAGGGAAGGCTGCGCAGAGTCCAGCGGAGGCGCTCTTTGTTGATGTTTTTTTTGGGTGAAGTCCTTGCGCGCGAGGAAGCTCGGTGTGTGGGCGGATTGTATGTAGCAGTACACGATGCAAGTTGGGGTTTAGGGGGAGGGAGAGATGCGTGGGGTGAGGGGACGAAGAGGTGGCTGTAAGCGCCATTGCTAGGAGGGTAGAGGGATTTGTTGTGGGCCGAGAGTGTGCGCTTTTGGGTTGAAGTCGATGATGGACAGATCGATGAGCGGGAGATCAGGTAGCGCAGCCTCAGCTCGTGCCGGGAGAAGCAGTTCAGCGAGGGCGAGGGGTAGGCAGCAAGATTGAAGCGATGAAGATGGTGGAGAGCGGTCTGCACGCAAGAAGGCGAAGGCGGGGGTGAGAGGAGGCGCCGCAGGTGAAGGCAGCTAGGACAATGCGGCCCCAAGGAAGGGGGCAATCAGTATTCTGAAGGTCCGTGAGAGAGAATGGAGACCTAGTGTGAGGGGCGACGGAGGGGGAGCTGTAGATGAAGCCGTGGGAGCTCCGAAGGCAGCTGCAAGGAAGAGAGCAAAGTCAGCCGGGAGGTCCGAGAGAGTCTTCAACAGCGTGGACGAGGAGATCGCGAGGTTGAAGAAACCACCGAGAGAGTTGAAGAAACACGATTTCCGGGAGGAGTTCGGACTGCCAAACGAAGGGGACAATCCGCACCATTTTCGAAGGAGTACAATTCAAGCAGAGTCCTTGCGGAAGTTGTTTAGGAAACCCTATGGAGACGGTGGGAGGAGTGGTTTTAACTGGCAGAACTGCGAGGTACAGGAGGTGGTCGACCGAGTGAAGTATCTTCACCCAATCCTCTACCAACACGGAGAAGATGAGACCCCGAACCTCATTACGGTGCGGTTTGCGGAAGGAGTCACCCTTGAGTATGAGGAGTGTGGAGGTCGGGTCAACTGATGTGCTTTCAGAGAGGAGACCAATAAGCGACAACGAAGCCGGTACCAGCTCGATCGCTCAAAACTGGATGAGCTTCGGAAGAAGGTCGCGGAGTCCAAGATTGTGGAAGGAAAAGGAAAGATTGATGTGCGAGGATTGGAGTGGCGGGGAATCAAGGTGGAGCATGGGTCGAGGGTGAAGATCGCGAGCACGAAGCGGATGGAGGGGAGCTACACTACAAGAAAATAGGTGTAAAATTGACTAAAATTTGACACAAAAATGTCCAAAATGACAAAAACGGTTCCAAGCACTTGACTTCTGTCAATTTTTGTCTTGTACATAATGCCTGTCATCTTTTTGTCAACTTTTAGTCAACTAATATACAACTTTACAGCATGGAGGCATAAATGGGCCTTTCACTCAGCTTTTTTTTGAACTCTAATCTTTATTATCCTTATGTTGACTTGGATTTGCATTCCACGCTCTAGTAACAACTGATATGAGATTAAATATTGATTTACATTTTAACACATTGTTGTTTTACTCCGTAAGTTTTAACACGATATATCTTCTGAATGATTCCCCGGATATTTTGGTTGAGGGATTGATTTTGTAAATAAGTAAGATTTTGTAGGGAGGTCCAGCCCACATTGACTGTGCTGCACTTTTCTCTTACCACTTTTCTCTTACCTTGTTCTGTGGCACATATAATTTGAACCAGCAATTATACAATGCGCCACACAGTACATACTACGGCAACCACAAAGTTATATTTAGAATGTGAGAAGTCTACCTACTATCACATGTAGCTAAAATATTAATAGCATGAATTTTTTTGCTGAACCTTGAAAGTGAATAAATTATGGAGTAAATGTAGCAAAATATTACAAGCTGGCACTACATGTGAGCATGGGAAATACAGTAAATATCACTATACTTGCTCGTGACAGCTCGCGCCGATTCGTTCTGATCAGAGCAGACGACCTCAAAGCTGGAATCACGAGCCACATGATCAGCACCACCTCATTACAATGAACTTAGACAGGCTCTACATTGGATATAACCAGATTGTCGACTTTCCAGTAAACATGCACTAGTCACTACAATCTATCACGCTCCGAACATCACACAATTAAAGAGCCCCATGCCATCCTCCCATAGCAAGGACACCCAGGCTCACACTAACAAATCGATCCATACCTGATACTTGGCACCTGATCAAAACCTGATCGATATCGGTACTGAGCTAGTGTGGGTTTGTAGCTAGCTAGCGATGGCGTTGTTGAAGAGGATGTTGATGCGGTAGTGAGCGTAGCGGCAACAGCGGAAATCATGACTACCAAGAAGCTCACGTACAACACTTGTATGTAGGTGCTACCTACATAATATCATTGTCTGTTGCTGCAATGGCAATCTCCGGACACACTCTAAACAAGCACCGCCGCCCAAGAACAAACGAACGCGGAGTTCCGTGTCGCTCTTTATCCCTTCCTTCCTTCTAGCCTGCCAAGAGGGCGCTTAGTGGACTGGTTTGTAATCTACGTTACGACTTTGAGGTGACAACGAAGATTAAGCGAATGCCAGGCTGACGTAGGTGACGACCAAGAGGAGTGTGGGAGATGCAACTAAACACAACACTTGTATGCCAGTTGATATGATAAAAAAGAAGAAGATGGAAGAAATTGGGAAGCCTAAGGGAGAACGAGAAACAACAAACTTGTCAACAACTCACTGACACACTCAAGGTGAGATGGTGATGTCTTTTTCTTTTCTACTCCCCCGTCAGCAGCACTGGGGTTACTTAAGATAGCCCACCGCTGGCCCCCACTCTAGGCCGCAAACGGAGCGGGGTTGATTGAAAACTAAACTTGTGCTAACCACTGACACAATTCGCGACAAATCGACGGTTGTCCTCAACTACGGACCCTGCGGCAGCTCCTCAGTCTAGCGAGCCAACCGCACGATCTTGCAAAGCAGGAGCAATGGTCCACCTTTCGTGCTCTACGGATAACGTAACCCCGCCGCTTCCAACCCTTTGCTGCTGGGACTTCGGGGGCCTCTGCAGCCGTCGCAGCTGGCTCTGGTGATGTTGTAGCCTCAAGGCCTTTTCCGTTGTGCTCTCGGCCCTCGATGCTTGGCCCCCCGCCGCACTTGCTGGTACCACTCTGTTCCCGGTTGGGTCTCTGCGCCTCCCCTCGGTGACCTGCTCCGATGCTCTAATGCCTTGCTCGATGACTTGGGTAGCATCCACCAGCGCTGCTTATTCTTGCACCTACGGTACTTCCGAGGCCTCCTTTGCCGTTGCAATTGCGGCTGCCTCCTTGTTGTCGGCACCTTCAGGACAGATCCTCCGAGATGGGAGAAACCAATATAGTTACCAGCATCTAGTTATTTTGAGCGGCTTTCGGAATTTCTAGTTTGTGGATCCTGTTAGCTGTGCCATTTGTCCAGAGTCTATGCTTGTGTGTATCGAGCTTTCACTCGAAACTTGAGCACCCTTTCTCTTGAAGACTAGTTGTTCATGTGTTCATTGTGCAGGATTTCATTTTTGGAATGGTTTGTTTGTGCACCATCTCGAGCGGTAGAATCTAAGTGTTGCTTTTGCACCCGTGAGTTAGAGGTGTTCGAATTCTGCAGTTCAAAGCTGGGGCTGTATTCAGAAGCAATATGTGAAGGGTGTCTTACAGCAAAGGAGGTACGCTCAACATCAATCGTTATGGTGCTCTTTCCTTTCAACCAAGATGGATACAAGTTTTCGAAGCATCACGGCCCCTCTGAAATAGGCGGTTCATTTTGACAATCGATTTGCTCAAGAAATTGAGTAACACTATTTTGCACGCAGCCACACTATTTTTGCATGCACCCACGCTATTTTGCACGCAATCACATTCATCTGCTTGCAATCACATTCATCTGCACGCAGCCACTATTTTACTCCCAGCCACACGCAGCCACGCTTCACTGCATAAATTTAAGATACCCGGACCACGAAGATACCCGGACCACGAAGATACACTGACCACAAAGATACCCAGGCTATACTACAGACCTTAATGATACCCGGACAGGGGCATGGAGCTATAGTAAAAATTAATTTTGAAGATCCACAGATCATTCACAGAACCACTTACTTTAAATCGATTTTACTAAAGTGTAAAAGCATGATAACATTGTCTAAAATTCACCATACGTAAAATGTGAAATGGAAACCAGTAATTAAAAAATTTCAAAAGTAAATGATGACATGGCAATTATAGCCAATATTTCACCAAGTTGTAAATGGTGAAACCACATGTTAAATCCTACGTGGCAAGGAGGAAAGGAAATTGCCAATCCTACGTGGATAAATGTCCTAATTGACAACCAAACTGACAAGATTCTGTCAACTAAGTGACCGAATCAAGGTACCCTAATTGACACCTAAATTAATAGATTTCTGTCATCATTTTGTCCAAAAGGACAACTAAGTTCTTGTAGTGCTAGGTCGAGGGAAGCTAGGTGCCCGCAGCAACTTTGAGCAAACAATTCGTAGTGGAGGAAGGATTAGAAGGGGTGAGGGGGACGGTGGGCTTGAATCCGCAAGGGAGTCTAGAATTTGCTTGCAGGAGGATGTGCATGCTGGAGGGAGGGGCGCGGTGTTGTCGAAGGGAGTAGCAGCTGAGCGATTGCAGGTTGTGGAGGGTTTGATGGCGGCCTTACACCTAGAGTTGAAGCACAAACGTGAGTTGAAGAAGAAGGCCGGGGGGAGGCTTGATAGCGCCGTGTGGAGGAGCAAGCAATCGGAGTGGGGTGTGGAGACATTGAAGAAACAAGAGGAGCTGAAGGCAGCGCTGATCAACACACTGGAGGAGCAAGGAGCCGACGTCTACAAGGAGAAGATTAAAATGGAGGGAATCCAAGAACAGTTAGCGGAGGAGGATGTGAAGGTTGCAGCAACAAAGGAGGAGCTTGAACTCGCGGAAGAGGAGATCCAAGCACTGTGAGGTGGAAATTCGCTAAACAACACCCAAGCCCAATAATATCTAGATTCGTTCTACGGGAGGGTCAAGTTCGTCTAAGTTTGGTGTATGTCTAAGGTTGAGTAGGTAGATGAAGGTTTTTAAGGGAAAATGTCTTAAGGATAACTCTTATCTTTGAGTTTGTGTGGCATTCTGCCAATTAGGTCTTAAGGTACCAACCCCAAGAAATCATACTAAGCCTTAAGCTTCAAGTGATACAAGTCTACGGTCCTTGACCATTTAAGTAGACTTTATCATTGCCATTTTGGCTAGGGAGTTCCTCCATATAATTTCCTTCTTTACTTCTTATCTATTCATCAAACAACTTGAATTATCAACACACAACTTACCTCAAGCAAAGATGATACTTCAATCTCCTTTACTCCAAGCCATTCCTTCTTTAACTTAAGAAAACACACTTAAGTTAGTAAATAATGTATTGATGATACAATTGAATTAAAGCTTCTATCACAATTGAATTACATGAATGCTTTATACAAACATTAATTCAATATTCAATGCTTTTATCTTATTCAATTTACACAATATAAGAATTTACTCAATTCTCATCACAAATCTTTAATTCCTTCACACATTAAGTACTTCTTGACTTCCAATTTCAACTCAAGTACTTAAAATTACTCTTTCAACTTCCAATCTTATTACAATTCAATAATTTGCCAACACTCTTTAAGCAATTAAGGTAATTCCTTAATTCTCATAAAGTACTATTTAATTTTTAAGTAATACAATGCTACAACATTACTTCTCTCAAGTCAATGTTCCAAGCATTTAACTCACAACACACACATTCATCATTTTCTACACAATTCCTTATACAATCTTTAAAGAATTCACTCATTCTTTTATTACAAAGACTAGCTCCAAGCTAGGACACACATAATTCACAATGTGGTGATTCTCCACTTTGGAGAAGATGGTGATATACTTGAATCCTTAAGGGGTGCACCCTTTCCCAATGGGTGTGCCTTTAAGGTAACATCTATTCTTAAGGTCGTGACTCTCTATAAAGGTGCACTCCTTAACATCTCTTAGCTAGGGGTGTGTCTCTTACTACATTCACACTTAACCTTTCTCCTTAAGGTTTATTCTTTAACTATTTGCTTATTCTAATGTGAACTAGGTTTCTTTTAAGACCTTTTCACATTCTAATAATTTTATCCTACTTAAAGCACTTGATTTCTTATTTTTTAAAGTTTCTATTGCTCTTTTTTCTTATTTTAAAGAATTTGGGCTTAAATCTAAAAAGTAGCTCTACATAGCCCCCTTCTTTAGCTTGAAGACGCCCTCGTCGAATAAATGTCTTTAATGTTATTTGTATATCTGTTACTCTTTTCTTGAAAGATCCTTGACTTGACACTTCCATTCTTTAAAGCAGATTCTATTTTGATCTGTGTTTTCGCTTTAAGTATTTTCCCTTAAAGGATTATTCTTGAGTTAGGTCCTTACGTACTTCTTTGATTGTTTCACAAATTGTCCAACTTGGTTTGAAACTTTCTTTTTGATCTCTTATTTCTTGATTGTAGTCTTGTACTTGTCTTTATTATTTTGAACATTGAATTTTGATTTCATTAAAGTACAATTGTGTCAACTAACAACTTAAAGACTTAACTTAACAACCTCTCATCAATAATACTTATGACCTAAAAATTTATAATTTTCTCTCATGGATATTCTTTCAAACTATCTCTCAAGATTCTATTATTTTCTCGGGAATTTTTTCAATGAACTTCCATATTGACTTAATTTTCTCTCTTAATTTTTATCATGTTTTTTGACTCTATTCTTTCTTTAAGATCATCACTTTTTCTAAAATCTCTCATTTTCTCTTATACTCTTATTTTAACATTCTCTCTCTTTCATTCATTTTTACTCATGTTCTTCCATTCTACTCATTTTCTCTCGAAACTTGTATCTTCTCCAAAAAACTCTTAAACGCTCATTTTTTCTCAAGACCTTCTAAACATTATTCTTTATTATTATTATTATTTTATTTAAATTAAGAAGTTACAAGGTACTAATTGTTCTTCTCTCAAACAAATTTCTTGCAAGTTTTCACTCACTCCATTATCATGTTCTCTTTTATTTTTCCCTTTCGGCATGCTACTAGTTTTGTATTTTGAAAATAGAGTGTTGATTACTTGGTTGACTTTCTTAAACTTATTCTATCCACTCGGAAATTTGCTTCCTTAAGCTTTACATCTTTTCTTCTTCTTTTATCAATATTTAATTTATTTTATTATGTCCAATTTATCATGTTTCTTTATGATTAATTTCTTCTTATTTATCATGTTTTTCTTATTATTTTAATGGTGTTCTTTTATCATGTTTTTATTTCTTTTTATCATGTTTCTTTAGGAATATTTTTAGCTTTCAATTGGACATATTTCAAGATGACCGCTACATGAACTTATAAATATTTAAAAGTCTATTTGACTTAACTCTGAAAATACTTTTGTTTAAGGGTTGGCTTTGTCTATTGGAGCTTTGAAAATACTTTCTTGCTAAACTCTGGTTCTGTCTATTTGACTTAACTGATTTGGGACTTAGTCTAATTGACATTGTTTTATGAACCTTCTCTTAAAGGAAATCAAGTGCTTTGTGAGTTTGATAATTTTGTTTTGCAAAGTCTACTTGACATGTTTGAGAGTTTCTCCTTATGCTTCTCAAACTTAACTGGTTTCTTTCGGTAAACCACTTTGAACAGGGACTTTTAACTTCTGGATGATTCTCTTGGTCTATTTGACTCGTCTATACACACACTCGACACCCATTGTCTAATTGACCAATTCATCTTCATACTTAACACTTTACTGTCTACTTGACTTTGAGCTTATTGCTTTGCTGGTTGCTTAAACAAACTTGAACTTGACTTGTGTTTTCCCAGTCTAATTGACATACTTTTATACACAAGGAAATTGTTTCTCAACTCCCAATTTATAGTGAAAGTAGTTAAAGGCCAACTATCCCATCTAAAACAACATCTGAAAAGGGTAGAGGAAAGAAATCCTAAAATCTTGACATATACGGATTTTTTCCATTCTTTTTAGGCACTATAACTATAGGTGAAATCCATTCACTATATGGTACAGGATATATGAATTTACATTCAAATTTTTTATCAATCTTTTCTTTAATCATTAAGGAAAATTTAAGGTTCATCATGTATTGTCTTTGTATAACTGGCTTAACATTAGGTTCTAGGACAATATGATGTTGACAAACATCAGGTGGGATTCTTTTTAAATCTTTATAAGTCCAAGCAAATGCATCTTTTTCACTCATAAAGAACTTATACCACTCATCATACTCTTGAGGACTTAATCCATCATAAATTTTGATGGGTTTAGGATCTTCGTTTGTCCTAAGATTCATTTCTATAGTATTTTTAAGTGGAAGTCTACTTGTAAAAGGATCTTCCTCTTTAAACTCTCCTAATGCTTCTTTTGAATTGGATACATATGGTGATTCCTCTTCTGATTCTTTATCAATGGTTAGGGTAAAGACAGAAGAATTTTGCCAAGCTTCTATGGCTGCATCTGAATCTATTGCTTGCTCAGGTGATACAAAGTATTCTCCTAGACCTAAACACTTAAAGGTAGGCATTTCTTGGGTCACATAATTTGTACTCTCAGAATCTGATTCAGAAGATACCTCTGTGGTATACTCTGAATCTTCGTCTTGAGTCTCACCATGATATTTAGCAGGAAACATAGGTAGAACAACTTTATTTCTACCTCTCCCAATAGTTAAAGTTCCTTTTCCCCAATCATCCTTAACTCTCGCAGACTTAAGCCAAGGACGACCTAACAATATAGGATGAGTTGAAATAGATTCACTTACTTTAAAGACTATGTAATTAATCTTAAATCTAAGTCCTCCAATATTGGTTATAATTCCTCTCAAGATACCCAAAGGTACTACACGACTTTGGTCAGCCATTCTTAAGATAATGGGAGTTGAAGTCATGTTGGTTAAACCTAACTCTTCCATAGTATCTATATTCATTAGGTTTACACTAGACCCACTATCCACTTGGGCTCCTTCAATTAATGCCCCATCTATCATGACATCAACTGTTGGTGCCCCAGGATCTACAGATATATCATGTACATCTACAATTTTGGGGGTTTTGTTCTTTAAAGATCTATCCTTTTTTGTCTTAACATTAATTTCTTCAGTTGTCTTAGGTCTTTTTCTCACTAAAGAAGATGTTAATTCGTTTTTACAAAGGGGAGACAAAGCAAGTAATTGTCTTAAAGAGATTTGGGGTTGCATTTTGTCTAAGTCGTTAAGTATATCATAAGGAGGCATTCCTACTGTTAACTTCATTATACGATTGTGTTTTCTCTTCTTAACACTTACAGGTGTCTCTTTCTTTATTTTCTTTGGTGGTCTATAAAAGGTAGGTTGTACCAAAGGTGTAGAGGATATGTTAGGTTGTTCCGGCATTAAGGGATTAGAGGAATCAGGTTTTTCCAAAGTAGGGGTTTTAAGTATTGAATCATCTTCTTTATCAACCTCCTTATCTGAGGACTCTTTAGAACTTGACTCCCTTAAAGGTAAAGGAGGTGGTGAATCTAGAACTATTGGAGTTATTGGTGTTGGTTTACCCTTCACTGATTTCTCTCTCACTTTTGGTAGTTGAAAATCACTATTGGAACTGTCTGCTTGTTCACTTTCTATAATAGCTTTCTTAGCTTGTGCTCGAGTTATAAAGACATCAGATGGTTCAGATACTACTAAGTAATTCACATTTCGGGAATTATTAGACTGAGGTCCTTCCTGAATTTGGACTTGTTTCCTTTGAGGATAGCTTCTATTGGAGGGAGGAAACTCTGTTATAATGGCTGTACATACTGTGGAAATGTGACCTGATTGCCCACATCTTCCACACAAAGGTACATAGTCCTCTGGTTTCCTAGTATTAGGGCAGTCTCTCGCATAATGCCCTAACTCTCCACATCTATAACATGTTAAGATTTTACCCTTCTCAGGTGGTCCATATTGATGAGTGTTAGGATTAGTTGGTGGTCCATTCCAAATAGGGTACTTATTATATTCGTCGTTCCATCTAGGTCGGCCATCTCCTGGCACATAAGGTGGTCCCTTATTTGGCCTTGTAAATGGACGCTTAGACGTAACACGATAAGGTGTTTTAGGTGGCGGTGGTTGTTCATTAACTAACGCCACCACTCCTTTAACTTCCTTGATATTTCTACAAGTGGTTATATTATGACCTTTAGCCCCACAATAAGTGCAACGAAGGTTAATGGTGCTTCCTATTGGGGAAGTACACTCATTGGATAAATGCCCATGACCCTTGCAATTACTACACCAAATGTTGGTTCTTTGGTTACTAGGTTTAGGACGTTTATTCTTACCCTCGGCAAGTTGCACTGACAATTCCTTAAGTTGCTTTTGCAATGCTTGTATTTGGGACTCTTCCTCAGTTACTGGCACTAAAGCAAGTTGATCTTGACGTTCTAAGGGAGCTCTCATAACTAAAGGAGTAGGATTAACTATGGGTTTAGGATAATAGTCTCTACCCCTACTATCCATCCCAGGTTGACTTACTATAGGTGGAGGATAACTTAAAGGAAGCATATAAGGGTTATGGTATGAAGATGTTTTATTTTGATTCAACATGTTTGACCTTTGCATGGCTTCTTCCCAAGTACGTGCAGCTTCATAAGCTGCCGTTAAGGTCTGAGGATCAGAAAGTTTTACTTGATAAATGCACATGGGATCTAATAGGCCTCTTATAAAAGTATTGGTTATCCACATATTTGGAAGTCCATGATTATGCCATTTACGAAGTAAAGTCTTAAGTTGGGTATAATAACTTGCTATACTCTCATCAGGGTACATTTGAGAACCTTGTAGTTGGTCTTGTAAAGCATTATGATATGCTTTAGGTCTAAAGTAATTAAGGAAAGCATTCCTTAAGTCATCCCAATCCTGGGGTCTAGGGTTTAAGGAAGCATACCATCTTTGAGCTTCCCCTAACAAATTTCCTGGAAAACTTGTTGCCCACTTTCGCTCAGGTAAGTCATTTGCTATAGCTACTACTTGGAACCTTTCTAAGTAAGCATCAGGATCTTCACCAGGCTCACCATAAAAAATAGGGAATGGAGCAATATTCATCATTCTAGGTTGTGCCATTCTATATGAATAAGTTATGGGAGTTGGAAGTGGTGGAGGAGGAGGTGGTGGTGGTGGTGGTGGTTGAGGTGGTAGTGGTGGTGGTAGTGGTGGTTGAGGGTAACGCCTTAACCTCTAAAAATCCATGGTGTTTTTGGAGCTCTAAAACTTCAAAACTGCGATTTTCTACCTCTATGCACTCCCGGGAGTATGTACCAAATTTTTTTATTTATTTAAAACTTTCAACCGTAAGATCCTCTACATAAGCCTATTTCAAGTTACCTTCCAAAAAATTAACCGTTGGATGTTTATCATTTGCATGATCGTAACATCCAAAGTTTGTTCAAAAGTTTTTTTAGGCCTTGCTTAAGAGGCATTGTCTTCATGGTGCAAAGGAGGAGTTGAAGATTTTTACATCAAACATCATGGTCATATTTTTTTCCATGTAGCTAATCAAGTTGGGTACCTCCATGAAAAATTTGAGAGACTCATTCATCTTTTTATACCTTCATTAAAATCATTTTCTATAAGCAGATCTGAAAACAACGACATAGTAAAACATGCATGACGTTACATATATTTGGTTTTAGAAAAATCTAAACAGTGGTAAGGTCCCTTTATGGTTTTGTGATTTTTGAAAGAAATTATTTTTGAAAAATTCCAAAATCTCAAATTTTGGTAAATTTTGAAAGAATTAATTCAAAAATTTTGATGCTTGTTATCGTAATTTTTGGAGGCTGCCCTTGTAAAAATGGTAAACTTTTTCATGGGGGTCTCTTTGGAATTTGAGTAGTGCTTTGGTTATGAACATGTTTCAAGAAAAAAAATCTTAAAAAAACCTAATTTCAAAGTGCCCGCCCGAAACTTTAAACCTAAAATTTCTAGATGAAGGTATTAAAATTGGAATCTGGCTTTGCAAATTTTACCACATACACTTTGCAGTATAATGAGTCTCTATTAAAAATCTTAGGCGAAAATATTAATTTAAACCCCTTCATCTAAGCTGCCCGAAATAGCAAAAAGCCATTTTGGTGGCTGTGGTCGTTTAGGGGTTAAAGGTTCGTCCTCACTCTCACTTGACTCACTACTTTCACTACTACTACTCTCTGATGGACTCTCTGAAGGATGTCCCCAATGACTTATGTCTTCATTATTCCACCCACTTGGTTGATCATAAGGATTAGTAAAAGGTTGTATAGTTGGAAGGGAATCTGGTAAAGAAAGTTGATAAGTTAATTCTTTATCTACCCATCTCCTTCCAATGCCTTCAAATGAAACTTCTGGTATGAAATTACTAATAGGGGTACTTGTTTCTACTTCAGTAATATCTTCAATGTCATTAACCCAACTTTCTAATCCTGTAACAAAGGTTTGTACAACCTCATCTAAATAAATTATAGGTGTTTCAAAGTCAAGTTGATTATCAATGGAAAATTCGGGTGGATTAGATGATTCTCCAACCTCGGTTACAGATGGGCCCTTAAAAGGACTTCCTAAGTCTGAAGAGGAAGGTGAGATAGGTTCTTCTACCTTCTTATCCTTTTCAAGCTTAGTTCTAATTGGATTAACTTCACTTGAAGATCCCCAAGTTAATCTTCTAAAGGCAGGTGATTGACAACAATTATAACGTGACTTTCCCTTTTCTACTAAATCCTCGTCATGTAATTCTAATTCTTCCTTTAAAGGATCATTTTGTTGTTCCTTTAAAGAAGGTTCATTTAAAATTACTTCTTGACTTTCACCTGACTCAGTTGAATTATCAGGATTCAAGTTGGATGGATTAGATTCGTCTTTACTTATAGGAGAAGGGGTTGAGTTATAAACAGGGTTTGCAGTTACTAAGGTTATGACTTGTTTTTCTTTTCTTTCTAACCTTCTTTTAAGACGTTCATTTCTTGCAATATTCTGTTGCTCTCTCAATTCCTTCTCTTTCCCAGACATTGGTGAATGCCATTTAGACTTTAAGCATTGAAGCTTAAATCTCAATGAATTCTTGTCCCCAATTTTAACACAAAAAAAGAAAACTTAAGATCTCACTATTTTTGTCATACACTTCACCTTTTTCAAAGCTTCTTTTTTCCATAGAATAAAGCCTAACTCCTATTGGTCTCAAACCAAGAAATTATCCAAGTGTTTAAAGTAAAGGGTTCTACTTCAAATATCTCTTCCATTTCTTCTTCCTGAAAATTCCTTGGATAATTATACTCACTAATCAATTGCTCTATTAAAGAATTCTTTTCAGAATCAACTTCACCTTCTTTACTAATTTGATCTATCTCCTTAGCTAAAAGATGAATTAGAGCTTCTTCATTTCTTTGTACACCCTCGTATATTATCAACAGTCGTCTTAACCTTACCAATTGTTCAATAATAGGCTCATTAGGACTTACCATGTTTTAAAGACATAGCAATCCAAATGAAACTGAAATTGGACAATTTGAATCTTTAACTAGGAAATCCGGGATTAAGACTTGACTATCTAATTTTTGAGGCCCATACTTAAAGACATAAGTTTTTAAATCTATCTTATACCCATTCCATGCTCCACACCCTCTAGAGATTAAAGGTGAGGTTATATTTTTTAACCTTCCGTATTGGGCAAACAAAAAGTGTAGATTGCTTTGCAAAAATAATTCCCCTTTAAAAACTATCAAAGCGTTAAACCTCTTGCCACTATCCCAAATTTTTGATAGTATTATCCTTTTGATATCAATAGGTAATTGATCAAATTTACTTTGTAGGTTTAAGTCAAATCTGGAATGTGATCCACAAATTTGATATCCTTGCCCAAAATACGCACCTCTATAAACTCTATATAAGGCTGCAAACAAATAGGAATCTTCAAAGAATAGATTTACGTTTTCTTGGTTTACTTCCCAAGGAAATATTGACATAATTTCCTTACATCATCTATTGATTGTTAATCTCAACATTCACAATCAATACTCCACTTACTACTAGATAAGTTAGCTTTAAAGGAATTCACATATATGATGTTTCTTAAGTTCTATTGCCTTAAGAACCATATATGCCTAGGCTTTAAGACCAAGAATCCTCTGCTAATACTTAAGACATTATTTCTTAAAGAATTCTTACACTACTCTATAGACACCTTATGACGGAACCCTCCCCAGCATGGTCGCCAAAAAAATGTGAGGTGGAAATTCGCTAAACAACACCCAAGCCCAATAATATCTAGATTCGTTCTACGGGAGGGTCAAGTTCGTCTAAGTTTGGTGTATGTCTAAGGTTGAGTAGGTAGATGAAGGTTTTTAAGGGAAAATGTCTTAAGGATAACTCTTATCTTTGAGTTTGTGTGGCATTCTGCCAATTAGGTCTTAAGGTACCAACCCCAAGAAATCATACTAAGCCTTAAGCTTCAAGTGATACAAGTCTACGGTCCTTGACCATTTAAGTAGACTTTATCATTGCCATTTTGGCTAGGGAGTTCCTCCATATAATTTCCTTCTTTACTTCTTATCTATTCATCAAACAACTTGAATTATCAACACACAACTTACCTCAAGCAAAGATGATACTTCAATCTCCTTTACTCCAAGCCATTCCTTCTTTAACTTAAGAAAACACACTTAAGTTAGTAAATAATGTATTGATGATACAATTGAATTAAAGCTTCTATCACAATTGAATTACATGAATGCTTTATACAAACATTAATTCAATATTCAATGCTTTTATCTTATTCAATTTACACAATATAAGAATTTACTCAATTCTCATCACAAATCTTTAATTCCTTCACACATTAAGTACTTCTTGACTTCCAATTTCAACTCAAGTACTTAAAATTACTCTTTCAACTTCCAATCTTATTACAATTCAATAATTTGCCAACACTCTTTAAGCAATTAAGGTAATTCCTTAATTCTCATAAAGTACTATTTAATTTTTAAGTAATACAATGCTACAACATTACTTCTCTCAAGTCAATGTTCCAAGCATTTAACTCACAACACACACATTCATCATTTTCTACACAATTCCTTATACAATCTTTAAAGAATTCACTCATTCTTTTATTACAAAGACTAGCTCCAAGCTAGGACACACATAATTCACAATGTGGTGATTCTCCACTTTGGAGAAGATGGTGATATACTTGAATCCTTAAGGGGTGCACCCTTTCCCAATGGGTGTGCCTTTAAGGTAACATCTATTCTTAAGGTCGTGACTCTCTATAAAGGTGCACTCCTTAACATCTCTTAGCTAGGGGTGTGTCTCTTACTACATTCACACTTAACCTTTCTCCTTAAGGTTTATTCTTTAACTATTTGCTTATTCTAATGTGAACTAGGTTTCTTTTAAGACCTTTTCACATTCTAATAATTCTATCCTACTTAAAGCACTTGATTTCTTATTTTTTAAAGTTTCTATTGCTCTTTTTTCTTATTTTAAAGAATTTGGGCTTAAATCTAAAAAGTAGCTCTACAAGCACTGACACGAGGGTTGGAAACCGGACAGGTGCAGTTCGATGCCCTTGCAGCGGAGAAGTTTTTGCTCAAGCAGGGGAAGAGTGCTTCTAATTTCTGCCCCCAGCCAATGGTGTATGGACGAGGAGATCCGACTACACTAGAGATGGGTGATACCGTTGAGAGCCAGTTCATAAAGATTACTGCTTGTTGCTTGTGCGATTTTCCATTTCCTCATAATGATATAGTAGTATCTTCATGTAAGCATCTGTACCATCCCTAGTGTGCTTCGGTGTTGTATGTGCGAAGTTGCAAATGTGTGGCAGTAAGGTGTCGAGAGTTATCTCACCCGGATTGGCATCGGAGCTTTGGTTGGGGAGAGCCATCTCCAGAGCTATTGGAAAGGGCGATGATGTTGGGGTCAGCCGAGGAAAGGAGGAGATTACTGCAGGAGAGAACAGACGAAGCTAAGGCCAAGGCGCCCTCGGATGGTAAGTTTACGTGAATTTTGCATTCTTTGTTGCAGTGCAATTTCAGAGCGGAATTCTTTGCGTTCTAGATTCCAAGTTCCTTTGCGGTATTGAGAGTATTTGCTGTCCCCAAAGTTCCATGGCTATGGTCTCGGATAATTTCAGTATGTAGTCTAGGCTTGACGTGAGGTACACAGTGTACCTTAGATATTGAAAGAGGTAGCAAAGCAAGGTGTCTATTTTGTAGGAAATATGGGGAGCGTAGGTATTGTACCTTCTCCCTACTGCTTCTGTATCCTCTTATGTGCATTTCAGACTGCGGGTAATTTAGTAAAGTCTGAGTTGTGAAAGTTCGAGGGCAGATGTATGATTAGTACATTGTTGGCTTCAAAGAGTTTTGTTGTTGTAGTGAGCACCCAATAGAAAATGTAGAATGTGTACTTAAATTGCAATGGAAGAGTAAAGGGGTGAATAGAATGTCTACAGTATGTGACCATGAGATGTCTTAGTGTACTATGCTAAGAGAAAGTGTATTCGATGCATGTACTTCAAAGTGATGCACAAAGTAGTGTACATTGCAAAACACGTTTCGGTTTAGGGTAGATACTACAGTTTTGTCTTTGTACAGAGTATGCAATATTTAGGTACATGCAACCAAGTAGTGAAAGTACTTTATGTAGTCCAGATTCAAGGTTTGGGTTAAAAATGTACTAACTTCTATTGTACGCAGTGAGCACTATACTAGACGGACCTACAACAGGTATAGTATGGTATTCTATCCCATTTGTACTCTAAGTCCTATAGGTTTCTCACTAATCCAGTGGTGTTTAGGGAGTACACTAAGTACTCTTGATTAGTACAGCCGCTCAATTAGTGTAGTTCTTATAGGTAGTCATAATACTAGTTCATCAGTACATCCTATATAGAATTGTATTTTTAGTACATTGTTTACAAAATCACCAATGTCTAATGTTATGTGTTATGGCAGGCTCAAGCTTAAGGTTCGCACCACCTGTTTCAGCAGTCAACACCTCAGTTTGCTTTGTGGAGGGAGAGACAAGTCAGGGAGATTGCTTCATACGGGATGATGAAGGTTATGTGGAGGCACCGACTCTTATGGCAAAGGCCGAGACCCGGGGACTATGGGGAGAGATAAGTGTAGGGAAGCCGCTTCAACCTCTGGTGATGGCTTGCTTGACGGGTGGAAATCCCTTGAAGGGCAAAGAACCTGATCTGGATTGTGGGGATGAATCTTCGGAGGATGAAGAAGAAATCAAGATGTCTCCTCTGTATTCCAGCTCGGGCACAAGTATTGAAGGGGAATCCGACTCAGACGGCACTTCATCCGACCAGGGTAAGGAAGATGGTGAGGAAGGGGAGCCCGAAGATGGTGATCATTGTGTCCAGACTCAGGAGATTTCACTATCAGCTCTGCCTAAGGACACTCCAGCAACACCATCTGCGGGAGATGGCATAGAGTGGAGAGGACGGCCAAAGGATATCAGTGCAACAGGAGGGGGCGGCAATCTAGGGGTTCAAGGCGGCGGTCCAGCGGGTGAAGGCAGTCCAACAGTAGGAGGCGGCAGTCCAACAGCAGGAGGCGGTAGTCCAGTGGGAGAAAGAGCACTTGCAGGAGGAGGCGGAAGGCCAGTGGTAGGAGGCGGCGTTCCAGCGGGAGAAGAACGTCCGGCGGGAGTTGATGATCCAGCGGCAAGAGGAGGCGGCGGCAAAGGGGGAGGAGTCAAGGGTCCCTCGGGAGGGGGCGGCAGTCCAGCGGGAGGAGTTAGTGGTCCAGCGGAAGGGGGCGGCAGCCCAGCGGGAGGAGGCGTACGTGAGGGTGTGGCATCGAAGGAAGGGTCCCTTGGGCGGGAAGAATTGATACGGCAGCCGAGAGATGGTGAGAAGGACAAGGACAAGGCCAGGGAGCCTTCGCCCCAGGCTCTCTAGAGCGTCCCAGCAAGACTAGGATCGTAGTGCTTGCCAGGACGGAAAGCAAAGGGAGCAAAGGAAGGGGAGCCTATAGCAAAGGGCGGGGAGACCGCGGCAAAGGGGAGGGACCCCACAACGAAGGAAAGGGAGCTGGCAGCAAAGGAAGGAGAGCCCGCAGCGAAGGGAGGGGAGCCCACGGCAAAGGGGAGGGAGCCCACAGCAAAGGAAGGAGGGCCCGCATTGAAGGGAGGGGAGCCTGCGGCAAAGGAGAGGGAGCCCAAATTGAAGGAAGCGGAGCTGGCTGTGAAGGAAGGAGGGCCCGCAGTAGAGGAAGGAGGGCCCGCAGCAAAGGAAGGGGGGCCCGCGGCTAAAGAAGGGTCGCCCGCAGCAAAGGGAGCGAAGTAGATAGTGGAGAGTCCGAGATTGCCCTTCAAGCTGAGGGCAAAGAGGCAGCGAGGTTCAAGCGTGTCCGACGACACAACACCTTTGAATCACACTGCACTAGAGAACATCTACTCGGCTGAGAAGACCACCTTTAAAGAACTGAGTGAGATTGCTGGTGTTAGTGGTAGCCCGGCAATTGCAGAGGGGCAGGTGCGAACGAGAGCACGCACTGCAAAGGAGGCGGAGCACGCATCAGAAGAATCCCCTTCTTCGACAAAGGGTAACTCTAAACGAGGAGAGAAGGAGAAGGGTGGTAAGGTAGGTGGCGCTATCTCAGTGAAAAGACGGCGAGGCCACACATAGAATGAGTGTTGAAGTGCGGACTGTTTTCACATTTCATTATTTTTGATTTTTTTTG
This sequence comes from Ceratodon purpureus, assembly GCA_014871385.1. Taxonomy (NCBI): domain Eukaryota; kingdom Viridiplantae; phylum Streptophyta; class Bryopsida; order Pseudoditrichales; family Ditrichaceae; genus Ceratodon; species Ceratodon purpureus. Next base: position 61,798,703 of record CM026426.1, on the reverse strand, counting down.
TTGTTGCTATATCATCTATTGACCTGCGCTAGCATGCTTGGATAGAATGGTTCTGCAGTTACTATACCTCATCTATGAGGCCCTCTAACAAGAATTGTTCACGGCTGAGATGCAATTTTTTTCCCTTGGCGTTGTTTTTTTTCCTTTGCGTTTTCTCCTTGTTAAATTATTTGATCATTTTCCTTAATGAATAACTGTATAGTAGGTTCTTGGTTGCTCCGCCTGAGGTGTTTTCTTGGTATTCATTTTTTTTGCATCTTGACTTGTGGAAGGTGGTCTGGTGGGATGTGATTCAACCAGGCCGACAGTTGGTATAATCCTGAAGATTTGTCTAATGGGCTCAAGAGGGTGCCTATCCTTGTTGGTCAGTCTGATCTAACTATCCGTTATTTTCAGTATGTGAACTCTAGTGTACCCTATGATCAGGCCGGGGTACCTACTACCCTAGGGAGTTTCCGCCCCGAGGACTACTGCTTGTGTTCCTCGGAATGTCTCCGTGGAAGTGGTACATGTGCATGTCAAGCGCAGTCCCTAGGTGGAGTCGGCTACAGCGATGGAGGAATTTTAGAAGATATGGCTCTTAATCAATTCAACAACACCGATGCTAACTACTATAAGCCGGATTCACGGTGTTTAAGTGGAAATGAAGTTTGTGAGGGTCATGTGCCTCGTCCATTTGTTAAGGAGTGCAATGTTAAGTGTAGGTGTCGTGGTGATTGTGGCAATCGTGTTGTTTAGCCGAGGATGAAGTATCGAGTAGAGGTTTTTCGTACACAGCCCTTACGGGATGGGGGATTCGGACATGTGAGCTTATACCTAGAGGTGCGATTGTTTTTGAGTTGATGGGAGAGATTTTAACTAATGCTGAGCAAATGTTTAGAAACTCGGGGGTAGAAGGGGGTCAGTCCTATAGCTTGCAACTTGATGCTGATTGGGCCACATAGCGGAATTTGGACGACAACAGTGTTTTGTGCTTGGACTCTACTCGATTTGGGAATGTTGCCAGATTTTTGAACCACAGGTTAGAGTCTAATTCCATTATCTATACATCGGCCGCCCCTTCCTTGTGACCAGTCCGTTGTGCCCTGCCAGTGGACCTTTTGTACTACAGGTGTGAAGATTCTAACCTAGTGGACATTCCAGTGTCAATAGAGAGTGTTGATCGCTGATATTACCATGTGGCATTCTTCTCTAATCGTATCATATATATCCTGGAGAGGAACTAACTTGGGATTATGGCACTGATTTTTGTAAAGACGATCCAGATTTGCCTAATTTTACTTGTAAATGTAAGAGTACTAAGTGTAGAGACAATACAGTACCACTTGTAGTTCGAAGGCCACCCCGTACACCACGTAGGAGAAGATGACTTCAGCATTTTGTCATATGTTTACTTTGTTAAGCATGCACACATTTACACTTTCTTCTCTATTTTTTCATGCGGCTGCCCTTAGTGCATGTATAACCGGAATTATTTTCAGGTCACAATTATCCTATGTACTATTTGTAGGGCTGAATATAAACTTGACTGAAACTTCATACATTTTTTTGATATATCATACTTACTACCAGCTTACTGCAAAATCTTTTAGCACTTGAGGAACTAGCATTCATCTAGAACAAACATAACACACTTGAGTTAAATAAGAAAGAATTTAAGTTGAGTTTATAAACTAAGGCAATAATTTGAGGTAGGGAATCAATATTCTAGGTCCTAAAAGTACTTTTGATGGTACTGTTTGAGTAGTATTAGTACTTGTCTAAACACCAACCAACACCAACCAACACCAACCATGTCACTGCTGTCCTCAGATGTGTACTCTTGAAGTACCGCTATCCGGTGCTCCTTGTAAAGGGCCCAAAACAAAAAGAAAAAAAACTACAGTTCCTAGTATCCAGCAAAATGTAGAACTATGATCGTCCAACCTGACTCGAAAAGAAAAAAGAAATATGGAATGGGTGATACTACATAAATTATAAGAAGAAGATTATAAAGAATAAAAAAAAAGGGATAGCAGGTTCTCTTAATCACAGACTACTATGCCAGACAGTAGATGACTGAAGCAAAAAAAAGAGGGAGCACTTGGATAGCGGGACATCTCTAGAGCTCACTTTCAGTCAGACATATTCCATAGCATTTGTTTGACTTGTATCATCACGGGACCAGTACTTCTTAAACCAACGTCAAATGAGAAACAATTATGAACCAACTTGTACAAAGTGTACAAAGTGTACCAAATTGTACTTACTCTGCATTGAACGCCCACCACTCTCGCAAGGCATCTTCACATATCCTTTGCGTTTCACTGGAGATCTTGTATACAGGATTACCCTTTGCCCTGTGTGTAGCAAGAACCATCCAAGATTTGCAAGCTCTAACTAGATGGGCATTGATATGTGCATCAACTGCTTTGTCACACAATACATATGTCTTCTCTCCACGACCATACTTCTTGTAATATTTTGCCCTGATCACAAAGTCTCCAGCCCTGAATACGCCCCTCCATGGGCAAGTCATGGGTTCTATTAAGACAAACTTCTTGGCTTGACACTGTAGAATGTAGAATTCTACACCGTCTTCGATCTCTTCCTCCGCTGGAATCATGAAGTTGTCACCAATGTCCACCAAGTCTTCCACCTCTTCTGAAATGCCGTCATACACCCAGTTTATTTCCTCGTCAATTTCTTCAATTTGATGAGCCACAGCACTTGCACTCAATGGAGAGAGCCTCTGGACCTTCCACTCCTGCACATGTGACAAGTTCTCACACTCAGTCCAATCACAGTCTATGCAAGGATTACAGAAGCAAGACAACTCACAAGTTCTAAGCATGGTAGGATCAGTCATAGAAAAGCCCATGATTGAGTAGAGACTCTTCGAGCCTGGCAGAGTGTTACACTTTACACTCTTGTCACTATGATCAACTTCTGTATTGCCAATCAACCAGAATACTCGAGATAGAGGAGCAATTATGGTATTAGCATATGAGCTGGGAACACGCTCTGTATACTTCTCCTCTAAGAACTCCACAACTTGAGATGCATTCTGTAAGGGCCTCAAGGGATTCTGAATTTGTTCAGCAGCAAGCGCCCTCTACACCACAGCCCCTGCCCCATCCCATTCTCCCTTCCCGTGAGCCGATTCAAAATAGTTCCATCGCATCTTACAACCACCGGTGAGCGCAGGGTACCGAGCAACAAAATACATAGTTGTTGCACACTTAAACTGGGCACTACATCCGTCACTGTACACCCAGTGCTCCTCCGGAGTCAACCCCGAATCTCTCAGCCAATCCCAATGCAACAGCAAACAGTGCTGCACACATGCTGAGTCGTGTGCCTTGTCGTCGGATATATAGAAGTGGGTTTGCTTCATGGTCTGCTCGCCTTCCTTCCAGATCATAATGTGCACAAAGATGGTCACACTTGTACTCAAGTAGTACAAGCTCTGGATCTCGTTTTGGATAACAAAAGTATAGTTCTCCGCATAGTCAATATGCGATATGACAACTCCCTCAGGCACGTTCTTCATCATCAGTTGGCACTGCTCATCCTGCCATTGTGCTTTGAAGTTGTAGGTGATGAAAGTCGTTATGGTTTTCTCCATGTATGAAAGGAATTCGTGGGCAGCTGTCTCTCTGATAGCCTCCCGCAACCGTTTCTTCACCTTTCTAGTCCGTGCATCCACTCCCACCTGGTAGTACTCAAAACACTTCCATTTCACAAGAGCCGTATTAGGAGCAGACAACTCTAGAGGAAGGAGATGGAACCACACTCAAAACAGTCGCCCATAAGGCACTCAAGTCTATGCCACACATCATATTCTCCTTTTGGACACACACATGACTCCCACATCAATGTTATAACACCATATTCGTTATTTTGGGAGATATTCTTGAATTTGGGAAATCAGCGTGTAGAGAAATGGCCACATTCGTCCCCTCCCATTTACTTCAATCTTGCGGAAATCAATATTGAATCATTAAAAACACCTTAAAGGAACAATGAGGTCCATGTCATTTAGGTCGAGTGGACCTAAATGCACGAACATACAGGAGAAAACTTAGTAATGTTCATTGATTCATTAAAAACATGTTTATAGAGAGATGATAATTAAGTCATTTAGGTTGATCACACCTAAACGCAATATAAACAAGGAAAAAGAATATACCACGTCCCTTGTAATTTTAGTAGTAACTATTCGTTACCTTTCCAAACCAAGGTTTCAATAAAAGGCAATGTCCAATCACATAAATTACATTCGGAAATTTGAATAACACAAAAAGTGTGCAAGACAATGAGGCAAAAATAGCAGACGAGAAAATTTGACAAACAGATCAATCGTATTATTCAAAACATAATTACATTGAAATAACACAGAGGACTCTTATAATCGTCTATATTGTCTGCGCCATTGCTATACAGTACATAGTATCCTCTATATGGTTATGGAGTCCCTCCGTTAGCCTCAATTCTTGACTTGACAAATTCCCTTTGGCGCTGACGTGTCCACGACATTCCCTCAACCTGCATCATTGGACTATCAAGAAGACGTTGCCACTTCTGCCTACGCCTGTCACCGATGCTTGACTCAGGCAGAGAGTGGCGACGGGTACTGGATGGTTTAGAGTGGGAATTGGCGGACTTCCTTGCCCTGGATCCAGTAGTTGTTGATCGTAGCCTCGGCATCTGCAAAGGGGATAAATTAGCATTGGGAAGAGATTTCGGTTTAGGTCGAATCGACCTAAATTGCTGAGTGCAAGTGTAAAGGTCGAACGGACCTTGAACGAGGAGGCCTACATAAGCTAGAACCAGACCTAGATGAAAGTATAAAAATATCAATCATTTTAGGTGGCCTCGAGCTAAAATAAGGACATCAGAATGAAACATCATGAAAGAAACTTACAAGAATGAAACATCAGAAAGGAATGAAAAGCGAATACTGAGGAATGAAAACCAACCTTTGCCGGTGGTGGTGACGGCATGTCCTCCACATTGTTATAAAGGGCACGCTTTGTAGGGGTAGACCTCTGTCGTTTCGGAGATAGAACCTGCAGTACGGTCCGTGGCCACATAGGAGAAGGGGATTTGAGGGTCGTGGGAACGGACAGGTTAACCGGGCTGTCCACAACCCCTTCGTCGACAGCCATAGTTGAGTAGTCCATCGTGGACTGCGCTATTGCAACGGATTGCAACAGAAGCCCTCTGCTACGTAGAGAGGGCCCGCAGCCATAAGCATAATTCAAAGAATCCACAGAGGCTCGACATGCATTATCCTGCAATACACTAAGCGAATAGAAACATACATCCACCAATAATTCAGCAATGGATAAGGGTTCGTCGCAAGGGGCAGAGTAGATCAAGAAAGAAATATGAACTTCGTATTACAAAAGGAGTAGTCTGGATACAAAGATTACGCAAGTGGTTAAGATGTACAACATACTAATCGCTGCGCGGCAGTTCAGAAATGTCTATTAACAAAGTAGAGAACCGAAACCATGCCAAATTATGGTCTACGACTAATTGCCTCGTTAATCTTAGCGTACTGTTCACAGGTAGAACGGTCATCATAATACATTTTCTTCCCGATCGGACGCTCGGCCCTGAATCTAGCGATTGTCCCCACAAAGTGGTGTAGGTCTACAAGATATGGCAAAAGTTTCTTCAACAAAAAACAATCATCTGCGGCATCGGCATTCTGGTTGTTCCAAGTGGAGAGTAAAAGGACATTGTAAGAATTATTCTGACAGTGCTTGATCGGGCTGTCGTCGATAAAAATGGTGTTGGCTTCGGAATATAGGCCACCAAATTTACGAAAGAGACCATCAGACATCGGCTTAAGGAAGATGTCCTTCTGAGTCCCGGGTTCCTTCATATATACGGGACTACCTCAAAAATCTACGCCCATAGGAACTCTCTGACAGTCCTCTTGACCTAGAATTCTGAGCGGATAGACAGGACGAATAGGACCGAACAGATAGTCGCAGATCATTTTTGTCGTCGAAGTCTTCATCGAACTCCAGACGGTTATGGTTGCGAACGTTGACAACCGACGAAGGAAATCAGCGCAATTGGGCCTGATACAAACAAGCTTGGGGCCCTCGACTGCTGGCTTGGACGCTGAGTGGATGCTAAGGTCATGGCTAACGAATGATTGTCCAGGCCAATTAGGAGTACTGGAGCAGAGTATTCCATTGAGGTCGAGGACAACGTTCCACCAACCACTCTGAGGTCGCGTCGGGACAGGACTCAATTCTTCACTAGAACTTACGTCACATCCAGATGCCTGGCGCACCTGGAGAGGAAATACCGATGACAGATGGACATTACTATATTATACTAGGATGAAGTTATACGAATGATACAATGAGGACAGTTGCAAGGCAAGTCATTACCCAAGGAAACAGTGCAACGAGATATAATGATGGATGAAATACCTGAACATCCTCGGCTTGACCTTCTACAACATCCCGATCCTCCACAGGACCCATCGACCCTAATGAATCCTGAGGTTGATCGTCACGAATGACCTCAATGCACGTTGGCAAGGTCAGAGCACACCGGGCCGTGACATCTAAATCCATATTTGTGCGTACAGGCTCGTCCGCAGTTTGGGCCATGACAACATCATCCACGATCCGAAGATCGTCCACTTCCTCATGCACTTCGTGACCTGGGCATTGCAAGAGAACTATTGAATCATCAGAGAGTGATCAATGAAGCTGACATAGAAGGGATTGGTAATAAAATGAACGGTTTAGCTCGGGTCGAGCTAAACAGCCCATTTGTATTAATTACAATCGTTTTGGTACAAAATGCACATTTCAGTGAACTACTCCGGTATTAACACCTCATCTACAAAATTCCGAGTTCAAAAAATCTAAGTTTCGGAGGGACCTGAAGATGTCTCGGGAGCATCTCCCTGAGTCTGATTGTCGGAGGGAGAACGGGGTGGGCTGGGACTAGGGTCACGCATGACCTGGTCGGTGCAATGATGGCTTGGCTCAGGCACTGATGCGGGACTCGGATCCGACATTGGCAATTTTGCACCACTGGTAGGGGAGCCCAAAATCTCAAGTACTCGCGGAAAAGGTGGGTCGCTACCTATGGGCTGGACGTTGGGCAGAACTAGACCCGCATTCGGGAAAATAGGGAGGTTACTGAAGCCTCGCAGAGCCGCCTGCACTGTCGTCTGCACTGTCGCCTGCACAGTCTTCTCTATATCCATTTTCTGCTGTGCCATCTGATCTTGTAATGCTTTATTCCTATCCTTGGACGCCTGTAATTCTGCGAAAAGAGCTTGAACATCCGGAGAGGGAGCGGCTCTCCCCAACAGGGATGCTTGCCGAGCTGTAGGGTTGGGCTTGCAGAAAGTGTCGTGGACCTGCAGGTAGAACTCCATCCTTAACTCGGATGGATACATTGCCTACCTCCTTTCGTTGAACTTCCTGTTGTCCGTGTATAGTGGGTGGTCCGGAGTTGTGTACTTGCTCAGAGGTTCTGGCGTTGACCCATCGTTCTCAAGTACATTATCATCAATGAGAAACAGGAGTTTGACGGGTTCCATCGCGATTTTGCTCTTTGGGGGGTGTCTGCCGAGTCGCTCGTTAGGAGCGGGTAAATACTCAGAATGGACTCTTCTACGACCACTCAAGGTGTTTCGCTCCACCCAAGTGAGCACCTCGGCGAAGTCCTCATCGTCTCCGCAAATAAGAAGCCAGTGGCGAACATCGTTAAATTGGGGCTGCCCATACTCATCGATCATATTGAAAAACTCCATGAAGAAGGGGTTCTCCAAAGTGTAGTTATGCCTCGTCTTGTAGGTTGGGAGGAACCGGAAGTCGATGATTCCGAATGTGAGTGCGCCGCCCGCCAACCTCCATATATCCGAGGGCCAAGATCCGAAGGCGAGTCGAGGCTCCCTGATGAATGGGAGGAACCACATCTCAGCTGAAGGACACTGAAACGCATGTCGAACCTTCAGGAAGGTTTTAAAGAACTCAACCGCATATAGGGAGAGATCCTTGGCCGACTTGTTGCGGAACTGTGTAGCTCTGGAGTTAGTCCAGTACGAGTCTGGAATACTCCAATCAAGCAGAACGTGCTTCGACTCCTTGGAGACATAGTAAGTCTTCTTGAAATGCTTCCAAGCGGGTACATCAAAGCCGTCTCTTTTGAATAGATGGAGCGTTGGATTAATATTGTTGAACTCCGCTTGAGCTACAGCCTTACGTTTTCTCCGCTCCGCCCACTCCTTGACCGAGTAGCAGTCCTCCAATACACTCGTATTCTGCTTGATGGTAACCTTCGGATATGTGTACTTGCGATTGGGCCCAGACTTATGCAGGATGTGCTTACAGAGCTTCTGGTGATCTGCCTCTGTCAAGTTCCCGAGCCATTTGAAGAACTCCCTCGGAAGCGTCCCATCCTTGTCCAGAACGAACCCCTTCTTCTCATAGAATTTCTTATGAGGAGCTTCGGTGTCGGGATCAATGAGTCCACCACATGCCGCAGAGGCGATCACCTCCTTCCACAGGTCCCATGTTTCATCACTGGATGCGATGATAAACAGCTCGTTTGTTAGGGAGATAGTGTTCTTCCCTCCCTTCTTCGCCACCATGGCTTGATGCTTCGCCACATCGATCATTGCGAAGCGCTCCTTGATTGCATTCACAAAGTTCTGCATATGCACAGGAAGAAACCTTAGATGATGCTGTCTCGGAACTACTCTTTAGCTCGACTCGAGCTAAATTGATCGAGATACACCAGAATATTGAAAACAAAGAAGATTATCAATATGTAGCTCGAGTCGAGCTAAACTGCTAATGCTAATGAATCTGTGAACTTACGTCGTACGTCTTCGACGCTGGATTACTTTTTGGACCTGTACTCCTGCGCTCGGCAGCACCAGCGGCAGCATGTTTCTTTTGGGGCTTACCATACTTCACCCACACTTTTCTTGAGGCAATTATATTGCTCGCCCAAGTTGGCTTAAAGGGTGCGAGATGGTTCACCCGATTATAGAATGCTGAGATCTTTCGTAGCTTATGTATATCAAGCGTCCAAACGATGTACGCATCCCACCTCCTGAAGTTCCTCAACAACTCCTCACTGGCGTTATCCTCGATGAAAGATTTGGACGCCGCCACGCTGTGTTTGCCGTTGATGATGTGGAATGTACAGCCCCTTAGATCCTCTTCTTGTTGAGGTCGTGCCTTCGTGCCTGGCATCAGACACAGGGTTTGCTTCTGAGCCCTATCCGGCATGTTGACCAAGTAATTCTTCATCTCCTCCATGCCCCGCTTCTCATATGCACGGATAGTCCAATGGGCCGGTGCGGGCTTGCACCGCGTCACGTCCACACTGAACTTCTTCTGTTGCCCATTCGTTTTGAAGACGAACTCGTCCTGGCAATCAGCGAATAAATTCTGGTAAATTCGATTGGCATTATCGAAGTCCAGGACCTCTCCAACCTTGTTCACCTTTGGAAGTTCCCCGAGAACAGAGTTCAAACTTGTTGCCAAGTCCTCCGCAGATAAGAGCAAGTCCTTCTTGGGCTTTGGCTTGTCGGTTTTCTTCTCGAGGCCTTTCTTCTTCAATGGTGAGAGGGGTGTGCGAGTTTGCAGAAGCGCCCCGGCTTTGTGAAGGAACTATTGCTCTCCCCCTACTGCGTCCGGTATGTTGGCTTCCCATTTGGCTCCCGGTTGCTGTCACTCCAGAAACATCAATATGATATTTTCCAAGGTTCTGCTTCACCTTTGCCTCCGGTGCGCGGAGCGCAAGGGTGCTGACAACATTCCTCAGTTTCCACGCTAGGGATTTCGCCGGGAGAGTTCGTCCATCTTTGGTTGCCCACTTCCTGTCCAGTACTTCTTGCCTCATTGTGGTCACTATCTCGTCGTAACGTGAATTCCACAGACTTTCCATAAAGGAAATGGAGTCGAAGAGGTTCTCTGCTACGGATTTAGGAGATAAAGGGAATAAAATAAAATCAGTAGCATGGAGTGGAAGAAAGTTGGCTTAGAGATAAACAAATCAATCTATATATATTTTACTGTACAGACGACGCAAACAATGCTCTAACATATAATTAGTACTATAAATAACCGTTACAAAGGGCTCTAGGCAATTGATTTGGGAGATAAAGGGAACAAAATAAAATCAATAGCATGGAGTGGAAGGGAGTTACATTAAAGACAATCAAGTCAAAATATGTATTTTATTGTACAAACGACGCAAACCATGCTCTAAAATATAATTACTAATATAATGAACCGTAAGGCAGGGCTCGAGGTAGTTGATTTGGGAGATAAAGAAAGTAAAATAAAATCAATAGCATGGAGTGGAAGAGAGTTGGATTAGAGTGATCAAGTCAATCTATATATATTTTATTGTACATACGATGCAAACAAGGCTCTAACATATAATTAATAATATAAAGAACCCTTAAGAAGAGCTCGAGGCAATTGATTTGGGAGATAAAGGGAATAAAATAGAATCAATGCAATGGAGTGGAAGGGAGTTGGATTAGAGATTATCAAGTCAATCTATATATAATATTGTACAAACGATGCCAACCATGCTCTAACATATAATTAATAATATAAATATCCGTTAGGAAGGGCTCGAGGCAATTGATTTGGGAGATAAAGGGAATAAAATAAAATCAATAGCATGGAGTGCAAGGGAGTTAAATAAGAGATAATCAAGTCAAACTATATATTTTATTGTACAAACGACGCAAACCATGCTCTAAGATATAATTAATAATATAAAGAACCGTAAGAAAGGGCTCGAGGCAATTGATTTGGGAGATAAAGGGAATAAAAGAAAATCAATAGCATGGAGTGGAAGGGAGTTCAATTAGAGATAATCAAGTCAAACTATATATTTTATTGTACAAACGACGCAAACCATGCTTTAACATATAATTAATAATATAAAGAATCGTTTGCAAGGGCTCGAGGCAATTGATTTGGGAGATGAAGCGAATAAAATAAAATCTATAGCATGGAGTGGAAAGGAGTTAAATTAGAGATAATTAAGTCAAACTTAATATTTTATTGTACAAACGACGCAAACCATGCTCTAACATATAATAAATAATATAAAGAACTGTTTGCAAGGGCTCGAGGCAATTGATTTGGTAGATAAAGGGATTAAAATAAAATCAAAAGCATGGAGTGGAAGAGAGTAGGATTAGAGATAATCAAGTCAATCTATATAATTCTATGTACATACCACACAAACAATGCCCTAAGATATAATTAATAATATAAAGAACCCTTAGGAAGGGATCGAGGCAATTGATTTGGGAGATAAAGGGAATAAAATAAAATCAATAGCATGGAGTGGAAGAGAGATGGATTAGAGATAAACAAATCAATCTATATAATCCAATGTACATACGACGCAAACAATGCTCTAACTTATAATTGATAATATAAAGAACCGTTACGAAGGGCTGGAGGCACTTGATTTGGGAGATAAAGGGAATAAAATAAAATCAATAGCATGGAGTGGAAGAGAGTTGGATTAAAGATAATGGAACCAATCTATATAATTTATTGTTCATACGACGCAAATCATGGTCTAACATATAATTAATAAAATAAAGAACCCTTAAGAAGGGCTCGACGCAGTTGATTTGGGAGACAAAGGTAGAAAATAAAATCAGTAGCACGGAGTGGAAGAGAGTTGGATTAGAGATAAACAAATCAATTAATATATTTCAATGTACATAGGTATAAACAATGCTCTAACATATAGTTAATAATATAAATAACCGTTAGGAAGGGCTCGAGGCAATTGATTCGGGAGATAAAGGGAATAAAATAAAATCAATAGTATGGAGTGCAAGGGAGTTGGACTAGAGATAATCAAGTCAAACTATATATTTTATTGTACAAACGATGCAAACCATGCTCTAACATATAATTAATAATATAAAGAATCGTTTGCAAGGGCTCGAGGCAATTGAATTGGGAGATAAAGGGAATAAAATAAAATCAATAGCATGGAGTGCAAGGGGGTTGGATTAGAGATAATCAAGTCAAAGTATATACTTTATTGGGTCCCTCGCTTTGATGTGGAGCTGCTCGCCCTGGGCATGCCAGACTCAGAGGTTCAAGAACTGCGCCACTGCCGCACCGCATTATCCTGGATCCCCCAAAGCCTTTTTCCTTCACAACGCCCAGACACAATTCCTGGTGATTATCTCCATTTCACCCAGCTTCCCAAACACGTGAAGAAAGACCCGGTAACCTACCTCTCACCGTCATACTCAATACTCATCCGCTTTGACTCCCATTACCACCAGATGACGAAGGATGAAGTCCAGAACCTTGCCATGGAGCGCTTTGCACAGATGGACATCCCTCTGACAAATCAATATCGCGAACTTGTAATAGCAATGTTAGCCACCGACAATTCAGAACGAGACCACCACCGCAAGCAACGTCACCGCAGAGACTGGAGCCCTTGAAGACCCCGGCCTCCCTACCTCTACGACCATCATCATCCGAAACCTCCCCAGGCGGGCTTCGAAGACCTTAGTCACCTCCGCCCTACACAAGCTGCTCGGACCCAAAAACGTCGTCACAGTTAGCTATAGCCTTTCACAACATGACCCAGACGACCGACACAACGGAATTGCATTTCTCACCTGCCTCAATGCCCAAGTCTACACCATTTGGTGCCGCAAGAAGGCCATGGAATTCCTAGGGCATTTCATTGATTTTGAGACCCATTTTCACAGCATCTATGGCTCTGCCCCCTCCAAGGCTGCTCGCAAATTGGACGATCTCCCCACTCGCCAGCAGATGGCAGACGCGATTACGGCCATCTCCAACTCGGCTGCCCAACGCCCTGCTACCGGCATGGACCTCAGCATCTCCAAATGTGCTATTACAGGCTGCCCCAACAAATTCCACCTTACACCAATAGCGTTTAAAGCCTTCATCCAAGCCCATAATATAACATACAACAACACCCCACTCCCGGTCCTATCCCAAAACGAACCCTATAAATACCTTGGCCTCCAACTTGTCCCCTCCCTCAAATGGACTCTCCAACGAGACCTTTCCACCAAAAAACTCCTGAAACAACGCCAACAACTCCAACTCTCCCCCGCCACACTCCGTCAGAAAATCAAAATTGTGAACACTGTTCTTCGCCCAGGGGTTGCCTACGGCTTTCATGCCGTCCCCTACTCCCTACTTGATATCCGCAAATTAGACAAAATCATTGTTGCAACCACCAAAACTATCTGTAAACTCCCCCGTAGCACCCCGAACCTTACCACCCAACTTCCCAACAAACTCTTTGGCATTGAAGCATTCTCCTTCACCAATGATTACATCAAATGCATTGGCGAACAACTCCGTGATGCCCTCAACAACCCTGGCCAACTTGGCATCATATACCGAGGCCTCGTTCGTTTTATCATGGCCATACACAAAGGCTCCACAACCCTTGACCCCATTACCACTAGAGCCTGCCTCCACTCTCCAACCACCCGCACCATTCCTCTCCTCCACCAAGCTGAAATACAAATCCATAGTTTTGATGATTCCTTCCCACATTCCATTACACCCCTGGAAGTTTTATGGACCGCCAACAAACACAAACTTCCACCCCCCCAACTCCATGCTAGCAACAAAATACTTCACAAACTATACACAACCGGAATACAACACCTTTCCCACCTCACATCCCCCATAGGAACCACTCTCCTCAACCAAACACAATTTAAAACTAAATACAGCACATGTACACAAATCCAACAAACCGCTTTACTGTGTTGTCAAATCATGTTCTGCCACCCCGCCCCATGCCACTCTCGATGTACCCCCCCTTGCTCTTCTCACCACCTTACCAACTCCCTCCTCCCTGATTTCCACCCTCCTCCCTCCGTACCACCAACCAACGTTCCACCCCCCCCCCCCCTCTCCCCCATCCCCCAATACCTCCCAATTCTATCCCACCCCTTACCCCCAACCCTCCCCCCGTTCTCTCTCCCGCCCGCCTCAAACACCTTCCCCTCACCCACATCCACCACATTACCACCTTCACTCGATTAGACAGAGCCTCGGGCACCAAATACCTCTCTCACAAATATAAATGCTCTTGGACACTCCCCACTCAACACACCTACACCCTCTGGCTCTTGGAAAAACATATTTTCCCCTACACCAACCCCACCCTCACTAACCATAACCTTCTCATTCTACAACAATACTATACCACCCGTCAACACCAGCACTACTCCACTGTCCTCTCCAAACACTTCTTTCACACACAAACCACTGATTCCCGCCACCGCACTCGCCCCAAAAACCTTGCACATGTTCGCATCTCAATCAACGAATGCAATCCTGACACGGATATCCATACCTCTCGCCCCCTCATCATTAAACGTTCCACCGACGCCCACTTGTACGACCATACTGGCAAACACCTCTTGGCCATCCCAATACCTCGACTCGAATGGCTCTGGTCCCAATATCAAACCTTCTTAACCACAAAGATTACTCTCACCCCCCCCCTCTCCAGGATTTTGAATCTGAGGTGGTCCATCTCTACCAACGATACACCAACTACAATCCTAGAGATGACTCCCACAAACAAAGCCAATTCCACATCCACCCTGACATCCTAAGCTATCTCATCTCCACTTTCGGAATAACACACTCATAATTCTCTTCTCCAATCACCTGCCCTCTTCAACTCTCACATTACAACTCCCCTCACCCGAGAGATCAAATCTTTGGCTCCTTAGGCCCTGTCTTCCAACACAAATGGCAAACTGTTGGCCTTGCCCACCCCCACACACCCGAATTAGCCACACAAGCCCTCCATTAGGCCCGCCTTGCTTCCCAGGATGATCCCAACCATTACACCATAATACTTACCCCCGACCTCCAATGGTACACTAACAAAACTCCACTTTCACACCAATACAACGACACCCACGTATTAACCTACCTCCCTGCCGACTCCCTCCCTTATGAAACCCCCCTCCTGCCCAAACACCCCACCAAACCCACCCCCACACCCACCGAACCTTCTGCTTTCCAAATATTATGCGTTCACCGACTCCCCTCCCGCTTCCCACACACCCCTTTTAAAATCCACTTCCGCAATCGCCTAACATCCCTCCTCAAACTCCTCCAACCCCCACCCACCCGCAATCCTCAAATCACCATAAACCCCACCCAAGTCAACTCCACCCCCGCCTGGACAAACGCCCCCAACCCTCCCCTCCTCCCCCCCTCTCCTCCAACCCCACCATGCCCCCTCTTCACAGACATACCACAAAATAAATTCCCCCTTGATAGCTACTTCACAGATGGCGCTTTTACCCCCCCTGAGGACGACGGTAGCGGGGACATTGCTGGCTATGGCATACACAATCCGGCCCGTAACATAAATAAACACTACCGCCTCCCCGGCCTTCAAAACATTCTTCGTGCCGAACTTACCGCTATCCATGACACCCTAATCCTCACCACCCCCCAAACCGAACCCATCTACATCTTCACCGATAGTCTCAACTCCCTTTATCTAATTAGCACACACATCACACAACCTTCCCTCCAAAACAACCACCCTGACAAACTACTCCTCCAATCCATCTTGGCCCTCCTACAACAAAATCCTACACCCACATTTCTCCACAAAGTCCGTGCCCACATGAATATCACCGGTAATGAAAAAGCTGACAGCCTTGCCAAAGCCCGAACACTACTACCACGCCTTGACCAAACAGAACCATTTCACCATGGCCACAGTGCCCCATTCTGGCTCCATCGGGCCATCCCTAAACAAGCTGATCATCCCTTCAAAGACCCCATCCGCAACTTACAAAAATACCTACAGACAGAAGAACTCATTCAACAAAAAGACACCGCCAAAAACCTCACATACATAGACAAATGGCTCAACAACGCCGACATTGACACTACATACTCCAACCACTTCTGGGAAAACCCCGCGATTACAGATTTGCAAATCACTCAATTCCTCAAATTTAGATATGGCCAATACATGGGCAATGCTCGCAAACACCTCTTCTGGCCAACACAACATACATCCATCAACTGCACAATCTGTCCAGCTCAATCTATTGATACTTGGCTCCATTTACTCTTAGCCTGCCCAGAACAAAACATACACCGCCTTCGCATCAAACGCCATAACAATGCCGTTTGGGATATACACAAAATGTTTATGTCTAACACAAAAACCCGATACTATAACCTTATCAACGCTGGCAAACATCACACCCGCACCTCCGAAAACACCGTTCCCGCGTGGCTCCTCCCTTGCACATGCATTTCACAACCTTGCCATTGCCCGGCACGACTCCGCCCTGATATCCTCCTTGTTCTCAATCATCCCCTTGACTCCCCTCCACCTATAGAACCTCACCCCCACCTCACCATCCAATTCATTGAATTCACTTACTGCCATGATCGCTTCCCCCCCGAAAGTATCACTAACAAAACCACCAAATACGCCCCCCTTCTCCAAGCCATCTCCGCTCATGGTTGGAATGTTGCACCCCTACTTGTCCTCACGGCTGGAGCCCGAGGTGCTATTCATGCCAACATCAAAAACACCCTCTCCAAACACCCCCAACTCAAAGTCCATGATGCGCTAATCAACCGAACCCTCAAAGCAATCCATACCAACGCCATCAAATGTTTACACCATATCATCCTCACCAAACGGCGAGTGGAGAACAAACAAACATTACCCACCCTCCCCGATTAAAACCTCCTCTTCCTATCCAACCACACCTCTCCATCCCCCACCCCCACAACTACGTACACTCTATCTTTATATCTATATATATAACAATATATATATATATATATATATATATATATATATATATATATATATATATATATATATATATATATATACATATACATACATATAAAGTTTATATTTACACCCATCTACACATTCATTCTGATCCACATATACCTCCCTCTCCGTTACTCCTATTCCTCCTACCATCTCCGCTCGAATGTCCGTTAGATGAGTCTTAAAGTCTCTGATGTGTCCACAGTGTTCACCTTCGAAAGAAGGCATCAAGGGTAGCCCGCCCCAGCTTGGTCCGAATGACCACTCTGGTAGCACTTCCCCCAACGACCCCTTTATTCAAGCAAACCATGCTCTAACATATAATTATTAATATAAAAAACCGTTACGGAGGGCTCCAGGCACTTGATTTGTGAGATAAAGGGAATAAAATAAAATCAATAGCATGGAGTGGAAGGGAGTTGGATTAGAGATAATCAAGTTAATCTATATAATTCTATGTACATACGACACAAACAATGCCCTAAATATAATTAATAATATAAAGAAACGTTTGTAAGGGCTCGAGGCAATTGATTTGGGAGATAAAGGGAATAAACTAAACTCAATAGCATGGAGTGGAAGAGAGTTGGATTAGAGATAATCAAGTTAATCTATATATGTTCTTTTGTACATACCAAGCAATCAAGGCTCTAACATATAATTAATAATATAGAGAACCCTTAGGAAAGGCTCGAGGCAGTTCATTTAGGAGATAAAGGGAATAAAATAAAATCAATAGCACGGAAAGGAAGAGAGTTGGATTAAAGATAATCAAGTCAATCTACATATTTAATTGTACATACGACACAAACAATGCTCTAACATTGAAATAATAATATATAGAACAGTTACGAAGGGCTTGAGGCAGTTGATTTGGGAGATAAAGGGAATAAAATAATATCAATACCATGGAGGGAAAGAGAGTTGGATTAGAGATAATCAAGTTAATCTATATATTTTATTGTACATACGACACAAACAATGCTCTAACATCTAGATAGTAATATAAAAAACTATTAAGAAGGGCTCGTGGCAGTTGATTTGGGAGATGAAAGGAATAAAATAAAATCATAAGCATGGAGTGGAAGGGAGTCAAATTAAAGATAATCAAGTCAAACTAAATATTTTATCGTACAAAGGAGCAAACCATGCTCTAACATATAATTAATAATATAAAGAACCGTTTGCAAGGGCTCGAGGCAATTGATTTGGAAGATAAAGGAAAGAAAATAAAATCAATTGCGTGGAGTGGAAGAGAGTTGGATTAGAGATAATGAAGTCAACTAATATAATTCTATGTACATACGACATAAAAAATGCTGTAACATATAATTAATAATATAAAGAACCGTTACGAAAGGCTCGAGGCAATTGATTTGGGAGATAAAGGGAATAAAATAAAATCAATAGAATGGAATGGAAAAGAGTTTGATAAGAGATAATCAAATCAATCTATATAATTCTATGTACATACCGCACAAACAATGCAGTAACATATAATTGGTAATGTAAAGAACCGTTACAAAGGGCTCGAGGCAGTTGATTTGGGAGATAAAGGGAATTAAATTAAAATAATAGCATGGAGTCGAAGTGAGTTGGATTAGAGATAAACAAATTAATCTTTATAATTTTATGTACATACAACACAAACAATGCTCTAAGATATAATTAATAATATAAAAAACCGTTACGAAGAGCTGGAGGCAATTGATTTGGGAGATAAAGGGAATAAAATAAAATCAATAGCATGGAGTGCAACGGAGTTGGATAAGAGATAATCAAGTCAATCTATATATTTTATGGAATATACGACACAAACAATGCTCAAAGATATAATTAATAATATAAAGAACCGTCACGAAGGGCTCGAGGCAGTTGATTTGGGAGATAAAGGAAATAAAATCAAATCAATAGCATGGACAGGAAGAGAGTTAGAATATAGATAAACAAATCGATCCATATATTTTATTGAACATACGACACAAATTATGCACTTACATATAAATAATAATATAAAGAACCGTTAACTAGGGCATGAGGCAATGGGTTTGGGAGATATAGGGAATAAAATCAAATCAATAGCATGGAGTTGAAGAGAGTTGGATAAGAGAAAAACAAATCAATCTATATATTTTATTGAACATACGACACAAACAATGCTATAACATATAATTAATAATATAAAGAACCGTTTGAAAGAGCTCGAGGCAATTGATTTGAAAGATAAAGGGAATTAAATAAAATGAATAGCTTGGAGTGGAAGAGAGTTGGATTAGAGATAAACAAACCAATCTATATATTTTATTGAACATACGACACTAATAATGCTCTAACATAAAATTAATAGTATAAAGATTCGTTAAGAAGGGCTCGAGGCGATTGATTTGGGAGATAAAGGGAATAAAATTTAATGAATAGCATGGAGTGGAAGAGAGTTCGAATAGAGATAAACAAATCAATCTGTATAATTCTATGTACATAGGACACAAAGAATGCTTTAACATTAAATTAAAAATGAAAAGAACCCTTACAAAGGGCTCGAGGGAGTTGATTTGGGAGATAAAGGAAATAAAATAAAATCAAAAGCATGGAAAGGAAGAGAGTTGGATTAGAGATAAACAAATTAATCTATATAATTCTATGTACATACAACACAAACAATTCTCGAACATATAATTAATAATATAAAGAACCGTTACGAAGGGCCCGAGGCATTTGATTTAGAAGATAAATGAAATAAAATAAAATCAGTAGCATGGAGTGCAAGGGAGTTAGAATATTAATAAGAAAATCAATCTATATATGTTATTGAACATACGACACAAATAATGCTCTAACATATAATTAATAATATAAATATTCGTTAAGAAGCGCTCGAGGCGATTGATATGGGAGATATAGGGAATAAAATAAAATCTATAGCATGGAGTGGAAGAGTGTTGGATTAGAGACAAAAAATCAATCTATATATTTTATTGAACATACGACACAAACATTGCGCTAACATATAATTAATTAAATAAAGAACCATTACGAAGGGCTCGACGCAGGTGATTTGAGAGATAAAGGAAATATAATTAAAATAATAGCATGGAGTGGAAGTGAGTTGGATTAGAGATAAACAAATCAATCTTTATAATTCTATGTACATACAACACAAACAATGCTCTAACATATAATTAATAATATAAAGAACCGTTACGAAGGGCTGGACGCAATTGATTTGGAAAATAAAGGGAATAAAAGAAAAGCAACAGCATGGAGTAGAAGAGGGTTGGATTAAAGATAAACAAATCAATCTATATAAATCTATGTACATACGACATAAACAATGCTTTAACATAAAATTAAAAATATAAAAAAACCGTTACAAAGGGCTCGAGGCAGTTGATTTGGGAGATAAAGGGAAGAAAATAAAATCAATAGCGTGGAGTGGAAGAGAGTTGGATTAGAGATAATCAAGTCAACCTTTATAATTCTATGTACATACGACATAAAAAATGCTCTAACATATAATTAATAATATAAAGAACCCTTAGGAAGGGCTCGAGGTAGTTGATTTGGGAGATAAAGAAAGTAAAATAAAATCAATAGCATGGAGTGGAAGAGAGTTGGATTAGAGTGATCAAGTCAATCTATATATATTTTATTGTACATACAATGCAAACAAGGCTCTAACATATAATTAATAATATAAAGAACCCTTAAGAAGAGCTCGAGGCAATTGATTTGGGAGATAAAGGGAATAAAATAGAATCAATGCAATGGAGTGGAAGGGAGTTGGATTAGAGATTATCAAGTCAATCTATATATAATATTGTACAAACGATGCCAACCATGCTCTAACATATAATTAATAATATAAATATCCGTTAGGAAGGGCTCGAGGCAATTGATTTGGGAGATAATGGGAATAAAATAAAATCAATAGCATGGAGTGCAAGGGAGTTAAATAAGAGATAATCAAGTCAAACTATATATTTTATTGAACATACGACACAAATAATGCTCTAAAATATAATTAAAAATATAATGAACCGTTACGAAGGGCTCGAGCCAAATGATTTGGGAGATAAAGGGAATAAAAGAAAATCAATAGCATGGAGTGGAAGGGAGTTGGATTAAAGATAATCAAGTCAATCTATATATTTTATTGTACATACGACACAAACAATGCACTTACATTTAATTAATAATATAAAGAACTGTTAACAAGGGCTCGAGGCAATTGATTTGGGAGATAAAGGGAATAAAATAAAATCAATAGCATGGAGTGGAAGGGAGTTCAATTAGAGATAATCAAGTCAAACTATATATTTTATTGTACAAACGACGCAAACCATGCTCTAACATATAATTAATAATATAACGAACCGTTACGAAGGGCTCGAGGCAAATGATTTGGGAGATAAAGAGAATAAAATAAAATCTATAGCTTGGAGTGGAAGAGAGTTGGATTAAAGATAATCAAGTCAATCTATATATTTTATTGTACATACGACACAAACAATGCACTTACATATAATTAATAATATAAAGAACCCTTAAGAAGAGCTCGACGCAGATGATTTGGGCGATAAAGGGAATAAAATAAAATCAATGCAATAGAGTGGAAGGGAGTTGGATTAGAGATTATTAAGTCAATCTATATATAATATTGTACAAACGACGCAAACCATGCTCTAACATATAATTAATAATATAAATATCCGTTAGGAATGGCTCGAGGCAATTGATTTGGGAGTTGAAGGGAATAAAATAAAATCAATAGCATGGAGTGGAAAGGAGTTAAATTAGAGATAATTAAGTCAAACTTAATATTTTATTGTACAAACGACGCAGACCATGCTCTAACATATAATAAATAATATGATGAACTGTTTGCAAGGGCTCGAGGCAATTGATTTGGTAGATAAAGGGAATAAAATAAAATCAATAGCGTGGAGTGGAAGAGAGTTGGATTAGAGATAATCAAGTCAACCTTTATAATTCTATGTACATACGACATAAAAAATGCTGTAACATATAATTAATAATATAAATATATGTTACGAAGGGCAGGAGGCGATGGATTTGGGAGATAAAGGGAATAAAATAAAATCAATAGCATCGAGTGGAAGAGTGTTGCATTAGAGACAAACAAATCAAACTATATATAATATTGTACATACGATGCATACCATGCTCTAATATATAATAAATAAAATAAAGAACCGTTACGAAAGGCTCAAGGGAGTTGATTTGGGAGATAAAGGGAATTAAATTAAAATAATAGCATGGAGTGGAAGTGAGTTGGATTAGAGATAAACAAATCAATGTTTATAATTCTATGTACATACAACACAAACAATGCTCTAAGATATAATAAATAATATAAAGAACCGTTACGAAGGGGTAGAGGCAATTGATTTGGGAGATAAAGGGAATCAAATAAAATCAATAGCTTGGAGTGGAAGAGAGTTGGATTAGAGATAAACAAATCAATCTACATAATTGTATGTATATAGGACACAAACAATGCTTTAACAAATAATTAAAAATAAAAAGAATAGTTACAAAGGGCTCAATGGAGTAGATTTGGGAGATAAAGGGAATAAAATAAAATCAAAAGCATGGAGGGGAAGACAGTTGGATTAGAGATAAACAAATCAATCTATATATTTTATAGTACATACGACACAAACAATGCTCTAAGATATAATTAATATTATAAAGAACCGTTACGAAAGGCCTTGAGCTAGTTGATTTGGGAGATAAAGGGAATTTAATAAAATCAATAGAATGGAGTGAAAGACACTTGGATTAGAGATAAACAAATCAATCTAAATATTTTATTGAATATACGCACTAATAATGCTCTAACATATAATTAATAATATAAAGATTCGTTAAGAAGGGCTCAAGGCTATTGATTTGAAAGATAAAGGGAAAAAAAGAATATCAATAGCATGGAGTGGAAGAGAGTTAGAATAGAGATAAACAAATCAATCTGTATAATTCTATGTACATACGACACAAACAATGCTTTAACATTAAATTAAAAATGAAAAAAACCCTTACGAAGGGCTCGATGCAATTGATATGGAAGATAAAGGGAATAAAATAAAATCAATAGCATGGAAAGGAAGAGAGTTGGATTAGAGATAAACAAAGCAATCTATATAATTCTATGTACTCACCACACAAACAATGCTGTAACATAAAATTGGTGATGTAAAATACCGTTACAAAGGGCTCGAGGCAGTTGATTTGGGAAATAGAGGGAATAAAATCAAAATAAGAGCATACAGTGGAAAAGAGTTCGATTAGAGATAAACAAATCAATCTATATAACTTTATGTACATACAACACAAACAATGCTCTAAGATATAATTAATAATATAAAGAACCGTTACGAAGGGCTGGAGGCAATTGATTTGGGAGATAAAGGGAATAAAATAAAATCAATAGCATGGAGTGGAAGAGAGTTAGAATATAGATAAACAAATCAATCTATATATTTTATTGAATATACGATACAAATAATGCTCTAACATATAAATAATAATATAAAGAACCGTTAAGTAGGGCTCGAGGCAATGGATTTGGGAGATAAAGGGAATGAAATCAAATCAATAGCATGGAGTTGAAGAGATTTGGATAAGAGATAAACAAATCAATCTATATATTTTATTAAATATACGACACAAACAATGCTCTAACATATATATTATAATATAAACATTCGTTAAGAAGGGATAGTGGCGATTGATTTGGGAGATAAAGGGAATAAAATAAAATCAATAGCATGGAGCGGAAGAGTGGTGGATTAAAGATAAACAAATCAAACTATATAATTCTATGTACATACGACACAAACAATGCTCTAACACATAATTGATATTATAAAGAACCGTTAGAAAGGCTCGAGGCAATTAATTTGGGAGATAAAGGGAATTAAATTAAAATAATTGCATGCAGTGGAAGTGAGTTGGATTAGAGATAAACAAATCAATCTTTATAATCCTATGTACATACAACACAAACAATGCTCTAAGATATAATTAATAATATAATGAACCATTACGAAGGGCTGGAGGCAATTGATTTGGGAGATAAAGGGAATAAAATAAAATCAATGGCATGGAGTGCAAGGGTGTTGGATTAGAGATAATCAAGTCAATTTACATATTTTATTGTACATTCGACACAAACAATGCTTTAACATTGAAATAATAATATAAAGAACTGTTACGATGGGCTCGAGGCAGTTAATTTGAAAGATAAAGGGAATAAAATAAAATCAATACCATGGAGTGGAAGAGAGTTGGATAAGAGATAATCAAGTCAATCTATATATTTTATTGTACATACGACTCAAACAATGCTCTAAGATCTAAATAGTAATATAAAAAACTATTCCGAAGGGCTGGAGGCAATTGATTTGGGAGATAAAAGGAATAAAATAAAATCAATAACATGGAGTGGAAGGGAGTTAAATTAGAGATAATCAAGTCAAACTATATATTTTATTGTTCAAACGACACAAACCATGCGATTACAGAGTTGGATTAGACATAAACAAATCAATCTATATAATTCTATGTACATACGACACAAACAATGGTCTAACATACATATAATCAATATCAGAAAGAACCGTTACGAAGGGCTGGAGGCAATTGATTTGAGAGATAAAGGGAATAAAATAAAATCAATAGCATGGAGTCGAAGAGAGTTGGATTAGAGATAAACAAATCAATCTAAATCTTTTATTGAACATACGACACAAATAATGCTCTAACATATATATAATAATATAAAGATTTGTTAAAAAGGGCTAGTGGCGATTGATTTGGGACATAACGGGAATAAAATAAAATCAATAGCATGGAGTTGAAGAGTGTTGGAGTAAAGATAAACATATTTATCTATATAATTCTTTGTACATACGACACAAACAATGCTCTCACATATAATTAATAATATAAAGAATCGTTAGAAAGAGCTCGAGGCAATTGATTTGGGAGATAAAGGGAATAAAAGAAAATCAATAGCATGGAGTCGAAGAGAGTTGGATTAGAGATAAACAAATCAATCTATATAATTCAATCTACATACGATTCAAATAATGCTCTTACATATTATTAATAATATAAAGAATAGATAGGTAGGGCTCGAAGCAATTGATTTGTGAGATAAAAGGAATAAAATAAAATCAATAGCATGGAGTGGAAGAGAGTTGGATTAGAGATAAACAAATCAATCTATATACTTTAATCTAGATACGACACAAACAATGCTCCAACATATAATCAATAATATAAAGAACCGTTAGAAAGGGCTCGAGGCAATTGATTTGGGAGATAGACGGAATAAAATTAAAATAATAGCATGGAGTGGAAGAGAGTTGGATAAGAGATAAACAAATCAATCTATATAATTCTATGTACATACGACACAAACAATGCTCTAACATATAATTAATAATATAAAGAACCGTTACGAAGGGCTGGAGGCAATTGATTTGAAAGATAAAGGGAAAAAAAGAATATCAATAGCATGGAGTGGAAGAGAGTTTGAATACAGATAAACAATTCAATCTTTATATGTTATGGAACATACGACACAAATAATGCTTGAACATATAATTAATAGTATAAAGATTCGTTAAGAAGGGCTCGAGGCGATTGATTTGGGAGATAAAGGGAATCAAATAAAATCAATAGCATGGAGTGGAAGAGAGTTCGATTAGAGATAAACAAATCAATTTATATTATCTTATATACATACGACACAAACAATGCTGTAACATTTAATTGATAATATAAAGAACCGTTACAAAGGGATCGAGACAATTGATTTGGGAGATAAAGGGAATAAAATTAAAATAATAGCATGGAGTGGAAGAGAGTTGGATTAGAGAGAAACAAATCAATCTATATAATTCTATGTACATACGACACAAACAATGCTCTAACATATAATTAATAATATAAAGAACCGTTACGAAGGGCTCGAGGCAATTGATTTGGGAGATAAAGGGAATCAAATAAAATCAATAGCATGGAGTGGAAGGGAGTTGGATTAGAGATTTTATTGTACTAAATCTCTAATTACGTAATACATTAGCGACAGTTCACCCTCATGTTAACATAGAAGGACTATGTCAGATTAAGGTGAAGACCTTTATGTAATCTCACCTCCAAGAGAAGGTGACTTGAATTGTATCTGTAAGTACGTTACCTTTTAACCACAGAACAGTCTGACAGTAACATAGAGGGATCATGTCAGATTAAGGTGAGCACCTTAACCTTCAAGAAAAAATCTATCGAAAGGTATCTCTAATTACACTATCATGTTAACCACACTACTGCCTAAGGGTAATATAGGAGGACCACGTAAGATTTAGGTGAACACCTTAATGTCATCTCACCTTCAACAAACAAATCTATCAAAAGCTAGAGAAACATCAAAGAATACCTCACATGATGGAACACCATTCATTAAGAGTCCTCAGCTCTATGCAGTATCTGAATCATCAGATTCAGAAGCACAGTCCGAGCACCGATCCAAATTATCCTTGGCTATTGCAATTTGCAAAGCTGCGATGCCAATCTTAACAGCTCCAGCTCGAGGTCTCCATGCGGTCAATATGGAGTCTATGTGTACCCAGCATGGTGGTTGTGTCGAATCAGCCCCCCACCTCAACGCACTCCTTCCACTGATATCCCATCCACGATAGAAATCCTGCACTTCGCGGTCTTTCTTGAGAGGTGTGAAATACTGGACATAAATATGTTTGTAGTGTTCACTCGTTGCTGATAGCTTTGGGTCGGAAAGGGCCACGGCCAACCATACATGTTTCGGCTCCTCTTCACTTTCTCCAAGGCGCATCAAAAGCATGAAGCCTTCGGCACAATCCCAGGCAACTCGAAATGAAGGCTGCGGCCTTGCCCTTGCCGGCCCAATGAAGTGGTCATCTACATCAAACTCCTCCCTTACGCTCCCATCACCATGGAACATATCTCTCGCTCCCTCATGTACTCGAGTCGTAGGCCAAAATCCGTCCAAAAGTTGCTGTGACGGTAATGCAATGGAAGCCGGTAACATAAGTGCGTCTCTCACAGTCTTCCAGTACGTAATCAGGTGCGTGTGTCGTGCAAGATAATTTCCCGACTCATCTTGTGCTGCAAGGGACTCCCAATAGGTGATAAATCCCGCCAAACCCTTCACGATTTCGTCTTTGTTTCGCATTGCAATAGGAACAGCTGCAAGCGGCTCTCCATCGGGCAACATCTGCTTCCCTGCAATGTCTGTACTCCAAAGTTTTATTCCTTCGGTAGGCTTCCACAGCTCGTCGGTGCATTGAATCTTAAACCGCATAATCGGTTCACCATCGCGCATGGAGAACTTAAACTGTTGCCCTTTAGTGTGCCCGATACGTTTGTCTCCATCCTTGGCAATGTATGGCTCAACAAATGCCTTGAAGTCAGGAACTTCCTCAATCAGATGGGGAATGACTTTCCCTCAGTTCTCGTCTATGTTCATGTAAGACTCCATCAGAGAGGGTAGTGTAGGATAATCATTCTCTTGTAGTTTCGTGCTCCACCTACCAAAAGAGGCGTCGATGTCTTCATGTGTATGACTGACAAGAAGAAACGAAACAAAAACCTCTTCAAAAACACCCTTCGCAACAAGAAGAGACCAGTAGCAAAATACGAACCTACTTTTGTTGTCCTTCCAACAATTTTCAACTTGGACATGAAGAATCGGCGGGAGAGGACTTGCATCTGTAGATGCCACTGAAATGCCTAGAGCTTGAATGCAACTTTCTTTACCCTCTAGCAGTGCGCTAAACAACGGAGTCCTTCCGGAATTTTGGAACAAGCGGCCAGTAGCTAATGCTTTAGGCTGCTCAAGATCTTGAAGAAGTCTCGCAATAGACCCAACAGTATGATTCGAATTAGCTTTGTAAAGATCAAGAGCGTAATGAGCATATCGAACATCGCCATGACAATGGGCTCTCATATCCGTTACTGACACAGGGAGTTTCATTAGCCGATCGGCAGGGTTGTCACGGACGTTCGGGACGCTCGGGACGTCGGGACGTCCGCGGACGTCCGCCAGCGCCCCAGGACGTCATGTGACTTAGGAAAAAAAAATCACCCGCACAAGTTTCACTCCAGGGTGAAACCACACATTGAACGCAGGGGAGGGGTTGCGGGGGGAGAAAACGGCCGTCGCCGCGGTGAGGGGGGCCGTCCCCGGCGACGCCCCTTGCCGTCGCCGTAGTGGAGGGGGGCGTCCCCGGCGACGGCCCCTTGCCGTCCCCGCGGTGGGGGAGGCCGTCCCCGATGACGGCTGCGGAGACGGCCGCAAATTAAAAAAAAAAAAAAAAAACCTCGAATCTTAAAATCTTCATAACTTCTTCAAAACGTATCCAAATCGGGCTTATGAGGTGTTTTTGGCATCTACATTCCTGTAGATGCCAAAAAACATCTCATAAGTCCAATTTGGACAAGTTTTGAAGAAGTTACGGGAATTTGAAGAATTCGGGGAGGTGAGGGGTCGGCCGTGGAGACGCCCGGACGGCCGCGGAGACGGCCGCAAAATTTTAAAAAAACCCCCGAATCTTAAAATCTTCATAACTTCTTCAAAACTTATCCAAATCGGGCTTTGAGGTGTTTTTTGGCATCTACGTTTCCTATAACTATATTATGTACAAGACAATAATAAAAAAAAAACAATTGAAATAAAATACAATATGACGGTAAATGAAACATAACAAATAACGGCAAGATAGACAAACTACAATGGTAAAAGGTTTAAAGGAAATAGATGTCTATAGAGAAGATAGATATCAAGGGAAAAGATATAAAATAAAAAAAGTACATGAGAGGTAATAATAAATCAAGAAGATAATTAGAATAAAAGATCAAATAAAAAATATTGATAATAATTGCAAGAGTGGAAATGACATACAAGAAGAAATGAGGAGTATGAAGTGAATAGAGAAAACCATGTCCTGGTAATAACATTATGGCAAAAGAAGTAACGAAATAAAAATATCCATCTTAGAAAGGAGTCTTTTTTTAAAGATTAAAGGATTAAATAGAGCACGAGACAATAATTGGAAAATAGTTAATTGAAATTATATAGAATATAATGGTATTTGAAAACATCAAAAAATTACCCTGAGATATACAAACTATAGTGGACATAATTTTGAATACCCAAGAAAGCAAGTAATCAGGAAAAGAGCATTTTCATGAAAAAAAAGGATTTGTCTTGCCATATAAAATTAAAGCCAAAAACATACAAACTTGTCATATTAATGTAAGAAAAATCCATGTCGAGTTCTCCTTTAATTTTATTACCTAACGAAATAATGTCTTCAAATAAAAGTATATTATTTTTTATTAGCTTCTCCTTACCTTTTAAGTTTTACCTCCCATTCTATACCTCCCTCTTCTATAGGCCCATGGGCCATAATTTCATTTCCAAAACAAATGTATTCTTCCTTCTAGACATTGAGATTATGTTTGCAAACCATAGTAGAGCACCAACAATTGAAGGACATTAATATCTCCATCTAAAGTATACCCCAACATCAAGGCGGATTCCACAATCCCGATTACAAGATCTTTGAGACATTTTCCATGATTTCAGGGATATGTCTGAAATTTCTAATTCGGTAATGATTTTGTTTTTAGAGTCTAAAAATGGAATTATTTTTATCAAGGTTGGACGAGGGAGGACGGGAAGGGAGGCCGTCTCTAGAGAAAACCCAAGAGAAGAAGGAAGGCCTTGCGAGACCCCGCCTCCACGCGGACCGAGGGCCGTCTCCGCGGCCGTCTCCACGGCCGTCCGCGGGGTCGGCTCCCCGGTCTCCGCCGACGGCCGACCCCTCACCTCCCCGAATTCTTCAAATTCCCGTAACTTATTCAAAACTTGTCCAAATTGGACATATGAGATGTTTTTTTGGCATCTACAAGAAACGTAGATGCCAAAAAACACCTCATAAGCCCGATTTGGATAAGTTTTGAAGAAGTTATGAAGATTTTAAGATTCAGGATTTTTTAAAAAAAAAATTCGCGGCTGTCTCCATGGCCGTTTGCGCGGACGGCCGCCCAATCCAACGGCCCTCGACGGCCGCCGGAATCGGGCGGCCACGATGCGGTTGTTGCGGCTCGATCGTGGCCGTTGGATCGGCGCGGCCGCGGAGGGGCCGACCCCATGGCCGTCCCCGCGGTCGGCCGCGGAGACGGCTGGGGGATCGGATGGCGGACCACGGCCGCCCATATCCGACGGACCGCGGGGGCCGAAAACAGCTGTATCGTGGCCGTCGGATCGAAGGTCGGCCGTCGCCAACGACCCGGCGGCTGTCCCCGCGATCCGACGGCAAAGATGTGGCGGCGTGGGTGGATCGGCCGATCGGACGGTTGGAAATTCATTTACCCACCTGCGGTCGAATTTTTTATACCGCAACGTAATTCTGGAGCGTTGGGGACGCCACGTCCGGGACGGGGATGTCTGGGTTGGACGTCCGGACGTCCAGAGCCGGGTAGAACGTCTATTCGAACAACTCTGTCGATCGGTGTTTTTGTTTTTCGTTGCCAAGCATGGTGAAGCCGTTTTCGAATGATCCATTTTATCGTGAATAATAGTCAATACTTGGTCGGGCCTCTGGAGAGACGAATACCGTGCAGCATAATATGCCTGACGGTGTGCCTCTTGCTCTGCAAGATGGCGGTCTAATAATTTTGCATAAAATGCGTAAGTGGAAGAACCCAAAGGGTGGGCATCCCTCATTTGCTTCCTCCTATCACAGGTATCACATCGAGCAAACATATCACCTCAGCGTTTGATTCTACAGTCGCTGAACTCAAGGCGCTGGAGAAAGCTCACAGTCGAGGCCAAAATTTCAGATAACCCCAAAGCAGCGTTCACCTGCACATCAAGTAGCAAAATAATGAGTAAAAGAATTAAGGTGATCACCTCAATTTGAAGTAGAACACAATCTCCAGAGATAAAGAAATTGTATATCAACTATTATCCATAACAATCAAAAGGCCATGGTCCAAAGACAACAATTCAATACCTACAGAAATTCCTATCGAGAAACTGAAGAACCGGCAAGATTATAGAAAAGAATCCGGGCTAGACTTAATCAAAAGAGAAAATCAGAATTTGGTAATAGGACTCAATATATCGAATTTCAGTGTGGACAGGATTAAGGTGGCCACCTTAAAACGAAGGAGACATCTGTCGCATTTGCAGTGAAAAAAAAACAGAATTAAATTATCAAGTAAATAATATCCTTCAACGAAGTTTGAGCTCAGTGGCGGGATTATTAACTACACACCATGAAAAAGGAGATCAACAAATTTACCTATTCATTCTTAGAAAGGACGCTCGGTTGGAGGCAATGCAATTTAAATTAGTAACAGCGGTTCTGGATCGCAATTCCATATTAAGGTGTCCACCTTAATTCGTATGGCGTACCCATTCCTAAAACTTGTATACATCCGGAGGGATGTAGGTACTACGTTGTACAGAAATGCCTGGTACTACTGCAGTAATACCAAATGTCATAGAGAAGAGGCTAGGCAATTGACTAATTATTCACTACACACGAAATAAACTATGGTCACGACTTAATTCGGTAAGACAACTTATTGTTCAAAAGAAAACGTTAAGGTGACATACCATTCAAGTCAAGAAAACTCAGCTTCGTTAACATAGACTGTTGAGGCGTACTGAATTCGAGTAGCCAAACAACTGCTTTGATAACCTTAGTCCCAGGTAAATTAATGCTGAAAAGTTCATCGTCAATGAATGGTACATGATAAACAGAATAGTATCCGAACAGACAAAACCTACACCTGAGGTTCCGACTGTGTTGTTTATAGGGATACTTTCTAAAATGATAGCAATAACAATCTGAAACTGTCAAGTTTGCACATAGGAAAGAGCTGACTTCATTGTGGAGACGACGTCTTCAAATTAAACAACAACTCCGATGTAAAAGCAAAGTACTACAAATATTGATACAACTTTCAAATATCAATTTAGAAAAGGTGTGTTCATTTCTAAAGATTATCCCCTAAATGCTCTTGAAAATTTCAGGCTCAAACTGTCTTTTGATACCTCTTTGTAAAGCAAGCTGATTTTTTTAATTTCATAACATTCTCTTGCAATTTCAACCGTAGGATCTTATAAATAACTCATCAAAAAGCTATTTCTCAAATTCTTAAAGTCAAAAACCGAACCAATCACAAGATCGTGATGTTTAAACTTCCAAGACAAGTTATTTCCAATCCTTCAAAAAACTAAAATCTTGTCTTCAATGAATTTTCAGAAAATATGCTTTAGAATTTTAGAATGGGCAATTGCATATTCTATTTAAAGAATGACTTGAGATTCTTCACAAAAAATTCCAAAACATTAAACCTTGATTTTCATCTTCAAACCATAAATAATTAGAATAAGATGTAGAATAGAGAGAAAAACTAAACTGCTAATTTTGTCCACATGAAAATAAATATTGTCAATTCCAACGGTGAAAATGATGTGACAAGTAACCAAAAACTTTTCCAATTTTTAATTTTGGAAAATTGCTAAAATCGAGTTCAAAATCAATAGTTGAAGTTATTTTTGATGAAGAGTTGACCGACCTGCCCGCATAATATGACTTCTCATATCTCTTACCTCACTTATTGGATTGGCATGGCTCAAAGCTTCCTATGTGCATACAAATCAGTAGAAAATGATGATATTTTAATTTTTTTTTAAGAAAAAGATTTGAGTTTTTTATATGCTGCCCGCGTTGAGATTTTGAACCTTTAATCCTTCATAACTTTTGCATTACATATCAGAATCATATGAAACAAAGCTTGACATGTACGTAATGACTTAAGGAATCTACATACAAAAGCTCAAAACTTAATAATTATTTTTGAAGTCGTAGCAGCATGCCCAAAATAGGCTGCGACCACATTTTGGTCGCCAGTGCATTTAGGGGTTAAAGACTACGCAAAAATTATATGTCAAAATCTATTTTTAACAATATAAACATATATATATTTGTATATATAAATATATCTAAATATATAAGTATATATAAGCATATATATATATATATATATATATATTAGAAAGAAAGAGAGGGAGAGAGAGGAAAAATAAAAATAAAAATATATATATATATATATATTATATATATAAAAATTATATATATATATATATTATATATATATATTATATATATATATTATATATATATATTATATATATATTATATATATATATATATATATATATAAAAGGAAATAAATAAACCTTTATATTCTTTTTATAAAATACTAATATTTATAGGAAATTTATATTTAAATATTTAATAATTAATAAAAAATTAGTATATTAATGTATTAATATTAAATAGAATTTGGATTTTCAAAATTAAATATGTGTTTCTAGTACCTCCAAGGACGAACATTATATTGTGCATATAATTTTCTCTTTTGTTTGTCCCATGTGTTCAAATTTGGTGGTATAAAGTGACATTTTTTTCTATTCTCGGTTTATTTGCATGACATTCGTAAAAACTGTTTTCGACCTTCTCTTTTGTATCTAGCTTAAAGTGTGCATGAAATAATAGGATTGAAAAACCACGATTGTCATAATGTAATAGTTTAGGCTTGTATATTAATCCCAATTGTTGATTTCTATAAGGAATTATTTGAAAAGTAATTATTAACGAATTACCTCAATAATAAAATTGTCAATTATAGTAAGCCTTTTTAGTCTATTAAAACATTAATACCGTGTCCTAGATTTCAAATTTTCAAAGAAAAGACATCTAAAACACTTTTGACTATAGCAACAATGTTTTTCTTAGAGTGTGCTAAATAATAAAATGCACGTTGACAAATTAATTTTCTACTTGGGGTATTGCAAATCTTTGAATATCCAAAATTTCAAACATTCGAAGGTGGTGTAAGATGACGGTATATAATCGTGGCTCATACTTGATTTCCACAAGATATGATACCTTCATCATGCTTAGGAATAAAAAATCAATTTCCAAGTGAGGTAACTAATATAAGGATCTTGATGTCATATACAACGATAGTAAATATTTTCTGGTTTTCAAAGATATCTACCACTTGATAAGATCTTTTTTTTAATAATTTTCATTTAGAAAGCCATTTTCACAACGTACTGTAGAAAATCGATTACAAAAAAATATGGAGTTTGTAGATGAGTTGCAAATCTGACAAAATACAATTCAAAATTATTATATATCGTTTGATAAAGTAGCCAAATGTAGCATATGAAGTTTTTTTATTTTTATTTTTTTATAATTTTTTATTACAGCTAACCAATGACGTTCCAAGATCACCATATATTATACTATAGTTCTGCAAAACAATTTGGAGCCTTCTTTAATTATTCCTCTTGATGAACTATTTTTGATCAAATCAGATATGCATGCCTAAATTTATTATGCAAAAGTAATTATGATCCATAAATTAAAGTAATGAACAATATGATTAAACGCCTTCATGTCCATACAATCCTTAAGAAATTTAAATTACACCAACTGGATTCATGTACATTATTTTTAATAATAATCAAAGAGACTTATGTTATCATGCATATGAACAGAAATGCAATCAATTCTGAAGATGATGATCCCAGCATTTGTTAAACAATTGATTGGATCCATTGAGTCTGGTTTGAGTAGCCGCCACTACTGATTTCCATGAATCGTAATTAGTATTTTTATACACATAATTACTTCAAGCATCATGAGTATTATAAGCTCTGAGTATTATTAGAGAGGTGACTTCACGTCCAAAAAATAATCTGATTTGGGTACTCCTCAAGTAGCCGCCACTAGGTGCACTTTCTGGACCCACAAACTCCACAATCAAGTGACTCATAGATCTAGACCTGTCTTTACGTTCCCCATCGAAACCGTAGCCTCGATAGATCCACTTCTAGGGCTCATGAAACGATTCGTGCTGTTCCCAATGTATTTGCACTCTGTTCTATGAAATCCTCCGTTTGGGACTCGCACTTCCTCTCCTGGCATCGACCACCTTGTGTCTATGCACTTGCAGGGTCAGTCAGCATCTTCTCTCTCACCGATGCGGAGCTCCTGCGTGCTTACGAGTAAGTTTTCCTTGTTTCCAGATTGTCTTCAGACCTAACTTGTTCATACATTGCTTGGCTTCGTTGTGGTTTATTAGAATGTCTAGCATCCTCTACGAGGCTTCCGTTGTCGCCCTCTTACGTCGACAGTAGTCACAGCAGCACTTGAATTCCTCACGTCGCATTTTGTGTTTTCTTCGTTCAGACTTCTTGACTTCGGGTTTGTTTGCAAAATTCGGTTCTCGCTTTGAAGAATTGTTTCTTGTGCTGCACGGTGACGGGAGCATCTGAAGCGCCGCCGCAACTACAACAAGGAGCACTTCATCAGGACTTATGCGAGGTTTGTTCTCGAAATGTAACCTTCATTTTCAAAGCTCTTTGACATACCATTTTGCTTTGGGTATTTTGCTTCTGTTTAGGGCGTCATTCTGATGTTGTCAAGTAGTACCCCTCCTTCCTCCCCCGCTTCCCCCCTCCCCCCTCTCCCCTCATCCCATTTCATTAGGAAAATTGTACCCAAAACCTTCAATCCCGCTCAATGGTCCCCGATTTACGGATAGTTGGAGGTCTCATGTACTGGTCCACTGTTGCTGTTCCATAGTTTCCATAGATTTTCCGGAATGGACCTCTTTTCCTTCCTGTTCTACAAAGTTTTTCGTTTTTCACGTTGTAGACTACAGTTACAAAAACATCAAAAAACCTAAATTTGCAAAGCTTGCTATTCCATTGAAAGTGTTTGGTTTCGGTACTGAATTTGCTTCATTTGTAATTGTATCTTCCGATTTATTCTGTTCCTTGTGTAGACATCAACAGTATAGCAGTGAGAATAGAGGTTAGGGTAGTCTAATCTATTCCTTTTTTATGCTCATTATATTCGGAATACAGTAGTCCAGGTCCACAATCGTAGATCACATTGCTGGGGACTCAATTATGTGGATTTAAAAGCCGTCCTGTTTGATACTGTTCGATGTAGCATTGACATGAGCATGTCATTCTTTTTGTTGGGTCATAGTACGTATATTACCTTCTCGTCTGCACAATCTAGATGGAATTTGAAATCTACCGACCTACAATAACAATGTGATTAGCGTCTTCCTCAAGAAATGGTCTTTACTAAAGGTTTTGTTTGAGTTACATAGTACTATACAGTCTTCGTCATACAATCTCGGGTGCAACTGCTTCACTGTTATTAAGTTACTCATAGAATTTCTTTGCAATATTAGTGTGGCCTCTTAAATACTTTTACCACATTAGGATGGTCGCTTTAACTATGTCTTCTGAGTTTAAGGTGGTCGCCTTAATTCTGTACTTCATTCAAATTTAGGTGACTACCTTAATCTTCAATAAAATATTGCCTCGGTCCTAAATGTCATCGCACTGTTTTGCTCTTAGAAGAAGGTAAACCACAGGAGTATTGTCTAGCACCCTTCCTCTAGAATTAAGATGGTCACCTTAATCTTTTGTCACATTCCCAATGCTTGATTAAGGTAGTGGAGAAGGTCCCGGTCTTCTCAAAAAATCTACAACCATCCGTGTCGCCATGTTTGTTCCAAATCCCTCATCTACTGAATGAAGTCGATGTCAACTATAATCTGTAATCTCAATTAGGTGGATTAAGGTGACCACCTAAATCCTTATCAATGTAGTCTACTCTGTTAAAACATGCTCAAATGGCCATTTTGCTGTTCTTAAATCTGAGTCTGTTCTGTCTAGAAAAGAAAATCTGAATGTGAGTCATGGTGAGAGAAGTTTATGTATGTGTAATATACTGGTCAAGTTATACAGTTGAGGAACATTATAATAACTTGAACTGTGATAACTGAAGGTCTCAGTCCATTCATATTAAGGTGATCGCCTTAATCTTTTTCGTTATTCACATATTTTTCACCTAGCCATTCTCACGGCATGTTGCAATTGTTTCCATTTGCAAGATGGCTACATCCGATCCCTTCCTTTTCAAATTTGCAGTCTGGCAAGATCAATGTCCCAACGGGTGCAACGACGACTTCTTTGAGGAGATTGATGAGGTGAAATTCACTTTGAAGGCGGATGTACTTGATACAGCAGCAGGCTGGATTCTGAAAAGGGAGAGCGAGGAATAAAAGAAAACATGCTTGCTTGTCAAGTTCCTGGGATCGGACGAGTATGTCTTGGTGAACGGATACCATGTCGTTTCTTGTAATGCGACACACCCTTATTTGTCCCTCACACTCCAGCGCTCCGAGTCTGTCGTGAGGCTCTCCTTATCAACACCGAGGTATACAGAATGAATCATTCTAGAATGCGGGAGTTTTGGAAGGAGTCTAGCTTATCCTCCTTTGTTTCGGAGACTTTTCAGAAAGTATCCAATAAGGCAAGGGTAATACAGAGACAGGTTTCCAAGGTAGTACTGAAGGTGGTTGAATCTGGAACAAAGAAGAAAGCGAGGGTTTCTAAAAAGGATAGCAGAAACACCTCGGCGGTCACAAATTCTGGTACAGCAGAAGTCACGGAAGCTGTCCGCGAAGCTCCGAGAAAAGTTCCTCGGGGAAAGTCGAAGGCCAAGAATTCTGAGACACCAGGTACAAAGGAAGCGTTAACGTCGAAAGAGACTGAGCAGGAATCCAAGGCAGATCCCCCAATTAGACACAACCTCCCGACAAATAGAAACGCCGATGGAACCGTAGTCGCAGAGGAGTGCATTCGAAGGTTTGCGAACTTCGAAGCCGACTTTGGAAAATACTATCCTCTTGGATATAATACCATTGTGGACGTAGATATCACAATGGTTGACATAGCTCCATACAACTTCATAGTACGCGTTCTGGAAAACGAAGGTGTGACAACAGTGTACAACACCTTAATGACTCAGGTCATCCCGAACAAGCAAGTATTATGCCTATACCCTCAGGGATTAACCGAAAATCCTAAAGATTGGAATCAAATAAAAGAACTCAGATTCTGGGCAATTAGTGGACAACATACCGGAATGGCTGCAAATCGAATTATCGCCAACCCTGATGTCGATTCGACAAGGAAGGATCTGATGAAGACTTGGAAAGCACAAATCGTTTGGGACCTCAAAGCTTGGAAAATCCAGGCAATTTTGGAGTACTATAATCAGTCAAATCAAATCAATCCTTTCAAGCCTACGTGGGCTTTAAATATCGTACATGTTAGGCGTATTTGGGAGCAGATGGAGAGGCCAGAAAGGACGCGAGTCAATGCATCCAAAAAATCAAGCCCCAAAATGAACAAGAAAAGGGCCGATTGGAATGTAAGTTTCTATTTCTTACTTGAATACCAAATAGTCAATGTAATACAAAGTTGCCGATTCAAACAAACTTGGAAATTAGTGTAAAATTTACTCAATTTGATGTTTCGAACGTGTCTCTAGTTGAGCTTATGTTCATCTTGTTAATTAGAATTAAGGGGGTCACCTTAATCCATTAAATTCTTAGCTTTGGCTTCATATTACACCATCCATAACTCAAACTCTGATATTAATTTCGCGGGCATTTAGTTTATTATTCGATTCTTGTTTTCAGAAAGTCCATCAGATTAAGGTGATCACCTTAATTTTGTTCAATGGTCATTCTCTTTCCAATAAACTGTTCCTTCATAGAATCCAACATTGCTATGGAACTAGGTCTGATTCGGCAGAAATGAGGTATA
Organism: Ceratodon purpureus; assembly: GCA_014871385.1. Lineage (NCBI taxonomy): Eukaryota > Viridiplantae > Streptophyta > Bryopsida > Pseudoditrichales > Ditrichaceae > Ceratodon > Ceratodon purpureus. The sequence continues at coordinate 61,760,032 of CM026426.1, read as the reverse complement.
CACCTTAATATATGAAAAACCACTAGTCTTCTTTTGCTTACAATGTTTAGTGGTATTTCATACGCTTGTTTGGTTCCTGTCCAGCAATTCCTGAACTCCATGATCGAGACTTTATCCAGTGTTCGGTCGAAGAAGGATATGATGGAGAAGGATGATAAGCTGATCAAATGGAGCTACAACGATGTCCGAAACGAGTGGGCGCTGGTTCGTTCAAGTGATAAATGCTGGGAGAAGTAGGAAGTTTTCTTCGTAGCTCATGTTAAGGGTGAGCTTACTTGCCCGGAGTTAGGGCACCTGATCAAGGATACGCCAAACTTCAAGAACAACCTGAAAGCACTTGCTCCCTTGTCGAAGAATTGGTTCAGATGTCTGGAATCATTTACGGAAAAGGAAATTATGAAGATGGCGTCGTACCTGTTGAACGAAGAAACAGAGGTAGGGAAGCCTGTGCCGATTTACCCAAAGGTAGTGCCTTTCAGCATGAAAACCAACATCAAGAATCGCAACGTTCATTCTGCTTTAGAGTGGGGCAACCGTAAGAGAACAAAACGACATGTTATTCGAGAGTTTGACAGGTTTACAGAGATGAAGTTTAAACTCATGGAGGGTTCCGCTTCAATAGGACTAGATGAGGCAAATGACGTGAACTTAGATAAATGGAGAGACTTCAAGAAAACACACATGATCACATCAAAGACGATGGCCAATGTAATCGACTCGGCGGGTGAGAAATTCTTCAACAATTTCGATGGTAGAAACAGGACGGACAAGGGGTGCCTGCCGGTAGCATTTGTTGAGTCAATAAGAGCCATTGTATACACAAAATCTAAGGATGCCCTGTCTACAGAATGTGGTTTTTGCATGCTCGTCCAGAAAGATTACAGATCAGATGACGGAACACTGGTGAAATCTGGGAACTACGTTCCTCTACATGGCTTGAGTAAGACCCAAATTCGTGAGAGGACAGGAGTAGATTGGGCTGCTGTAATTGACTTCCGCAATGTAGAGGGCATTCTCAGCAGGTCCGATGGTGACAATCCGTTTTGGGACTCGTTTGTAAAGAAGTTTGAGAATTTTAAGATGCCGCAATGTACCGAGACACCCATTTGGGTATGGATTGCGGACGACGCTCGTAAGGAACAGGTCCGAGCTTTATACGAGCGTAAGTTGCGTACAACACATCAGAAGCCTGTGGAAGCATTTTACCACCCGGACCCTTTCGAAGGTTTCAAGACAAATAAAAAGGTCAAGGGGAATGTGGTAACTATGTATTACATCGTCAAGGAGGAATGGAAGGTACCACCTTTGACGAATGTTTACAGGTCCTTGAAAATGAAGACATACACCTAAGGAAAGCTCCGATTGTATCCTGGAGAGTTTAGGATGGAGACATATATTCGACTGCTTCAAGATGTATCTGGACCGTTCAAGACGGTCTTGAACATATTCGGAGGTGGCAAACTGATGCTCGCATGCCAAGTAATTGACCATTGTAATTGTTGATCTCATGATGTTGAACATGGCACAGCGTGGGCTCCTAGATGAATTCGATTCGAAATGTTAGGGACTTTGCATCTAAAGATGAATCCTGTGCAATACCAGTCAATTTCATCGTCAATGTGAAGGCCAAGAATAAGGTAGCCACCTTAATCCCAGATTGTCAGGCGGGCCACGTAATCGATTAAAGTAGACTGTGCTGCGAAAATGAACATATAAGACCTCTCCAAAGTTTTTGTTATAGTATTTTGGTTTTGAGTATAGAAGACTATAGATAACCGATCACCACATCTGTTTCTCACATGCCTCATAAATTAAGGTGGCCGCCTCAATCTAACAGTTTCTTCTGTGTACGCAGATGTTAAAGATCCAGGTTTACAGTTTCTGCGACCACGGTTCTGTTGTCGAGTTAGAGGCTCTGAAGTCGAAGGCATTAACAATGAACCACAAGGATTTTCTTCAACCTTCACGGACTGTCCCGACCGGAGGCAGTAGTCACCTGAAAGAGGTGACAGCGGGAGTGGCAGGACGGAACCAATATGTCCGCAGGAACATTGTCACAGGGAACCCAACAGCAAGGTGATGCGGATACAACTCACGGATACAACTCACGATGCAGAGGACGAAATGCTATGGATGGATTCCGAGGATTATGTATCTCCAATGAGCTACGGGAGTTCACCAACTTTTGACCCCCCCCCCCCCCCCCCCCCGGAGCATTACAATCCACAACTTCTGTCCTCGAAAAAGTTGAAGGAGTGTGATTCTGAAGAATACCCCGAAATTATTTTTGTTGAGAAGGAGATTAAGAGAGCTGAGCTTGAGGTGAAGTTGAAGATGCTAAGAGAAAGTCTAAACTCTGGCATCTCAGGCATTTCTCAAGGAGGATATAGACCTCCTTTTCATGCTCGGTACGGTGGATACTTGGGGGTTAGTACATTGAGGATCAGTACGGCGAGGCACATATGGATTGTGACCCCCAGTTTGACGATCCTGGTTTAATCCATGGCCACTCTCAATATTACCGCGGACCTTATTCCACCTCTAGAGGTGGACCGTTAAGGTTCCGAAGTCAACTTGCCATCACCAATGAAGCACCGGTGCCAAGTTCAAGATTGCCGATTGTCGTTGAGCCCACGGAGTTCGAGCCTGGGAGGGATGTTCCAATGGTCAGGGTTTTAGATGTATCAGAGGAACCTGAAAATGCATGTGATGTTGAAGAACAGCCAGATCCGGGCTGCTCAACGGCTAATTCAGTGGAGGACACTGAAATTCAGGGGGATACCCTAAATCTAACTCAATTTGAGCCTATGGTGACTCTGATAGCGATTCCCGCATTGTTAGTGGACATGAATTTATAGGTTCCTCTACGGATTTGATTATCAAGCCAAATGGGGGAAAGAGCCCTGGTTTACCGGAGAGCGTAACATGCGGAGGTAAAACGGATACCCTTCCTTCTCCTCCTACTCTTGGAATTCCACCTCAGGTTGACAACCTTGTCACTGGGATTAAGGAGTCCACCTTAATTCTAACGCCTAGTATAGCGCATGGAGAAGAGGACGTGAGTGGACATGTTGACAAACATGACACTGGGATTAAGGACTCTACCTTAATTCTAAACCCAATAGCGCAAGGAGAAGAGGTCCCGAGTCCACATGTCGACAACCGTGTCATGGAACACCATATTCGTTATTTTGGGAGATCTATCATCTCCCAAAATAATGCATTAGGTCAGGTCGAGTTAAAATGGGCACAATGGTCCCATACTTTGCAAGGAAAAGCTTATAAGCAATTTCCATTAATTTGGGACATGATCACACAGTACTAATGGGAAATGAAAGAACGTAGTGGTTTACTAGAAATATTTGAAAAAATACAAGGTAGGTCGAACCACCCTAAATGAACATCAAACAAATAACAAGAAATGGACACAACGGATATGCTGGGAAATCTTATATTATATATATGTGTGGAATTACAAATTAGGTCGACACTCCTTAAATGTTGAATCCGTGACAGTATCTTTTAGACCTGTACAAACAATCAAGATGTTCGACTAACATAGCTGCCTACAGTTTCCAGAGTATGATATGCAATCCAAGAACATACGGACTTCAGTATAGTCCCATGCCAACAAATGTATGTTATCGGCTCTACTTCAGAGATCCAAACTAGGAACTTCAACGGTAGATGTCGTTTAGGTCGCCTCGACCTAAATGGCTGTTATGTGGCAGTACATATGATATAGAATCAACGCTATAGGGTACTAAGTAAAAATCTACACTAAGAACTATAGGTGACCTGTTGGTATCCCGCACTCGTAAAGTACGAACTTCAACGCCAAATGCAGTTAATGTCGCCTCGACCTAAACTGCGGTCTATAATGTGGTACACATGATAAATAAGGAATGGACTGAAACACTTAAGTAGTGTTCCCTCCAATTAAATATATGTAATTAGCTAGTATTCAAAACATAAATACGCTAGAACTAATACGCTATAACTGATTAGGTCGACTCGAGCTAAACATCTACCTTTGTCTTGAAAACATAATGTTGGATGAAGGGACGAACGAAATTCAGTTCAGTCGTCTTCAAACGAACATAAGCGATCTCACTAAATTCAGAACTTCAAGACCACCAACTTCAAAGCTACATGTTTATTCAGAATCCGGAGACACAAATCTCTCCAAGGAGGCCTTTATAATGTCCAGTTGTTTCAGTGGGATCTTCAGCGTTGGATCCTTGCCAACGCCCCGGTCGTTGACATTTTTTTTAACTTTGGATTTCCAAGCTGTTATGACTGCATCAGTACTCTGCCACGACTCGGGTACATCCTTCTCAACAGTCCAACGAAGTCTCCCATCCACATCCCAGCCGGTATAGAATTTCGAGACATTTTCATCTCGGGAAATTGGGCGGTAGAACTCTACTTGGAGCGTGTTCGGGAGGTCAGGGTTCGAATTAGGGTCAGTCAAGGCCCTCGCAAGCCAGAAAGGACGATCGTCTTCATTGCAGGGTCGAAGCGCTAAGAAGTACCCTGCAAAAAGGTCTCGCGCAACACGGAACGACGGTCCTGGGCGATCTCGTTTGTGACCAACAAAGTGATCATCCTCTGCAAACTCCTCGCGCAAAGTTCCATCTTCCTGAAACTCGTCTTCGACGGAGTGAGCGAGCCGCGTGGATGGCCAAAAACCATGCTCCAAGGCGGGGACAGCATCAAAGGGGATGGAAAGAGCCTCTTTAACATCGTTCCAATAGTATGAGAGTGGCTCATAGATTCTTCTGGACTGGACTGAATCCGAAGATAGCCTCTCCCAATGATCTACAAAACCCGACAAGCCCTTAATCACATCAGGCAGGTGCCGCATCTCGCGAGGCGCCACGGCACCAGGAACACCACGGGGCCATAAAGATCGACCTTCTGAATCCTCCTTCCACAACTTGATGCCACAACCATCTCCTTTTGGCAACCAGTCGTCGTCGTGACAAAAGATTTTATACTTCATGACTGGGCATCCTGAAGAATCTACATAGAATTTGAACTGATGAGCTTTAGTGTGACCCATTAACGTATCGTCGCCATCAAGCATCCACTCCGCGATGAATTTCTTGAAATCTGGGACCTCCTGAATAAGATGCGGAATTGTTGGTACTGCCTCATGTTTCATGAAGGACTTCATGAGGAGAGGTACTGTGGGGAAGTCCTCCCTCCGCAAAGCCATGCTCCATTGCCCAAAAAGGGCATCAATATCGTCATGAGTATGGCCGACCAGCATGAAATTCACGTACACTTCGCGAAACACCCGCTTCGCGACTAATAGGGACCAGAATGAAAATACAAACCTATTCTTGTTATCACTGACAGCGTTATCCATTTGGACGTTAAGAATGGGAGGCAAGGGTTTAGCAGCAACACGAACCTCAAGAGGAGGGCCAAGAGGATCCATACACATCTTTGAACCATGCAAAAGCGCGGCATACAATGGGTGGGACGGATTCTCTTGAAAGAGTTCTCTAGAGGTGGATTTAGGGGGTGACTCAAGGTCCCGAAGGAGCTTCGCAAACGATCCAACCGTGTAATTAGCGTCGTGTGAGTAAATGTCAAGGCCATAATGGGCGTAACGTTGGTCCACATGCCCATGAGCAAGCATTCCGGTGACACCGAGAGGAAGCTTCATGAGACCGTCTAAGTGTTTGACCTTGTGGGATAAGGCGGGCGACGCCGTCTTCGAGTGGTCCATCTTGTCATGCATGATTGTAAGAACTTCATGCGGAGTAGCCTTCAACCTGAATCGATTTAGGTAGTACAAGTCCCTATGCGCCATTGCAGAGTCATTGTGCAGCCTCACTTTCTTAGACCACAACAGGGACGCCTGAGATCCTGTAACCGTCAACTTCTTCTGGGACTGGAACTCATCACATTTTGAGCAACAAGCAAAATTGTCTCCTGCTCGTTTGGCGTAATATTCTGGATAGCTAAGCCTCCTGATCTTGCTCAAGTTAGAAGCGGACATAGGAGGCAATCCGCAGTCCGCTAAATGCTCATCAAGGATCGGAATCTGTTCCTTCCATTTGAAATGCTCATCGAGGATCGGAATCTGTTCCTTCCATTTAAATGCTCATCGAGGATCGGAATCTGTTCCTTCCATTTGAAACTGGAAGGCAGAACTTTAGCTACAACTGTCTCCCCTGAAGGCAGAACACGACTCTTGTAGGGCATGTGGTCGGCATGCCTGTCCAGGATGGCCCCTAGGACGGCAGTTGCTACTACTGTGTGATTTTGAGGTTTACGTAAACCAGTATTACCGTGAAATTGAGCTTTGAAACGAGCAGCAGCATACTTGGCATTTCTATACAATGTACTGGAGCTCACTCCCATAATCTTCATCCAGGCGAAGGGGCAAACATCTATGCCCTCTAGAGTCACCACACTCCTCCCCGCTGAATTCTTGTGGATCTGTCTATGCACGTCGAGTTTTATGTGGTTACGGAACTGCAGTGTGGTCTTGTCGTACATACGCGACCGTAGAGTAGAGATTTTATCTCTCGGATAGTGTTGGACGCATAGGTGAGCGCAGCACGTGTTTGCCGCTACAGAGTTGATAGATGGCTGGGTCATCAGAAACTCAGCGTAACGTGATATAGGTGGGGGGGTATTCCTAGAGGAGTTATCATACGATCGGGTACGATCTCCGAGGGATCGGTTACGCTCCTCAACCCAACGGTTATACACATCACCTTGACTATGGTGCTCTAGGCTAACTCCATCCAGATAGACGTGGCTGATAGGCCACGTTTTGAAGGAGTACCTCCAATCATCCTCCGACTCTTCTTCGACCAAAGAACGTGATACCAAGACGACGACAACGGAATCACCAAGGGGACCAACCGTGTCAGATACCAAGCTGGACCGTGGGTTCCGGATCAAACCCTCTGCTAACGGGATATTGTCGTCACTGTATATTGTTACAGTCTTGTTCTGCCATTGTCTTGAGGGTACAACCACGAAGTCTGGAAGGTCTAGGTTTACGGGCACTTCAACGCGTACCTCGTCATCTAAGACATAGTCCATTGTACCTGGAATGCAACAGACCCCATTTTGTGAGAACATATTATACTCCTTGAAGAGAATTCATCTTTAAATTTGAGAACTTATCCCAGGCGCAGTTTAGCTCGAGTCGAGCTAAACGGTTCGTGGACTATGGGAAGCATGAGTTTAACTCGAGTCGAGCTAAACTGCTGCTGCCCTTTAGATGCAGAATTTTAGCTCGACTCGAGCTAAACTCATGATGCCCTTTGGATGCAGCACTTTTGCTCGACTCGAGCTAAAGTGCCGTCCGCAAAAAGCGGCGCTTTAATTGGTGCTTCCATCTTCGGAATTCTGAGTCGTAGACTCAGAGTACGCTTACGGTGTCTGCTCTAAAACGTCTGTAAGAAGTAAAGAGAGACACTGCAAATACACCTTGACTTGAAACATTGGAAAGCATACAACAACCTGAAATCAATGATGTGTACTGATGATCGGAGAAAACTAAAGAGAAGACGTACAAGAGAAACGGCGCAATACAGCTTCCGCCCAGAAAGCAACCACCTCCAAGTGAGCGCCGAGAGCTCCTACAAGCGAGAGAAGCAAGTGAGTAGAGAAAAGACTTCGAGCGGGGACGATTCCAGAGGTCATTCTCTAACGTGTGACCGTTTGCATGCCGCTTGAGTTTTGAAAATAGGCGGGAATCATGCATGACCATTCGTCCCTCCACATTTCGGGGTGTGAAAAAGCGCGGGAATTACCACTTTCCATACTTCTCGGCCCTTTAGATAGATGCAGATGCGAAATATTTGGTGCATTAAATCAAATGGGATGGGTTGGAAGTCCATATAGCGCCAGACAGAGTGTTGACTTTTGGCTGCGAACTTTTCTTCCTCTATCAGGGTTCAGGGTTTAGGATATAGGGTTCAGGGTTAAGGGTTTAGGGTCTTAGGTCCAGGGTTAAAGGTTTAGGGTTTAGGGTTAAGGCATTTCTAGGGACATTAAATATCTCGTACATGGAATAAAATTAAATCGAAAATTGTTTGAACCTATTTGAATTTCGTGAGTCAGGTTGATACAGGGAAGTATATCGTTGCAAATATTCATACCTCCATTTACTAAATATGTATTTTTGCTCAATTTCATTATTATATATGATATATGAAATCAAATATATGTGAGTTCATGAATAGTTCTTGATAGACCTAGGTAGATATATTTTTAAATTTAGAATTATTTATTTATTCTACATATTTAGTCAGATTTAATTATCATGTATATATATTCATGTACTTTTATTTATGTCTCTATTTATTTCATAATGTGTTCTTTACGCCGTGAATAATGTAGATTTGTTCTTTCGTTTCTGGAACCCTACATCTTAACATGTATATTTTTAATATACATGTTAGTATCATAATATGTATAATATAATTATATGTTCATTTACAAGTAGGTACTAATATATTCATTAACCATTTAATGTCCAATTCAGGATAGTACGAGAATAATAAACTATATTTTAATATATACAAATATAGAATTCAATTCTTTTATCATAGCAAATTATATACGTTTTTTAGAAGATTGAATTTTTTATATTTAATCATGAGAAGCAAATATTTAAACCATGGTATGCCTTGTATGATTGGCATGGGGTGAAAGTACGTTGACCTAAATGTAAGCCTAATAATCTTAAAGTACATAATAGTATCATAATTTAATTATAATATAATAATATAGTATAGTATACTAAGGCTCTAATATATTCATTTACAATTTTAGATTTAATTATTTATTATATTACGAGAATAATAATCTATATTCAAGTATATACAAATCTAAAAATGATATAAAAATATATTCAAGTATATATACGAAGTACATTGTTAAAAATAAAAGTATTAAATTATAGAAATCAATTCATTTATTATGGCAAATTCTTTATATTTTTTAAAAGGTTTATGGTTCTTTATATTTATTCATGAGAAGCGATTATTTAAACCATGGTATGCCTTGTATGATAGGCATGGAAATTACACAAACCTTAATTAATTCATTAATGTTCTACCTTGACTTCTATTTGTACAATTTTATTACATTCTAATAAGAAAGTGGAAAGTTTGGTTCGTTCATTTTTAAAAAAATAACTCATAAATTATGGATTCAAATGAAACGTATTAAACCAATGATCATAATTATAATTGTAGTATTAATATATAATGTCGAGAGAGGCTCTAGATGCTTGTCTAAGCATACAATCCCATTAATCAATTCTTTAATAATAAATTAAAATGACACAATTTAGTAAATCCGGACTTTCGAAAGCCCACATCGGTCAAAGTCCTGTTACCGAGTCTGGTCAAAGTCCTCTTCGTTACTCTGGAACATTCGGCTTCCCGCCCATGCCGCTTCATAAGCATAAGTTCCTTTGGGCGACGAAACAGTTGTTTCATTCTTAGTTTCCCTTCTGTTTCATCTACTTGTAGTTCATTTGCTGTGATGAAGAGGTCGGGCGGTGGTTTTAGGGTGTCAAGTTACCCGCCAGACAAGTGGGAGGTGGTTGTTTCCCCACAAGGAGTGGAGGAGCTTCGTCCCTGGTTTATGGCTGTGGAACGCGCCCGTGGTCGCGGCGTAGAGATTCCCCCGTGGAACCTCATTGCACGCCTAATGCAGCCTGGTGTGGAGTGGGATTGGACTATTGCATATGGTCTAGAGCAAGTGGAGATTATGAACGCTTCCAACATCAAGTTTCCCCTCACCTCAGGCGAGGGCTTCTCTATGGCTGATTCTAATGAGGAGGGGAGCGTGGATTTGGGGAGCCCACCACATGAGTGAGTAGGTGAATTGTTATCTCCTCAGAACCCTTAACCTTGTCCTCAGTTTGATGTTTTCATAATAATAGATTGCGTTTGCTTTATGTATTGCGTAGAATTTTAATGGCTGATGCTGAGTTCATTCTGATTGTCAAGAGGATGAGTCCTTGCTTTTGACATGCACTTTTCCGTTTTAAACCCTAAACATCATACCATCTGATCCTGTTTTTCTGTTTGCTCCAGAACTTGCAGGCATCTTCGATATACTTCTACGATTTTACTTTTTGCTGCTAAACACCTCAGATATGGAATGGGGACTTCAGGAGTAGTTAGCACGACCGTTAGATTATACAATATTTGGAAACCATAGATGTAAAAACAGATGACTTTCATCTTTTGGTAACTTTTGCTGATGGTGTTCCCCGTGTGGATTGTAAACTATTTTTGGAATGGAATGCCTTCAAAACAGGGTTCTTCTAGACGAAAACCAGTGTTTCATCTGATGCTTTCATATTTGTATATTTCGTATTCTAATATGTCCATGCTAACTAGTAAATGTAGTAGTTAATTTTGTTTGAATCTATGAATTATGAATTTTGTATTTTAAAATTATGCAAATGAAGCAAGCATTCCACTTTCTTATTAGAATGTATCTAAATTGTACAAATATTAGTCAAGATACAACTTTAATGATTTGATCGAGATTTTTGTATTTTAATGCCAATCATAGAAGGCATACCATGGTTTAAATATTCGCTTCTCATGAATAAATATAAAGAACCATAAACCTTTTAAAAAATATAAAGAATTTTCCATAATAAATGAATTGAATTCAATAATTTAATACTTTTTTTTTAACAATGTACTTCGTATATATACTTGAATATATTTGTATATCATTTTTAGATTTGTGTATACTTGAATATAGATTATTATTCTTGTTTCATAATCAATAACTAAAAATAAATTTGTAAATGAATATATTAGTACCTTAGTATACTATATTATATTATTATATTATAATTAAATTATGTTACTAACATGTACTTTAGGAATATGATGATTATATTTAGGTAAATATGTTTCCAATTTGAGTATATGAAATTCATTATCATTGCAAATAGTGTATTTGAATTTGATGCTTAGTCAAATAATTACAAATCATTATTACAAAATTGGAAGAAGCATTATTGAATTGATTAAAATTTAGTTAATTCAAAAAAATCAAAAATCACAATCTAATGTAGATTCAGAAATGTATATAAATGCAGACACAATCAAAACCCGAAACCAACTTCACATAATGCAAGCATGTTGTGAAGCATTGTAAAATATTACCAATACTTTTCATCAGAACCCTGAAAAAACGAGGTCCCTATCCTGTTTAGGTTTCATTGAAACTCACACTGGGTTGGTAACCTCAACCCCATTCATAGTACACATTAAGGGTCATGGTTCTCCAATCCCATGTGAGTTATTGGAGCCATCATGGTGAATTCTTCTTAAGGTAAGAAAGAGCAGGTTTACCAAACCATATGGAGTTAACAATATGGAGACTGAATCGCACTATCTATCTTTAAAGTAAATTCCTATAAAAAGTTATTTTCACTTTCTCTCTATCCGAATCAGTTTCATAAAAATAAAATAAAAAAAGGGCCAGTAATATTCAACTCGCAATTCTTACAAATATTAATAATACCATTCAGTGATTCTGATTAAACTAAAATTATTATTCTGTATTGAAAATTAAATTTTTAAATTGCGGTATCTATGTACATGCTTGTATATGAATTCTGAATTACCAGAATCTTTGAAATGGCATGGAATTTATTTGGAATAGAATTCTAATTCATAATTGTACTATCATGTACTTTATGAATAATATGATGATAACATTTACGTAAATATGTTACCAATTGGAGTATAGTAAATTAATTTTCATTATAAATAGTGTATTCATATTGGATGCTTTCGTAATATAATTACAAACTATTATTTAAACTCTAATCTTGTGTAATTAAAATTGAATTTGTCTTTGAACAAATTTTAACTTCGTATATGTCAAAGGATTATGATGTTAATTAAATTTGAAGACGTCGCATATTCAATTAATATTAGTAAAGTTAAAATATACGCATGAACCAGATATTATACTTTCTTGTTATAATGTGATAAATTTCTGCACATATTTGCTTCCTATGAATATTTAAAAAAAAGTAGAATATTTACTACTCATGAATATTTGTAGTTTCGTACAAATTAAGTTTCTCTTATTAAAAGCTAATTCGTACAAAAATATTAGATTCTCATGAATATATTATTAAAGTAATATAATTGCACCTTATTAGATAGTAATGAATATTTACGAAATTTTAAATATTTGCTTCTCATGAATAAAAATAAAAATTTCAATTCTCTAAAAATTGTTAATAATTTGCCTACCTAGATTTTGTGCTTGCTCAAGTGTCTACACCATTACACAATATCATATATTAATACTACAACAATGATGTCCATTGATGTAGGACGATTCATTTGAATCCATAATATGAGGATTTTATTTTTGGAATATATATAAAAGAGTAAGGAAATTAAGTTCTGTTTATATATTTTAAAAATGCGAAAAAGTATTGGTTGAACCGAGGTTAAAATTACAAGTTTAAAAAAAATAATAAATTTTTTTAACCCACGGGGACGGGTCATTGAACCCCGCGGCGACGGGGCCCCACGAATTGGCGGCGCGGTCACAGGCCCCCGCGAGGGCGAGGAACATCCTCCCGCAGACCCTGTCCACGCACTTGGTTTTCTTTTGCATTTCTCTGTCTGTGGCGTTTTCGTGGTGGTTCTAGTGGTGGCGAGAATTCATTTCCTTTGATGTATCGTATAAGTGAGGGATAGTTATGCACGGGCGAGTTCCGAGGGTATACGAAAGCATGTGAGCACCTTGAATTAGTTTGCTTCCTTCCAGAGGGTGTGCGCGCTCATTGTTTGGAGTAGTTTTGGTGTTTGGAGTAGTTTCGGGTTAGGGTTTAGCTGTTTCTTCATGGTTTGAAGTCTATTTGCACGGAGGTTGTTTGAGGTGTTCTTTGAGTGGGTTTTGAGCTTATTCGAGGGTTTGTACAGAGATTTTTAAGGTGTTTCGTAGCTGGGCTGTTTTTGGTTCTTTAGGATTTAGTTGTTTCGTTTTTTTTTCTCCCTCTACGGACTTCGTTGACGGTGTACAAAGGCGTCCACTTCGGCTTGGGGTTGTTGGAGGCGACAATCACGGTGCTGAAGAAGTCACAGGTTTGTATCGAAATCAACATTACTGGTTATTTGTTTTTTGCAGTTCAATTCGACTAATTTTTGCAATCTAGGGTCTTCTCAAGTGAGCTTGTTCGTTATTCTTTTTATCAGTTGCACGCATGTGGTGGTTCTTTTCATTGCTTATTTGATTTCCTGTTGGAATTGTGTCTGATTTTAGTACTCCAGAATGAAGGATTAGGTGAATTCGTTACTGTGTGTCTAGTTATGTGTTTTGTCTCTATGTTCGTGTGTCTTTCTGTGTGTATGTTTTGTGCCTTTCTTTGTGTGTCTGTCTGTGTGTATGTTTTGTGTCTCTGTTCGTGTGTCTCTCTGTGTGTATCTCTCTCTGAATTGTATTTGTCTTGTGTATGTCGGTGTCTGTATGTGAATCAATGTCTGTTTCTCTACATGTCTGTGTAATTGCATGTGTGTATTATTATATGCTTGCAATAGCATATTTCCATTCTTGTATATTACATGTCAATATCATTTGCATTGCGTCTTGGTCTACGAACTATGTTTTTTGGGATTTCTATCTCGTTACAGTCCCATTAGAATCTAATTATGGGGCTTTTTGAAAATACCGTATTCGTTTTTATTCCGCCTTTTTCGGAACTACTGTAATGGGATGTGAAACAGTTCTTTTATTCTCGGATTTGTGTTCTCACCTTCGAAAATCCTTCATTTCTGCACGCAGAGCACGTCTTATCAGCTCTACAACGGAGGAATCTGAAGGAAGATAAAAAAAATGGCCGTTAGGTACTAAATATTTATGCAAATTGCGTAATCAATCCCTCAAAAATCAAGAACAGTTTAGTTCGAGTCGAGCTAAACTGCGTGCGGAAGACAACTCTCGCTTGACAGTTTAGCTCGACTCGAGCTAAACTCACATACAACATGTATTAAAAAGATCAATAAAATGAAAATACTTTAAAAATAGTCCATTAATTGCTACAGTTTAGCTCAACTCGAGCTAAACAGTAGCCAAATACTATTTTGTACAGTGCAGGTAAGCCCGATTCGCGAGAAACCGCACTGTACTAAGTAACATTTGGCCACAGTTTAGCTCGGGTCGAGCTAAACTGCTTGGGCTCCCACCTTGGGAGCTCTACAATTTAGCTCGACTCGAACTAAACTTCTTGGGCTCCCACCTTGGGAGCTCTACAATTTAGCTCGACTCGAGCTAAACTGCTTGGGCTTTCAGCATGGGAGCTCTACAGTTTAGCTCGACTCGAGCTAACTGCTTGGGCTCCCACCATGGGAGCTCTACAGTTTAGCTCGACTCGAGCTAAACTGCTGGGATGTCATGTGTTATTTTTTTTAATAGAACCAACATTTAGCTCGAATCGAGCTAAATGCCTTCGAATTTCTCTAATGGTAAAAGTCTCCTCCTTGCAGTGAGGAGAAAGCAAGGGTACTTGAGGCGCTTCAACATTTCTTCAAGCCTGTTCCTATCTCGGATTCGAATGACGATGACGGGGATGACTCAAGCACATTTGAGCCGTGGACCTTCAAAGACCCCTCGAAGGTCAAAAATTGGACATTGCGATGGGTTGCACACACACCATATCTACCGTTCGCAACCATTTTCAAGGGTGAAATCGATGATCCCCACGCCATCGACATGGATACAAAGGTCACCGAGTTTGACCATAAGGGGAGAGATCAAATAAAGATCCTCTGCTCATCTATGGGGACTCATCCATACCTCTTCTCCATAGTAGTAGACGTAGCAGAGAACCTCTTCGACTCCAGTTCCTTAATGGAAAGTCTGTCGAATTCACCTTACGACGAGATAGTGACCACAATGAGGCAAGAAGTACTGGACAGGAAGTGGGCAACCAAAGATGGACGAACTCTCCCGGCGAAATTCCTAGCGTGGAAACTGAGGAATGTTGTCAGCACCCTTGCGCTCCGCGCAACGGAGGCAAAGGTGAAGCAGAACCTTGGAAAATATCATATTGACGTTTCTGGAGTGACAGCAACCGGGAGCCAAATGGGAAGCCAACATACCGGACGCAGTAGGGGGAGAGCAATAGTTCCTTCCCAAAGCCGAGGCGCTTCTGCAAACTCCCACACCCCTCTCACCATTGAAGAAGAAAGGCCTCGAGAAGAAAACCGACAAGCCAAAGCCCAAGAAGGACTTGCTCTTATCTGCGGAGGACTTGGCAACAAGTTTGAACTCTGTTCTCGGGGAACTGCCAAAGGTGAACAAGGTTGGAGAGGTCCTGGACTTCGATAATGCCAATCGAATTTACCAAAATTTATTCGCTGATTGCCAGGACGAGTTCGTCTTCAAAACGAATGGGCAACAGAAGAAGTTCAGTGTGGACGTGACGCGGTGCAAGCCCGCACCGGCCCATTGGACTATCCGTGCATATGAGAAGCGGGGCATGGAGGAGATGAAGAATTACTTGGTCAACATGCCGGATAGGGCTCAGAAGCAAACCCTGTGTCTGATGCCAGGCACGAAGGCACGACCTCAACAAGAAGAGGATCTAAGGGGCTGTACATGCCACATCATCAACGGCAAACACAGCGTGGCGGCGTCCAAATCTTTCATCGAGGATAACGCCAGTGAGGAGTTGTTGAGGAACTTCAGGAGGTGGGATGCGTACATCGTTTGGACGCTTGATATAGATAAGCTACGAAAGATCTCAGCATTCTATAATCGGGTGAACCATCTCGCACCCTTTAAGCCAACTTGGGCGAGCAATATAATTGCCTCAAGAAAAGTGTGGGTGAAGTATGGTAAGCCCCAAAAGAAACATGCTGCCGCTGGTGCTGCCGAGCGCAAGAGTACAGGTCCAAAAAGTAATCCAGCATCGAAGACGTACGACGTAAGTTCACAGATTCATTAGCATTAGCAGTTTAGCTCGACTCGAGCTAAATATTGATAATCTTCTTTGTTTTTAATATTCTGCTGTATCTCGAGCAATTTAGCTCGAGTCGAGCTAAAGAGTAGTTCTGTGACAGCATCATCTAAGGTTTCTTCCTGTGCGTATGCAGAACTTTGTGGAAGCAATCAGGGAGCTCTTCGCAATGATCGATGTGGCGAAGCATCAAGCCCTGGTGGCGAAGAAGGGAGGGAAGAACACTATCTCCCTGACAAACGAGGTGTAGATCATATGTTCCAGTGATGAAACATGGGACCTGTGGAAGGAGGTGATCGCGTCTGCGGCATGTGGTGGACTCATTGATCCCGACACCGAAGCTCCTCATAAGAAATTCTATGAGAAGAAGGGGTTCGTTCTGGACAAGGATGGGACGCTTCCGAGGGAGTTCTTCAAATGGCTCGGGAACTTGACAGAGGCAGATCACCAGAAGCTCTGTAAGCACATCCTGCATAAGTCTGGGCCCAATCGCAAGTACACATATCCGAAGGTTACCATCAAGCAGAATACGAGTGTATTGGAGGACTGCTACTCGGTCAAGGAGTGGGCGGAGCGGAGAAAACGTAAGGCTGTAGCTCAAGCGGAGTTCAACAATATTAATCCAACGCTCCATCTATTCAAAAGAGACGGCTTTGATGTACCCGCTTGGAAGCATTTCAAGAAGACTTACTATGTCTCCAAGGAGTCGAAGCACGTTCTGCTTGATTGGAGTATTCCAGACTCGTACTGGACTAACTCCAGAGCTACACAGTTCGGTAACAAGTCGGCCAAGGATCTCTCCCCATATGCGGTTGAGTTCTTTAAAACCTTCCTGAAGGTTCGACATGCGTTTCAGTGTCCTTCAGCGGGGAAAGTTCGTATGTGAGCGGAGAGCGTAGAGCGGAGAGCGGAGAGCAGAGAGCAGAGAATGGAGAGCACAGAAATGACAATGAGCCAACTTTTTAAAAGCAAAGTAGACCCTAAAACCGTGGAAAATTACTAAATTAAGGCTTGATTTTGACACTTTTTTTAGGAAAAGATTATATTACCGTGGAAATCAGGTTTATCTGTGGTAAGAATTTATTACGTTTGTTCTCTAAGATACAAATTAGGGCTGATGTCATGATGACGTCATGCATATATTTTGTTAGATTTGTCATGGATTTAAGCAAGATACCATGATCAGGCGTTAAGTTTTAGATCAAACAAATAATTCTTTCATAGGGTTATGTAAATGCACAAGGAAGAAAACAAATATCACAAAACATAAAGGGACTGAAGGTTTGAAAACTTCCTAGAATATTTCAAAATTCGTGAATAGTATCTTACACACCAACCAATCAATCACCGTCCACACTACACACATCCACAACAAGCAAATCTCCCAATTCCATGACAACCAACATACACACAGAAATCATCAATCAATTCATACAACCAACATACACACAGAAATCCGCTTTCATCAAACACATTCAACCGTCCCCACTTCTCATTCCAACCATCTCTACCATCAGTGTTGAATTCATTGTCTATACAACTGTACAGGTCGTGCTCCCCTGGCCACCGCAGAATACCCCTCCCCTTAGAAAATTCACTTTTCCCACTTCCAGTCTCTCTACCTCCATCACTCCCCTCCCCGACACATTCTCTCCACTGGCTCTACTCTCCTCACTCACGCTGCGAAGATGATTCCATCATGTACTCTAGCTCTTCCGACGTACTCACAACCTGAGCACCGCCCTCCACTTCAACCTCCTGCCCCCCTTGCACCTCGTTCTCGCTGCTCTTTGGCACCACTTCCACGTCCCTGCTCCTCATACACTCCACCTCCTTCTGCTGCCAACTGACGAAGAATGTCCGCCACGCTGGGCGGCATCGGATCCATCAGCTCCAACGCCTGCGCCCGCCATGCCTCCCGCTCCCTTGGCCCTCCCACTACCCGCGCTGCCGCATTCTCTACTGTCGCTGACCGCCCTGCCGTATCTCCTCCTGCCACCCCACCCACATCCTCCCTCACCCCATTGACTCCAACGACATCCCCTCCTAGACCCGCCCCACCATACAGCTCCGCCACATATTCTTCAAAGGTATACTTCGCCGCCACTCCCAACGCCACAACTTCCTGCCTACATTGCTCCGACCAGATGAATATCTCTGAGTCCGCCACTGCGCGGCTCAAGCGAGGCAAATCAGGTAACTGAGCTTTTTCTTCCCACTCCTTCTGTAACCCACGCCGCAAAAACACCTGCCCCACCCATGAGAGCAGCATCCCCTTCTTGAAATCCATCGCTGCAATTCTCACAATTCACACCTCCCCGGCTGGCCCACTCCACCCCCCTCTAACTCTTCTCCACCCTCCTCCACCTCACTCGCCATCTGCTTCGCCCCTTCTACACCTTTCCCCGGCGCCCCCCTCTTTACTCCCCTCACCTCTCAACCTGTCTCTTCACACATCATTCGCCCTCCCGCCACCAATGCTCCGACCAACCCAAGTCCCATCCATAACCCTTGCAATGATTTCATTTAACTCCCTCCAAATCAGACCCCCTCACACCCACATAACCCATAGCCACTCACACAGTAATATATTTACATATATACATATATAACTATACACATATTTATATATCTATATCATTACACCTATATCCATACATACATATTGTAGACCTTTACATACACGAGTATAAACTGGAAATGAGAATCATGAATACTTTAAGTGGTTTGCCATAGAGTAGACGATGGAGAATGTATTCAACTCCACTGAAATCAAATAAAATCAAATGAAAACAACAATAGACCGAAGCCTCCTTCAAACTCACACCATGCTACAGTCGCTACTTTCACTCTCAGAACTAGATGACTCCGAATCTCCTTCTACCGCCTCGTCATCGACGAATAGAAGGGCCCTGGGATCAAAAGTAGTTGGCCGACTAGGAACATATGTAAGGGCTCCAGATTGAAACGCCTGTGCTAAGCCCTCTGCGTAGTCCGGAAGTATGAAAGGCTGAATCGGGCTGGAATGAAGACGCGACGATGGAGTGGACACTGATGTTGGCCCACGTGGCGGTGTTGCTGAAACTACTCTGCAATAGAGAACCGACTGTGGTTACATCGAGTACGTAGAGCTGCAAAGAGAAGTAATGCTTGGATAATTTGAACAAAGAATAGAAGACTTACACCACTTATCAGGTCTTGGTCTCTTTGGAGGGGCTTCGCCTGCTGCTGCCGGCCTAGGATGCTTAGGAGGGCCCATGGCGGATGGTCTAGCCATGCACGGTTTGAGAAGGGCGTTGAATATGGCTTCGTCCTCCTCAAAAGCAAGAATGTGACAACCAATAGCCTGGGCGGCCTTGATGGAGGCCCCTGAAACTCGAAGAGAAACAAAGAAATGAGAAACTGTTGAAAAAATGAGAGGAAAAATGAAGCAAAGATATGTAAGAAGAGTTACCTGTCCCAGCATTCCAATCAAGGACTATGTCGCCGGGCTTTGACAGCTCCTCAATGATGCCCTGGATCATCTCAGGGGATTCCTCCCTTGGGCCTCTCCACGGCACCTCCCCATTCATGAGCTGAGATTCCACATTGGTGAAGTTGAAAATGGCATCACTCTCAGTAATGTTGAGGAGCCCATGTATCAGCTCTTCCTTCTTCGTCTCGAAGGAGAAAGTACTGCCACGACGAACGTAGACGCGAATCCAGAACCGCATAGTCTGCAGTCAAGCAAAACAAGTGAGTAAAATTAAGCGGAAGGGTTATCAGTAAGTAAAGAGAAGGGTATGTTTACGGAAATTACCAAGTTCTCGGGGTTCGTTGGAGAAGTCAGGCCGAGTACATTCACACCCCACCAGTCCTTGAAAAGCACGTACTCACCACCAGCAGCTTCTTCCTCGATATCCTTAGCCAGCTTCTGATCAGTGTTGTAAATGAGGCAGATGGCACCATCTTTCTGCAGGTATTTATCTGCAAAATGGAAGATGTCGAACACATAATCCTTCTCGCGAGAGTTCCAAGGCGGAATACTCGTGGGGGGAACGGAAACGGATGGGACGGGAAGATTCTCAGGGATGTCGGCAATGATCAAGTCGACTCCACAGATGGTCCCAGATGTTTGCACCGGTCCGGAACTTCGTTTTCGCGGCCTGCTCCAAACTTGAGGAAACAAGAAAGGAGAGTTAGTAACTACATAGCGAGTAGAGGTGGCAGAATCCATTAAATGTCAAAATATCGGAACATACCTTGCGAATGAAGTCTTGAGTCTTGATCCAATCCGGGTCGCCACCTTTTCTCTCCTGTCTCTTATTTCGCCGTAACATGGAATCCACAGATGAGTTGAAGACGGAAACATGTGTGGAAATCGAAGCTCCAGCGGAAGAAGTTGTTTGAGGATATAGTTTGGCCTTCCTCTGCTCAAGGAGACCTCTGGTGATCTCCGAAGCACTGATTGAGGAAGGACCCCGCGAAGAAGCTGGAGAAGGGTTCGTAACGACAATACCCGGAGAGGGCTCTGGTGCCTTCTCTGCTGGCGCGGAAGACTCTGCACCAGTTTGCTGTGATGCCTCAGACTGAGAACGCAGAGATTTCAGTCGCCTTCCTCTCCCTCTCTTCGGTGGTGGAGCAGAAGACTGATCCTGCTCTCCTTCACGACCTTCTGCATCATCCACGGAGTCGTCCGCCACAACCTCACCCCCATCGTGTAGAGTCTTGACGTCCGCCTCTTAGTCAATCGTGAAACCACGAGAGCAATCAAGATACCAGCATCCCTCAAGCAAGTGAGGAGCTTTGTACCTTTTCAACTGTTGGGGAGAATAGATACACTGGTCCGAGGTTTTCGACGTCCAAGCAAGGAAGTAGTTGGGGAGCTGCTGAACCTTGATTGCCCCCTTCAGAAGAAGCTCTCGCTTGAAGTACCTATGTAAACCAATATGTAGAAGGTTAGTATCAAAGAGATAAAGAGACCTCGTTCTGGAATTTGAATCTGATTAAAAGGAATGTATCGTACCGGTAAGTAACCCGCTTGACAACCTTGGCGGTTCCAGGAAATTTAGCAAAAACGGACTTCTTGTCGAAGGGCTTATCTGCCGATTTTCCAATGAACGTAGGGAAGGCCTTGTCCCACAAGAGAATACGTGAACTCTCCACATAATCGCCCGGTTCTTGTACTTCAGGAAAGGCCTTCCAATCGATAACGAGGTTCTCCGGCCTGCATATGTCCTCGAATTCGTTAATGACGGCTTCCTCCAACTGTAATTCAGAATTCAATTAATTAGCAATAAGAAAGAATCGAGGAAGATAATAATGCATAATGTAATTGGAAAGGTTTTTTAAGAAATTGTACCCCAGCCCAGAATGAGGCCTTGTTCAACCTTGGGTCAAATTCGGTATCCTTGAATTCAAGTGGTAGAAATCTGTAAGACAATCGGGAACTCAGAGATGAGTTCCACCACCTCAACCAACGAGCCTTGTACTTGGCCTCGACGGATGCTGGAACAATCTTCTGGAGCTTATCAAGTGTCATCTCAGGTTTTGAGAAGTCACTAAAATGTCGATTAATCTGCAATAAGTTCAGGAGTTTTAGAAAAAATGAATACGTAAATGTTGTTGTGATACAAAATAGTGAACTCAGCCACGATGAGGGTCTCACCTCGTTGAGGAAGTCGTCACCATTCTTGGGATTTGCAATTGCCAAGTACTTGGTGAAGTCCTTCCTCTTAATCGATTCCACCATGTTGTTTGAAGCCGCATTCATGGCATCCCAAACACCAGTCGCGGTTTGGTCTTCAATGGGTGTTTTCTCCTTGTAGATTCTGGCAGCTTCGTCAGAAGCAACCATAATTTCTCGCTGGAACACAAAGTAATGTTAGAGGAACCGTATGAAGCAAGGTAAATCAATTGCCAAATGGAAGCGTGAGGGGGGGAGGAATTGGTGCTTACACGATAAAGAAAAGCGATGAATACTTTTGTTGGCAAGGTAAACCAGGATGGAGTAGCTGGTTTGTGATTCAATGCTAAAGCATACTCCTGTGGTGAAATCAGATCCTTGAATTCCTCCAATTTCATCACACCAAAGGAGCGAATACGATAAAGTTTTGCCGGAATATTACTCTTCACGTGATCATTTTCTGTGGACCTGTACAAATAGACGGAAGTTAATAATAAGCATAAAGTAGAAGTTGAATCGGCGTTCAAGAGGTGTAGACGAAGTAGAGGGAGTTAATTCTTACCAGTTAATGTCATGCATGGCATGAAGAAGGTTTCCAACATGACCGCGTGGGTCAAGAACAATGCAATGCACAGAGATGTGCCACGCTGGATCGTCGCTGTGATGCTTGTTGATATGTCTGTACCATGCAGCAAGGCAATGGTTACCTTCCCAGACATAGAACATCTTCCCAGAGAACTCCTTCCAATCCGGGTCGGCCAAGAGCTCATCTTCAAAAGCATCATTAACTTTTTGCCAACACGGGCTCCAGTCAGCCTTGATCTCCTCAGTGACATCGGCTGTCTTCTCTTCGTGGTTGTAGATGGAAATGTACATGACACGGTCTCCATCTCTATAGCCTTTGACAAACTCTCGCTCCAAATGTTGAACTCCCATTTCTCTTACAGGTCGCACTCTTGCCATTGAGAGCATCCTGCAAAGGGGAACTTGGATACGCGACTTTGTCTTTGGAAGTATTTGGAGCTTATTGATGACGCCATTGGAGTCTTCCTTGTGTTGTACCCGATGTTCCAATTCACTGTCCACTACATTCGTCAAATCAGGAGGACAAGATGGCGATGGCAACATATCCTGTGTCTGAGTTACTTGCAAGAAGTACTACATTTTCAAAATTGATTCCAAGATAAGGATCAAAACAAGTAATGCAATTATGAAAAATAATAGAACAATAGCTTCATGTACTGATACCAATCGTCATCAGTAGAAAGGTGTACATAGGCAACTATGTACGTGGAGCACGGCTATAATACTCCCTAGCCTGTCTACAGTTCCAATGACGGCGCCTCCTTAAAAAACGCCTGGTCTGTTGGACAGGGCATGGTAGTATCGCCGGGAGGGCGAAGACAACATGGGCTGGCCTCCTCACTCTAATAGGCGAGGAAGGAGAAGGTGGAGACATCGGCGGGGTACCAAGTCGTGGAGAAGTGGGCATGTAGCCCGGAGATGTAGGCTCATAGACAGGAGATGTAGGCATGTACTGAGGAGAGTGGACCTCGAGAGGTCCACTACCTTAACCTACAGGGTTTCCTAAATCACACCTACATAAATGGGGCTGATCAAATGAATCCGAGAGGTCGGAGACATTGATCACTGTGATCGGGGAACTGATGGACAAGGATGCATCTGAGAATACCTACATGCAGAGGAAAAAATACATTGTCAATTAACCAATTAAGGTTACAAAACTACTTAAAGAAGTTTATTCTACATTGCAATATTGAATACAGGAAATCAGATTAAATCACCTCAGTTTCTGCAGGAGTTGGACCATCACCATCAGTTGCAGTAAGTTGATCAGTGACCTCCTACAACAGAAACAACAAACAAATTATAAGACTCCAACAAATAAATGCAATCCAAACAATGTCCTCCCCAATGTCCTCCCACCCCGCAGCTCCCACAATGTGAAGTGAATCCCTCCCCACAACCCCCGCGGCCCAATCTCCCTCAACCCCAAAACTGATTGCATCCCGCCCCTCCCCAATGTCCCCCCACCCCCCACCCAAGGCATTTTGTACAGAATCCCTCCCCAACTCCCCCGCGGCCCAATGTCCCTCAACCCCAAAACTGATTGCTTCCCGCCCCTTCCCAATGTCCCCCCACCCCGCAGCTCCCACAATGTGAAGTGAATCCCTCCCCACAACCCCCGCAGCCCAATCTCCCTCAACCCCAAAACTGATTGCAACCCGCCCCTCCCCAATGCCCCCCCACCCCGCAGCTCCCACAAACACAACCCCAAGAAATCGAAACATACACAACTCATAAAAACCCAAAACCCGAACTTCAATCCTTACCTCCTCCGTGGCAGGGCCGCGGTCCGACCTGCCTTCCTCACTCGCAGTGACCTCCTCCAGATGCTCCTCTCCATGCTCATCTCCTCGGTCCGCCATCTCCTTACCTGTCCCCTGCTCTACCGTGGCCGCGGGTGCTTGTTCCGATGGGGCTTGCAAAGAGGCCTTCCCTCTCCCACCTCGACCCTTACCCCTCCCACGACCCCTCACCTCAGGCCTTCGACCGCTCCCTCGGGCCGACCCCTCATCAATGTCCGCTTCTCCTGGGCCTACCGCAATGTCGAGCGAATCACTATCCTCCCCACTAGTTTCAGTAGGACTACCAAGGTGCCCTCGCCCCGCTTGTGTAGCAGCAAGTGCTTCCCCACCTTCGCCCGCCTCCATAATTTGGCGTCTCGCTCTCCTAGCGACTTTTCTCAACGTCTCATGATCTGACTCCTCGCCCGTATCCACCTCTGGCGTCTTCTCCTCTAAAACATCTTCCTCAATCCTAAAGCAGTCGCCAGTGTGCGCAAATGTTTAGGACTAAGACGAGAATTACTACTCCACTTTTATTTTGAACAACCGTTCAGTTTAATGCAGCTTCACTATTCTAAATAGTAAAACAACGAACCCGCAGCAAAGACATTACTTCTAACCAAATATAACTCTACAAAAATACATAATTTACATTTAGCATTTTTAAATTTATGGATTATGAAACTTACCACATCCGTATTAGCATGGTCGCCCGACTGAGAATCCGTCCCTCTTGTTTAACACTCCTTGAATCCGAACGAAGGTTGTGGTGTCTCGAAAGTCGGACTGCAATTGAACCCTAGCTCTTCCGTCATCTCCAGATGTTTCTCTCCGCTACTTATTACCTCATGCTCCTCATGCTCAACTGCAGTATCCTCTAAAACCTCATCGTCCACCTCTACTATGGACTCTAGAATGAGTTTACGGATGCTACAAAATTTAATTGCCACTGGCAGCCCAGCTCCTCGAACCTTCAGAGGTGCACTCAAGAGGTTGCCTTTCGACTTTGACTTCCTACGTAATTCTCTCCTCTTCCTCGATCTCCTGTTAGTAAAATCTGTACCACCTGCTTTTCTTCTAGGTTTAGGAGTGACATAAGTGGAGGGAGCTGACCCTCCACTCTCCTTCATGTGTCTAACTAACGAGAGAACTCTCCTCACAATTCAGCTCTCCTTCTAACTGCCCTTCTTCTTATATATCCCAAACCTTCAACCCCTCGGTCTCAGTCCTGAATACTTTCCCTATGCCTAGACTATAAAAAAATGCATTTCGAATTAAAGTTCATCTGATAAATCTAAATTGGAAGAAAAAAAACATTTCCGCGAAATAATAATAGATTTCATTGTGCAATGGTATACTTGTATTAAATATAGAAGGAACTGATGGCTCACTCTAATCTCACCTACCCACATATCAAATAGAATCGGGTCCACGATTCAAACATTATATGCTTAATTCTAAAAACTCCTACCTCCTATACTTGGGCCTGCAAAAAGCAGCAGTCAAATTAGTTAGCGCCGTCTCTCTAAAATCAAACATCAAATATGGACATTCCAACCTGAATATAATGATCAACAGCGATGCATCATTCCTCTCACGTTGCTCTCACGATATCGCTTCGCTACTTCACTCACTCTTCTCGCTACTAACCAAGGTTACCTGCAAATATGCGGATGGTCTGTCTGTCCAACAATCTATTATGAAAATTGAGGAACCCTAACACAGAATAAAATATAGAATTTGAATAAATCATATGCTTGCATTAGTCTTATATATATATAACTAATGCATGAATATGATTAATTCAAATTCTATATATTTATTGTTTTAGATGTAGGAGGAAAAGACGGCTCATTTTAATCTAATCACAGTCCATAAAAAAAATAATCTGCTCCACAATTAAAACACTTAAAGAAATATTCTAAAAATCTTCCCACATATTTATCGGCCTGCAAAAAGCAACATTCTAATCAGTTAGCGCCGTCTCTCTTTAATCATACATTCGTTACGTAGCAGAATGAATCATTACCTAGTCGTCCTTATGGACATTCCAATTTGAATAAAATGATCAACAGCGATGCATCATTCCTCTCACTTTGCTCTCGCGATACTGCTGCGCTAGTACACTCCCTCTTCTCCGTTCTTCCTCTAGTATCTCGGAGTTGCCTGCGAATATGGGGATGGTCTGTCTGTACGCCCAAGGCATGGGCATCCCTCTTAGGTTTCGCGTAGATGACGATGGTCTAGCTACAGTTTCCTCTCTTCGGCTCAGTCTCAGATTCCATTTCCGTGAGGATTCCATCAGTATAGAGGAGGAGATCTTTGATGACGCTACTGCCGAGGTTACCCACACCCTCGAGCAACCTTCGGTGAGAGATGAGAACAACATGTTGCAGTGGAGACTTCTCCCTGGATCCTATAGAGTTTATGGTCTTACTGATTCTCTGATGGCTGCATCCACTGAGATCCTCACCCCCCGTCGCTCTTCTACTTGCACAATTCAGATTCCCTTACCTCGTGATGTCAAGGTCAAAGTCGAGCCTGGAACGGAGACTTCAGATGTAGAGAAACCTCCTCCGACCGTCATATCTCTCTCTTCTGATGACGAAGTCAGTCCCGTCAAGTTCGTGCCTAAGGTCCACGCTAATGCTCCTCCTTCCAATGTGTCTCCTCCATTGTCCCAGGTCACAGTTAGCATTGTTCCGCTCCTTAAAGAGATTGCTAAGACGCGTGGGTCCAAAAACATTTTGAAGAAGATAGACTATTCCACTATTAGACACGAGAGAGTAGAGTACTTGCCTGCGAAGTTTGATGGTCCGGTTCTTTTTGAGTTGCCCCCAGCTGCTGCAGGATCCTCTAAGCTTGCCGCCAAGTCAATGCAGGGAATGGGCAAACGATACGACGGACACTTGTGGACCAAGACCATCACAACAAACATCAAAAACGACTTCGGACTCTCTTTTCGAAGTTCCACCTGCATCGGAGGGCTGCGCTGCAGCAACAAGGAGTGTGACTTCCTGAAGCGTGTTTTCAAGATCTTCGAGGTTAACGAGACTGAGTTCGAAGGCTGTACCCTGCAGGCTTTTGTCATGGACCAGCCTCCTCCGTCTGACTCCACGCTAGTGTGCAAGGTATGTAAAGAACCTCCATCATGTGTAGCTACATGCGAGGCTAAGATTTATTACGTAGTGGGCAAAGCAAATCACACTAGAGCTTGTATCCACATAGGAACACATGATCATCCAATGAAAGTTGGAGACTACAGAGACTCTAAAGCAGAGATTAGTAGCTTAATAGAAGAGCATGTAGAGATGAACAACAAAGCAACGAAGAGCGCCATTGTCTTGGAGGCGAGCAAACTCCTCATCGGGAGCTACCTGCTAGAGCCTGAGGATGCACCACCGAGGAAGCTGACGATGGAGGAGCTGGTTCCTGTTCTGGATCGTTGCAAGGACATGGCGTCACCAAACATCCGCAACAAAGTCGCCACCTTCAAAAAATTCAAAAGGTACGGAATCATGGACGGTATCACCAAGCTCCGTGGTAACAGTCTCTGGGCGTATGTCCAAGAGAATAGGTTTCCTGGTCAGGGATCAATGCGTGACAAAGTCTTCGTCTTCAAAATGTCGGAGGTCGGGCCGGGAAGTGGCGTCGACTTGGTCAGCCGAATGCAAGCTGGTGGAGACTTGGAGAACGCATGGATCATGTTCGACCATGTAAAACGCGTCAAAGACTGGTCGACCATGGCGTGCCATGTGTACGACGCCACCTACTGCCGCGTGATGACAATCGCCACTTGCGACATGCAGTCCGAGGACATGGACGCCCAGCTCGTCTTCTGGAAAAACCTGAACGTGGTCATGGAGATCAATGGCGTTGCAGCGCCGAACTTCAAGGGGTTCATGGCGGGTAACGCACAGGCGAATTGGAATGCAGTGCGAATCCTTTACGGCAATGGCAACAAAGAAGACCCAATGGAGGACCGGGAGAGGTCGTGCTTGTTCCATTGGACTCAGAACATGGTGGCGTATACGCAGAAGCACTTCCCCGAAGAACTCTGGGAACAGCACAAGAAGATGTGCACTCAGTACAAGAATGCGACCAGCATGGCAGAGGCGGAAACTCAGTACCACGCGTTGCAAGCATGGTGGGCATCCACCGGGGTCGTTGGCGAGAGCGAGCTCATCAAACTCGATCAGTGGCTGTCATTCTGGCACCACCGCTTCCGCCAGTGGGGGGGATTCATGACCGAGGTATTATCTCTGCTCCCTGTTTTGATGTTTTTGATACTGGTTTCTTAGCCCTAACCTACAAAACTCTAATCCGTGAATCTAACGGCATCTACTGTCAAATCTGCAGAAATTCACAAAAGAAGAACTCACAGAGATGCCCACCTGTAACCTCGCCGAAACAGTTCACAACAAGTGGCTCCAAGCTTCAGGAAACAATGGGAACGACCTGTACGTTGCTACCGTGGACGATTTCGTTCGGGCTTTTCTACAGGTTGCCAACTACTACCAGTTCCTCAAAGGTGACTTCGGCAGAACAGGACCATCCAAGAAGGAACTCAGGCTCCGGATGGCTGAACGCAACGCGAAGAAATGGGGAAATCCTACACTGCTCGACAAGCCCATGCTCGATATGCCTGGCGCGGATGAATTCTGCACCCGTCAGCCTATCATGCCTGGAGCGGAAGTCTTCGGTTCACAGAAGCAAAAAGCCGACGTCCCCATCGGAGCTGACGAGGAGTCTCATCGCCCGGACAAGACAAACTTCTCACGCCCAAGAGGCCCAAGACGTGCCGTCAGGGCTCGCCCTATGCAGATGCCCATCATTGTGGAAGACGACTCCGAACACGACACCGAGGTACAATGTACGCAACCTCCTGCCCAGGAAGTTCATTCCCCTTTACCTTCACCTGTGAACAAGGGCGGCATTCGCCATGTCAACGCGGCTGAAGAAACCAAGGTGGACGTAAAGGAGTGGCACATTTCGAGACTACACAAACTTTCTGCGAAGTGCTGCTGGGCCCAAAGAGCTGAAACGAAGAAGAAGTGCACTGAGAGAATCGTCAGAGGGCCCTATTCCACAACTGCACCGACCTACATTGGGCTCAGGACTAACTATCGCAGGAACCTAGTCGAGAAGACAGAGTTCTTCTTCTGCTCAGGCAAGAGAGACGGCAAGATGGTGAAGCGCACTGCCACTCATCCCAATCAAGCGCAGCGACTCTCCATGGGCTCCTCCGAGTCTCTTAAAGCGCGCCTCCGTTCCGTCACCATGATACCTGAGCCGGGCCACGGTTGCATCATTGGGCTGGATTCGGGCGTCGCTCCACACATCACACGGTACCAGATTACCATCAGTTCTTACCCTAGTTGCACTTGCCCAGCATTCAAGAAGACGATGACTACGTTCCATGGCAAGACTCTGTTCACGTATTGTAAGCACCTATACTACATACTCTTGAAGGTCTGCAACCGTGATCCCGAAGCGGAGCTTTTCATCCATGCGCCTACCTTCAGCTTCAACGAGGTCAAGCTGCTCTTAGAGAGTGGAATCTTGCGTCACCCCTTGGCGAAGAAGTAGGTAGCCCTCCTACTTTAGAACTGCCATTTCCACAATGGCCATTTGTCACGTAGTGAATGATTTTAGTAATATCCCATGTACTAAGTCCGCAATACGTTAGCTATATTGACTTTTTTATTATATAGGCTTTGTCGTTCTCATTGATTGCACTCTATTTGACAACATTCTATCTTGAACAAGTGCACTATATACTTCGTATCCCCTGACATTTATCTTTTATTACAGCAAACATATACTTGTTATTAGATGTCTCAATCTTCGAACCTAACACGTTTAGAGTTGCCCACTACACTATCAGCAGGACTGCCAGCCGCTGACTGTACTACAGGACAAACTACATTCGCATTCACTTTCGTTCCCACACTTGGAGCGTGTCCTTGGTATGAACGTTTCAGCAATGGCCCACCTCCCCGCCTCCGATTAATTGATTCCCTGGAATAGGTTCCCCTTGGGATCTTTCCAACCTTGGAGTATGCATGTGGTTGCAAAGGCACATCTGCGTCCTTCTCTAGCACTCTGATTTCATCCGAATTTTCTGAACGTGGAGGGTCAGCTCTTACATTCGGTTGTACGTCAACATCCGTTGTCGAAGGACGCCCTTGGCTGTTGGCCATCATCTCTTCTTCGTCCTCCACCTCAACATATGGTTCAAATGCATTGGACAATTATCGTCAGCAAGTGAAACAACAATATCTCTGACGTCTTCCAAAGCTGCTGTCCCGCACTACGGAAAAGAGCTTCACATAACACCAACACAAAAGAGGCAGAGACATTCCCTACTCTTATCTTAAATATCCCTGAAGAAGATGCTTGGCGCCCTTGAAAATCGGCTATTCATTCATTTAAAAGTTGTCATCCTCCTAAACCGAATGGAAAAAGATGAAGGTTTAGCAGAGGTCATTTAGCATTTAAATTTTTTTTTTTAAAATAAAGAATGCAAAAAAATTAAAAAAACCAAAAAAAAAACAAATTATATAACTTGAAATTAAAAAGATTAAAGTAAAGAATAGCAATATTTAAAATGAAGGATGAAAATAATATGAAGGAGATTAACAAATTGAATGTGAAAATAAAATGATTGTGAAAATAAAATGAAGGAGAGAATTAAATGAAAGGAGGCTTTTGACCCGTCTAACAAGATAGATAGAATAAAGAAAATTTTATAAAAAATACAAGACAAATATCAAAAAAAATAAAATAAAATAATAAAAAGGAGAAAGGCATGTAGACTATGGTGGATGAATTCTAGTAATGTTAAGAAAATGTTACGAAATTAAATGTTACTTGATCCCTGTTCAGAGGTTCAATACCAATACATTTTAAGTAGTAATTTGCATATAAATTTAAGGAGATAAGGGGAATTACTGTATGCCTGAACTAGTAAGAAGGAGCTGGAGCATAGTAATTGGTGCACGTTAAAAAATTAATCACCAAGAAAAGAGAAAACGAACTACAAATACAATGAAAATACTGTAATTAGTCCACGGTTATAGGGTCAATTAAATTACTAAAATTAGAAACTTTCTAAAAATATACTAAGAATATTCGAATCTTCTAATTTTATAATTTATTTTTAGTAGAAAAAGTGCTATTTTAAGGTTCTGTCCCCCATTCTGTGCTCTCCGCTCTCCAAATCTGCGCTCACCGCTCTCCGCTCTGCGCTCTGCGCTCACGTACAAGCTACCCTCGTCCTTCAGCTGAGATGTGGTTCCTCCCATTCATCAGGGAGCCTCGACTCGCCTTCGGATCTTGGTCCTCCGATATATGGAGGTTGGCGGGCGGCGCACTCACATTCGGAATCATCGACTTCCGGTTCCTCCCAACCTACAAGACAAGGCACAACTACACTTTGGAGAACCCCTTCTTCATGGAGTTCTTCAAAATGATCGATGAGTATGGGCAGCCCCAGTTTCACGATGTTCGCCACTGGCTTCTTATTTGCGGAGACGATGAGGACTTCGCCGAGGTGCTCACTTGGGTGGAGCGAAACACCTTGAGTGGTCGTAGAAGAGTCCATTCTGAGTATTTACCCGCTCCTAACGAGCGACTCGGCGGACACCCCCCAAAGAGCAGAATCGCGATGGAACACGTCAAACTCCTATTTCGCATTGATGATAATGTACTTGAGAACGATGGGTCAACGCCAGAACCTCTAAGCAAGTACACAACTCCGGACCACCCACTATACACGGACAACAGGAAGTTCAACGAAAGGAGGTACGCAATGTATCCATCCGAGTTAAGGATGGAGTTCTACCTGCAGGTCCACAACACTTTCTCCAGTACTAGGGGGGCGGTTTATCAGCTCTATGCTGGAACGAAGTCCCTCATGGCCGCCGCGGTAAGTGTTTCCACACTTTAGCTCGAGTCGAGTTAAATCGTTCCACTGTTTTGATCTTATGCACCATGTATGCATACACTTCCACACTTTAGCTCGAGTCGAGCTAAACCTCGTTTACCTTGCCTTTGTTTTTTTCAGATGCTCTCGACCTCGGCTTCCGTCGTCGCGGATGATAGTGACTCGTCTCATATGATCGAAGCTCAGTCACTTGGATTAACTCTGGACCCAACCGATTTTAGTGTCGACGCTTATTATGTCGATAAGGAACGCTTTCCGGAATATGGCAGAGCCGTGCGGAAAGGGAAAGGCAGAGCTGTGGAGGAGGGTAACGATGTTGATCTCGAGGAGGATGCCCCCACCGAGGAACAGACCCCCTCCTCCAGTGCTGCGGACATTAGCAATGAGAGCGATGCTCCGCCTTCTGATCCGGTAAGTCAGACCGCATCTGAGGGTGGAGTGGGGAGAAGACTCGATTTTCTTGACGTCGACATAACACGTACGGACGATGGGATCCGGAAGTGGAAAAAAGACTGGCGGTGCGCGAAGTACTGGAAAGCCGGCACAGAAGATGAAGAAGCCCAACCCTACAGCTCGGCAAGCATCCCCGTTGGGGAGAGCCGCTCCCTCTCCGGATGTTCAAGCTCTTCTCGCAGAATTACAGGCGTCCAAGGATAGGAATAAAGCATTACAAGATCAGATGGCACAGCAGAAAATGGATATAGAGAAGACTGTGCAGGCGACAAAGGAGGCGGCTCTGCGAGGCATCAGTAACGTCCCTTTTTTCCCGAATGCGGGTCCAGTTCTGCCCAACGCCCAGCCGATAGGTAGCGCCCCACCTTCTCCGCGAGTACTTGAGATTTTGGGCTCCCCTACCAGTGGTGCAAAATTGCCAATGTCGGATCCGAGTCCCGCATCAGTGCCTGAGCAAAGCCATCATTGCACCGACCAGGTCATGCGTGACCCTAGTCCCAGCCCACCCCGTTCTCCCTCCCACAATCAGACTCGGGGAGATGCTCCCGAGACATCTTCAGGTCCCTCCCAAACTTAGATTTTTTGAACTCGGAATTTTGTAGATGAGGTGTTAATACCGAAGTAGTTCACTGAAATGTGCATTTTGTACCAAAACGATTGTAATTAATACAAATGGGCAGTTTAGCTCGACTCGAGCTAAACCGTTCAACTTTTTACCAATCCCTTCTATGTCAGCTTCATTGATCACTCTCTGATGATTCAATAGTTCTCTTGCAATGCCCAGGTCACGAAGTGCATGAGGAAGTGGACAATCTTCGGATCGTGGATGATGTTGTCATGGCCCAAACTGCGGATGAGCCTGTACGCACAAATATGGATTTAGATGTCACGGCCCGGTGTACTCTGACCTTGCCAACGTGCATTGAGGTCATTCGTGACGATCAACCTCAGGATTCATTAGGGTCGATGGGTCCTGTGGAGGATTGGGATGTTGTAGAAGGTCAAGCCGAGGATGTTCAGGTATTTCATCCATCATTATATCTCGTTGCACTGTTTCCTTGGGTAATGACTTGCCTTGCGACTGTCCTCATTGTATCATTCGTATAACTCCGTCCTAGTATAATATAGTAATGTCCATCTGTCATCGGTATTTCCTCTCCAGGTGCGCGAGGCATCTGGATGTGACGTAAGTTCTAGTGAAGAATTGAGTCCTGTCCCGACGCAACCTCAGAGTGGTTGGTTGAACGTGGTCCTCGACCTCAATGGAATACTCTGCTCCAGTACTCCTAATTGGCCTGGACAATCATACGTTAGCCATGACCTTAGCATCCACTCAGCGTCCAAGCCAGCAGTCGTGGGCCCCAAGCTTGTTTGTGTCAGGCCCAATTGCGCTGATTTCCTTCGTCGGTTGTCAACGTTCGCAACCATAACCGTCTAGAGTTCGATGAAGACTTCGACGACAAAAATGATCTCCGACTATCTCTTCAGTCCTATTCGTCCTGTCTATCCGCTCAGAATTCTAGGTCAAGAGGACTGTCACAGAGTTCCTATGGGCGTAGATTTCCGAGGTCGTCCGGTATATATGAAGGAACTCGGGACTCAGAAGGACATCTTCCTTAAGCCGATGTCGGATGGTCTCTTTCGTAAATTTGGTGGCCTATATTCCGAAGCCAACACCATTTTTATCGACGACAGCCCGATCAAGCACTGTCAGAATAATTCTTACAATGTCCTTTTACTCTCCACTTGGAACAACCAGAATGCCGATGCCGCAGATGATCGTTTTTTGTTGAAGAAACTTTTGCCATATCTTGTAGACCTACAGCACTTTGTGGGGACAATCGCTAGATTCAGGGCCGAGCGTCCGATCTGGAAGAAAATGTATTATGATGACCGTTCTACCTGTGAACATTACGCTAAGATTAACGAGGCAATTAGTCGTAGACCATAATTTGGCATGATTTCGGTTCTCTACTTTGTTAATAGACATTTCTGAACTGCCGCGGAGCTATTAGTATGTTGTACATCTTAACCACTTGCGTAATCTTTGTATCCAGACTACTCCTTTTGTAATACGAAGTTCATATTTCTTTCTTGATCTACTCTGCCCCTTGCGACGAACCCTTATCCATTGCTGAATTATTGGTGGATGTATGTTTCTATTCGCTTAGTGTATTGCAGGATAATGCATGTCGAGCCTCTGTGGATTCTTTGAATTATGCTTATGGCTGCGGGCCCTCTCTACGTAGCAGAGGGCTTCTGTTGCAATCCGTTGCAATAGCGCAGTCCACGATGGACTACTCAACTATGGCTGTCGACGAAGGGGTTGTGGACAGCCCGGTTAACCTGTCCGTTCCCACGACCCTCAAATCCCCTTCTCCTATGTGGCCACGGACCGTACTGCAGGTTCTATCTCCGAAACGACAGAGGTCTACCCCTACGAAGCGTGCTCTTTATAACAATGTGGAGGACATGCCGTCACCACCACCGGCAAAGGTTGGTTTTCATTCCTCAGTATTCGCTTTTCATTCCTTTCTGATGTTTCATTCTTGTAAGTTTCTTTCATGATGTTTCATTCTGATGTCCTTATTTTAGCTCGAGGCCACCTAAAATGATTGATCTTCTTATACTCTTGTCTAGGTCTAGTTCAAGCTTATGTAGGCCTCCTCGTTCAAGGTCCGTTCGACCTTTGCACTTGCGCTCAGCAGTTTAGGTCGATTCGACCTAAACCGAAATCTCTTCCCCATGCTAATTTATCCCCTTTGCAGATGCCGAGGCTACGATCAACAACTACAGGATCCGGGGCAAGGAAGTCCGCCGACTCCCACTCTAAACCATCCAGTACCCGTCGCCA
Source organism: Ceratodon purpureus (assembly GCA_014871385.1). Classification (NCBI taxonomy): domain Eukaryota; kingdom Viridiplantae; phylum Streptophyta; class Bryopsida; order Pseudoditrichales; family Ditrichaceae; genus Ceratodon; species Ceratodon purpureus. The sequence goes on along the minus strand of CM026426.1, from coordinate 61,724,743 downwards.
CTTTTAGCTGGGGTGGTCCTATGGAGGCAATGATCAGGGGAGAGTCTAAGTGTAGTGGGGTCGAGTTTGGGGCAAGTGGGTTGATATGTGAGAACCGGCAGGGCACGGGGATACCCGGATTGTCTTACCAGATATCAGGGGAGCCGGACTTCCAACCGTTAGGGTTAGTCCAGCGAGGAGACGAGGGGTCCTTGGTCCCCTGAGGTCCTCGGTGCTAGAGACGGTGTAGGAAGTCCTTGGTGTTTCAGGATTCAGCGAGGTCAGCGTATCGAGAGGAGGCACTTCATCGTTCAGGGAAAGAGTAAGAGTTGAATGCGAGAAAGGGGCGGAAGAGAAGGCAGCGAAGGAAGGATACAAGAGAAAGCAAGAGCAGCAAGCAGGTGATTCAGAACACAGTAGATTTTTATCAAGGCATAGTCTTTTCTATTAGAGGTCGTCCAAAGAAACAGAGTTTCAGGAGTACAAAATAGACTCTTGCTCACGGCCGTGGCCTAGAGAGAGTCAGAAACCTAGCTCCTAGTTCAGAGTCGGATTTAGAGAGAGCTTTGGCGACTAAAACCTAGACTTTTATACTATGGTTGCCGTCCCTGGAGACCGTAGAGACTGGGAGTCGTGGCCCGCTGATGCCGTCCTCGACTTCAGTTCAGGCCGCCACTTGTGTGGGAACATTTTGCCATCTTTGTGAGATTGCAATCTGTCCCTAGATTGCCGGCGGTCTTCAAGCCTTGGATCTGCGATGCGCGGGTCTCCTGTCGGGGCGTGTTGTTTCTCGAGGAAGCTGTACTTGGCGCCGAGGAGGAGCTTGACCCCCGTACAGGTGAGCTATAGCTGCAGCCACACCTCCATGAATTAAGCTGTGCTTCGCTTGGGAAGTCACGGAGTGTTGATACACATCGAACACAGTTTTTCCTAAAACCTTGTTGCAAGCCGGGCATTGTACGTGGTCAGCTTCGGGGTCTGTATATCGAGATGCTAAATCGGAATTCTCCTGGAAATATTTGGTGACTTGAGCTACTGTTGTGGCTAACTCTCCCTCAGCCTCGCTATCATCGCTAGCCTGCTCCTCTAGGTCATATTCCTCTTCTATGCGTTTCAATGCATCCTTGTGGAATTTAATGGACTGAGGTCGGAAATTTATCGGGATTGAATGCAGGGTGGGCTGTCCCAAGGGGGATGCGTGGAGGCGTGGTGATACCTGGGACGTCTCCTCGATGTCCGTGAGGTGCTCGAGGATGTCCACATGCTCGGAAGGATCGTGGAGGACTGCTGCTGGCGTTGCGTGGTGTGGTGCTCCTGATCCCTGCCCCAACTCTGATGATGGTGGCAATTCCCTTCGCGGCGGTGATTGATATACTCCCTTGCCCTTGTCCGTATTGGTTGCTGGTATAGGATCTTCGTAACTCTCCGGCTCCATGGCTTCCCAATCGTTGTCCGAGTGCACCAATTCGAAGGCAGCCATGGCGTCGTCGATGCAGGCGTTGATGAAATCGGTAGGAGGATTTACTTCTGTAGGTGGCTGAGCTCGTAAGATCCAATATGCAATGGAAGCTATGGCGTGGGTGGCGGTATGCGTCCAGCCAACCTTGTTGACTTCGAAGTTCTCGCGAGCTTGATCAATTGCTAGCTGCTCTAAGCGCAATTTTTCATGCTCTGCCTGTGTTGGTTGTTTCATGGTTGGGGCCTGCTCCGTGGTCAACCCCTTACACCGTGCCAAGTACTCCTTGTTGAGGTGCTCCAATCGCTGCGCCTTCTCTTCTGCATATGTCTTCTCTCTGGCTAGTAAATCCATCTGTTCCTGCGTGTTTCCCACCTCTAGTTCCAGGTTGGCAACGCGATTTCGGAGATTGGTGAGTGTGGCTTGGGCTTCCTCCAATTGCTAGCGATACTCTGCCTTTGTGGACTCCAAGACCATGTCAGCTTGTGCTTGGGCGTTTTGGAGCGCCAGAGCCGTCCTTTTCTTGGTGCGTTCCTCTTGGTCCTTGTGTGCCGTGTTTAGCTTCTCTTTCTCTTGCTCCATTGTATGTGTGAACTGTATTAGTTCGTCCACGATGGCTGCTAATGCTTTGGTGCGAGGTCCCCATGCTGTCTCCTGTGTCACGGCCCCCTCAGGTTCCTGCTCCGCAACGCGTGGGCACTTGTGGCTGTGGCTGGGTGCTGCGAGTGCAAGGGCAGGGACGGCGGGAGCTGCCCGCTGGATGTCCAAGAATGTGCCCAGAGCAGGTGCGCGATTCTGTCGTCGATGGTAGGAAAGATAATGCTGGATATAGGCCGTGAGGAATGGACCAATCGGACTATCGTAATCCTGCGCTCGGCGGTGTCCACGCAGGTGAACTCTGAAGTTCTCGTCCACGAGAAGCCCCCAATTAATCTTCTCCTCAATGTCCGCCATGAACAGCAGCGTGAGTTGGTACGCGGTGATCACGTTGCAATTGTTTTTGAAGAACACTTGGCTCAGGATGCCCCGGATCCGCGAGAACCAGGGTTCCGGGAGGACCTTGCCCAAAACAAAGAGGTCATAGCAATTATCAGCTCGGAGAGGAGTGTTGTGTACCAGAGTTGGGAGGTCAGGCCATCGACATAGCCGGAAGGGTAAGGCTCGTCCTCACTTCGCTCCCTCATGGACTGCACAAACTCTCGACATAGTGCCAAATCTGTTTTCCCTGCCATAAGTGTCCAATACTTTAGCAACCCGGTCTTCGTGGTCCAGACCATGTCGGCCCGGCGCTTCCAGTCGAGGATCTGCTGTCGGACGGAGTATGGAGGAGCGGGTTTGCGCGGCTTCGGAGCCATGGCGTCCCTTGTGAGCAACAAGCGCGAGAGCGGAAGGCAGGGAGAGGAGAATGGTGATGGTGTGGAGCAGAATGAGCATTGGGCTTGGTCCTTGGAGAAGAAGGCCTGAGCACTGGGCTTTGATGGGAGCTGAGTTGATGGACTAGGCAGAGAGGCGGCCTGGATGTGACGGGGTGCCTTGGAGGATGGCTGGAGGGGAGACATTGGCGGCTGTAGTCGACCAGGATGTGATGGGAGGGCTGGCGAGGATGGTGGCGGCGGCATCCGAGCAAGGCGGCGCGAGATGTGAGGTGATGCAGTCTTGTCACCATGATAACTTTGAGATTTTTGAATTTTCCTAGTGTGAAGGGGGAATTGGAAAACTTGGATGAGATTCACACTTACTTCAGGGCAGTTGGTCTGGGTGTCTGTGGCAGATGGGACATCTGGTTTGCCATGGTTGCTGGGCGTGTTGTCCATGGTGTTAGTATCGTGGGGCGGATCAGAGTCTTCACCATCTTGGATGTCCTCGGTGTCCAATGTTTTATTGATCTCACCCAGACTCATTGTTGGTGCTGGTTGCTCCATTGGAGTATGGTAGTGTTTCAGCTTCGTGGCGTTGACAATGGTAGCCTGGGGATCGAAATTCTCGTTGTGTATAAGAAGTACAGTATTATTCGGGAGCACCAACTGTACACGGTAAGGGCCGTGCCATATGATTTCAAATTTTGATTTGCGCTGTTTTGGGTCTTGGGGGCACCATAGGACATAATCTCCTTTCTGGAACAGTCGAGGAGGTTTGGACGCCTGGAAATGTTGGGCACTCAGCTGTTGTTTTTTGGTGATGTTTTGCAGAGCTAATTCTCGTAGCTCCTCCAAGTGATGAATGTCTTGTAATCTGGCGGCCAAGACCCTGTGCGGTGTATAATCTCGGGGTGATATTGTTTGAAACGTGGGGGCGATATATTCGGTGGGAAGTAAGGGTTGGGTACCATATACTAACTCAAATGGGCTGGCCTTGGTGGCAGTCTTGGTCGCCACTCTGTAAGCCCATAGGGCAGCGGGGAGGTATGTATCCCAATCCATTTTGTTGGCTTGAATAAATCGCCGCATCATGTTGATCAGCGTCTTGTTAGTTGACTCAGCATGCCCATTCCCTTGGGGATAGTATACGGTACTCGTGCGATGTTTTATGACATGGTTGTCCATAAGTTCGTCAATGACGGCATTGACAAAATGGCTGCCCTGATCAGACATGATCTCCAAAGGACAGCCAAACCGAGTGATGATGTGCTCATATATGAAGCTAGCTGTTACCATGGCGGTGTTAGTGCGTAGAGGCTTGGCTTCTACCCATTTAGTGGTGTAATCCGTGGCAGCTAAAATGTAACGGAAGCCGTGCTTGGTAACAGGCTTGATGGGACCTATGAAATCTAACCCCCAGCGTAAAAACGGACCTAAGGGTGGGATCGATTTTAAAGGTACTTTTCCTTGATACTGGAAATTGGTCGTCGATACTTGGCATGCATGACATTTTTTGGTATATTGATGAACATCCCGATACAATGTAGGCCACCAGTATTTAGCCATTAAGATCTTTTTGATGGTCATATCCGGCCCTTGGTGACCTCCGGCTGGGCCATCGTGTAGATGAGCCATGATCTCATCCTGCCGATCTTTGGCGACGCAGATGCGGGTTTCACCATCCGGACCTTGTCGGTAGAGGTGTCCTCGTACCACGGTGTATGGCAGGGTGCTTCGGACAAAACTGATTTTCCTGGTGCCAGTGACGTCCGTAGGTAACGTGCCCGTGGTTAGGTATTGGATGTACGGATGTCTCCAATCCCTGGTGTCCTCGCTGGTGAGTGCTGCTGACTGTATATATGGGTCATTGAAGGAGTCGTCTATGCCGTCCTGGGTAGCCGTGGTGTCCCTGGAAAGGTAATCTGCGACAATGTGTCTTCAACCAGGTACGTAAACTACCTCAAAGTCATATTCGAGTAAAATCATAATCCATCGTGCTACTCGTCCCGTGACTAAGGGCTGATTGACTAAATATGATAAGCTGTGATGATCAACAATGAACCGAAACCTATTGCCTAGACGATAGTGTCTGAATTTTTTCACTGCGTAAATCATTGCCAGGGCCTCTCTTTCTGCCTGATTTAACAACCGGCTAGCATAAGCAATAGGTTGATCATGTTTTCCGTTGATTCGTTGTGCCAGCATTATGCCGACCGCGATGTTCGAGGCATCTGTGTGAACATGAAACGGCTTAGTCCAGTCAGGTGCGATCAGAATTGGCGCATTGGAGTAGGCTTTTTTAATCTTGTCGAGGGCTTCTTGGGCGGCAGGGGTCCAGTCCTGCGGGTAAGAGTAACGAGCATGGTTAAGGGCTGTGATTGGTGCCGTAATATGTGCTGTTGAACTGAGACAAACCAAGAAGTCGTTGGACGCCCTTTTGGTTAATCGAAGGCGTCATGTTCAGTATGTCCTGTATTTTTTCGGGATCCGGTAGTTTCCCATATTTACACACAATATACCCCAGAATTATGCCGGCAAAAAATAAAAACATACATTTGTCAGCATTTAAGCTAACACCGTTGGCCCTGCAGGCATCGAAAATTTGTCGTAGGTGTGAGACATGATCTTGTTGGGAGCCGTAGACAGTGCCGTCGTCTAAGTATATGCAAAAAAACCTTTTTAGGTATGGTCGAAAGATTAGCTCCATAACCCGCTGAAAAGTCATGGGGGCATTCTTGGCGCCAAAGGGCATCCTTTCGAACTGATAGGGACCCCATTCCGTAGAGAAGGCCGTTTTATTTTTGTCTTGGTCGGCCATGGCGACCTGGTAGTATCCCGAGAAGCAATCTAGGAACGAATACATTTCATGTCCTGCTACCTCGTCGATTATTTCCTCCATGTATGGCAACGGGTAGTGGTCTTTCCTCGTGGCGGCGTTGAGTTTTCTAAAATCGAGGCATATCCGTAGGGTGCCGTTTTTCTTCGGAATGATGACCATCGGGGACAGCCAGGGGGCAGAATCAACCGGAGAAATAAATGTGGCTTTTAGCAACTTATCTAACTCGGCTTTTACTCGAGTGGCATAATTTGGATTCATGCAATAGCGCCGTTGTTGTACAGGATGTGCATCCGGTACTAAGTCTATAGTGTGTTCTGCGAGTGTTCGAGGGATCCCCTTTAAGTCTTCGTGTCCCCACGCAAAGATGTCGTGGTACTCATGGAAAAGCTCAATGGCGGCCTTCTTGATGTCTGCTGGTGCCTCTGCATTTATCTTGATGAACTTGGGGTCCGCGGTTGTCCCTAAATTGACCAGCTCTACCTTATCCTTCGCTCCATGTGACCATCCATTTACTGTCTGATCCTTTAATACTTGGACAGCGGGTGGTGCATTGATCGTGACTGTTTCCTTGATCTCTTGTGTAAAGTGAGCAGGGATATCCAATTTGTCTGGTTTGGGTACTAGACTGGCGAGATGAATTTCTGCAAGAGGTACGAGATCAGGGTCGGCTTGGAAGACCAAGGCCTCCTGTTCTTGCAATAGCCCTTGGAGCCAATTAGTGCCAGCATGGTTCCTAATCTGATCCGCTTTGGCTCAAGTGACGCAACTGTCGACGGGTATTACTATGGTTCGTCCATGATGTTGAATACGGATTTGGTTTTTAGACCAGTCATGGATGGCGTTCATATCTCGCAACCAAGGGCGTCCTAAGATGACTGGAAAATTGCTTCGTTCCGGCATGGATATAATAACAAATGTTACTGGTGTTGTTACTCCGTGGGTGGTGATGGCTACGAACGACAGTATTCCCATTGGTGTGACAGGAGCGTCATTTGCCATCCTGAGTATAAATTTGGCGGCTTTTGGCATTGGAAGGCCAAGATTTTCTCGGAGCTGGTTACTCATGACGTTGACTCCGGATCCGCCGTCAACCAGGACATTAGTTAATTCGAACTGTCCTAGTTGCATGTGGATGACCGCGGCGTCCGGATCCAAGGTTGTCGTGTTGACTTCAATGGTGGTTGGTTCCCTGGTTGGTGTGGGTAATGCTGCCTGCTGTAGATATTTTTGTAGCTCAGGACTTAGCTGAATCAGTTTGGACAGCGTGATTGTTACGTTGGTACTATCTATAACTTGCTGTAGATCAGACGTCAGTGGTGTTTCTAATTCGTCTTGTAAATTGCGACGGATGTGGTGCAACCGTTCCCAATGATTTGCTTGAAATGGCTTCCTGGGTTCGATGGCGTGGTCAGTGGTTTTTTCAGCGGGGACCGCTTTAGATCTTGTTGACACCGCGGCGGTTGTAATGGCTGCTATCTTGGCCTTGGCACTGGGTATTTCGCTGATAGTGACACCCCCCCTTCTTGGTAGCTGTGGTGCCCCTGGCGTATCTGACTGAGATGAGGCCGCCGTGGCCCATCGTTGGCGTAATACCGGGCATTGTCCCCGTCTATGGTGCAATGATCCGCATTCCCAGCACGCGTCATTTCGACCGGGCTAAAATGCGTCTACTCCAATTTCTTCAGCCTGCATGGCGGCAGCGGTGGGTCTAGGTCGTCAGCCTTATTCCGGGCGTGGTGTGCTAGTTGCAAACCAGCACCGGCCTGGATGTATTTTGCCGCATGTGTTGCATGGTGCCGCGGCTACTCTGCTATCTGTCCGAAAAACCGGTAAGGGTAGGAGCGGGGTTTGCAACTTTTGGAGAGCCCCTAGCTCTCTGCTGATGTCGTTGGCGGCACCGAGAATGTCTTGGAGAGTTTTGACCCCGCGGATGACAATGCCTTGTTGTATCCATGGTAGTAACCCTTTTTTAAACCAGAGCACAAGTAGTCTTCTTCAGGTTTCTGGCTAAGTTTATCGGCCAGTTGTTTAAACCGATCATAGAACTTGTCTACAGGCTCCTCCTTGCCTTAGGTGATGCTACCTAGTGCCCTAAGAATCTCCGAACTTGTCTTTAATTTTCTAAATTTTTGTAAGAAACTAGTTTCCATTTCTTCCCAAGTGGAATGAGGATGATCTGTCTCAAAATCAATATACCAATTTATGTGATTCCCTTGCAGTATAGTTCCAAAAATGTTTTGCAAGTCTGCTGGGTTGGTCACGCCGTTGGTTCTAGCGATGACCTTGAATCGCCTAATATGCCAGTCTGGGTCGCCAGTGTCGTCGAACACGGGATATTGTATCTTTGGCAACTTGGTATGACTGTCATGACTACCCAAACTCTGTGATGTTGCTGCCGTAGGATTTCTCCGAGGTAGCGTGGCTGAAGGTAATACCCCTCCTGGGACCTGTGAGGTTTGTCCAGCGTGGTCTAATGGTAGCTCGGCTAGTGGTTCTTGAGAACGGCTTCCTTGCAAGTTTTGGTACTGTTCACTTAACGTGGCCAGCTTGGCGTTTGTTGCATCATTTTTCGCGGCCAAGTCGGTCATCTGTTGTTTCATCCATTGTAAAGATTCTTTGGTGGCGTCAATGTCATCTTGGACTGTAGTTTCTTCGCCTTCACTAATTCTAGCTGCTTCAGCAGCGACTTTCCTTGGAGGCATGATTTGACGTTGGTCTCGATCTCCCCTAGATCAAATTTCCATCCCGAGCATGGTCGCCAAAATGTTAGCCAGGGTGGTCCTATGGAGGCAATGATCAGGGGAGAGTCTAAGTGTACTGGGGTCGAGTTTGGGGCAAGTGGGTTGATATGTGAAAACCGGCAGGGCACGGGGATACTGGGATTGTCTTACCGGATATCAGGGGAGCCGGACTTCCAACCGTTAGGGTTAGTCCAGCGAGGAGACGAGGGGTCCTTGGTCCCCTGAGGTCCTCGGTGCTAGAGACGGTGTAGGAAGTCCTTGGTGTTTCAGGATTCAGCGAGGTCAGCGTATCGAGAGGAGGCACTTCATCGTTCAGGGAAAGAGTAAGAGTTGAATGCGAGAAAGGGGCGGAAGAGAAGGCAGCGAAGGAAGGATACAAGAGAAAGCAAGAGCAGCAAGCAGGTGATTCAGAACACAGTAGATTTTTATCAAGGCATAGTCTTTTCTATTAGAGGTCGTCCAAAGAAACAGAGTTTCAGGAGTACAAAATAGACTCTTGCTCACGGCCGTGGCCTAGAGAGAGTCAGAAACCTAGCTCCTAGTTCAGAGTCGGATTTAGAGAGAGCTTTGGCGACTAAAACCTAGACTTTTATACTATGGTTGCCGTCCCTGGAGACCGTAGAGACTGAGAGTCGTGGCCCGCTGATGCCGTCCTCGACTTCAGTTTGAGCCGCCACTTGTGTGGTAACAGCCACTCTCTGCCAGAGTCAAGCATTGGTGACAGGCGTAGGCAGAAGTTGCAACGTCTTCTTGATAGTCCAATGATGCAGGTTGAGGGAATGTCGTGGACACGTCAGCGCCAACGGTAATTTGTCAAGTCAAGAATTGAGGCTTACGGAGGGACTCCATAACCATATAGAGGATACTATGTATTGTATAGCAATGGCGCAGACAATATAGACGATTATAAGAGTCGTCTGTGTTATTTCAATGTAATTATGTTTTGAATAAAACGATTGATCTGTTTGTCAAATTTTCTCGTCTGCTATTTTTGCCTCATTGTCTTGCACACTTTTTGTGTTATTCAAGTTTCCAAATGTAATTTATGTGATTGGACATTGCCTTTTATTGAAACCTTGGTTTAGAAAAGGTAACGAATAGTTACTACTAAAAATACAGGGGACGTGGTATATTCTTTTTCCTTGTTTATATTGCGTTTAGGTGTGATCGACCTAAATGACTTAATCATCATCTCTCTATAAACATGTTTTTAATGAATCAATGAACATTACTAAGTTTTCTCCTGTATGTTCGTGCATTTAGGTCCACTCGACCTAAATGACATGGACCTCATTGTTCCTTTAAGGTGTTTTTAATGATTCAATATTGATTTCCGCAAGATTGAAGTAAATGGGAGGGGACGAATGTCGCCATTTCTCTACACGCTGATTTCCCAAATTCAAGAATATCTCCCAAAATAACGAATATGGTGTTATTGGAATTAAGGAGTCCACCTTAATTTTGACGCCGATAGCGCAAGGAGAAGAGGTCTCAAGTCAACATCTTGACAACCTTGTCACGGAGATTAAGGATCCCACCTTAAACAAGTCCTGTGCTGGAGCCGAGGACAGAGCTCCAAGTCCACGTATTCATCCACCTTCGGTCTCAGCACTTGAGAAGGGCAGTGGGCATGTCCTTGGTAATCTTTATGTTACGGACGTGGAACACACCGTTTTAGGTGATGATGATGAAGCTCCTCAGGAATCAGGCAAAGGGCAACGACTGGTGGTAAAGCACCGCACGTCTTGCGGTGTCAGGTGCGCCCTCGGCGGCCCTTGAAAATCGGGAGGAGCGATTACTGATAAATGAGGTTGAAGGTCAGACTAGTGGAATAGATACTTCTAAGGAGATCCCAGAAGGCCCTAAGAAATTGAAAGAAGTTCAAGAGCTAGGGAGTTTGGAAAGACGGACGTCGGAACGTCTCCTCGGGCGTGCAACGAAGGAGGTAGCGGCCGGCAAGCCGATACTTCCAATACATACGACTCTTGGAGCTCAAGAGCGAAGGTTAAGGCTTCAGCCTACAAAGAAGGATGCGGAGGAGGCCACCGAGACTGTTGCAAGGAAAGGAAAGGGAAAGCCGGACCCGCCTCCCCTTTGGACGTCGCAAGGGAAGGTACGTCGCGTACAAGACTGTATGTAAACTTTCTTCAGTGTTTGCTTCTGTGTTGAAGAATCCCTTATATTCCACCTTCCAGGATCATCACCATTATGCAGGTTTAAGGCATCTTCCTTATTCCTGAATAGATTGAGATGACGTAGATATCTTCTGTGCACATGATTCCGCATTGTCGAGTAGGATCGACGCCACGGCATCTACCCCCACCATCGCACCGGCCCTCAAAATCCCTGCGATGAAGACATATTTTGTAGTGTTTGAAATTCAGAGAGTGTTGGCCTACATCCAAAATATTGGGGAGTCTGAAATCTCTGGACTTGTTCACATGCCGGAAGATTGTTGCTTAGATGATGTGTCAGTCACGTTGGTAGGTAAAAGTGATTTGGTTTGAGTACGATCTAACTTCACGAAGTTTTGGTCACGTCTGTGCGATCTCGAAAACGTGTTTCCAATAGTATGGGCGGATTTACCTTATGATCGTGCCGTGGAGATCACTAATTTTCTTTTTCAGGAATGTAGAAAGCGACCGGGCAAAAGTTTCTCTAGGTGGGACATGAGACCAATGCGTGATAGAAGTGGACATAATCACAGGAGGCCTTTACTTGCTGGGTCACTTAAAAGTCGAGGAGACGTTTACTTCCTGAAGGAGGTCAAAGACATTCTGTGGACAAGAGATCATCAGTGGAAGTTCGACCCTGCTCCTCTGAGCGGGGAGCTCCCTAATCGTTCGAACACTCTCCTAATTGATTGTAATCAGGAGATTAAAATCACCTCGCTTGGAAACGTTTTGTTAACGTTACCATGGCATGGCCCTCTAGACCGTCATTCTTGCCTAATGAGACACGTTTTTCCTTTCATTCACGATCTAGCCAAGTCTTGGGAGGACGTTCTGGAGTTCATGAGTAAAAATCGTGGCAAAGTGCCCGGTCTAGCTCCTTTGGATGCAGAATGCCACGTTCGTGTTGAATACTTGAAGTGGAAGAAGTCAAAGTAGTTTAATATCGTAGCGGGAATTCTTTTGGCTGTGACAATTAAGCTTGTGATTTGCTTTTTCAATGAAAGGTGCATAGATGAATTGAAAATTATTTTGATGATGTTAATTCTCATTCTGTTCATGTGGATGTGCGTTTATTTGGCTGTTTCGAATTACCTCTTTCCCGATTTAAGGTGACCACCTGAATTTGTTTGTCGACTGAATCTGTGACATTCCTCCATCATCGCTTGTGTTTCCTCTCCTGTTTGGTTCCAGCATTTGATGATTTCCTGGACAATGATAAAGCACTATAAGGGTAAGACAATTCTTTTTGTTTGTACTATTTGTATGTGCAATGCGCTTCTATCGTGGTTTATAGCTCCGTCGGAGCATTGAGATATCGCGTTAATTTCTGTATGTTGATATTGAATTGAATATGCGTTCTCGTTTTTTGGTAAATCATGTGTACATACAGCCAGATCTAGTCTAACATAGTTAGAGATTAAGGCGGCCACCTGAATCCTGAACTTTATCCGATTAGTCTTGTTTGTCAGCGTGGAGTAGTTTTTTGTATCCTTTGATTGTGCATTTGTGGTATCTTATATTGTCAACATATACAAGTATTTGGCTTTACTTTTAAGTAGCTCATTGAGTCATTGTGTAATATTTTTTGTTACTTGTCTTCAAAGAAGTTCAAGGCCAACTTCGGTTTACAAGTGTATTGGCAATATCGCGATAGCGTGTGAAGGCGGTTTGTCGGGTGTGGGGGATGAATCACCCCCCCCCCCCCCCCCACTCCGATGCACCGGACTCGCTCTACTGATAGAGGTGGAAAACAACGTAGGTAGCAGTCAAAGCGACCTAGTCCTGAATTTATTCTGTGGTCCATTACAATTCTGAGTTGTTTTGAGCTGAATTTATTAATGAAAATTTTTTGGTCATATACTTCGATATTTGGTGTCATGATAGTGATTGTTTGTTCCTCGTTCTGATCTCAGCAGGTGCGCCTAGGAGAAGGCAGAAAAATAAGAGAGGCACCCGCGTTGAAATACAGGACGAGACTTCTCATTTTTGACTTGAACCATGTCCTCTGCAATATTGAATTCGTGGGTTTAAAGGAAAAGGACATTCCTGCAGATACTTATGTAAGCACCGAGGCGGAAATGCAGTACGAGCTGCCGGCCCTTATAAAGGCTTTGGGGAAGGAATCGTTTAGACTCGTTACCGCTAGGCCAAACGTGCGACAGTTTCTACATTCGCTCTTGGCTGTAGCAAATGTGGGTGTGTGGACGTGCATGGGGCAAGATATGGCTACTCCAATCATCTCTTGGTTGTTCGGAGAGTGCAAGCCATCGTTTTTGTTGTCCCAGAGACATTGCACCACCCTGAAACATGAAGTGGAGAATAAGATGTGTCGGTTAGAGCAGGGTTCCCATGAAGAATTCTTTAAGGAGTTGCCGCTATTCTGGAGGTTAGAATGGGGTATAGATCTAAAGGCTTCGTTCCTTCTGAAGAGAACAGTGTTATCATAGACGACAGTCTACTTAAATGCTTCTTCAATCCTCCGGGGAATTGTATTTTCCCCTATCCTTGGCGCAGCATGTTGGATGAGAATAGCAAAATGATGAAGGACATTAAGATCTTCAAGTCCTTGTGTCTGTTGGATTTTCCTGTTTACAGATTCATAGAGGATTTATTAGAGGATGGGGACGGATTCAGAGTTTTAGCTCGGATCCCAATCTCCAAGGATAGTCGAATAGCGAAGTCCCTTGAACCGTACACTAGACGTATACGACCAAACAAGGCTTTCCTAGAGCGAATTCATCTGAAGAGGTTGTAGTTGGGAGCTTACATTAGGATCTAACCTTAATGCTAGCGGATTTTTGATGCATTTACTAGTTTTGACAATCGGGAACGGAGTCTGTACAGTCCAACATTTTGTGAATACTCTTTAAGTAAAAGTCACGGCTTTTAGTAAATTCTTGAGCATTAGATTTTTGTTTGACACTTGTTTACAAGAGTTTTGATTTTTTTGAGCTCTTCCATCCAGGATGGGGAATTAAATGTATATTCTGTCTCCCATGTACAAAGTTTGCATAAGCGGAAGTCCACGACATATGTGCATGTTGAAGATTGTGCTTCTGCTGTGGACTACTCCACTGTTCTTGGAAGTGATGATGCCGTTGATAGTCCACCGACAAATGTGAGATACAACGAACACTCTCCGTCTCCAACAAGCAACAATCGCCGTCAGCTGGTGTCGATAACGTTAAAGTCTAATCTTGAAGTGAACAGGAGTGTTCGTCGCCGCCTTTGAGTTCCATTGACATTGCAATTTGTGTTGTATCAGAATTTTAGAATTAAGAGGGTCACCTTAATTTTGTGATACAGGCTATGGCGGGTAGTGATAACCGTTTGGTGCCGCTTGTTGTAATGATTTCCTGCAAAGTTCTGACTGGAATAAAGAAGTTTTGAACTTATCAATTATGTAAATTTGTCGTGCATGTATTGACACTTGTTTCGCATTTCTCTGGGAATGGGACTCAAGGTTTCTCACGTTCCTCCACATATGCATTCTGGCAATCGAGGAGTACGACATGGCATGCGTAAAAAGTATATTCTACCAGCCATGGACTACTCACATCCATCAGACTTGGAAGTAGGTGTTGTGAATAGTAAGCCCTATCGTTCCAAGCATGCACAAAATCTACGGAAGATAGTTCATGCGTATGCTGAAGTTAATTCAACTTTCTTTGGTCATATGTACACCAAGTTTCCAGGGAGACAACCTACAAACGGAGTACCGTCACGAGTTAGGGTGGTAGGTCCTATGCCTCTAGGAAAATCTAGATCAAAGAGGGATGCTTTGATGAAAATTGATTAGGAGAGAAGACTTGCTGCGGCTGCAGGAATTGCCCACTGGTTTGACAAATGCTAGAAGTAGAAGTGGAAATACGTGTTACATTAGTGGATACTAATCTGAAGTAGGACACCGTACTTTGTAGTTATCCGATTTTTATAAAAAAAATTGCAGTTGAGCTAGTATATTTTGGGAATCCTAATTGTAAACTCCTATAATTCTATTAATAGACATTTGTTTGGAATATAAATTGTCCATTCTTTGAGTATAGTTTCATGAATTTGGATTTACATGTTCATCATTTCAAAATTCTAGAGTGCATTTTGTCTCCAATAAGAACACAATGTCTATTTTCAATACTATTCAATGCTATAATTGGCAGAATGGATTATTGCATTCTCTTTATTAAAACTAAATTTGCAAATTCTTTGCAATGTCCCAAAATTGCACATTTTTCCCAAATTAATGAATATAGTGTTTGAACAAGAATGATCGACGGAAGGTGCGCATTAATAGCCACCATTTTGCCATCATTGGTAACTGGTTGTATTGTCGTGGTGTGGATGACATCCTTCCAAGATGTGTGAATTCCACTGAGATCCCTACAATTTTGGCTTCTTGTCATGATAGTGCTTGTGGAGGGCACTTTCCAGGCACCTTGACGGGCTAGAAGGCTTTACGGGCTGGTTGTTACTGGCCTACTTTGTTTCGATATGCCCATGATTACACCAAACGTTGAGATGCTTACCAACGTTATGCCCGCAATGACCTTCGGTTGGAGATGCCTCTTCATATCTCTCTTCCTTTACTTCCATTTAAAAAATGAGACATAGACTACATTGGAGAGATTCATCCCCATTCTCGCAAAGGGATGAAACACATAGTAGTAGCCACAGAGTATCTCACCAAATGGGCAGAGGCCAAGGCTGTGAAGACCAACGATGCCAAGAGTGCTGCAAAATTCTTGTTTGAGCAAGTGATTATACGTTTGGATGTCCTAAGATCCTTATCAGTGATTGAGGCAAACACTTTCTCAATGAAGTCATTGAAGACTTGATTTCATGGTTCTAGATTGACCACAGGATAATCACTCCCTACCATCTTCAAACTGATGGCAACACAGAAAGAGTCGACCAAACTTTGGCCACCATTTTGAGGATTACTGTTATAGATTCAAAACGGGATTGGGACGTCAAACTTCCTGCTCCGTTATGGGCCTATAGAGCTACGTTCAAAGTGACCACTTTGGCTACTCCTTTCTCTTTGGTTTAAGTAGTTGAAGCCGTTTTACCTATCGAATTCAAAGTATCATCACTTCGAATTGTTGTTGACAACCGTCTAACAACCAAGGAATCATTGGTCCATCGTTTAGAGAGGTTGGAAAAGTTGGATGAGGGTCGCATGCTGAGCGCTCAAAACATTGAAGTTATCCAGAGGCGCCGGAAGATGGCTTTTGACAGAAGTCACAAGCAGAGGAAGTTGTTACTAAGGATGCTGGTATTACTCCAAGATGCAAGGAAATCAGACTTCCTTGGGAAGTTTGATGCCTTATGGTTGGGACCATATCTTGTTACTAAGGTATTTTCCAACAACTTTGTTCAACTTGACACATTAAATGGGGAATCATTCCCAACACGCACGGCTGGAAGTCGTTGCAAGGAATACAAAACCTGATGGAATGAATTCCATCCTGGTTTAGCTCACCTTTTTCCGTGACAATTTGGACAAACCAAGGAGACATGAGCCTCATCTCTCATTTAGTGCCTTTGTCCACTATTTGAATTGGTTCATATACTAATGTTAGTTCAAAATCCTAAAGTTTACTAGTGAAACACTAACATTCTCTTTTCATCGTTACCTTCCATTTAGAAACTAATTTTTCAATTTACTACCTTCTTACCTTCCAACTAGTTGGAATTTCTATCTTTCTGTAGTCCAAATTCGGTCTGATGAAGGAGGAAGGAGGTTTTGAAAACTTTTTTGGCTGTAGATTCAAACTAGTTCTGTCTAGGGAGAATGTGGGTGTAACATTAAGCCTAGAAACTAACTTTTAACTTCTAATTTCCAATTTCACTTTAACCTCAGTGTCTAAACTTCTTACACTTCTATTTTTTAACTCTTCTTTCTCCAATTCACTCAACTCTTTCAATAGATTTTTGTAGACTACCTCTTTACTTACTCTTTTATTTTTTAGAACTTTTGAGTTACCTGCCTCCAAGCAAGCAATTCTAGATTCTCTCTCTTCTGACGAGTCGGCCCATATGGTCACCATGTATGAGCAGTCAAACTGCTCCCTTTTCTCATTTTCTTTAAAATTCCATTAGTTTAGTAGAATTTTACAATTTTTATGTTAGAAATGACAAAAACTAGATTAGTTAGACCTTTAATTACTAATTATTTCAATTTTTACAGATTTCCTTCAAAATCCCTAATTTGTAGTGCTCTTATTTATTTTTAGTGTTTTTTCCCTTCCGTTTCTAAATTCTAATTTATCTTTTTATTTTTTATTTTCCATTTTCGATTTCTTTGTTAGAACTTGGTTCCCCTTTTTCTTTTACCTCCTTTTCTCTTTCTTATCTATATCATTATCTATCTTTCTATATTTTTTTATTTTATTTTTATTTTTATTTTTCTATTTTTTTAGTTGCCTGGAACAACTCAAGGCGGCTGCGTTAATGTAGCCGCCACAAAAGACGGGGGCGCACATCTCCAACTAAGCCACGCTAGTGAGCAGGGAAGTAAATTTGAAAAGACAAAATGTGAATCGGCCGATGGGGATCCTAGCCTACGCTAGAGAAGTCGTGTCGATTAGAAGTAGGAAAATGAGTGGTAGTTTAGTCACTTTCAAGAATTTTAGTAGGTTAGTAAGTGGAATTGGAGGTCGATGATTCCTTTTGCTTCTAAAATCCCAATTTCCTCTAAAACTATATTAATGGTATTTAAGTAGTTAGTCAGTTGCTACATTTTTTAGAATAGTGGGAAAAGGAAATACTAGTTAGATGACTTGGAACTTAGGAAAAAATAAAATAGAATAAAAAGGAAAAAATGGTTAGGATAGAGATAGGCATGGCTCGGCATGCATGTGCATGACATGGGAAAGGAGAAACTGCTAAGTCAATGGTATAGCTAAGGGGGCGATGGCTGAAACCTATGGCAAGGGCCGGCCCTAGTGGCTAGGGATGTTGACTTTGTTAGGGTGTGAGCTGGTAGGATAGGGAGTAGTGTTGCTTGCTGCCGGAGGAAGCGGTGCTTGCTGCGTTGTAGGAGTTAGTGAGTTAGTGAAGGAATAAAAACAAATCAAATTCAGTTAGTATGTTAGGAAGTTACAGTCAGGAAGAAAGGGCAGGAGTGAATTAGAGTGTGTGCAGTAAGGGTGTGCGACTGCTGCGAACTCAAGAAGGTGTGACTATCGGGAGCAGCATCGAAAGGCTCACTTTTGAAGAGGCAACGGTGGCTCAAGCTGCGACGGTGGAGGAGGCTCGGTCAACAAGATGAGGGGCTTCTGATTCAAGCTGCGGTGTGAGCGGTGGAGCCAAAGCAGGAGCTTCGTTGGGTTGTGTCCGGTTGGGTTTGAGAAAGAAGGAGTTTGCTGCTGCTGGTAGCGGGGCTTAAGTTGTTGAAGGCAGAATTCAACGTACAAAGGGGCGAGCAGTTGCAGAGTCGTCGCTGCTTGGAGGAAACTGGCAGTTGAGAGATTTGAAAGAGGTGGCTGTTCGGTAGCAGTTGAGGAGGTTCAAAGAGAAGGAGCTGATTGCAGTTGGGAAGCTGTGTCGAAGTTGGTTGGATTTGGCGAAGAGCTGCTGCAAGCTGGAAGGTGAACAGTCGCTGGTGCAGAGAAGATAGCAGTTTGGAAGCGAAGCTGAGTTCTTCATTGGTGATAATCTCCATCAGAAACTGTCCTTAGTTCTTTTATGTAATTTTATTATTTGGTTTGGATTTCAACTTGGGATTTTATTGTGTGTATTGAAAAATTGTGCATCTATGCTCAAAAGAAAAATATATGAGAATAAAAAATTGTGTGATTATTATTGTGAATTGACTTATACCTTAATCTTTGTGGTGGAATTATAGCATGTGTGCTGTAATTCTCTCATTGGGTTGGTTTTGGTAGATATTGAACGTTACTGTTTGCATGTGATTGCATATTAAGATAAAGCATAAAAATCCAGTAACTTTAGGCGTTAAAAATTCTAAATTACGACGTAAATTAAATGAGTTAAGATAAAAAGTAATTAAGTAATTTAACCACTTGAAGTTACAAATTAATTAGGGTCAGTAGTTATTTAGAGTTACTAAGGTATTTAGGGTTAGTAATTACTTAGGGTTAGGTAAAGTTGATTTACCTTTTGCCCTAAAAATATTTACTTTAGTAACTTTTACATTTTTATCCTAAGTAACTAAATTTTTACCATAGGTTCGTAGGCCACAAGGGTTGCGCTTTTCTGGTTCACACCACCTATGTTACTAGATAACAAAGAATTTTATTTCTTTACAAATCTAATCATCACATGTGCCTTTTTTTAAGTACTTGAAAATTTGATGTCAACCTCGTCATAATTTAAGCTTTTTGTATGTCCATCTTATATTTCTAAATGAAACAATATTTTATTTCTTCGTCAATCAAATTAGTACATAAACACCCGGTTTTTCTACGGTGTAGTGGAAGGACAGTAGCTCCACTCGCTTCAGCAAGTGCTGGGTGCTATCCGCATTGTATAGCAATTGACATAAGCAAATACCACGAGTCTGTCACATCTGGTTTAGCTGAAACTGGAGAAATGATAATCATCAGAGTAGGTGATGTCGGATCCCAGGACTTGACTAATTATAAATTAGGCGGCACTGGGATGATAATGCACTTGGAGACATTTCAAGTGCTTAAACAAAACTATGGAGGAGTCGTTATGTCGATAGGGCGAGACGTACTCACTGCCCAATGCCCACATTCAGAATGAGGAATTCTTCAGGAGAGTACATATTAGAGGTCTACTTGAATTAGCCCCACTATAGCCGACAACCTCTAACGAGCAATTTATTTTAAAATAGTTCTGATAGGACGACAATGATCCAATATATGATTGTTATAACTGCTAAGCTGTTTGAAGGAAAATAGACATCAACCAGTAAGTACTGATGAGGTTGATAAATTCAGGAATGTTGTTGGCATGTGTTTGGGCAGTAGAAGCACTATAAGATGAACACCTAAATTCACCAATTTAAGCAATCTGTCCTATATTTATCAATTTAAGAATCCATTATCAAATATTTGAATCCTCAAAAGAGGATTTAAAGGAGAATGCAAAAAATTGCATCATAAATTTTGCAACTCATAATTTCATAAAAAGTCTCTTAGTGCAAAGTACTCCGACGCTTATTTCTGACTTAGTATTTTCTATAAGCAATAACAATGGTCCTCGACTTTGCTCATCATCAAAGTCAAGCCATATTCTTTGATTGTGAAAGTTCTAGGCAAGGTGACCAATCTAATTAACACATGTGCCTTTTTAACCAATCTAATTAACCAATCTGTATTTCTTAACCAATCTAATTATCACATGTGCCTTCTTTTTTCTCTTCTGTTTTTTTCTTTGGGGAGTATGATGTTATCCTTGACACTATATACTCTTCATGTATTAACTATCTACATTAATATTTGTAGGAATATTCTATATGATAGCTAATCATGATTAGCACATGTATTTTTTTTTATTTTTTTTTTATTTTTTTTCTTCTAAATACTTGGGGAGTATGATGTTTTAATGAACGCTACATTTTCTTCTTGTATTATCCACCTATATCATTAAATAATAAAGTATTTTATTTCTTAATCCCTAAAGGTTCAAGCCGTTTTTTGACCTCTTAAACCAAAAACAATGATTTTGGACAACCTTGTAGTTGTAGGAGTATGAATCTTATGTTTTTTACTTTTTTGGTACTTTCAACCGTAAGATCTTGAACCTAACTACCTGCACTAATACCATGTTCAATTTCAATTGTTGGATCTTTACCATTTGTGAAATTATAACGTTCAAAGTTCATTGTTCTTTTTTTTTTGGCCTTGCCCGAAAGGCATACTCTAAATGGTGCCAAGGGAGACTTGATGATTGTTACGTCAAACATTTTGCTCATATTTTTTTCCATGTAGGTATCTAAGTTGGACACCTCCATGGAAAATTTCACCCCTTGATTCCACTTTTACAACGTTCATGAAATTTTTTTTACTAGATGGTCTCAAAGCTTCTTATTTGTCAGACTAGAGGTGTATTCAAGATCTACTATAAAAAGAAATGTTTTTACAAATCCCAACCGTGAGAATGTGCCTTCTTTGAAAAGAAAAATTTGGGTGATTCTTTTTTTAAAAAAAATAACAAAATCTCAAAGTGTGACAAATTTTAGAAGGAAAATGACATATATGTATTGCAAAAATGTCATCGGCAGCCAAGAAGGTTGGGAACCCTCTCTTTGTAGGCCGGGTCCACAACTCACATGTTGTCAGAATCATAAATGAGTGTGATTCTCTAGTAATATTAGTCCATAAAGACTATAATGCAAAGGTATATACCTAGGTTTAGAGACTAAATAGAGGGTGAGAAGCCAGTCTTGAGATGTTCTTGAAAACAGTGGAAGGAGCCAAGCCTCTGTATCAAAGGGAGCAGCCAAGCGCACTACCTATAATAGCGGTCAATCTTATTTAGATTGACATGTTTGATGACTAGGCTCGAAAGGTGGAGGCAAGCTATGACTGGACTGCTTGGTAACAGCCTCTCCATGGGGCCAACGCCAGGCTGGAGTGTCCTGCAACTCAAAATGTTTATGAATCCAATGGAAATGGACCCGCTATGGTCGGGAATAACAGTGCTTTAGGGTAACTGCAGAGGTCCAGGGTCAATTGAAGCTACTGAATAACTCCTGTTGAAAATTGCACACCACAAATGCTAAAAAAAAAAGTTGTAAAAACTTAAAAAAATGTAAAAATTATAATAGAACATAGAGAAATGATAAAGAGAGTTTAGGGAATAAGAAGTACTCGAATCTTGTACCCTTTTTGACAGATTGAAAAACTGCAAATGATCAAAAAATAAAAATTAAAAAATTAAAAAAAATTAAAAATTAAAATGCTAGAAATTACAAGAGAATTTAGGGAATAAAAAGTACCCAAAATTTGACAAACTGAAAACCCGCAAATGATAAAAAAAAGGAAAGAAGTGAAATGGATAAAGACTCTAGAGAAATGACAAAAGAATTTAGGGAATACGAAGTACTCAAAACTTGTACCTTTTCACAAATCGAAAAATAAGTTATAACAAAGACTCAAAAAATAAATAAATAAATAAAAATGATAAAGAGCATAGAGAAATGACAAAGAGGGTTTAGGGAATAAGAAGTATCCAAAACTTGTACCTTTTCACAAATTGAAAAATAAGTTATAACAAAGACTTAAAAAATAAATAAATAAATAAAAATGATAAAGAGCATAGAGAAATGACAAAGAGGGTTTAGAGAATAAGAAGTACTCAAAACTTGTACCTTTTGACAAATTGAAAAACATAGAGAAATTACAAAAATGGTTTACAGAATAAGAAGTATTCAGAACTTGTACCTATTGAAAAAAACCAAGGAAAATTACGAAAAGAGTTTAGGGAATATGAATGTTATACATGAATTCAATTTCGCCGTGCTCTACGATTGGCGAGGTTGGTGTGCCATCTTAGGTAACAGCCTTTTCTAAGACACATCCATTTATCGCCACAATTGTGACAATAAAAATGGGGCTTACTTGTGTGGCACACTACACAAAGCCGCTTCAATGTGCTATATGTAGGAACACATATTTTTGGTCGGAGCGGCGGTGGAGGTAATGCAGTAGGTCGATGCGTAGGCCACTCTGCAAGCAAAGTGTAACAAACCTCCCAACAGGTTTGCCACCAACTCTCAAACAAAAAGACAAATAAGACAAGGGAAAGATAAAAACTCAATAGAACTACAAAGATCAAAATATATTGACTGAAGGCTCACCATTCAACCATAGAGAAGTGATCACCAGAGAAGTGTCTCACCATCTCACCCCTGAGCCTTTATATATGAGTTCCTTCCCAAAAAGAACTACAGTCTATCTTAGGCTATGTCCCAGAGTCTAGCCTATTCCTAGATCATTCTATCTCCTTTACTCCTATATCTGGAGTAAAGGTAATCCACAAATCCTTCTAGGTTCTTCTATCTCTTCAACTCAGAGACTCTTCTAGATCTTTCCATCTTCTTTACTCCTATATCTGGAGTAAAGATAATCCATAGATCATTCTAGATCCTTCTATTTCTTTAACTCAGAGACTCTTCTAGATCTTTACTCCTATATCTAGAGTAAAGATAATTCACCACTATCTTTACTCCTATATTTAGAGTAAAGCTAATTCACTACTATCAGTAGTCTAATTCTAGTGTACCTCATCTTGAGTTGTCTAACTCTTGTACACATGTTCTCAATCTTGGAGTGGTCTGACTCCAATGCACTAAATATAGAGTTGTCTAACTCCAGTGCACATGTTCTCAATCTGGAGTTGTCTAACTCCGGTCCATCCATCCTCAGCTGGGAGTTGACTGACTCCTTTCATCCTCTGCTTACACACTGTCCAATGTGATTAGAAGATTTCATTCATCCATCTATCAATGTAAGTTACCTTACACAAAGCCTCACATAGACCCTTCTTGAATTGAAGATGGGTCATAGGAGTCACCGATACCGGTCGAGCATGGTTGAATTTTGCCACACAATCCAAATAGTAGATGTACATGTTTACAATTGTGAGATCCAATAGGAAAAAAAATATACGGTGCCACCACTTGTGACTCCGTACTTGGCAACTATAAGATGCCCTAAGCTGATCTGCAACATCTACACCCCTCATATGCGTTGTGTATTCTACCA
Source organism: Ceratodon purpureus (assembly GCA_014871385.1). Lineage (NCBI taxonomy): Eukaryota > Viridiplantae > Streptophyta > Bryopsida > Pseudoditrichales > Ditrichaceae > Ceratodon > Ceratodon purpureus. Next base: position 61,701,498 of record CM026426.1, on the reverse strand, counting down.
AAAGCGGAGAAGACTGATCTAATTCCCGAATTGCACCGTTGCGTCGAGGAACCGTCACTACTTTTTCACATGGAGGTTGCATAGGCAAAGCATAGGCGGAGATAAGAAGGACCGGCTTCTTATCCTTCCACATTACACACGAGATGGTCCCAGAGTCATGCATTCTCCAAAGAGTTGTGCCCTGAGGCACATTTTTGAATGTCTTCACATTTTTCAAGCTCAAAGGGAGACCAACTTAGTTGGCCCTTATAGTTCCACATGCATATACCCTCTTTGCTAGAAGTGTAGTGAAAAGCCCTATACTTGTAAAATAATTGTCCATGGTCACGGCATGTCCTAAACCCCAAAGCCCGTCCAATAATCTCATAACCACGTTGTGTGCCAACCGGGCATCACCAAGTATAGGTTGTTGTTCAAGAGGTAGGGGAATAAAGCCATTGTTTTTCCCACAATAAATCTCGAAATTCCATACATACTTAGAGATCAAACACGCCAAACACCAAACCTTCAAGCCCCATTTCTGGGGTTTTTTAGGCATGTATTGGCGAATAGGGGAATATGTTCCCTTATATCTTATCATCATCTCATCAATAGTTAGGAATTTGCCCAAAAACCATGCCATTTTGCATCTCTCACGGATTGCATCCACTAGCCATCTAGTTTGGCCAATTTTATCATAACCGGGGTCCTCTCTAGAAATCCCTTCTAGATTCATGAGGTGCAAACATCTTCTAATATCCTCATACCGGCGCCTTGTATAGATACTTGAAATAATAGAACACTTAAAGAAATCATCTTGCATCCAATAAGTCCTCAAATTCGGTTGGACCTTTAGCCCCATGTATGACGCCGACGCAATAATGCTTTGAGGCCGGGAATGGTCAAATTTCCCACTTCCTTCCATCTTTAGTATTCCCAAATTCATCAAAGGGAGCATTTGCATAACGGTTCGATTCATTCACAATAGTAGACATGATATGTGGAGTCCAAAAAAGGCCAAACAATTCCATAAATGTTGGTAGAATGCAATGATTTCTGGAAGGACCTTGCCTAATACCCGAAAATGGTATGGGCATAGGTGTATACATAATACTTGGGTTTCCCCAAATTTCATCTCTAAAATCATACCTTAGCCCTTCTAAATGTTGAGCTAAACCATCCTGCAAATCTTCCCCATCACTTTCAGAGGCACTTCCTAATTCCGGAAAGTCCTCACTATCTCCATTGCCTAAGTCATGTCTTCCAGCATCAACATTCCTTCTCCCTGGGTTAGGCATCATGTGATCACCTTGTGGGTGCATGTGATCATGTCCATGAGCCACAGTGGGGCCATGTAAAACATGGTCACTCTCAAAATCAGCTGACGCAGCATAGCCTGTCTCCATGGGGCCATCATGTCCATGGTCAATTACAAAATCAACCGAGGGAGCCCCTATCTCCATGCGGCCAGGAAAAGCATGGCCATGCTCAAAAAAGGGTGATGCAGCACAGCCTGTCTGCATGGAGCCAGCAGGTTCAGCCACTCTGTGCTCTTCGGTGCTGCCCACCCCAGTGGGCCGCGCAGTACTTCTAGTGGGGCTTGGCTGCTTGCAGCCCCCTCCCCATCCCCAATCTGAATCGACGTCTCGTCAAAGAAAATACCCGCTGCAGCAGCTCCCTCTACGCCAACACCTTCCTCTCCGAACAGGTTGCTGCTTTGGCCCCTACCTTCGCCGTCGTAGTTGTCTCTCATTGCATTGTGCTCTCCTAGTCCAACCTCTCTCCTTGCCTCTTACGCCCTCCCCGTCCATAATTTCGTGCATGAATTAGTACTTCAGGTGGCCACAAGATGGTCTCAAGTCCTCCTCTTCTCTCACTGTCTGAATCTGATGATACAAAATCTTCACCTTCACTTGTGTAGTTTGGCTGAAAGTGTTCTTGACTGCTCATGTAGTCGCCATTGAATCCGATTTCAGTGTCTAGGAGATCAACAATACATACTCCAGGTCCCAAATCGGGTAGTTCATGGAGCTGTAGAGGTAAGGCAACTTCATCTTTGCTAGATGGTGGTGTGGGAGGATTCGAGCTTGGCTCTGGCTTCTGTTCCAATCTTGCACTCCTCCGGACTGCAATTCCGTCCCACTCCATCTATACTCACCAAGTTCGATTTTAGATCTACAGCTGAAAGTCGTGTTTTTTATCATAAGAGGTTTAAGAAGTCATGAAAGTTGCTTACCTGCTTCCCTTTCTTGGATGATCGCCGTTGTGGTGGCATTGCTCTCGTCTGGAAATGTGGATTTCACTATTTCTATAAACTCCTCTTCAAATACTTGCTGCTCGATCCACCCCAATATGTGCGCAGCTTGCCTGTAGAAATGGTGTCTGAAGTTGTTAGGTCTTGGAACCTTTAACCATGCTCTTGATTTCTTCCGAATGCGTAGAGTGCGTAAAAAATTTGGATCTAGCAGTAACAATAATGCTTCAGTTTGATCCTCACGCAGGTGTCTGCGAACTGTCCAAGCTCGGAGTCGATCAGAAGAGGTTCGGACTTGCAGAGGTGGCCTTGCAGCATCGACAGGTGCAACGTCTTGAGCTCCAAGATCAACATCTGCACAGATCTCACATGCAGGTTAGACTGACAAATTGGTAAGCATTTTGACATGTAATCTCACCTCTTTGATCTTTGATCGATCATTCATTCTCTACACACTGATTGCTCCTAATTTTGGATGCAATGCTTCATGATCCGTGTCTGTCACTCGAAGTGGAGAAAAGACCCAACTGGGTAAAGTGATTCATTCTTTGCATAGCAAAAAGCAAGAAGAGAAATTTCCAAAAGCTCTAGTGCAATTGATCACCAACAGGAAACAATGCTGAAATCCTAAAGTGGCATGTGTGGGATGACTTTATTCTTGTGCTTCGCAAATTAGTGCCCCTCAACTTGCTTTGCACCGTGTGCTACTGTGCAGAGCGTTTTATCACTGTCTAGACGGCGCAGAATTGTGATCGATTAGGCCATGCACACACAAGGTACGTGTACTCATGTCAATTACAAAACTGGTGTTTCTTGCAGATTACAATTCAATGAACTCATATCAATCTCCCTTTCGGACTCGAGGTCCAGCTTCATGTTCCAAAAATCATGTCGTCTTGTTGACCTGAATCAGGTACTTCTGTTCCCTTTGATTCTTGATCGTGTGTACAGAGGAACTCTCAATTAATAGCTGACCGAACCCTACGTCTTATCAATCCATGTACACATTTTGCACAGAAGCGGGTGCTCAATAACTCATTGATTGGTTGATGAGCAAGTCTGAGCAATACTGGGAATCTTGATGAATACCTGCTTCACATTTCAAGAGATACAGAACCTATGATCGAAATGAATTTCACCGTCTTATGAGGTCGATGCAGTTGTTAAGTGTCTGTAAACTTAATAATCAGAAAAATGGTTAGATTTCAAGTTTGTAACAGGCACTCAAACGCAGCACAGCACAGAGAGGAGCCCCAAACCTGCGGACGTTGGAGCGGCGGTCCTCTTCGACGAGTTGTCCCGGCTGGAGCTGCCAATCGCAGCAGTGCCGCTGTCAATAAAATCCGCTGGTCCTTCCTCCTTCTGCAGGTCTTCGGAGGCTATACTTGACAACTCATGGAATCCTCGACCCTCACAGATTTCCTCACCGCCCTCAGAGTCACCGAATGCTACAGCTACTTGGACACACACGACTAAATTGTTGGAACTCTCCATGATACTCAAATTTTGGCTTTGTAAACTGATGAGCATGGAGCTGTTTGGATTGCTCTAACCCTCCTTGGATCCTTTACTTAGAATTTGTTGATAGCCGTCTTGCATTCACTGTTGCTAGGCGGTCGTTTTGATACACAAAATTAGCCATGACAGTAGTTGCATCGATCTTGGCAGCATTCAATGGAATGCAAGACCGCGTCAGTCAAAGCCCTTCCAAAACGCCCTGCCCTCACCGAAATCACCCTTCCTGCCCAAGCTACTGCCCCTCAAAATGTGCTCGCGCCTCATTGGTTCATCTCCCAGCCCGTGCGGCCCAGTTTCGGGTCGCAAATTGAAATGTGTCACCAAAAATTCTCATTTTCGAATTTGATGCTGAAATTTTCACCACACAAAATTAGTATGTCTGTCCACATCTCCACCAAATTTCAGCATCATACAATCAAATATGACCCTTCAACTGATCTGCCCAAAACAGCCGAGAGCCATTTCGGATTTCCAGAACCTTTGGGGTCAACCAATCTAATTATCACATGTGCCTTTTTCAAGTACTTACAAATTTGATGTCAACATCGACATAATTTAAGCTTTTCGTATTACCCTCTTATATTTTTATATGAAATAATATTGTACTGCTTGTCCAATCACCTTATTACATATGATGTCAGCCTTGACATATATCCTCGTCCAAATGTCTCCTACCATGTCATCCTTCTATTTTAAGGAAATTTGGGTATTTTCACATAAAATATATTTTTTATAAGACACGATGAGAAAAAAATACTGATGAGCTCCTCTGCATGCGTCGCGCTAATAAAACATATAAAAATGAACGTTAATACTGGAAGAGGTACCTTTAAGTGTAATGAAGAAGAGCTGGTTCTCGGACTACCTAAAAACAAATAGATGTGACATCCTCCAAGTACTCAATGCCTGCCTCAAAGATAAAATGAATTCCATTTGTAGTACGTCGGCTTTGTATTGGAGATATGAATCTACTAGTTTTTCTAAGTACATATTTGAAGTATGTGTGTTTAAGAGAATAAAAAGTCTTAAAGATATTTTTGATATTAAGTACATACTTACCTACATATAACATATGTATGTATTAACATACACATAATATATCCATGTATAAACATACATATTTAATGTAAATAGTAATAATTATAACAAACTATTTAGACTTATGTTGGGTCTGAATCTCGTGATGAACCTTATTTCATATACATGTTGTAGAACTTCAATGCTTGGTACCAAAGATAAAATCCATAGAGAATGTTCAAAAACAAAATAAAATGAATTTCCTTTGATGTTATTTTGCTAACTTAGTAATAATATGCTAAACTCCCGAATACTAACATTTAACAACAAAAATGTTGCAAAAACATAGTTAACACTCTTTAAGATCCAGATTGCCATTAGCTCTTTATACCATATAAGAATATTATGGGTTACTATCTTATACATTATATGGGGTATTTTTCTAACCGACTATATAGCTCTAAATCAAATATAATTATAGGAATATTTATTAGACTTAATTGTTCTTTAACGACTGAAATGGTTGAATTAATATTTTCCATAAATACAAGAACAATAATTTATATTTTAGAGAGAAGGACGTTTCATCAACGTACTTCATTATTTCAAGTACAGTAATATAAATTAGAGAATGTTTTCCATTTCCGAAATGAAAACAAATTTGCCCTTGAAATCCTCACTATTACGTTGTACTTGTGCGGTACGTCAGCGTCTACATGAATACGTTGACCCTTTTTCCTATAACTGCATCTAAATTCCGCGGTTTGATCTTCCTATTTTGTATAATATTACCATTTCTTTTATAGGACAGAGTTACCATTTATTTTATAGGATGGAGTTCAAAGATACCAGAACAGATCCAGTAATACAGTGATTTCTATTGATACACTAACCAAGAATGTCAAAGCAACCAGGAACTGTATAACGTATGTCTTTAGAGTTCCATATTTATCACCCAAATGACAGAATAATATTTTTCCCTCTCAAGGCAAATCATCCTTTAATAACGATATCCTTAGTTGATCATATTCAAATATGTATGTATATACTGAAATTATTACTGAACCGCTCGATAAAATGATTTTCCATATCCCCGACGAAATAGCCCGGAGGATGGCCAGCACTTGTTATGTGGTTGGAAACATTATAAAATGAACTACAATAGTGGTACAAGGGCCTTGTAGTGCATAAACACACTTTACAATTTTTTCCAATGGAAGAATAAATTAACGAAGGGTGCGACTTTGTGCAATTCATGAGTGAAAAAAAATACATGCGACTGTAATGCACAGGCTGCATCTTCATGGTTTATTACCCTCTTCAAGGTTAAGGGGCATCTCCATTTATTCGAAGAATTGGTAGGGTCTCGGGACATCTTTAGGGTTTGGAAACTAGCAGGAGCATGCGGAATCTTTAGGGTTGAAGAGCATCTTCAGGGTTTAGGGGGAATAGTTTTGTCGCCGACAATGATACTCCTCTGGTCCATCTTCAGGAGGAGGGAGGGCTGAGTACGGCAATTGCCACGTGCTCGGAGTCCCCAGTCCGCCACTATGTGAAGAGAGCCCATCAAGGAAGTTTAACGCCACTTTTGACTTTGTGGAAATGATCCCTGAGGCCGCCTACAAGTCTCCAACTCTATCAGCTTAGACCCTTGCATTTGCTGCTCGCTCCCTTACCTAGAGCACGCAATCAGAGTACATCCGAGTTGAGTTTACATCTATCGAGATTAACAGACTTGCTTGCAAGGTGCGTATGCAAGGTTCCTTGTCCCTGCGTCCAACCTTGCGTCCATCCGCATGTTACTTTTTGTAGTTGCTGCGTGTTAATGCTCCATCTGTTGCACATGTGAATGGACAAGCTCTAAACATAACAGTTACCGTGTCATTCTCTGGTTGTCAACATTGTTTAGACAGCGCTCGTGGAGCTTTCCAATATTGCTTGCTTTTTGTTTATCATAGTCATTTGCTAGCATGATGCATCTTCAGAGCACTGCGAATGCACTTTTTGGTCCAACCGGTGTGCCCTGCGACATGACTACAAATTAACTACTGCTGGTTGACATTTACAGTCTAAAGAAGTCTCAAATCTGCTCTACAGGGGACGACGCAGTCAAGCAACCATGAGCCGGAGGGAGAAAGGGAAGCGGCCAGCGTCGAGGTCATCTTCATCCGATAGCGAGAACAACTCGTTCCAAGCTGTCGCGCCGAGGCAGAAGATGCAGAAATTTGCAGATGATGTATTCTCGAACCATCTCACCATCTGACGAGGGGAGTTTGACCTCAGCCAGCTGCCGCAGACCATCACCTTGGACTTGATGAAGCGTGCACCATTTCTTCTTGGCGCGGACACGGCTAACTACAGCGTGGAATTCTTTCTATCGGTGGGCGGATTGTGCGGGGGTGGGACACCATTTGTGAGCCACCTAAAAGATGACCATGGCGTGCCAATAGAATACCTGCTCGCGACGTAACCATTCAACAAGGCTGGGAATTGGCATTCGATGAAGTTGATGACGGACCGTGATGTCGCACAGGATGCCCTGCATATGTACCAGAGGGTCTACGGTGGCACACAATCTGACAATGCAGAGTTTGGAAGTGCATTCATTTGCGGCCTCGTTCTGTTCTACCAGCGCGGGACTGAGGTCAATCGGGCGCAGCATGCTGACGAACTGGCGTAGCGACGTTTGCGCAATCCTGAGCAAAATCCGCAAAAGCTTACCCCACCGTGCTTGCGGGAGCAAATACAAGAGACGATAAACCTATTCGAGCACTACCTGCAGCAAGTGTATGCTGCGCATGATAGCGCACTGAGGCAGTTGAAGCAAGCAAAGATTCCCTTGGAACTGGCTGCGGCACTCACGCGTAAGGGGGCTCTACCGGAGGCGACGCCCTTGCCGGCCTGCGCAAAAAAAGAGGCGCAAAATAGGGCGCCATCAGACCAGACAAACGTTTTGTCTTCCAACGCCGCATCTGTGCGTCAGCAACGAAGTGGCCGATCAACTCCCCCTCCACGACTTGAGATTGCTGCAGCAACTCCGGCGCGCCCTGATCTTACACCACTGCACGCCTTGAAGGATAAGAGGAGGAAGATTGAGAAGAAGCTATTTAGTGGAATAAAACATCTCCAGGACGCAGAGGGCGAGCTAGCAAAGCTGCAAGCAAGGAAGACCGACCTGGGAGAGACTGAGGACTCAAAGTAGGACGCCATGGTTGCCCTCCACATTGCGAAAAAGGGATCTCGCCACAGTGCCGAGGAGAGTTGGAAGATAGAAGAAGACCTACGCGCGAAGACATCACGTGCAAATGAGATCGCGTAGACCTTCCGCGAGACCGATCATCAAGTGGCTGATCTGCAGGAGCGAATCCCTCTCCTACGGAGATCCAACAGAGAGATGCAAGACGAAGTTGGCGAAGTCAATGCTCAGATGACCTGCTTGTGATTGATAGTGGCTCTATCCGACCACGGCAGCTCCTCACCCAATTACCCACAGTGCTATAGCAAAAAGTGAATCTCGAACCCGATGTACCATGCCTGTTGTGCGGAAGATTCTGGGTTGAGAAGGCGCTTGTTAGTCTACCTTGCGGTTGCTTGCTGCACCCTCTCTGCATGTTCAAGGTGACAGTAGGCAAGGACCTTAGGTGCCCCTTCTGCGATCATGTGCCTGGTGGTCTATGGAACGGCCAATGGGGGTTCCCCACCGACACGAACAACATGCATGCGCAGATTGCCTTCTGCATGTCGGGGGTGGAGGCTGCAGGATGGATGAAGCCCCTCGACATTGCTGCAGCAAAGGCCATAGTGAAGGAGGTGCTAGAGAACCTTGTTCTTGAAGAGGCGAAGTTGTTTGTCACGGTCCAGCACTCAGTCAATGATGTAGAGTTGGGTAGTGTTGGTGTTGACTCCTCGAAGGACGCCCTGAATGAGGCATCTGTTGCTACAGTCTACTCATACGCTGAGGTAACATACTCATAAATCTCTGCTATAGCAGCGGAGGCTTCTCTTGAGGTTTCAATATTGCCGTAGTACCTTCTACGTAATCCATGGATATGTGTCAGCTTGCAAATGTGCGCCAATATTTGTACTTCACTTCGTTGGGACATTTTCTTTTCTACGGTTTCCCACGGCATGAGTCATCTTTTGCTGAGGGTCTGTTGTGATGACCATGCAGGACTTTTATGGAGTAAAGCCAATGGACTCAATTTTTATGGTTGTTCATGCCTTTCATGGTCCGCCCCCAGTCGATTTTACACCCTCGTAGTGACACCGTCAGTACTTTTGTTAAATAATACCGCAAGGATTATGAATTAAGAACTTCTAAGTAACATATTGTATGGGCTCAGTCATCTGCTATTCACAAAAATGCAAGTTTCCTACTTATCTAACAAGCACATACATCTTCGTGAATCAAGTCTTCTTAGAATTAGCCAATAATGTAAAAATAGTACATTCTTCATATGCCGCTGGAAAGTAACTGAACTCCTGAATTCTATGTATGCAACTACAATGGAGTTTGCAACGTTGGCGACTAAATTCGTGGACGCAACGCATGTAACTAAATTCCTAAAGGCTACAGAATGGGGCTTGCTACTCTAATATGATGTCGTCTCTCCCTCCAGCCCTGCGTTCGCAGTGTCCTCCACTCTCGGCCCTGGTAGTTGCCATTTTCAACCCTGCTAGTCGCCATTCTCGACACTGCTAGTCCCTTCTTAGCTCACTTTGCCCCCCCCCCCCGCCCCCCCAGGCATGAATCCTTCAGTACCTTATAGAATGGCCACTTGTTGAACGAATAACCTAGGTTTCCCCCAGCCGCTATCTCCCATAGCTGTGACGACGAGAGCTATAGCTGCCACTTCATGCTCTGCTGCAAATCCCCATTGTCCGCTCTACCCAACCCTCGGGACGACACTGCAACTTGGGCAGAAGGAATTCTTCGATAATACGGTTGCAAACATGCATCTGGGATGCAATAAGCAACCGCACGGGAGGTTCGTAAAGCCATTTCCACCTAGTACACACCACACCGGACACATGGAGAGTTTGTTTTTAGGGGCAACATCCCTGTCGACGCCGTCGAGAACCTATCGAAGACCGTCTGCGGCCGCACGCAGCTGAACTCCACTTTCATGGTGTCAATCTCGTTGACAATGTCTTTGACTGATTTCTTCACAGATAAAATCTCCCCCCACTATAGAAATAAATTCCTTAGTGGAGGCTATTCTTTGCTACAACGCCGTCAGCAATGTCAAGATCTCCGCTGCAGCAATGGATGTGTACGTGCGCAAGCGTCCAAGCCAGCCTTCTCCTCCGTTGTAATGCCCACTGATTTACGGAATCCGCGAATGTTGGCCAACTCATCCCACAAGCTCCCTTCTTTGGCCTCTTTCTCAATTCGTTCTGCCTCGTACATCGCTAGTTCCTCCTCGGCACCAAGCAAGCTACTCTCCATCTCCTGGAGTCTAACCCACAGTAAGGTATGGCCATCTTCCGTAGCCTTCATTTTTCTCTCCCACTCTGTCTTAGACGGCATTGCTTCATCACTGGGGCGTGGGCTAGTTACTCGCGCACTGCAGCTGCTCAATCGCTGGTGGCGATGTGGAGGGTCGCCTCGTACCAGCAGCCGGAGTTGCGTCTTTCCTTCTTCCACGTGACGCCCGTGCTGCATGAATTGCCTCTTCCAAAATATGGATAAGCTTCTGAATCTGCTCGCGGAAGCAGGGTGGAGTAAGCTTTTGAGGGTTCCTCCATGGGTTACTGGCACGCGTCCTTGCCAGGCATCTTACGTGTGCGGCCTAGTTTACATTCTTGGAGCGCTGATAGTACAGCGCTAGTCCGCGAATGAAGCAAGTCGCAAATTTGCCATTATCTGGCTGCGTCCCCCCATAAACCGGCTGATACATGTGGAGCGCAAGCCGCCCTGCCTCACAGTCTGTGATTAACTTCAGCCGGTGACGATTTCCCTTCTTGTTAGGTGGGAACGTGGCCGCCACATTTGAGATTGGAAACACTCCATCGTCTTTCAATTGCTTGAACGTGAAGCCATTGTCACAAAGCGCACCTGTGGTCCTGAAGAATTCCAAGGTGTACTTTGCTGAGGTACACCCTAAAACAAATGGATTGTTCTGCACGAGTTCTTCCCTCACTCCAAGTCGAAGGGCGCATGCCAAACCAAGATGTGGTTGGACAGAACCTCACTGTCCTCCACCGCCTCGCTATTTCCCTCGCCATCTGATTGAGAGGTGGAGTTGCCGTCCGAGAAGTGGAGGGCATCACCTTCAAACCCCTTCATGTTCTATTGCTACCGTCGCCACTCACAGCAAAAAACAACCTTTAGAACGTACTCTGTAGCTGCAAAGGAACCACTAAAGCCTGAGAGAAATGGTCCGATACTTGGGGCACTACCTCGTAAAGAATACGTTCCGGCACTGTCACTCTCAAATCTGCTACGCAGTGACTTCGGTAAACACCTCCTTCCACACTCTAAATTCAGGGTTCACTTGCGCTCCCACCCCACTCTTCCCCAAGTCGTGCATCTATGTAAGGTTGTCGGATGTGCTGAACCCACTGCAGTAGCCCGTGGTTGGGTCGCGCCACTCTGCTAACAGAGGATACTCTACCCACTCTCTTGACATCTACGATGGTACTCACTCTACTCCATCCCCAGTAGAACACCCTTGTCGAATGATGGCACTGTTGGTAATACTTGCACCACCACTTGAGGGAACAATCTTTGCGAACACTTTCATACTCTGAAACATTAATATGAGCATTGTACAATACCAACCAGTTTGCCTAAGTACATTTCAGGTCTTCAAAGAATTGAGTCAAAAAATTAATGCGTTCCGAAACATCAAAATTAATATGGCAAAATGTAGTAAAGCAATTGAAATCTGAAAAATTAATTCATTTAAGAGCAATTTCATTAGATATTTTATGAACTTATAGTTTATGCTGAAGTTGAACATTTCTTAACTATACACGTCAAACATGCATATTTTAGTTATTATGATCGCAATAGTGTTGAATTTTTTGGGTACCGTAAGTAACAATTTTTTGGAGACTGTAAGTAACATAAGTAACATAAGTAACCATATGTAACAAAGTCTTTATTCGACATTGCTTAGATTTAAGAGAAAAAAATGAAGGTGCTTGTTCAAATAAGTGTAGACATTATAGAAACAATTATTATCCAGAAATTTATCATGTGTATTGTTACTTTTGTACGGTACCAATTGTCCAAGTTTGGCTAAGAAACCACCAATTTTTTAATTGGTAGCAGCAGCTCTTTGAAAAGTTGAATGTTCGAAAACTTGACGGTGGGTGATTTGTAGTCAAAAATGTTAATACCACAGAATGGTGGAAGAATAGGTGTTTGAAATTCGAAATTCAAATATACAAATTGAAGACAACTAGATACTGAATGGTCAAATTCAAGTTGGTTCATTGCTTATAGTGCCTTAATTCCTCCCCACCTGTAATTTTATATTTTACAGATTTTATTTATTGCATACTCAAAAGAAAAAATATACAGTTCAAAACAATCTGCGATGAAACTAATACCATGACTAAATTCAATTTGCCCAAAACCAGATATACTATTTTATTTCTCTCCTACTCAACAGACGTGTATTGAAATAATGTATGTGAGGGGGGCATGGATTAAGGTACTAGTGCAAAAAACACTGAATGACGTAAACTATATGAAGTGCATACAATCAACACGCATACAAAACGGTTCACATGTTGTCCTACTTATTACTTAAACACACCCTCGCGAAGGAAACAATGTATCAAGCCTTGCCAGGCAGGTACATAAATAGAGTACGTGTCAATTCCATGTACAGTTGGCATTTCATAGACCTCTACACTCACAACTTCTGGATTCATGTTACCGGACCAATGTAACCCGTATAGTTATTCATTCTAAATTTTGAGCTAACCTGATTTTTAAAGAAAGGTGCCTCACCGTGTACTCAAGAGTGCGGGAGTAACTCCATGGATCAAAACCCAAGCCTCAATCCTTTCGATTACAATTGAAGAATTCAACTTTGATACACGTAGTTTACACATTGATTTTTGGGCAGGGTGATCAACACCTTGTGTCGATAGACGTAGCTGATGTAGTAAAGCTAACTAATGTCCGTGATATAGTCATCCGGATACTGACTGCTTTGTGACTTCGATTCCAACCCTGAACTTGCTTCAGCAAAGTGGCCATCGTTCAATATGGTTGCTAAATTTGGCGTGTCACTTGTTTCTTGAGCATGCGGCACATTGTTGTGTCCCGAATGCAAAGTACCGCATTGGCCAGGACTACTTTCCTCATCGATCGCACAGTTGTTGATTATCCATCTTCTTCTATCCCGCTCGCGCCCACTACGCCAAGTCGTCGAGGCTGCTCGGGCATTGGAATCGTGCCATGTCTCACAGCGCCTCTTCGCCCTTCCAATGGCCTGTTCATCAATTGCGGGTGCATTTGCTTTAACAAACTCTTGGTTTGCCTTGACTCTATATCGGTGCTGGATGCATCGATACCACCATTGGTATTGTTGTAGGATAATGCTATGGTGTTTTTCTATACCTCCGTGCTGGCTGTGACTCTGAGTTACCGCCTTTGCTGCGTGATGCGACTTCTCCATACCTTGATAGCTCCACACTAACAAGCTACCGTATTTCTCAACAAACCATGGACCGTGCTTGACCAGAACATGTTGCATTACAATAACCTTGGATATGTCAATCCCATATCAGTATATAAGACTAGAACTTCCCGGTACCCAGAACAGCGACAACTGCACTGAGGTTCACGATCTCAGTTAGGGCACACGGTCATGTCCACATACACTCTCCAAAATATGCTTTTAGAATTCTAGGTGCCACGTTAGTATTACTGTAGAATGGTTCTCGGGACTTACACTGTAATGCGTTACATGAGCCTCTCCAAAGGCAGAGACAGAAACCCTCCCAAATGCGTCCATCTTCGCACGACAACCAGCTCTCAGTTTGTTCGTTAGCACTAGACCAGTGAGGTAACGTTGGAGATCCTCCAGGGTCTCTCAAACACGTCAGCACTTAGCTCGCCCCCTCCCCCTGCTTCTTGGTTATTTCCCTCAGTATTGCAGACCTCTTTCCATACCCTGTCGTAAGTAGACCACTCGCTCGGTCGGAATAGTTTTGCAGCGACGGAGCCACTAATGCTTGGCTTCACCACCACGTTTCCACTTTTCCCACATTTTTTTAATTTTGCTTCAGGTGGAAATTACACCCATCAACCCCAACAGCAGAGAGAGATCTCTCAATGGCGGCAGTTGCTTCCGTTTTTTTGCATCTGTCCTTCATGTTCGATATGAACATGAAGTGAAGATGCACAATCTTCTCTACTATTCGGTTCAGGGCATGGAGTGTGCAAATATGCGTCCTGTCCAGTCGAATTGGAAGGATGGGCTTCCACCTGGGATGCGTGTTGATGTCGCAGGGCTCAAGTTGAATCCGTGGGGCGAACAAACCACCTTGCCATCTCCCCTTGCCTCTCACTGCAAAAACTCGATCTACTTCAGTAGTGCTACAAGCCTTCAAAGTTTCCCATACTTGCTCGCAGTAGATACAGTTCATCCTGCATGTGGGGCCGTGTTGCAAGCCATTCATGCACTTAATTGTCTTCATGTCCGCGCTGAGGTGCCACTCCACCGCAAAGCGACAGTAGGCACTTCCAACTCACTCTCGGTACTCTGTTCCTCTATGACCTCCGGGAACTTTGTCTTGCTGAAAGCCCAACTCAGTAAGTCGTATGTCTCTTTCTTTACCTAAAAGCATCCAATCGGCTAGATTTCCTACTCCGAGTGAACTGAAAAGCACTTGGCGTCATTCTTCTGAAATTCGGGATCAAGCGCCCGATTCATGAGGGCGAGACTTATTTGTTTGCCCTTCTTGCCTTCCACCACCTCAGCCTCGTCTAGCTTAAGCACAAACACCAACGGGCCCCCACAGCACTTTGGAAATCATACAGGCAAGCACACTGCATGTCAGTAGGTACTGTTGCTTCTAGATGGAGACCACTATTGAACATTGGCTAAAGTATTGTAATAGCATAACGTATTGAAGCACACCTTCCATTGTCATCTTGTAAAACAACACCATTGAGCGTCGGACAGCTTCCAAATCAACGAACAGATTATTTTTGCAATCGAGAATCACCTCCCTCGCAGCTTTGACAATTTTATTCCCTACGTGCACCTCCAATATCGTGCGGGAACCTTCAATCCAGTAGTACTTTCCTATGAATTGCAGCAACTTCGCATTCATCTCCTTCCGCAAGGTGGACAACCGGATAGGAGCTGGGAGGATGCTTGTCTTTACACTCGGATACATGAGGCCTACCCGATTCTTAACTATCTTGTAAACCGCAATATACCCCCTTATGGTCACTCTAGACCCATCCGATGCCCACAACATGCTATCCGCTTCTATGCTTGCACTAATCTTTTTTATGATAGATTTCTCTACTTTAGACTTTGCCCCGCCCATTTAAGCCTGCTCCAGCAATGCGCTAGCCTCTACGGGTTTGAGGATGCTAGCGAGACCCGCAGCTGTTTGCACCTGACTCCCGGCATCCTCAGCAATCTCTTCTTTCCCCCTCGTGCCTTGTTCTAACGTTGGACTGCTGCAACCATTAGGAGAAAAATGAGCTCAAAATAAGGCCGTGTAAGCCTGCCCTTTCTATGTGAACTCCCTACTTTGGGCACCTCTACCGCTGGCAGCGGATGCCAGAGTTGCTGCCCGCACAGAACTGCGTGGCGCACTCACAACAAAGCTCCTCGGAATATTAGGTGAGACATGAATGCCTCGGCTCGGGCTTTGGTCCCAAGTGGGCAGGTTGTGTCAGCCCGACACTGTAGATGGTCCAGGGTTGTTCAAATAGACGTCCGACCCGGCTCCGGACGTCAAGACGTCCGACCCGGACGTCCCCCGTCCCGGACGTGGCGTCCCCAACGCTCGAGAATTACGCCGCGGTAATAATTTTGCGACCCCGGAGGGGTAAAAACATTCCCCAGCCGTCCGATCGGCCGATCCCGCCACCACGCCTCATCTCGGCCGTCCGTTCGCGGGGACGGCCGCGGAGACGGCCGCGGGGTCGTTGCGGACGGCCGCACGTCGATCCGACGGCCAAGATGCGGCCGTGCTGGCACATCGCTGGCCGTCGGATGTGGGTGGCCCTATAGGGCCGTCGGATCCCACGGCCGTCACCGCGGCCGACCGCGGGGACGGCCTCGGGGACGGCCGCGGGATCCGACGGCCCGGATCGATCCCGACGCAGGCCATCGGGGACCGCTCGATCGGCGCGGCCGACCGCGGGCCGCCCGATCCCGCGGCCGTCCCCGTGGCCGTCCCCGCGGTCGGCAACGGCGACGGCCGCGGGATCGGACGGCCCGCGGCAGCCATGGTCGGCCTGGGTGGGCCGTCCGATCGGGCGGCCGTCTCCGCGGTCGGCCGCGGGGACGGCCACTGGATCGGACGGCCCTCCGCGGCCGACCATGGCCGCCGCGGAGGGCCGTCCGATCCCGCGGCCGTACGCGTGGGCGACCGCGTGCAGACGGGGCCGACCGCGGAGACGGCCGCGTCGGTCGGACAGCCACGCGGCGCCATCGCCCGACGCGGCCGTCCGATCGGACGGCCGGCGCCTTCGGGCGGAGTCGCGCCCGATCGGACGGCCGCGGGGGCGTAGATCGGACGGCCGCGGGGACGGCCGTGGGGATGGCCGCGAGGTCGGCTTCCCCTATATAAGGGGAAGCGGCCTCTTCATTTTTTACCTTTTTTCTCCCTTTTCGAGTGAGGCTGATTGCTACTGGTGGGGGACTTGATCCTTCTCCGTTGGTCGTTCTCACCGGGAGGAAAGGGGTCCTTCATTTGGGGGGGGGGGGACTTTTCGATATTTTAAACGGGTTTTTTCAAAACCCTTTGGATTTGTATTGCTCTTATTAATCATTGTGGGAATTGAGGGTTTCTTTGGAGTTGCGGTTACGATTTCTTGAAGCCTTGAAGGCTTTCCACGATGCCGAAGAATAAGAAGCAGAAGAATGTGGGGGAATGGGCGAACAAATTCGATGACATGCCGAGCTTACGTTGCAAGGATTATATTGTGGCATTCATCGTGGAATTTTACCAGGAGAATACCCTTGTTTCATTGAATAGTCGTTACGTTCGGTATGAGGAAGATGGGCCCAGGAAATTCAAGTCAGAGATGGAGACAAAGATTAGGGATCGTTTGATGGATCCGTGCTGGCATTCGGATACACAGAAGCCCGGTTACGATCATTTCGTGTCACAACGTGCACACGATGCGTTATGGAATGCTAAAGAGGTTATTACTAAGTATGCAAAGGCGCAAAGGGGAGGAGTCCAGGCCTTCAAGGATACTATTGCAAAGGCAGATTGCTTCACGAGACTAATGGCGCCCCATAGCTCAAGAAAGCATCGACGGGCGTCTATTACTTGGTGGAATTCTCCGATTGGGATGGAGACGGCGGCTGACTTACGTAAACGGCATTTGACTATCTTGGCAGACTTTGCAGTTTTCTATTACTTGGACAAGGAAGTCCAGAGAGGTGGTTATGCTACCATACGTAGGGTTCGTATCGAAGGAAACCCGCAAATCCCACCGTACTGGGAGTTTGCTGAGAAACGGCCGCTCAATTGGTCTATGAGGCCGGATTTGGCACGTGTGGACCACAACAATGAATCTCTTGCGATAAGGATTCCCCATCCTGGTGTCATCCGCTTCCAGGCCATTCATCAGTTGGAACATGTGGGATTCATGTTCTGGTGGAACGGTGGGACCCTTCGAGCCATGCTACAGAGAGACAACGAGGCCCCGGGTGACCTCCCCATCGACTACATCTTCAGAGAGAATGCAGATGACAGTCCGATTCTAGGGAAGCGTCTCCAACTTTTCCGAAGTAAGCGTACAGAGCTTGCTTGGGCATTGTGTAACATCATAGATGCCGTACACAAATACGGTTACCTCCACAATGACTTGTCACCGGACAACATCCTACTTCACTTTCCGGAAGATGAGTCCAAGATCTACATCGGGGTTTGTGATTGGGGCTTGATGACGAAGACACTAGAGAACAGAAGGTCGCCTTGGGTTTTTGAGAGTGTCCATCAGAAGGAGGAGACTATGAGGAGGCGATACTGGGTGGATCCTCGCGTGGTATACGTACACAAGGAAAACCAAGATATTCAAATCATTGCAGATTTGACGGTTGCATCGGATGATTTCGCAGCTGCGAAGATAGCGGCGAAGATCAACAGGGGCAACATGTGCACGGCATACCACGAAGCCGAGCCAGTAGAAACACGCCATTTCCAGAATATCGGAGAACTCGCAATGGTTTTCGAAGGTTACCTTGAGAGAGTTTGCCAAAACAATTGAGGAACTATTGGTGGACTCGGACATCTTATTAACCGTTTCAGAGATACACACAACTGGCCCACTCCCATCGAGCACTATTGCGAGGGTTACTGATATGGAGTTACATATCTACCTTTCCGTATTCCTATAAAAGCATAATGTTTTTTTTTGTTACCGGACGGCGGGCATAGCTCTTAGTAGTGAATAGTCATATTTACACTCTATATTATTATGAGATGTTGGAATTTCAATTTTTGTACACCGGTCAATATTTTGTTTATAAAGTTTACTTGCATTTGGTTAAAATATGGTCTCTGTACTAAGATTGGTCTATTTCTACCCCTTGTATTATGAGGAAAACGGATTGGCTCCACACATCTAGCTAAAAGTCGATACTCTCAATTCTAATTATGAAAATGATGCGATATGTGAATTGTAACCGTTATGCTTTGTAATTTTTATTCTTACAAATATTGGCAAGCGTATACTCAGGTTCTTTTCGTGAAGACGAAAGCGTAAGGGCCGCAAAACGTGATTGCTCATAATCCCCTGTACAAACAAATACCTTAGATATAAATATGCATCCATCAAAAAATATCATTCACGATATTCTTATTAATTTAGCAAAAAAAATAATTGAAAATTATTTTGCATACTTGTCTTGAGATTCATTATATTCTAGTGCTCGTAAGCCGTAGACTCGTAACCCATGTCAATAGGAAGTTGTCATTTTAAAAATAGTGATATTGATAGTAATGTGCACTTCGAATACGGCTAGAAGAATATTAAAAAGGTAAATTCCTTTCAAATGTGAAGACAACTACAATATAAAAGACAACACAACTACACTCTAAAACACTAATTATATCTATTCTACTTGCAAAATGTGGCACGTGCCTGTATTCTTGAGTCCGTACATTTTAAACCTCCATCTACAAAACTGCAAACTACGTACATACTATGCTTGCATCTTTTACTTTCCGTTGTAAATTTGTAATATGCGAAGTCCACATTAAAGTCTCGGTACGCTCCGATGCTATAGAAAGTACTACCATGCACCCCATTCTAATAGTCTCCCCTCCACCCTAACCCATTGTAGTCATATGGATGATAATAGTTCCCATCATTGGGGAGTTCGCTTGGACCTCCCCGATCGTACGTTTCTTGTGGCCCGTGCCTTGCAGAATTTGTGGAGGCTCTCAGAAGTCTCTCTCTCTCCTCCATCAATCTTCGATTATCCCGTCTAAGGTGAAACGCATGATTCTCCATCTGTAGTACGTAATTTTGCCTTGTTCGCTCCAACTCTAGTTCTTCCTCAAAATAGCTATCTCTTACAACTCGACCGGGAGGGTATCCAAAAGGAGGAGGTGGTACTCTGTCATCGCGATGAAGTACGTTGCGGTTGTCCCCGCTATTGTGATCAGTACCGTTGGTGTGATAACCTAGAGGTGGAGGAAATATTCCAGGCGGAGTCCGCGAAGATGATCTGTAATCATCTTCTGCAAATAGGGCAGATGGGGTACCATGACCACCATATCCGCGGTATGGAGGGGGAGTTGCGTAATCATCACGTCCCAGTCTCTGCGTATCTTCTTCGCGATCTGGGGAATAACCGTGAGGTACCTCTCTCGGAGGTGTTCGATGGCGCGGACTAGCACTCCTTGGAGGACTCGGTATTTCCGACCAGCCGTCGTCATAGTTACTAAAGTATCTTGATCCCGTTGCATAATCTGGCCACGGTCGTCCCCCATAGGATCTATACGCACCATCCGCAAAGTCAAAGGGTAAATCAGCTCCTTCCGGTTCCCCGTGGCCATAGCCTTGTTCGTGGGGTCCCATGTCCTGACGATCTAGCGAACGGTGTCCCCCGTGGGCAGAGCTTTGTCCATACTCTTCATGGTTGGTACATGATGACTCTCTGGCACAATGCCCTCTGCGATTCCTGGGATTTTCGTTTGAGCGACGCCCTCGATAGTTGTCTTCATCATCATAGCTTAAACGACGTCTCTCCTGTTCCTCATCATTATATTCGATGGCTAGAGTTTGTATTCCTGCATCTTGTGCCGGTGGACTCCGACGGTTTGAAATATGTAATGGGGGACAATCGCTATGTCCACTCCAGTCTGTTACAAGATCCATGCTGTCTCTGTTCATTCTATCTGTCCTCAGGCCCGAGACTGTGGTCCAGTCAACCCTCTTATGTAAGACTATCTCCGCCCACACCATTGCCATATTCGAATACAACATGATATGAGGTCGGGAGTTCTGGATTCGTGCTGCTCGAAAAACCTCGTTGTATCGAATTTTGAAATGATTACTTTCACAATTGTCGATCCTGATCTCTCCCCGTGTTGCTTGTTTCTCCGCAGCCTCGGTACGTAGATGTACTGGGATCAACTTCATGAGGTGCTTCATCTTGACATATTCCTTGCAAGTTACCATCCGCCATGGTGATGGTTCCCCCTCCCATCCAATCTCTGCTACACAATCAGGGTCATTCGTAGCGTATGGATCCAAGGGGTGTTTCCTTTTAGGAGTGGAGGGTCCTCCCCGGTCGTTACGAGGCATGGCGAAAGTCCGGTAAGCGAGTAGCTGTGAATACCGTGTATCGAACCAACCTTGTAACAATGCGAGTAACTTCTCCCCACCGTATAAAAGTTGATTTAATCTCGTATATATCTAGTGCATAAGGACTAAAACAAAACCCAGAACTCCTGCCAAAAAACCGTACGTATGAAGCACTATATTGTTGGTTTCATAATAACCAACATACGGTGGTGACAACCCTAAACACAATCCCACGATAACCCGTGGGAAAGTAGTAAAAGCTAGGAGGAACGCAACAAAGCTGAAGTAAATCCAGCACATGTAGCACGAGCACCCAAGTGAAGAAAAAGGAAGAATGGCCAGCCATTTATGCTGGCCCGAACCTCTACGCAGCCAGTTAGGTCAAACGACGGCCCCCCTACGGCCGTTGGATCTCGGGGAATGGAGAATCCAACGGCCGTAACTGGTCCGTCGCGGGAGCGGTCGCGGCCGTCCACAATCGCGGCCGCGACCGCTCCCCAAAGGGTGCGTCGGTGGACCGCCGCCCCGCGGTCGGGACGGCCGACCACGTCGACGGGCGTCCCCGGGGTCGGCCGCGGCCCACCGCGGGGACGGCCGTGCTCCACCCCGCGGTCGGAGGCTGCAGCGGCGTGGTCGGCCACGGCCGACCACGCCGACGGCCCTTCCGACCGCGGGGTGGGCCGTGGCCGTCCCCGGGGACGGCCGTGCTGAACCCCGCGGGGACGGCCTTGTCCGACCCCGCGGGGACGGCCGTGCTCCACCCCGCGGTCGGCCACGGCCGTCCACGCAGACGGACCTTCCGACCGCGGGGTCGGCCGTGGCCGTCCCCGGGGACGGCCTTGTCCGACCCCGCGGGGACGGCCGTGGCCGACCCCGGGGTCGGGGGGCTCCGACCGCGGTGTCGGCCAAGGCCGTCCACGCGGGGTCGGCCACGGCCGTCCCCGGGGACGGCCACGGCCGTCGTCCGCAGCCGTAGGATCTTCTCGTCGGAGAAGATCCGACGGCCGTGGGCGACGGCCGTCCACGCGGGGTCGGCCGTGGCCGTCCTCGGGGACGGCCAGGGGGGGGGGGGGGGGGGGGGGGGAGGGTCGAAGGAACTCCCCTCCGCTTGTGTTTTCTCTCCTCTCCTCCCCCCTCTCCTCTCCTACTCTTCCCCCTCCTTCTTGTCCCAAACAATCCCGCTTGGGATTGTTTGGACAGCATATCTCCTACAAATGGAAAATTCAGACATATCCCGGATATTGTGGGGAATGTCCTGAAGATCCTGTGATCGGGGAGGTGGGGTCGACGTTTGAAATTGGGATCCAATGAACTATGTGATATTTTGGTTCTTTGGGGGTGGATAACCCCCTAGGATCTACAAATAATGTGAACACGTTTATGAAGAAGAATATATATCCTATTGAATGGAAAGAACCGTAAACATTGTGGGTACACTAAAAGAGTTTTTACCAATTGTCATTTAAAGAAACGAAGTTACTCATGTTTTAGCATACGGTAATGAATTAACATTTTATACTAACGAATCAAAAGAGTAAATGTCAACAACAATATGATAAGAGGAACATCGCGGAGAGAATGCACTAGAAGTAATTCAACGCATAAATTGATGTACACACTTGGTTTTTCATGCGGTGCAACTTACGTTTAAATGGTTAAGAGATTTGCATTTATATTTCACCGGTTTACGGTTTCATAAATCTCTTAGAAATCTAGATCCATTTTCTTCTCGAATAGTGGTATACAATGAAAATATTTATATAGATTCTTTGACTCTAATTTTTAATGGAATGATTTACCCCAGTTTTATTTCTTTAATTTTACATACTCTCGTTCTTTAGTATTATGGTAGAATCAAAAATAAAAACATAAATAGTAGTTTAGATTATGAGAGAAACTGGAGATAATAATAAAGTGAAAAAAACCAAAACAAACATTCAATTCTCTTGGGATTATGCAATTCATGGGAGGAATAAAACTCAAATCATTGTTTTCATAACAAATGGTCCAATTCTAATTTCTCATGGCTGGTTTAGAGTTATATGAAATATAAAAACTCTCCTTGCTCTTTAATGTCTTTTATTTTACAAACTTCCATACCGTAGTACTGTGTTATCATTAAAAAAAAATAAAAATCACTAGCTCACATTATGAGATGAGGAAGGGATAATAGTAAAAAACAAAATTAAAACAGAAAACATTCAACCGTCACTGAATAATGCCAATTTGTGAACGACTAAAATTGAAAGCATTGTTTTTATAAACAATTCTAGTTTCCAACGCCCAGAATTGAGTTGTACCTTGCAACTTATATGAAATAAAATAAATAAATTAGGTAACACATTTACATTATACTCTATACAAATATATGTTTATTCATATACACTTTAACGTAAATATAAATATGGAATTGGATTCTAACTTGTACAATGTATAGTACATACGTACAAAAGTAATCACTTACTAATGACACAATGAGAGAATTTAACAAGCACGATAATTCATAGAGACACATAGACTATACTGTACCAAGGAAAAATTAAAAAGTCACGACGTGAAATACTTGGAGCTACAAGTACGGAAATAAAATTATTACACAAAAACGTATATTGACGGAACATAATTTTAGAAATCTATATATTATTGGAATACTAAAAATACTGATGAACGATGTTTAGTAGGGTGGTATTGTTTCGGAATAGTAATTAATTAAATTAATGAACAACACAAAGAACAAGAGGTTTGAGGACGGATATGAATATTAGAACTATAACGACAACGGGTGTAATATTAAGAAATAACGTATCGATACACTTGGGGAAAGCAGTGAAGTAGAAGTATATTCATAAGTAAACAGATGAGTGAACCATCAAAATAATAGATGAATAAAGAATAGTTTGAGAGGGAAAGTATCGAAATAATAATTATTACAAGAAATAGAAGTCGGCCATGATGTAGTGATACATGGAGAGTTGAAAACGTATATATGAAAGAGGGGTAGAGTACTCAATAAAAACTAAAGCAGTAGGGTACATCTAGTAGAATATAATTCAAAACTAAAGCAGTAGGGTAGAATTAGTAAAATGGTGGAATAGTGGTCGAATTAGTAAAATATACTTTAACATGGGTCATGGAGGAAATAAATCGAAATACGAACGTTCAAAACGATATGAAAGGAAGAAATTCACGAAATGACATTTATGGAGCTTCGAGGGTTGGAGTTCTAAATTAGACAAATTAGACGTTAAAAAAAGGGCATAAACTAGAGGGGAATAAACATAGAGGAAAATAAAGAAGAGGTAAATGAAAACAATATTCGAAAGTGGAAATTGTATAGAGGGAGGAACGTTAAAAGTACATAAAGAGATGGTAACTCGAATTAAATTGAGAATATGAAGCCGTTTAATGAAAGTATAATAGAAGCACTTATGTATTTAAAAAAACAAAAATTCAAAGCGGAGAATAAGAAGACGGAGAACTATTTAGATTACAATTTCTGAAACAAGTTTAGATGAGTTCGATTTCTGCAAGGAACTTTTGGAGTGCGATGATAGACCACCTTGAAATGCGTAGGATAGAAACAACAGAAATAATGATTCGAATAAATGACACATACATTAACTTCAGTGGAGCGTACGGAATAATGACTCGTTGAAGAATTTAGATGCTTTGCATACCATGAAGTATTTTAATTCATGTTTACATTTACTGCTGTTCTCATTTTAATTGGTGAAAGAAATTAACAGGTTTAGTGTAATATGTGGTCGGAAGATGTAGCATTATATGTTTTTTTCATTTGTATTTTTAAAAAGGGGGGGGAGGGAAATTTCCCGCGGCCGCGACGGCCTCGTCCCCACGGTCGGGGGCCGTTTCCACGGCCGTGGGCCGTCTCCGCGAGGGCCCGTCCGCGGGGACGGCCCTTTGATCGCGGCCGTGATCGAACGGCCGTCGCCTTGGAGACGGCCCCGATCGGACGGCCGCGGGCTGTCGCCGACGGTGCCGTCCCCGCGGCCGTCTCCAAGGCCGTCTACGCGGCCGTCCCCGCGCGGTCGGCCGCCATCGGACGGCGACGGCCGCGGGGACGGCCGCGATCGGAGGGCCGCAAGCCGCCCCCTCGGGGGCCGTCTCCAAGGCCGTCCCCTCGGCGACGGCCTTCATCGGACGGCCGTCGCCGAGGACACGGCCCGATCGGACGGCCGCGGAGGCACGGGCCTCCGCGGCCGTCGCCGTGGCCCCCGACCCGACGTCCCCCAACGGCCGTCGTCAGGTTCGGGACGATGGCCATTGGCTGCGGCCGTAGGATCGGGGGGCGACGGCCCTAGGCTCGGGGGGACGGCCGTAGGGTTGGGGGCCGTCGCCATATATGGCGACGGCCGTCCCCCACTTCCTCACTTCACTCTCCTCAATAGTCCCTCTCCTATTGCTACAGTTTCCCAATTCACTTGGGAGCTTGTTGGTACGTGGGGGTGAGGAGATGGGGGTCCCTTTTTATTGTGGGGGGGGGGAGTTTTTGAATTTTCTGTATTCGTTATTTTGTAAACGTCATTTATCAACTCCTTGTTTTCTTTAAAACAAAACCATATCGTTTTTGTTTAAAACGAGGTTACTATGGCGGATCCGGAACATGATGAGATTGGAGGAACCGGGAAGAGGAACAGGCCGAAGGGAATGTGCCACAACTTTTCTTGGGAGATCCTAGACAACAAAAACATTGTAGCAGAAGAAGGCTGGGAATCTGTAGGGGAGATTTTCTGGACTTTCAAGGAGTGCAAGAAGTATGTGAAGATGTATCACATTGACAAGTTGTGGCCCCGAGAAGAACACGAGATGAACACACGGACTTTTACTTGCAAGCCCTGGTCATGCATGGATGACCATTTCTTGCATCGGGCATATGAAGTCTGGACTACTATGTTTGGGCAACGGAAGCCCAGCAAAGGCCATTTCAATTATACCATTTGCAGTATGGTATATGCGGAGCTAATATTGAAGCGGAAGATTAGTTGGTGTACGTACCCCACTACGAAAGACAGGCCGTTGCAAATTGGATGGATGGTAAGAGACATTCCGGATTTATATCTGATCGATCCTTTGGAAGCAAAGAAGGTCGTAGCGGAGTTCCGAAAGCGGCAGTGGCCACATCTAAAGAGCTTTCCGAAGAATGAAGTAAAAAAATTACAGAATGAAACTCCGCATCGTCCAGAGGAAAAGAAGCCCGTTGCCATTGCCAATGTGATCGCTACGATGTTCCCCGTTGCCACAGAAACTAATGTCCCTACTATTCCTAGAGCAGACCTGGGAATCACGGTGAAATCTTCCAACGATACAAAGGGCAAGGCAGCCGTAGATGAGGTGGAAGTGGAGGTGGACAATGACTGCTCAACACATCTTACGGCTGCGGAAGCCGGATGCTCCAACCCTCGTTCAGTGGATGATGGTCCAAGTTCCTTGGCAATAGTACAAGTGCCTACCGAAGAGGATAGCACAAAGGATGCAGTTCATTCCATTTCGGAGATTATGGAGCTGGTGAAGTCGATGCCAAACAACGAATCATTGAAGGAGTTACTAGATTTTAGCATCAAATTGACGGCGGTGTCCTCTGATGAACAGCGTGGGGGCTTAGAGAATACCACGGAGGGAGACGATGCAGGAAAAACCACGGAGGAAGTGCAACAAATTCATAATGTGTTGAAGATTGCACACACCCTTAAAGAAGGGGCTTCCATATTAGGCGCTATGGCACCAAATCTCATAAACATGGCTCATGCATTTGGAAGTATCACTCCGGGCATGATACAGGGTGCCCTCGGCTTTGACACTTTGGCATCTTCCATTAAGCCTCTTCTGGAAGACCGTGTGAAATTAGGCGAAGAGAACGTGGCCCTGAGTAAGGATTTAATGGATGCAACGGAACAAATCAAGAGTTTGACAAGAAGGTTGGACCATGTGAAGATGAGTTTTTTTGCACAATTGGAAGAGTGCAAAATCTACCACCCGGTAGAGAAGGAGAAAAACAAAACAAAAGAAGTGAAGCCTACGGTGAAGAAGGAAGTGGTGAAGGTGGAAGGAAAGGTTCGTATCATTGAAGTACTGAGCGATGGTGAGGATTCCGATGACCTTGGCCTTTCTAAATTTTCAAATAAAAGTGGAGATGGGGCCACACAAGGGATGGCGTCTCAGAAGTCTAAAATGACATCTGGTCCAGTTCCATTGGACATTGGCTCTAGCCAAGCAACACCAGGACATGAGGATAGAGGAAAAGGGCCAATGGATGATTCAATAGAATTAGACATTCTTTTACGGGATTTGGAGGTGGCTAGAAGGGAAAGAGACGAGGCCCGTACGGAATTGGAAAGGCTGAAGACCACCATAAAGATGGTAGATGATACACCATCTTCCATAAGGGCATTATCATGGCTTGGTTGGGTCCACAAACTACGAGATAAGGAGACAATAGTCTCTAGAGCACAACAGGATATGAAGAAATGTGCAATTACTTCTATGGATGTCGAAGAAGCTATCCAATCATCTTTACAGAAGTATAACGAGGCAGCAGCCAAGGGCGGCGAGGATGCTACAAAAATCACGATATGGCGCGATGTAGGAGAAATGATGGAGCGCACATTACATAGTTCCAAAAATAAAGAAGGGGTCATTGACTGGGCGCTAGAGGTCGAGGAGGGGTGGATGCCGTACGATGTACTATCATCTCATTTGGATGAATCGAAACGTGTGGTTATCCATACCCGCAAACCGTCGGAGGAATATTCAAAGGAAACGTGTCCCATCTGTCAACAATATTTTGGGCCGGAAGGGGCCTTTGAGATGGGAAATTGTAATCACAAGTTCCACATAACCTGCATCGCGAAGGCTGCTTTAAACAACAAACAGTGTGTTATGTGTCGCTCCTCAATTAGTTCACGTTTTTACGAGATGCTGGGACTACAACACGTGATGCCGCCTGGGCATGAGTTTGATCGGTGGAATTTACCACTAGACCAACTACCTAAGAAAGAGCTGAATTATTATGATTGGGGCAAATCACTGGCTTGGAACCCGGAGACAATGACTCACCAACTATCTACGGCTAACGATGCCGGAATGGACGATCTTTCATGGATGACACACGACTATGAGGTGGAGATGAGGGCAAGTGAAATTCCGGATGCCAAGGACCGAGATTTTTTTTGTAGGAACTTCGGTGGACATTGGAGTATACATCGCAATCGCTTCTTCCGGTTTCCAAAACCGGAAGTTGTGGTAGATGCCGACGGTAAGAGAAGAGAAGTAGAACGGGACTATGGCCAACTTGATGAGTACAAGATGTATGACAGAACTCCGGTTGGTAGGGCACTTGTATTGGCCAAACTAGAAGAAGCAATTCAGCATCGTCGCACTTTTACAGAGGAATCCTTCAAATATTCGGACCTAGACTACTCGGTGATCACTAAGAAGTTTGACGATGCTCTTCAGAAAATAGTTAACGACTGGAGGAGGGCACTTCGTGCGGAGGATGATTCCTCTCGTTGGTCACGCAATAGGATTGAGAAGATTGTGCAAGAAACAGTAGCCAAGATTGAGAAGGCAAAGGAGTTGTGGGACGGGAAGAATTCCAAGAAGCGCAATCGAGACAACCCTTATGAAGATGATCCCGAATGGGGGGAAGATAATCGTCGTTCTTTGGATCGCGTGGAAGAAGAATATCGATCGGGGGGTACGATTACACATCCAAGCCAGCGACGCCGAACTCGGAGGTCAAATGCAAACAATGGACGTTGAGTAGAGTATTTACGTTGGACATGGTACCCGCATTACTACGGTTAATGTGACAATACACTGGGTGATAGTCGTATTTAGAGCAGTATATATATATATATATTGGTTGCGGAGCCGGGTGTATGGACTTTACACTACTTCTATATGTACTTGCAAAAATTACCTCTGGTTTTTAATACAATTTCATTTATGTTTTATCGGAAGTTGCATTTGTGTTGAAAGAATTGTTAGTACTTAGATGCATCGAACTTCATATGTAGATTGTGTACATTCATTACGAGAAAGAAATTGCGAGAAGTACAATCAAAGTAAAATAAGTACACAACGTGGAGGACAATATTGAAGAGGCAAGCACCACCGCTTAAATGAGATATAATATGATAATGGTTCTAGAAATGGACATTCATAAAGAGTGGCATTCTAGGGTGGTGCACTGGAAATGCCGCTTCTAACTATCGTGCCCAATCAGGCCACATAATCGCTGTCGTCCTTCACTTCGGCCCCACTAGGACCGGAAGAATCGTATTTGTCATCGCCATCGCTCTCGCGTACCTTCTTCACCCT
The DNA here is from genome assembly GCA_014871385.1 of Ceratodon purpureus. Lineage (NCBI taxonomy): Eukaryota > Viridiplantae > Streptophyta > Bryopsida > Pseudoditrichales > Ditrichaceae > Ceratodon > Ceratodon purpureus. Next base: position 61,672,411 of record CM026426.1, on the reverse strand, counting down.
CGCCTTAGTCTTCTTCTTTGACTCGAATGGATTCAGGAATTTCTTTGGGCCATTCGGGTCATCCAAAGGAGTTTTTTGGCCTACCAGGATTGAAAGCCAACACCTTCTGAGTCTTGTCTACAGCCTTTCGCCTTGGACGTGGCTCTAGCAGGGGGTTTCTCAGGAAATATGTCCGTTTTCCCAAAGCCAACTTCGGCCCAAAGAGATGCCACATTGAAGTCCGTCATCAGTAGAGAGGAGGCCCGGGTCGCTTGTCGGGGTTCGGACCAATCTCTTCCTACATTTCTTTCTCGACTACTTCAGCAGCCTTAGTCATCTGCCTTCATTTTTTTAGACAACTCAACCAACCTCGTGGACGATTCGAACCCACCAACTTGGACCCCTAGTCTTGCAGTTCCAAACAATGTGCGAGATGCACCCGATACGGTACGGGCACATCCTCCTTTGTAGTGGGTGGAACCATATCGTCCTTCAGGCGGTTGAATTTGGAGAAACAACCTTAGAAAGTATCAATGGTGGGGTCTCCCTCTTTCTTTGGGATGACCAATCCACGGTAGTATGAGAGGATCCTCCCGGAGAATCTTATCAATGTTTAATAAACCGTCTCCATTCAAAAAAGAGGGAAGATGAATCGATCCTCCTCGTGGGTACCTTCTCTTCGACATCATCAACTCGAAAGCACGCTCCATTGGCGCAGGAGAACAACGGGATTTTCCTTTCGGAGACACCTCGCGGTCGTCGACTGGGGCCTCGATGGGGGGGTCAATTGATAGATCATCGAAGGGTAGATCAACATCAGACTCACTAGAGTAGTCAACATCCTCGGTTTCCACGGCCTTCGGATCCTCCTTCCCCTCCAACTCCCCGTAGAACCTGCCTAAGGCACTCAACTTGGACTGGGAAATTATCTTGGAATTTGCATACACAAACACGAGGTCATTAGCCCTCTCCGGAAGTAAACGGTTTCGCTTCCTGTCGTGGACAAAGGAGTAGCTACTCCAATTCCGCTCGCATGAAGAAGAAGACAGGGGCTGAGCTAAAATCCTTTTTGCAATTAGGGAAATGAATTTACCAGCGGATCCGTATATATCCCACCAACCAGAAGGCGGCAGTTGTGACTTAGAGGAGTCACGTACGTCACGAAACGGAGGATAAGCTTCACGAAATGCAAAGAACTCTTCTATGACCACTTCCTTCAGTATCGGAGGAGCCATCGACAACAAGACCTCCTTCGCCGATGCCATTGCATCAGTATCATTGCGAAGGTCCTCATCGTCAATAAGATAAGGGTTTAGAAGCGCAGCAGCACACTGTAAGGGTGAATTAATCATGGCTTTACGCTCGTAAAATGAGTCCTCGCAGTAATCAGCATTGTCTGAGTCTAGTTTGAAGGGCTCATGGCGTAAAGAGAGAACATGCTTCTCAAGGTTGCGGAGAACGACGTAGGCTTTACCCAATGCCCATTCCTTCGCATCAAACTCTCGTAGGGCATATACAACGGGACTCGTCATCCACTTGAAGTTTGCACATTGCTCCCAGAAAACGTCATCCAAGACAACCCTCATAACATCGCGTGAGATCTTTGCTTTGTCACGGGCAGATAAGGTCTTCTTTGTTTCGTAGTTTCTCCACTCAGGATCCACAACGCTCTGCTCCAATGCTCCTCGAACCTTCAGTAGACGCGAAATCATAATGTAGTGCAATGCAAACCTAGTCTGACCAGGCATCAGCAAGCTAAGTTTTGCCTCGTGCTTTCGAAATACCGAGAGTGGCATTTGCCTTATCTTTATGAACTTAACCAAGTTCTTAGCCCGATCTAGGAGCTCCTTCACCCACTTCATCTTACTCCAATCCTCCAACAAAAGGTCCATCGCATGGGCAGCACATCCTTGGACAAATATGGATGGATAGAGTGCTTGGACCAACTTTCCGGCATTAAGCATCACCGGAGCATTATCGTAGCATACTTGAATGATGTTCTGTTCTCCAACTTGTTGGATAAACTTCTCAATGACGGTTGCTACGAAAACAGCATCCTTCTCTTTCCCACTCGTGTCAATGGCTCCCAAGAATAACTCACCAGCTGGAGATACCAGCATTGCGTTTATTAGAGGGCGACTGCTTACAGAAGTCCACCCATCCAGGGCCAACGTTCCCCCGTACTTCCTAACACTTGAAAAAATCCTATCATTCAAGGAAGTCTCCAAATCAGTCCTTGCTTGGGCTAGTAAATTTGTTCGGAGATGGTGGAAAGATGGAGGTGTGTATGATCTCTTCATGTTGGACGTCTTCAACACCGCGTCCTTGAAAGAGGCACTCCGAGCCACGTTAAACGAGATACTGTTCTCGTAAAAACATGTGGCCCATGCTTTGTCGCATTCCCGCCTCTGAGTCTCTTCGAAGCCCTCTTGAAGGGTAGATTGCCTCTTTGCCTTCAAAGGAGGAAACGGTCCACTACCTTCCCCCGGAAAAGTGGAAATGAAAGGTACACCCTCACCAAATAAAACGGGTTCATTCTTCGGAGTAGAAACCCGGGATCCAGCGCATGAGTCCACATCCATGGGAGTGTTCACTCTCGGGGATATATTGCCACGAGTCACCGGGGAAGTACTCTGCTCCGACATGAATATTCTGGAGTCGTTAGGGAATTTGCCACCGCAATTCTTGAACAAGGGCAGTATAGCGGGTGACAAATTAGTGCAACGACCTACTCCACTAGTCCGTACCCCTAGAACTTTGTCATAGCCCAAATGACTGAGCATCCGCTCAATCCTCTTTGCGAAAGTGTTCTTGCATAGCATACATTGAACCATCTCAGTCTTCTTCTTCTCCGCATCGATCATATGGACTTCGGTATACCATGGGGAGTAACTTTTAGACGCCATTGGTGCACTTGATAGATCGCCCGAAAAAACTTCAAAAAATCGGGGTACCACGTCCTCAAGAGAACTAGAGCCTCCGAAGAAGCTCCAATTCAACACACTTCTCAACGCCGCCGTTCACCATGCAACAGATACACACGTATATTAGTGCAACCAGTAGCACATGGAGTACAATTCAGAAGTGTAATGGCAACTTTCAGGAGGGGTCTTTTATACTCATTCCCTGAAATGCCAAGGGGTAAGCCCTAAAAATCAACGGAGGACGGCCGTCGAGGCCGTAAGTCAACGAGGGGCCGTCCGATCATAGACTGTCACGGCCGTCGAAGGGGCCGTCGCCGGGGACGGCCCCCCCCACCGCGGCGACGGCAAGGGGCCGTCGCCGGGGACGGCCCCCCCCCCCCACCGCGGCGACAGCAAGGGGCCGTCGCCGGGGACGGCCCCTTCCCGACGCGTCCGACGGCCCCCCCCGCTCCGCGGCGACGGCCTCACCCTCCCCCGCAACCTCTCCGCCGCGTAGAAGATGTGGTTTCACCCCGGGGTGAAACCTATGCGGGTGATTTTTTTTTTCTAAGTCACAGGACGTCCCCTGGCGCTGGCGGACGTCCGCGGACGTCCCCTCGTCCCGAGCGTCCCGGACGACCGTGACAACCCTGAGATGTGCCCTCCACACGCCTCCCTCGGAGGTCATTGGTTCGAAACCCGTGGCAGTTGCTGGCACCACGGTGGCACCTCACATGCCAAGTCAAAAAGTACGCGGGCAGCGCCCGTTTTTTTCTCTCACGTGCCGCTTACACGGCCTTTTTGTGACCTGATTTTTCTCCTAATGAAGCGATGGCTGCAACATCCCTCTCAGAAGGTTGACGTGCCGCTTCATGTGTCCGGATCCTCCGACAAGGTCATGGGAACTTTTCATTTTCCACCATGAACACGTCGTTGGAAGCCCCGCGGTGTCCAAACCATTGCACGCATCGTTGCCTCCATCTTCTGGTATTTTGCCTCACACTGCTGCAGCTCTGTACCTAGAGAGGCAACCCTTTACTGATGTTCAGTACTCTCAGCCTGCATGCTCTCTTCACATAGTGTTAACAATAACTACAACTCAGCACACTTGGCCTCCAGCGCCTCTACGTTGCTCTGCAATTCATGCCGGTCCACTGCGTGACAACATGCAGCCCCCGCTAAATCTTTAGCTTCACACCCGAGACCATGACAAAGAAGCCGCAAGTGCTAAAGCTCAACCTCGTAAGCTGCCACCCGTGACTGCAACAAGAGGACAGTGCTTTCCATCACGGCCAGTACGTGTGCAGGTCCTAAACGCTTTGTGTAACCCAACATGCCCCCTTCACCGTCGCCTAGAAATTCACGGTACTCCTTGGTGCTGCGGAATGCTGGAGGCCGCTCTGTTGCCGGATCAACTGGATACAGCCGCCCATCAATTCAAAGATCGATGTTGGTGTGTTCAGCAGCTCTCATCACGAGAAAACTACTACGGGATGCTTGCGCCTCTAGAGGTGTCCCTCGACGAATCAATGGGGCGTACTTTGAGTCAAGTTGAACTTGAGGCACATAGTAGTTCCTAGTGTTTGTCACGTCTCTCAAAGTCAACACTTAAGCTCCACTCACACACCGCGGCAACCAACTATTGCTTACTGTGCTTCACACACCGTCCCAACACACTATTGTTTACTGAAGCACGGAGTTAACCGAATGCAGAGTGCAAGCATGCGCCCTCCCGCCTTTTGTGTCCTGCACTACAAGGCCTCCCGCCAGAAAACCATGACTTGGCAAATTCCCACCGCAATCTCGCGCCACTTCTGGCCCTGGAGAATGAATAAAAAAATTCACACCCGCACTTGCACCGTGCTTTGAGATCGATCATGAGTCAAACAACCCCTACCATTTTTAATGGGCCATTCTTGGCAGCATCCTCCACGCTGGCCGCCCACAAAAGCCCATTCCTGCACTTACTGTACCAGCGACATTGACTACCGTGAGCTGCCCGCACCAATGACGTCGTTCCTAGTAACCCGCCAGAAGGCAAATTGCACAGTTGGCTTACTGCCCGACTGCTTCTTAGAGGGCCTCTTCCAGAGCCCAAATGTTCTCTAATGATGGCAACATTTGATTCAGAGCCCTTACCTGCTCTTGGTAAGGCTGAAGATAAAATCTCCACTCCTTTGTCTTGTCCTACAAAATGCATTTTGGATTTTCCTTGTTTTATGCCCCGAGCGCGAGCTTCTAACAAGATAGAAGCGGTTGCTAAAGCTTTAGCGTACTTAGCTCTTCACAGTACGTTCCTTGTCACACTTTTTAGTTTCCACCTACTGTATTGTAGTTGTTTCCAGCAAGTACTTTTGGTGGTCTTCTCCACTTGCTTGACTTGCCATTTCTAACTTATTGCTAGTTTCCAACATTTTTAAATGGTGGCTAGAAACTTGATAACTTATAGTTTCAATTAGTTGTAGGGCTCTTTGTTTGCAACGGCTTGTTACAATAGATTCCGTTATTGTTGTTGGAAACTCACTTACCATAGGTTGTTGCTAATGTCTGGAATAGGTGTGGTCTGTTTTCAATAGCAAATGAACATGTAGCCAAGGAAAAGGGGGAGGAGGGACATGGAAAATCAATGGATGAGAAAGTAGAGAGGCAGAGTGGTGGGCAGTCGGAGCCTATGGAGGTTGATGTTACCGTGGCCAAACGTATCACTGTAGGCCTCCCCCGCAGTCTACCTATTCCAATTGCCGTTGCCACGGATGTTGCCATGGAAACTGACCGGGCACAGGGTAACACCATAACCGTTATTTTGGGAGATCTATCATCTCCCAAAATAATGCATTAGGTCAGGTCGAGTTAAAATGGGCACAATGGTCCCATACTTGGCAAGGAAAAGCTTATAAGCAATTTCCATTAATTTGGGACATGATCACACAGTACTAATGGGAAATGAAAGAAGGTAGTGTTTTTTACTAGAAATACTAGAAAAAATACAAGGTAGGTCGAACCACCCTAAATGAACATCAAACAAATAACAAGAAATGGACACAACGGATATGCTGGGAAATCTTATATTATATATATGTGTGGAATTACAAATTAGGTCGACACTCCTTAAATGTTGAATCCGTGACAGTATCTTTTAGACCTGTACAAACAATCAAGATGTTCGACTAACATAGCTGCCTACAGTTTCCAGAGTATGATATGCAATCCAAGAACATACGGACTTCAGTATAGTCCCATGCCAACAAATGTATGTTATCGGCTCTACTTCAGAGATCCAAACTAGGAACTTCAACGGTAGATGTCGTTTAGGTCGCCTCGACCTAAATGGCTGTTATGTGGCAGTACATATGATATAGAATCAACGCTATAGGGTACTAAGTAAAAATCTACACTAAGAACTATAGGTGACCTGTTGGTATCCCGCACTCGTAAAGTACGAACTTCAACGCCAAATGCAGTTAATGTCGCCTCGACCTAAACTGCGGTCTATAATGTGGTACACATGATAAATAAGGAATGGACTGAAACACTTAAGTAGTGTTCCCTCCAATTAAATATATGTAATTAGCTAGTATTCAAAACATAAATACGCTAGAACTAATACGCTATAACTGATTAGGTCGACTCGAGCTAAACATCTACCTTTGTCTTGAAAACATAATGTTGGATGAAGGGACGAACGAAATTCAGTTCAGTCGTCTTCAAACGAATATAAGCGATCTCACTAAATTCAGAACTTCAAGACCACCAACTTCAAAGCTACATGTTTATTCAGAATCCGGAGACACAAATCTCTCCAAGGAGGCCTTTATAATGTCCAGTTGTTTCAGTGGGATCTTCAGCGTTGGATCCTTGCCAACGCCCCGGTCGTTGACATTTTTTTTAACTTTGGATTTCCAAGCTGTTATGACTGCATCAGTACTCTGCCACGACTCGGGTACATCCTTCTCAACAGTCCAACGAAGTCTCCCATCCACATCCCAGCCGGTATAGAATTTCGAGACATTTTCATCTCGGGAAATTGGGCGGTAGAACTCTGCTTGGAGCGTGTTCGGGAGGTCAGGGTTCGAATTAGGGTCAGTCAAGGCCCTCGCAAGCCAGAAAGGACGATCGTCTTCATCGCAGGGTCGAAGCGCCAAGAAGTACCCTGCAAAAAGGTCTCGCGCAACACGGAACGACGGTCCTGGGCGATCTCGTTTGTGACCAACAAAGTGATCATCCTCTGCAAACTCCTCGCGCAAAGTTCCATCTTCCTGAAACTCGTCTTCGACGGAGTGAGCGAGCCGCGTGGATGGCCAAAAACCATGCTCCAAGGCGGGGACAGCATCAAAGGGGATGGAAAGAGCCTCTTTAACATCGTTCCAATAGTATGAGAGTGGCTCATAGACTCTTCTGGACTGGACTGAATCCGAAGATAGCCTCTCCCAATGATCTACAAAACCCGACAAGCCCTTAATCACATCAGGCAGGTGCCGCATCTCGCGAGGCGCCACGGCACCAGGAACACCACGGGGCCATAAAGATCGACCTTCTGAATCCTCCTTCCACAACTTGATGCCACAACCATCTCCTTTTGGCAACCAGTCGTCGTCGTGACAAAAGATTTTATACTTCATGACTGGGCATCCTGAAGAATCTACATAGAATTTGAACTGATGAGCTTTAGTGTGACCCATTAACGTATCGTCGCCATCAAGCATCCACTCCGCGATGAATTTCTTGAAATCTGGGACCTCCTGAATAAGATGCGGAATTGTTGGTACTGCTTCATGTTTCATGAAGGACTTCATGAGGAGAGGTACTGTGGGGAAGTCCTCCCTCCGCAAAGCCATGCTCCATTGCCCAAAAAGGGCATCAATATCGTCATGAGTATGGCCGACCAGCATGAAATTCACGTACACTTCGCGAAACACCCGCTTCGCGACTAATAGGGACCAGAATGAAAATACAAACCTATTCTTGTTATCACTGACAGCGTTATCCATTTGGACGTTAAGAATGGGAGGCAAGGGTTTAGCAGCAACACGAACCTCAGGAGGAGGGCCAAGAGGATCCATACACATCTTTGAACCATGCAAAAGCGCGGCATACAATGGGTGGGACGGATTCTCTTGAAAGAGTTCTCTAGAGGTGGATTTAGGGGGTGACTCAAGGTCCCGAAGGAGCTTCGCAAACGATCCAACCGTGTAATTAGCGTCGTGTGAGTAAATGTCAAGGCCATAATGGGCGTAACGTTGGTCCACATGCCCATGAGCAAGCATTCCGGTGACACCGAGAGGAAGCTTCATGAGACCGTCTAAGTGTTTGACCTTGTGGGATAAGGCCGGCGACGCCGTCTTCGAGTGGTCCATCTTGTCATGCATAATTGTAAGAACTTCATGCGGAGTAGCCTTCGACATGAATCGATTTAGGTAGTACAAGTCCCTATGCGCCATTGCAGAGTCATTGTGCAGCCTCATTTTCTTAGACCACAACAGGGACGCCTGAGATCCTGTAACCGTCAACTTCTTCTGGGACTGGAACTCATCACATTTTCAGCAACAAGCGAAGTTGTCTCCTGCCCGTTTGGCGTAATATTCGGGATAGCTAAGCCTCCTGATCTTGCTCAAGTTAGAAGCGGACATAGGAGGCAATCCACAATCCGCTAAATGCTCATCAAGGATCGGAATCTGTTCCTTCCATTTGAAACTGGAAGGCAGAACTTTAGCTACATCTGTCTCCCCTGAAGGCAGAACACGACTCTTGTGGGGCATGTGGTCGGCATGCCTGTCAAGGATGGCCCCTAGGACGGCAGTTGCTACTACTGTGTGATTTCGAGGTTTACGTAAACCAGTATTACCGTGAAATTGAGCCTCAAAACCAGCAGCAGCATACTTAGCATTTCTATAGAATGTACTGGAGCTCATTCCCATAATCTTCATCCAGGCGAAGGGGCAAACATCTATGCCCTCCAGAGTCACCACACTCCTCCCCGCTGAATTCTTGTGGATCTGTCTATGCACGTCGAGTTTTATGTGGTTACGGAACTGCAGTGTGGTCTTGTCGTACATACGCGACCGTAGACTAGAGATTTTATCTCTGGGATAGTGTTGGACGCATAGGTGAGCGCAGCACGTGTTTGCCGCTACAGAGTTGATAGATGGCTGGGTCATCAGAAACTCAGCGTGACGTGATATAGGTGGGGGGGTATTCCTAGAGGAGTTATCATACGATCGGGTACGATCTCCCAGGGATCGGTTACGCTCCGCAAGCCAACGGTTATACACATCACCTTGACTATGGTGCTCTAGGCTAACTCCATCCAGATAGACGTGGCTAATAGGCCACGTTTTGAAGGAGTACCTCCAATCATCCTCCGACTCTTCTTCGACCAAAGAACGTGATACCAAGACGACGACAACGGAATCACCAAGGGGACCAACCGTGTCAGATACCAAGCTGGACCGTGGGTTCCGGATCAAACCCTCTGCTAACGGGATATTGTCGTCACTATATATTGTTACAGTCTTGATCTGCCATTGTCTTGAGGGTACAACCACGAAGTCTGGAAGGTCTGGGTTTACGGGAACTTCAACAGGTACCTCGCCTTCTGAGACATAGTCCATTGTACCTGAAATGCAACAGACCCCATTTTGTGCGAACATATTATACTCCATAAAGAGAATCAATCTCTAAATTTGAGAACTTATCCCAGGCACAGTTTAGCTCGAGTCGAGCTAAACTGTTCCTGGACTATGGGAAGCATGAGTTTAGCTCGAGTCGAGCTAAACTTCTGCTGCCCTTTAGATGGAGAAGTTTAGCTCGACACAAGCTAAACTCATGCACCCAAAGGGCAGCAGCAGTTTAGCTCGACTCGAGCTAAACTTCTGCACCCAAAGGGCAACATGAGTTTAGCTCGACTCGAGCTAAACGTCAGCTGCCCTTTGGGTGCAGAAGTTTAGCTCGACTCGAGCTAAACTTATGCTGCCCTTTGGGTGCATGAGTTTAGCTCGACTCGAGCTAAACTCATGATGCTCTTTGGATGCAGCAGTTTAGCTCGAGTCGAGCTAAACTGCCGTCCGCAAAAAGCGGCGCTTTAATAGGTGCTTCCATCTTTGGAATTCTGAGTCGCAGACTCAGAGTACGCTTACGGTGTCCGCTCTAAAACGTCTGTAAGAAGTAAAGAGAGACACTGCAAATACACCATGACTTGAATCAATGGAAAGCATACAACAAGCAAAAATCAATGAAGTGTTCTGATGATCGGAGAAAACTAAAGAGAAGACGTACAAGACGAACGGCGCAATACAAATTTCGCCCAGAAAACAACCACCTCCAAGTGAGCGCCGAGAGCTCCTACAAGCGAGAGAAGCAAGTGAGTAGAGAAAAGACTTCGAGCGGGGACGATTCCAGAGGTCATTTTTAACGTGTGACCGTTTTCATGCCGCTTGAGTTTTGAAAATAGGCGGGAATCATGCATGACCATTCGTCCCTCCACATTTCGGAGTGTGAGAATGCGCGGGAATTACCACTTTCCATACTTCTCGGCCCTTTAGATAGATGCAGATGCGAAATATTTGGTGCATTAAATCAAATGGGATGGGTTGGAAGTCCCTATAGCGCCAGACAGAGTGTTGACTTTTGGCCGCGAACTTTTCTTCTTCTATTAGGGTTCAGTGTTTAGGGCATAGGGTTCAGGGTCAAGGGTTTAGGGTCTTAGGTCCAGGGTTAAAGGTTTAGGGTTTAGGGTTAAGGCATTTCTAGGGACATTAAATATCTCGTACATGGAATAAAATTAAATCGAAAATTGTTTGAACCTATTTGAATTTCGTGACTCAAGTTGATACAGGGAAGTATATCGTTGCAAATATTCATACCTCCATTTACTAAATATGTATTTTTGCTCAATTTCATTATTATATATGATATATGAAATCAAATTAAGAATTATTTATTTATTCTATAAATTTAGTCAGATATAATTATCATGTATATATATTCATGTACTTTTATTTATGTCTCTTTTTATTTCATAATGTGTTCTTTACGCCGTGAATGGTGTAGATTTGTTCTTTCGTTTCTGGAACTCTACATCTTAACATGTATATTTTTAATATACATGTTAGGATTATAATATGTATAATATAATTATATATTCATTTACAAGTAGGTACTAATATATTCATTAACAATTAAATGTCCACTTAAGAATCGTACGAGAACAATTTACTAAAATTAAATGTATACAAATCTTAAAATGATATACAAGTATATTCAAGTATATACGAAATACATTGTTAAAAATAATAGTATTAGATTATAGAATTTAATTTATTTCTCATGACAAATTATATACGTTTTTTAGAAGATTGAATTTCTTATATTTAATCATGAGACGCAAAGATTTAAACCATGGTATGCCTTGTATGATTGGCATGGGGTGAAAGTACGTTGACCTAAATGTAAGCCTAATAATCTTAAAGTACATAATAGTATCATAATTTAATTATAATATAATAATATAGTATAGTATACTAAGGCTCTAATATATTCATTTACAATTTTATATTTAATTATTGATTATAATACGAGAATAATAATCTATATTCAAGTATATACAAATCTAAAAATGATATACAAATATATTCAAGTATATATACGAAGTACATTGTTAAAAATAAAAGTATTAAATTATAGAAATCAATTCATTTATTATGGCAAATTCTTTATATTTTTTAAAAGGTTTATGGTTCTTTATATTTATTCATGAGAAGCGATTATTTAAACCATGGTATGCCTTGTATGATAGGCATGGAAATTACACAAACCTTAATTAATTCATTAATGTTCTACCTTGACTTCTATTTGTACAATTTTATTACATTCTAATAAGAAAGTGGAAAGTTTGGTTCGTTCATTTTTAAAAAAATAACTCATAAATTATGGATTCAAATGAAACGTATTAAACCAATGATCATAATTATAATTGTAGTATTAATATATAATGTCGAGAGAGGCTCTAGATGCTTGTCTAAGCATACAATCCCATTAATCAATTCTTTAATAATAAATTAAAATGACACATTTCAGTAAATCCGGACTTTCGAAAGCCCACATCGGTCAAAGTCCTGTTACCGAGTCTGGTCAAAGTCCTCTTCGTTACTCTGGAACATTCGGCTTCCCGCCCATGCCGCTTCATAAGCATAAGTTCCTTTGGGCAACGAAACAGTTGTTTCATTCTTAGTTTCCCTTCTGTTTCATCTACTTGTAGTTCATTTGCTGTGATGAAGACGTCGGGCGGTGGTTTTAGGGTGTCAAGTTACCCGCCAGACGAGTGGAAGGTGGTTGTTTCCCCACAAGGAGTCGAGGAGCTTCGTCCCTGGTTTATGGCTGTGGAACGCGCCCGTGGTCGCGGCGTAGAGATTCCCCCGTGGAACCTCATTGCACGCCTAATGCAGCCTGGTGTGGAGTGGGATTGGACTATTGCACATGGTCTAGAGCAAGTGGAGATTATGAACGCTTCCAACATCGATTTCCCCCTCACCTCCAGCGAGGGCTTCTCTATGGCTGATTCTAATGAGGATGAGTGCCAGCCCGTTGTTTGGCCACAAGGAGTGAAGGAGGTAGGTCCGTGGTTTATGGCGGTGGAACGCGCCCGTGGTCGCGGCGTAGAGATTTCCCCATGGAACTACATTGCACGCGTAATGCAGCCTGGTGCGGAGTGGGATTGGACTCTTGCACATACTCTAGAGCTAGTGGCGATTATGACCGCTTCTAACATCGATTTTCCCCTCACCTCTGGGGAGGTCTGATTCTAATGAGGAGGGGAGCGTGGATTTGAGGAGCCCACCACATGAGTGAGTAGGTGAATTGTTATCTCCCCGGAACCCTTAACCTTGTCCTCAATTTGATGTTTTCATATTAATAGATTGCGTTTGCTGTATATATTGCGCAGAATTTTAATGGCTGATGCTGAGTTCGTTCTGATTGTCAGGAGGATGAGTCCTTGCTTTTGACATGCACTTTTCAGTTTTAGACCCTAATCATCATACCATCTGATCCTGTTTTTCTGTTTGCTCCAGAACTTGCAGGCATCTTCGATATACTTCTACGATTTTACTTTTTGCTGCTAAACACCTCAGATATGGAATGGGGACTTCAGGAGTAGTTAGCACGACCGTTAGATTATACAATATTTGGAAACCATAGATGTGAAAAGATATGACTTTCATCTTTTGGTAACTTTTGCTGCTGGTATTCCCCGTGTGGATTGTAAACTATTTTTGGAATGGAATGCCTTCAAAACAGGGTTCTTCTAGACAAAAACCAGTGTTTCATCTGATGCTTTCATATTTGTGTATTTCGTATTCTAATATGTCCATGCTATCTAGTAAATGAAGTAGTTAATTTTGTTTGAATCTATGAATTATGAATTTTGTATTTTAAAATTATGCAAATGAAGCAAGCATTCCACTTTCTTATTAGAATGTAATAAAATTGTAAGAATAGTCAAGATACAACGTTGATGAATTGATTACGATTTTTGATTAGGCTTCTCATGAATAAATATAAAGAATCATAAACCTTTTAAAAAATATAAATAATTTGCCATAATAAATGAATTGAATTCTATAATTTAATACTTTTTTTTTAACAGTGTACTGCTTATATATACTTGAATATATTTGTATATCATTTTTAGATTTGTGTATACTTGAATAATGATTATTATCCTCGTTTCATAATCAATAGCTTAAAAAAATTTGTAAATGAATATATTAGTACCTTAGTATACTATATCATATTATTATATTATAATTAAATTATGTTACTAACATGTATTTTAGGAATATGATGATTATATTTAGGTAAATATGTTTCCAATTTGAGTATATGAAATTCATTATCATTGCAAATAGTGTATTTGAATTTGATGCTTAGTCAAATAATTACAAATTATTATTACAAAATTGGAAGAAGCATTATTGAATTGATTAAAATTTAGTTAATTCAAAAAAATCAAAAATCACAATCTAATGTAGATTCAGAAATGTATATAAATGCAAATACAATCAAAACCCGAAACCAACTTCACATAATGCAAGCATGTTGTGAAGCATTGTAAAATATTACCAATACTTTTCATCAGAACCTTGAAAAAACGAGGTCCCTATCCTGTTTAGGTTTCATTGAAACTCACACTGGGTTGGTAACCTCAACCCCATTCATAGTACACATTAAGGGTCATGGTTCTCCAATCCCATGTGAGTTATTGGAGCCATCATGGTGAATTCTTCTTAAGGTAAGAAAGAATAGGTTTACCAAACCATATGGGCTTAACAATATGGAGACTGAATTGCACTATCTATCTTTAAAGTAAATTCCTATAAAAAGTTATTTTCACTTTCTCACTACCTGAATCAGGTTCATAAAAATAAAATAAACAAAGGGCCAGTAATATTTAACTCGCAATTCTTACAAATATTAATAATACCATTCAGTGATTCTGAATTAACTAAAATGACTATTCCATAATGAAAAACAAATTGCAGTATCTAAGTTAATGCTTGTATATGAACTCTGAATTATCAAAATATTTGGAATGGCATGGAATTTATTTGGAATAGAATTATAATTCAGTATAAATACACAAAAATTTATATACACACAATGTATTTCGTATAATACATTCTTGAATATATTTGTATATCATTTTAAGATTTGTATATACCTGAATATAGATGATTATTCTCGTACTTTAATCATTAATTAAATATGATATTCTAAATGAATATAATAGTACCTTAGTATACTATAATAATTTATTATATTATAGATAAATTATGATACTAACATGTATTTTAAGAATATGATGATAACATTTATGTAAATATGTTTCCAATTAGTGTATAGTGAATTCCTTTCATTGCTAATTAGAGTATTAACTTCATAGATCTGAAAGGATTATTGTGTTAATTAAATTTAAAGACGTCTCATATTCGATTAATATTAGTAAAGATAAAATATACGTTAAAAAAGTAGAATATTTGCTACTCATGAATATTTGTAGTTTCGTAGAAATTAAGTTTCTCTTATAAGAAACTAATTCGTACAAAAATATTAGATTCTCATGACCATATTATTAAAGTAATGTAATTGCACCTTATTAGATAGTAATGAATATTTACGAAATTTTAAATATTTGCTTCTCATGAATAAATATAAAAATTTCAAATCTCTAAAAATTGTTATTAATTTGCCTAGTTAGATTTTGTGCTTGCTGAAGTGTCTATACCATTATACAATATCATATATTAATACTACAACAATGTTGTCCATTGATATAGGAAAATTCATTTAAATCCATAAAATGAGGATTTTATTTTTCGTATATATATAAAAGAGTAAGAAAATTAAGTTCCGTTTATATATTTGAGAAAACCAAAAAAATATTTGTTGAACGAAATTTAAAATAACAAGGTAGAAAAAAGTAAAATAAAATTTAAACCTGCGGGGACGGGGCCACGGGATATGGCGGCGCGGTCACGGGTCCGTGCGAGGGGGAGGAACTGATCCCCACCGCGACCTCGTTCACAGGGTGTTTCTCTGTTTCCTCCATTTCTCTGTGTGTGTCTGTGTCTGCGCTCGTTTCTTGGTGGTGGCGGGAATATATTCCGTGAGAGACTGTGTAGTAGAGTTGTTTTGCGCGAGTTTTCAGGGCTTCCTCTGGTCCATTTCCTTCCTCTAGAGTGTGTGACTTCTATGTTTGAAGTACTGTTGGTCTCTAGGGTTTAGGTTTTAGGGTGACGGTTTCAAATGTGAATGCGCGGAGGGAGTTGAAAGTGTTTTGCGCTTGAGCTTGTGCTTCTTCGAGTTGTTCCACGGATCTCTGTTAGGTTTTCCTGTGCTGGGTTCTTCCTCGCTCTGTAGGGTTTAGGTGTATTTCATATCTTTCGTTCTTGTGCGAATTTCTTCGGTGCTCTGTAGAGGCGTGCGGTTTGGATTGGGGTTTCGAGAGGGGTGGAAAACAGTCTTGCGGCGCTAAATTTCAGGTGCGTAATTGATCGCGCCAGTGGTTTCTTTTTTCTTTCAGTTCAATTCCATTGAATTTCGCAATATAGGGTCTTGTCAATTGAGTTTTTTTGTTTTTTTTTTGTTTCAATTATAATTCTTTGGCATGTTCTCGCTAGTTTAGGATTAGCATCCTGTAATTTTTGTACTGAATTCTGAATTGTGTGTGTCTGTTTCTGTTCGTACTCTTTATGTGTTGTATGTGTGTTTTCTGTGGAAGAATTCTGTCTTGTTCTCGTAATCTGTGTGTGTTCGAATTTAGACTTCTGTTTGTGTTTGAATTTTGTATTGGTTCGTCTTCTGTGTGTGTCTGTTTGTGTACGAATTCAGAACTGTGTTCGTGTCCTGTCTGTGTATCTTGGGTTTTGAATTCTGAATTCTGTTCGTTTTTGGTACGTGTGTGTATGTTTGAGATTTAATGTGTGGTTCTCAACAGGATTGTGTGAGTGCATGTGTGTACCATAAGAAAAACAATAGCATATTCCTTGCAGTTAGGTTAATTGATGTCGAGGTTGTAGTTATCTTGAGAACAGATTTTGCTACGTTGCATTCATTTTGGCGCCATTGTTTTGAGCCATATGTTTATGTGTTATGGTAATCTGAATGACTTTGCTTATATTAGAATCTTCTGAAAAGGAATCCAATTACATTTGTACTTTTCTCCCGTATTTTTCGGTAGCAATATTGAACGTTTCTAATATTTATCCCATCTTCTGATCCTCTGCAACCATTTCTTTTTGCAGGCAAAACACGATTGCCATAATTTCCAAGAGAGAAACAGGAGCTAATTCATCTGGAAATGGCGGAGAGGTATAAAACCAAATGCCAATATCATATACTCCTCATGAAAAAGGCTTGACTGCAGTGCTGAAATGTCAAATTCAACAAAAACAAAGAATAATGCAATATATTTTTCATAAAACTGACGGAAATTCGATCATAAAAGCCCACAGTTTAGCTCGACTTGAGCTAAACTGCTTAGCAGCCTATAGTTTAGCTCGACTTGAGCTAAACTGGAGGTACAACTCTCCTCCACATCCTGGGAGTATCACATATAGTTTAGCTCGAGTCGAGCTAAACTGCAAGGCTCCCATGCTGAAAGCCCAAGTAGTTTAGCTCGAGTCGAGCTAAAGCCTAAACTGCTGGGATGCCATCGGTTACATGTTTAATAGAAACAACATCTAGCTCGATTCGAGCTAAATGGCTTCGAATCTCTCTAATGGTAAATGTGTCTTCCTTGCAGTGAGAAGAAAGCAAGGGTAATTGAGGCGCTACGACATTTCTTCAAGCCTGTTCCTATTTCAAAATCAGATGACGATGACGGGGATGACTCAAGCACATTTGAGGCATGGACCTTCGAAGACCCCTCGAAGGTCAAAAATTGGACTCTGCACTGGGTTGCTTACACATCATATCTGACGTTCGCAACCATTTTCAAGGGTGAAGTCGATGATCCCCACGTCATCGACATGGATACAAAGGTCACCGAGTTTGACAATAAGGGGACAGACCAAATAAAGATCCTCTGCTCATCTATCGGGGCTAATCCATACCTCTTCTCCATAGTAGTAGACGTAGCGGAGAACCTCTTCGACCCCATTTCCTTAATGGAAAGTCTGTCCAATTCACCATACGACGAGATAGTGTCCACGATGAGACAAGAAGTACTGGACAGGAAATGGGCAACCAAGGATGGACGAACTCTCCCGGCGAAATCCCTAGCGTGGAAACTGAGGAATGTTGTCTGCACCCTTGCTCTCCGCGCAACGGAGGCAAAGGTGAAGCAAAACCTCGAAAAAACTCATGTTGACGTTTCTGGAGTGACAGCAACCGGGAGTCAAATGGGGAGCCAACAGACAGGACGCAGTAGGGGGAGAGCAATAGTTCCATCCCAAAGCCGAGGCGCTTCTGCAACTCCCACACCCCTCTCACCATTGAAGAAGAAAGGCCTCGAGAAGAAAACCGACAAGCCTAAGCCCAAGAAGAACTTGCTCTTATCTGCGGAGGACTTGGCAACAAGTTTGAACTCTGTTCTCGGGGAACTCCCGAAGGTGAACAAGGTTGGAGAGGTCCTGGACTTCGATAACGCCAATCGCATATACCAAAATTTATTCGCTGATTGCCAGGACGAGTTCGTCTTCAAAACGAATGGGCAACCAAAGAAGTTCAGTGTGGACGTGACGCGGTGCAAGCCCGCACCGGCCGCATGGACTATCCGTGCCTATGAGAAGCGGGGCATGGAGGAGATGAAGAATTACTTGGTCAACATGCCGGATAGGGCTCAGAAGCAAACCCTGTGTCTGATGCCAGATACAAAGGCACGACCTCAACAAGAAGAGGATCTGGAAGGCTGTACATGCCACATCATCAATGGGCAACACAGCGTGGCGGCGTCCAAATCTCTCATCGAGGATAACGCCAGTGAGGAGTTGTTGAGGGACTTCAGGAGGTGGGATGCGTACATCGTTTGGACGCATGATATAGATAAGCTGCGAAAGATCTCAGCATTCTATAATCGGGTGAACCATCTCGCACCCTTTGAGCCAACTTGGGCGAGCAATATACTTGCCTCTAGAAAAGTGTGGCTGAAGTATGGTACGCCCCAAAAGAAAAATGCTGCCGCTGGTGCTGCCGACCGCAGGAGTACAGGTCCAAAAAGTAATCCAGCGTCGAAGACGTACGACGTAAGTTCACAGATTCATTAGCATTAGCAGTTTAGCTCGACTCGAGCTAAACTTCCTGCAGTTTAGCTCGAGTCGACCTAAATATTGATAATATTCTTCATTTTCAATATTCTGGTGTATCTCGATCAATTTAGCTCGAGTCGAGCTAAAGAGTAGTTCCGAGACAGCATCATCTAAGGTTTCTTTCTGTGCGTATGCAGAACTTTTTGAATGCAATCAGGGAGCGTTTCGCTATGATCGATGTGGCGAAGCATCAAGCCATGGTGGCGAAGAAGGGAGGGAAGAACACTATCTTTTTAACAAACGAGTTGTTTATCATCGCATCCAGTGATGAAACATGGGACCTGTGGAAGGAGGTGATCGCGTCTGCGGCATGTGGTGGACTCATTGATCCCGACACCGAAGCTCCGCATAAGAAATTCTATGAGAAGAAGGGGTTCGTTCCGGACAAGGATGGGACGCTTCCGAGGGAGTTCTTCAAATGGCTCGGGAACTTGACAGAGGCAGATCACCAGAAGATGTGTAAGCACATCCTGCATAAGTCTGGGCCAAATCGGAAGTACACATATCCGAAGGTTACCATCAAGCAGAATACGAGTGTATTGGAGGACTGCTACTCGGTCAAGGAGTGGGCGGAGCGGAGAAAACGTAAGGCTGTAGCTCAAGCGGAGTTCAACAACATTAATCCAACGCTCCATTTATTCAAGAGAGACGGCTTTGATGTACCTGCTTGGAAGCATTTCAAGAAGACTTACTATGTCTCCAAGGAGTCGAAGCACGTTCTGCTTGATTGGGGTATTCCAGACTCGTACTGGACAAACTCCAGAGCTACACAGTTCCGCAACAAGTCGGCCAAGGATCTCTCCCCATATGCGGTTGAGTTCTTTAAAACCTTCCTGAAGGTTCGACATGCATTTCAGTGCCCTTCAGCTGAGATGTGGTTCCTCCCATTTATCAGGGAGCCTCGACTCTCCTTTGGATCTTTGCCCTCGGATATATGGAGGTTGGCGGGCGACGCAGTCACATTCGGAATCATCGACTTCCGGTTCCTCCCAACCTACAAGACGAGGCATAACTACACTTTGGAGAACCCCTTCTTCATGGAGTTTTTCAATATGATCGATGAGTATGGGCAGCCCCAATTTAACGATGTTCGGCACTGGCTTCTCATTTGCGGAGACGATGAGGACTTCGCCCTGGTGCTCACTTGGGTGGAGCGAAACACCTTGAGTGGTCGTAGAAGATTCCCTTCTGAGTATTTACCCGCTCCTAACGAGCGACTTGGCGGACACCCCCGGAAGAGCAGAATCGCGATGGAACCCGTCAAACTCCTGTTTCTCATTGATGATAATGTACTTGAGAACGATGGGTCGACGCCAGAACCTCTGAGCAAGTACACAACTCCGGACCACCCACTGTACAAGGACAACAGGAAGTTCATCGAAAGGAGGTACGCAATGTACCCTTCCGAGTTAAGGATGGAGTTCTACCTGCAGGTCGTCGACACTTTCTGCAGGACTGGGGGGGCGGTTTATCAGCTCTATGCGGGAACGAAGTCCCTCATGGCCGCCGCGGTAAGTTTCCACACTTTAGCTCGAGTCGAGTTAAATCGTTCTACTGTTTTGATCTTATGCACCATGTATGCACACACTTCCACACTTTAGCTCAAGTTGAGCTAAACCTTGTTTACCTTGTCTTTGTTTTTTTCAGATGCTCTCGATCTCGTCTTTCGTGGTCGCGGATGATAGTGACTCGTCTCATATGATCGAAGCTCAGTCACTTGGATTAACTCTGGACCCAACCGATTTTAGTGTCGACGCTTATTATGTCGATAAGGAACGCTTTCCGGAATATGGCAGAGCCGTGCGGAAAGGGAAAGGCAGAGTTGTGGAGGAGGGTGACGATGTTGATCTGGAAGAGGATGCCCCCACCGAGGAACAGACCCCCTCCTCCAGTGCTGCGGACATTAGCAATGAGAGCGATGCTCCGCCTTCTGATCCGGTAAGTCAGACCGCATCTGAGGGTGGAGTGGGGAGAAGACTCAATTTCCCTGACGTCAACATTACACGTACGGACGATGAGAGACCGGGTTCTACACCGGAGCTGGGATCCGGAAGTGGGAGAAAGACTGGCGGTGCGCGAAGTACTGGAAAGCCGGCACAGAAGAAGAAGAAGCCCAACCCTACAGCGCGGCAAGCATCCCCGTTGGGGAGAGCCGCTCCCTCTCCGGATGTTCAAACTCTTCTCGCAGCATTACAGGCGTCCAATGATAGGAATAAAGCATTACAAGATCAGATGGAACAGCAGAAAATGGATATAGAGAAGACCGTGCAGGCGGCACTGCAGGGTGCTTTGCAAGGCATCAGTAATACCGCTATTTTCCCGAATGCGGGTCCAGCTCTGCCCAACATCCAGCCGATAGGTAGCGCCCCACCCACTTCGCGAGTACTTGAGATTTTGGGCTCCCCTACTAGTGGTGCAAAATCGCCAATGTCGGATCCGAGTCCCGCATCAGTGCCTGAGCCAAGCCATCATTGCACCGACCAGGTCATGCGTGACCCTAGTCCCAGCCCACCCCGTTCTCCCTCCCACAATCAGACTCCGGGAGATGCTCCCGAGACATCTTCAGGTCCCTCCCAAACTTAGATTTTTTGAACTCGGAATTTTGTAGATGAGGTGTTAATACCGGAGTAGTTCACTGAAATGTGCATTTTGTACCAAAACGATTGTAATTAATACAAATGGGCTGTTTAGCTCGACCCGAGCTAAACCGTTCATTTTATTACCAATCCCTTCTATGTCAGCTTCATTGATCACTCTCTGATGATTCAATAGTTCTCTTGCAATGCCCAGGTCACGAAGTGAATGAGGAAGTGGAAGATCTTCGGATCGTGGATGATGTTGTCATGGCCCAAACTGCGGATGAGCCTGGACGCACAAATATGGATTTAGATGTCACGGCCCGGTGTACTCTGACCTTGCCAACGTGCGTAGAGGTCATTCCTAACGATCAACCTCAGAATTCATTAGGGTCGATGGGTCCTGTGGAGGATCGGGATGTTGTAGAAGGCCAAGCCGAGGATGCTCAGGTATTTCAGCTATCATTATATCTCGTTGCACTGTTTGCTTGGGTAATGACTTGCCTTACGTTAGTCTTCATTGTATCATTCGTATAACCCCGTCCTAGTATAATATAGTAATGTCCATCTGTCATCGGTATTTCCTCTCCAGGTGCGCGAGGCATCTGGATGTGACGTAAGTTCTAGTGAAGAATTGAGTCCTGTCCCGACGCGACCTCAGAGTGGTTGGTTGAACGTGGTCCTCGACCTCAATGGAATACTCTGCTCCAGTACTCCTAATTGGCCTGGACAATCATACGTTAGCCATGACCTTAGCATCCACTCAGCGTCCAAGCCAGCAGTCGAGGGCCCCAAGCTTGTTTGTGTCAGGCCCAATTGCGCTGATTTCCTTCGTCAGTTGTCAACGTTCGCAACCATAACCGTCTAGAGTTCGATGAAGACTTCGACGACAAAAATGATCTGCGACTATCTGTTCAGTCCTATTCATCCTGTCTATCCGCTCAGAATTCTAGGTCAAGAGGACTGTCAGAGAGTTCCTATGGGCGTAGATTTTTGAGGTCGTCCGATATATATGAAGGAACCCGGGACTCAGAAGGACATCTTCCTTAAGCCGATGTCGGATGGTCTCTTTCGTAAATTTGGTGGCCTATATTCCGAAGCCAACACCATTTTTATCGACGACAGCCCGATCAAGCACTGTCAGAATAATTCTTACAATGTCCTTTTACTCTCCACTTGGAACAACCAGAATGCCGATGCCGCAGATGATCGTTTTTTGTTGAAGAAACTTTTGCCATATCTTGTAGACCTACACCACTTTGTGGGGACAATCGCTAGATTCAGGGCCGAGCGTCCGATCGGGAAGAAAATGTATTATGATGACCGTTCTACCTGTGAACATTACGCTAAGATTAACGAGGCAATTAGTCGTAGACCATAATTTGGCATGGTTTCGGTTCTCTACTTTGTTAATAGACATTTCTGAACTGCCGCGCAGCGATTAGTATGTTGTACATCTTAACCACTTGCGTAATCTTTGTATCCAGACTACTCCTTTTGTAATACGAAGTTCATATTTCTTTCTTGATCTACTCTGCCCCTTGCGACGAACCCTTATCCATTGCTGAATTATTGGTGGATGTATGTTTCTATTCGCTTAGTGTATTGCAGGATAATGCATGTCGAGCCTCTGTGGATTCTTTGAATTATGCTTATGGCTGCGGGCCCTCTCTACGTAGCAGAGGGCTTCTGTTGCAATCCGTTGCAATAGCGCAGTCCACGATGGACTACTCAACTATGGCTGTCGACGAAGGGGTTGTGGACAGCCCGGTTAACCTGTTCGTTCCCAAGACCCTCAAATCCCCTTCTCCTATGTGGCCACGGACCGTACTGCAGGTTCTATCTCCGAAACGACAGAGGTCTACCCCTACAAAGCGTGCCCTTTATAACAATGTGGAGGACATGCCGTCACCACCACCGGCAAAGGTTGGTTTTCATTCCTCAGTATTCGCTTTTCATTCCTTTCTGATGTTTCATTCTTGTAAGTTTCTTTCATGATGTTTCATTCTGATGTCCTTATTTTAGCTCGAGGCCACCTAAAATGATTGATATTTTTATACTTTCATCTAGGTCTGGTTCTAGCTTATGTAGGCCTCCTCGTTCAAGGTCCGTTCGACCTTTACACTTGCACTCAGCAATTTAGGTCGATTCGACCTAAACCGAAATCTCTTCCCAATGCTAATTTATCCCCTTTGCAGATGCCGAGGCTACGATCAACAACTACTGGATCCAGGGCAAGGAAGTCCGCCGATTCCCACTCTAAACCATCCAGTACCCGTCGCCACTCTCTGCCTGAGTCAAGCATCGGTGACAGGCGTAGGCAGAAGTTGCAACGTCTTCTTGATAGTCCAATGATGCAGGATGAGGGAATGTCGTGGACACGTCAGCGCCAACGGGAATTTGTCAAGTCAAGAATTGAGGCTTACGGAGGGACTCCATAACCATATAGAGGATACTATGTACTGTATAGCAATGGCGCAGACAATATAGACGATTATAAGAGTCCTCTGTGTTATTTCAATGTAATTATATTTTGAATAATACGATTGATCTGTTTGTCAAATTTTCTCGTCTGCTATTTTTGCCTCATTGTCTTGCACACTTTTTGTGTTATTCAAATTTCCGAATGTAATTTATGTGAGTGCACATTGCCTTTTATTGAAACCTTGGTTTAGAAAAGGTAACGGATAGTTACTACTAAAAATACAGGGGACATGGTATATTCTTTTTCTTTGTTTATATTGCGTTTAGGTGTGATCAACCTAAATGACTTAATCATCATCTCTCTATAAACATGTTTTTAATGAATCAATGAACATTACTAAGTTTTCTCCTGTATGTTCGTGCATTTAGGTCCACTCGACCTAAATGACATGGGCCTCATTGTTCCTTTAAGGTGTTTTTAATGATTCAATATTGATTTCCGCAAGATTGAAGTAAATGGGAGGGGACGAATGTCGCCATTTCTCTACACGCTGATTTCCCAAAATCAAGAATATCTCCCAAAATAACGAATATGGTGTTGGGTACTAGCAAGGAGTCTCCAGTTTGCAGGCCTTCAAGCTCCTAGAGGTTCTTCCAATGCCGCAAGGATAGATGCGTTATACAACTTAGCTCTCTGACTCCGGTTGGCCTACTCAGTGCATCCACACTAGGCCTGCACTTGTACCCGCTTACAGAATAGTGAACTCTTCTTACTAGAACTACTAACACTATTCATTGATATTCAAGCGTCCACTTTACACATCAATAATTAACCAAATTCACTTTGAATAAGAAGCACAGTTGAGCCTCTCACTCAAAATCTGTTTGTCAATATGACTTCTTTTGAGGAAATCATACTACCAACTCACAAATCTACATATCCAGTGCATAATACTTTCGTTGCATAACCTTGGCAATGTTGTCGAACAAGAAGCAACATAAATACACTAGAATCACAAGCGCCGACTAGTGAAATCTGGTCCACTGCAATTGGTCACTTCAATATTGCCGTTTCCAACCTTGAGCTAAACTTTAGACTAAGTATCATCACCGCCATTTTCTATATGGCTTTGTTGATATTCGGAGGACTCCACATTGCCAACAACATTCTTAGCGACGGAATCTTCTGTCACGTCCACCCTAACCCAAGCTTTGCCAACCCATATTCTACCTTCCTTCAACCTTCTTGCTCCCTCCGCCGCATCTGATGCGTTATAGGCCATCCTCTTTGTCTCAATGCTGCTGCTATGAACTCGTCATTTGCCGGTGACCTAACGTTGTTGATTCCTCACAATTGTTCCTTCTTTGCAAACCGGTGTTGTATATTCCGGTACCAATATTGATATTGTTGAACAATAGCACTTGTCCTGTCTTTAGTGCCGTTGTGTTGAGTGTGGTGTTGATTAGCAGCCTTAGCTGCATGATGCGATTTTTCCATACCTTGATTGTTCCAAACAGCAAGGCTTTCATATGTTTCCACATACTAAGGACCGTACCTCACAAGGTTATGCTACAAAAACAGGCCAGTTTCATGAATTATTAGTACATCCTAAACAACACGGTAGTAATAACTAGAATTGTTGGCAACAATTAAGATCAAATAGTAATGGTGGAACAAATCCGGAATCCTACTATATAATGAGTGACGTGGTCTTCTCCAAAACACTTCAAGCTTCCAACACTCTTAATAGAAAGCAGCTGACCGCCTTCTTGAGCTTTTATCAAAGCAGGGAACGCAATTGGTTGGAACACCCATTTGAGGACTTCATGTGATTCTTTGGCAACCTCGAAGCAAGCCACAGGCCATATCTCAGTTTCTAACTAATCCGAAAAATACCTATCATCGTTTTTTTCAATGCTGGTCTCTAAGACACGATTCATGATTGTCAAACTAACCCTTTCATACTTCCTTCCATGCATAATTTCAGCTTTGTCCATCTTCAGCACAAAGACCAATAGCTTGTTTCCAACTTCTGGACATCCCAACAGCTATCATATTTGAGCACAATGCAATCATGACAAAGTGTAGAATTGCTAATCAATAAGAAACCCGTTGGGAACACATAGCTAACTGTCCATACTTGTCTATGATTGCTGTTGAACAAAGTAGTTCCCTTTGGTGGTAAAACCATACAGCTTCACCATACGCCTTTGCACAGCTTCAATGTCAACAAACAAAGAATTTTTTGATGTCAAGACAACTCTTAAAATCTCCGATTTCTTCTTCTTTCCCTTGGTCGTTGGAACTTGTGTTACAAGCTCCAATGTATTATCAATGGAGTAATAGTCACTAACAAGATCTTTCAACTTTGAATTCAATTCTGTTTGCAACAAACTGACATGTTGAATGCATTGCCAAGAGTTCAATTTTAAAAGTTACACAACAATCACATGCATGCATGTCATTTGATTAGAACAAAAAAATTGCAATCCAGATGATTTTTTCTTGCCAATTCTAGTTCAAAATCAGTGTTCTCAACAGTAGGACTAGTATCAAGGTTAACTAATACTCTGCTTCAAAATCAGTGTTCCCAATCAATGTTAACACATACCTTGTGCGGATTTGACAAAAATGTTGCCTTTAAGCGTTTGTCAACAAGCTGCACTCTCCCTTTAAGTGTCTTATAGATCTCACTGTATCCTTTTTGAGAGACTCCAGTCATATCACATGCTGCAAGAACCACTTCTATTCCCAGCTCCTTCCCAATTCTGTCAAGGTAGTAGTTGGTCATCCTACACTACAAGAACTTCTGTGACCTATTTGATGACGATATGACAAAATTTTGTTAACTGCTCTGTCAATTAGGAGACCTGAATATTGTCAGTTTTTCTGTCGACTAGGACAAAGTTACACATCTGCAGCACATGTGGTTCAACCCCATTGCCACGCTGAATTTGTGAATCCATATCAACTAGAAGGTAAAATCAATTTTTTTTCATTTTAACTTTGTGGAAATTTCGTGGAATTTGCAAAGCTTTAATTCTCTCTAGTACAAGTGGTCCTATTAAGAGTAACTATGTGTCTTGATTACAAACTTGATTATTATACTTTTGTATAGGTGGAAATCACCCAAAATATTTATGCATGAAATTACTATATTTGATGTGGAAATTCAATTTTCATAACACATGCATGCACATTAGATGAAAGGATTTCAATTTATCCAAATATTTTGAAACATGGTATGAGAAACAATGTTCTATCATGGTCTTCCATGTGAAGCCTGT
Source organism: Ceratodon purpureus (assembly GCA_014871385.1). Lineage (NCBI taxonomy): Eukaryota > Viridiplantae > Streptophyta > Bryopsida > Pseudoditrichales > Ditrichaceae > Ceratodon > Ceratodon purpureus. The sequence goes on along the minus strand of CM026426.1, from coordinate 61,645,441 downwards.
TGCAATTTTAAAAAATAAAACTGAATACTATATACTACATCATTGACTCTAAAATGTTCAAGTCTAAATCCAAAATATGATCAGTTGTCTCGTCTTGTCCAGGTAGTAGCTGCTGGCACTGGCACAGGCACAACCACTTGTCTCGTCCAGGCACAGCCACTGTCAATTCTCCGCTTCCAGATCCCAGCATTTGACATGTTTGTCATCACCAGCTCAGAACAAATATGGATGTCGAGCACTCACTGCAAAGCCTGTACAACAACATTCACTCGCTCAATCCAATGATGGAATTTAATTACAAATTCAATTGTACAACTTAATGATAGATAGAAGTACCAACGATATAAATAAAGCATTAAATTCTACAAGCTGAAACATATTTAGTATATACATACCTCAAACTTGCTCAATATGACCTTCAGCTGTCCAGTTCCACTATCCCAAATCTATACAACAATAAAATTAAAATTAATCACAAAAAGAAGGAAAATCGTTACAACTTGATCAAGCAACATCGTCAATCCTTGTACGGAACCAATCTGCAAGAACAATTTTGTAAGTTTTTGCCTCATCCACTTAGGAGTTTCATCTACCCCAGGAAAAAAAAAAAAAAAAAAAAACCGTCGAACTAAGTCACAGCTCACACGTATATTCTAGAGTTCTATTCTCAACAACTATGTCACCAGAAATGTTATGAACATAGCAATTATGAAAGATTTGTGAAAAGAAAAAAAAAAATAATGCCACGGTCTTGGCTTAAACTATCACAATGACAGAACACTAGTATATAACACGTAAATAATATATCCCACTTGTAGTGACCAGTAAGAGTTTCTAGACACAAGCGTAGCAATGCTTCAACTTTGAGAAAAGTAGTCACCTTCGTAGGCAGTGGACAAGCCTTGAATTTAGGAATCTTTGCCAGCATTTCCTCTTCAAGCTCTGCTGCACTTTTGACCCTGTACAGCATATCCAGCAATGTCAACTTCCGAAAAAGTAAATGTTTCAAAGTAAGCCTCATGTGTTAAGAATTACCAGTCAATTTCAGATCTTTTCATCACAGTTGTTTCAGGTTTACTTAATAAGATGAACGTCCACATCTTGAAACAATTCTGGAAAAAACTGGAAGATAATCATGAAATTACCAGTGTTGTTCGGGTATTAGAATTTAGAGATACCAGCCGGTTCCAAGTAACAGAGATTCTGTAGAATCCAAGAGAGGGCGGGTGTAGGGTATTTGAAAACCGTATTTTTTAAAATCATTACCAATATCAATCTAAATTTTTCCTCTGAGTAATAGCAAAATATCAATAGCGCAATATCACCATAGCTAATACCAAGGCAATATGCACACGGGTATGGTATTAAAAATCACTCATACAGAAATCACTCAAAAATCACTCAAAAATCACTCAAAAATCACTCAAAAATCACTCAAAAATCACTCAAAAATCACTCATACACATATCACTCAAAAATCACTCATACACCATAAAAAAACTCATACACCAATCAAATAACTCGCAGAGCTATCTCTGATTCCACTGTCGAACAGAATTGACACATTTCTTGAGCCAGATCATTCTTCTCCAGAAACCTAGAGAACCGCTAGAAAGAAAGAGAGAGAGTTCAATTCGCTCATCCACTCACAGCAAAACCACCTCCGCTCCACAAAACTGGAACAATACCTAACAGCAAGCACCACGATTGAGACAAGTGCAATTCCCAAAACCAACAGCCACCGTCACAAACATAAACACCAATGGCTACAGCTAGCTACTCAATCAGACTCCAGCCTAACATACAATTCTACTGAGTCCTCAACAAACCCAAGCTCTTATCAACCAAAACCTCTGCTCCAGAAAACCCGAACAAGATCACTAACCAATACCCAACAGTGAGCAGCACGATTACTGAAACAAGTACACTTCACAAAACGACCACCACCATCACCCAATTACACACACTCTAACAAACCCTACCTTGCACATCGTACCCTCACATAGGGAATCCAAATCTAAATATCAATTAAGCCCCCACAAAATCACCGCAGTCGGGTACACAATGCAGTATCTCGGAGACGCAGTGAGGGGCAACATACATAAATACTAATTTGAAGCCCATACACGTAACCCTGTATCGGTTCTGTGAGACCTGGTTCATACCCAGTATTGATACCCGGCTAAACCCCTATACCCGAACAACACTGGAAATTACCATATTTAGGTGCAAACAAGAAAGCAAATAAGAGGCTACGAACCTTGGAGGCCGGGCTCTTTCAGATGTTTCGAATGCCGGAGACTTTGCTTGTGTTAGCTTTAACTCTTTGTCCTGCTCGTGTTCTTTGGCCTGCTAAGAAACCGTGTTCCCTTTTGATAAGGCAATTCTCTAATTAGACAATATGGCAACAACAACCATAATTATAAAGAAAAGCCTATATAGCATTAATAAGAATGAGAACGAGGTACAATCTCTATAATAGATAATTACTTCATTCATTAGCTTGCAAGCCAGTGTTAACTTTTGAAGCAAACCTTAAGTTGATCTCCTTGGTGAGTAAGCGCCCTTTCTTCTGTCCAAAGATGAAACTCATAAGGTATTATCAACGTTGGAGGATTTTTGAGCCTCCGCAATCGATCCTTCATGTAAAGTATCTGCATGCAGTAAAATACAACAGAATTGAGCAATGCTAAGCAGCAAAATAGTTCATGTGGCTAGGATTTGACGTTCGAGAAAAATTATTCATTAAAGTCAAGCACATACCTGCTGAAGCCTCCCTCCCTCTAGCTTCTACTTCTTTTCGGCTTGGTTATCAAACTTGGAACCGACCATTGCTAGCTCGTTGCTGGTCAAAATCTTACTAGGATCACGGCTGTTATACATACATATACATCCATATACAGTAAAGCTTCTTGAATAGAGTTGGAAAGAGTCAAATAGAATTGTTTACTAGAAACTAGTGTTAACACAAGCGTGCATTTCACTTATGCATACTGCAGATCAAGCGAACAAAATAGCTGGTACTACACGAATTCGCCTAGAACACCATATAAACTTGCACAGAAAAATGTCAAACTTTGAGAATGAGAGCCTGATCTTAGCAAGCGAGCGAGATTCTTGTTCAGGAAAAAGTGGCTCCTTCCATGCATTTGAATACAACCGCTTGGCTCGCAAACTTCCTGGAGAGATGATAAGGGCAGCCAGTTGAGTAGAACGTGTTCAATTCGCCTTGTTCTCGATCACTCCATAATTTCTCTGCCTACTCGTGTGTTTGGTTCATCTTGAAAGCAAGCAGTGCTTGGGACTGCAATGAAGGAAAAAACCAAGACAAAATTCCAACAGGTGATGCATTGTTGATGTTAAGAAGCTTGGGAAAAGGACCGGCATATCCTTCACAGCAGCATACTTGACATTTACTACATCATTCATAAGGAACAAAACCAAGACCAGTCACCATGAACACAAGAGCGAAGTTAAAAAAAAAAAAAATTAGTATGAGAAACGAGAGGAACAAAATCAAACCCCAACCCTGCGAGTTTCTGAGAAACTCGATTATTGAGAGAACCATTCAGCACCCTCTCGTGCCTGAACCGTGAACCGTTAACCCTCCTAATGATTATCACGTTATTGACTAGACATTAAACAATTAATCACGTCTAGGCTTACAAACTTGTTTCTTCTCTATGGTCTTCACCGCAACCTTCTCACCCATAGCCTTCCCAATGGCGACATAAGTGTACCCGAACTGGCCATGGCCGAGCAACTTCCCAAGAGTGTAATTGCTCTTGAAATCATGCTCGTAGCCAAAGTTGGTGCGCTTTCCAAATGGCACCATCTCTTTGTTGTCCTTGATGTTGCTCACGCGGACATTGCGAGCCTTCTTCTTCTCGGTGGAAGCTTGCGAGGACGGCGGTCGCCTAGACGCCTCTACAGGCTTAGTGTTATGGTCTCCAGGCTTATCAATTTCCTTGCTTCGGGCCGCCGAGGCTGACTCAGGAGGGACAATTGGAATATGGGAGCAAGCTCTGGCGATGAGTTTGGGGGTGATGATGACGTGGCTTTTCTTTGCCAGCTCGGATTTTTGATCACCCCTTCATTTGGGCATATCAAATGAAATTTAAGGATTTAATGGACATCGATCCACATCCACTTGTAAGGAAAGTCTCTGGGTTGTATTATATCATTAACCCCTAAAGGACAATATGCCACATTTGGACTTTTTTAGAGTTTGGGCATGTACATGTGACTTCAATTTACTTCTAAATTTTTTATTGAAGGTGGGCCGTTTGGAGATCTTCGTATTGGTATTTTTATTTTTCAATTCCGACATCGGGATCAAAAGTTATGAAGGTTTAAGTGTCAAACGCTGCTCGTTGGGCAGCCGCTGAAATTTTCTAAGCCACTGCGAATGCAGCAAATTCTGCCCAAAACTGCCCAAAATTGCAAAAATCTGCGAAAATCTGCCCAAAGACAAACCTTTGAAATTCCACCAAAATTTGAGATTTTGGTATTTTTCAAAAAAAATAAAATTCTATGTATAGAGAAGGCAGTAGATCATGTTTCCGCCGTTTGGATTTTTAATCCAATTTTTTTTCATATGCTATTTTTATTGTCAAAAAACGGCCTTTGTTTGTGAATTTCAGTATACCCCCTAGCAGAAAATGATTTTTTTGGCAACCTTACACAACTTTTTTGAATATGATTTTCTTAGAATATTTAGCTAACTCAGTCTTCTTTAACGTGCATCAAAACCTCCAAAATCCATAATGTAAAAAATGGTTTTTTGGGCCTTCAAAACTCTGTTGTTCCCTTTTTGTGCAGGGAAAAAAAACTTGTTTTTCAACTTTGAATGTTATGATCTTGCAATTGGTGAGGAATGAGTGTGTAAGATTTGGTGGACATGTAGACATAGAAGTTAGCTACAAGATCTTACGGTTGGATGTACTAGTTAAGACCCCAACTTTTCAAAATTCACCTTGCTTTGAAAGGGGGCTGTTTTCAGGCAGTTTTGATGAAAAATACCCTTAGAACTTTAGGGGTTAAGGAGTCCCCTCAAGTAATTATAGACAAAGAGTTGCTTGAAACTCTAGGATGGTGTATAGCGGCGTTGAAGGAAATGGAGGTTAATGGGGAGCTTAGTCACAACCTGATGGCAGTTATAGGACCATGGATTCATTGGAGGCGGGCCTACATGGTAAGTAAAATTGTACATTGTAATTGTGTTATTGCTTGTTCTTCAGAAAGGTGAATATTTGCTAGTCCTAGATGAATGTAAATTCCAGTGTACATAAGTTTGTACTACAATTTAGAGAATAATTGTAAGCGGATATTGTTTGCAAGACAAGGAGGATAGAGAGAATAGGGAAGACTTTGTCCACGTGGCAACCACCCCGTGGAACCTGTACATCACTATCTCGGATACACAAGGAAGACAAGAAGAGCTCTTTAAGTTGGAGAAGTACTTGGTGTATATGAAAGGCCTCAGCAAATATGAGATAAGAGCCTCCACTACTCTATATAGTGCAAAGGAAGCACTAATCAAGACAGTGCGAAGTGAGTTTGATCTGAGGAGCAATTGGCATCTGAAGATCGAAGGTGGGGCTGGTCACCCCTTTTTCAAGCACTCAAAAGCAGGTTACCTAGAGGTGCAACGCAGAGACCATGGAGGCACACATGGCAGGAACTAATCAACCTACTTGAATGCATAGCGAGCAAGGAAGGTAGTGGAAAGAAGACTCTAGAGCTAGATTCTCCTCACGTAGTACGCGCTTTAAAGGTATATGCTTGCCTATCTACAACCCAACATGTCCCAATCGCGCATTCAATTCTAGGGATGACAAGACAAAGGTTGCTCCAAGCTGCGCAGGATAGTTCTGAGTCCCAAAGACTGTCCTTGTGTGCGCAACTCATTGTAGATTTGAGATGGACGTTCTTTTCTTCTATGTCTATGTTTATTGTGGAACCTATCTCTAACTGTTGGAAAGATTTAGTTGCCTTAATCGGCTTTTAAGGTTGGAATTAAGATGAGGTGCTTATGAGGGTGGAGTCGTTCTTAGGTCGTGTAGCCCTACGTGCCATTGTTGACATAGATAGGATAGAGAGTTACAAGTTAGAGTTGGAGAATATGTGAATTGGAGATTCTTATCAACATGAGCTACTATCTAAAAAAAATGTGTTCAAAGGTAAGCGAGATTTCTATACTTTTCTAAAATTGTTCTTGTGCTGCCATAACGTTTGAGAGGTTGGAAATGTATCATTAGTGAATTCAAATTTCTTTTAAAACTTACAGCCTCGCTTAAGATATTGATGTGTGAGCAGGTTTTGATTTTCAACTGTGATGTTGCGCATCTTTTTAGGTCCGTGATTGCCATTTGTGAGGGTGAAGACTTTGGCCTAGCTGTTTTTAGGACAGCTGGCAACGATGTCTCCTTGCAAAGTCTACGGCAACTCATCTAGGCCGCAGCCAAGGCATTATTCAACGTACGTGGCTACTGAATCTCATGAGTGAAGTACGATGATGATTCATATTTGCGATTATGAGCACCAGAGTTTAGCAGTTTTATCCAAAGTTGGATTTTTAAGTTTGACTTGGGGTTTGTCAAAAATAACAACTTCATGCCCCTCAGAAGGTACATGAGGCTTTAGCAAAGGTGTGGTGCATAAGAACGCGGAAATCCTGGGATACTTCTGCTTGGAAGAGTGCAAGTGATATCAACTTATGGATACGCGTCAAGTGTCTACAGCGAGCAGATACCTGGTCTTGTGGGTATTACGTTATGTAATACATGGTAATGTATAATAATTTCCTACAAGACGGGAACAAGACGGATTGGTTAGGAGATGTAAGTACAATATTGTGGTTTGTCTTGTCTTGTCTTCCTGTGATCGCTCTTGTCTTGTAGTGATTTCTTGATTGTACTACTATTTCTAACTTACAATTCTCACTTATCGTTTTTTTATTGTAGATGTCGGACGCGTTCGACTTCAAAGGTATAGAGTAGGTGAATAGAGAATTGAAGGACATGGTCCTAGAGATTATGGAGGCAGGATAGTCCAATGCGTATTGATGTACTACCTTGATTGGATGTGATGGGGTCCTATGAGTTGTACTTTGCTAGATCTAAAACAATATCCATAAATTTTGATAGTACAAACAACTTCTAAGACAATAGATAAAGACTTTAGGTAGTCAATGTGAATAGAGCATTCAATTCTTCTTTATGTGCATGATCTTTTGCTACCGAGAAAACTGAGTATTGTTTACTTGTTATTCTACGTTGATATATTATTCTGGAATAATGTGAGAAATTTAAGAAGAGTGTATTAATGTCAAAATTGGAAAGTAAACATACAAAGCCTAATTAGGCTCTTCTACAGTAGGTAAATTGAGAGATTACGGCATCAAAAGCACAATATTGAAGACTTTACAGAACAATTGAAGAAGCCAATTCAAACAAAAGACAGGAAAAAAAAACAAGTAAAAAGAGAAAAATATTAATCATTGAAAAATAAAGTTGTAAAATGAATGGAACAAAAAGAAATGCAAGCAAAAATAATAAGATCCATCAAGAAGGAATATTTTTTTAAAAAATACAAAGAAGAAAAAGGTTCAGCATGGAAAATGGGATGCAAGAAGAGAAAAATGCTGGAAGTAAATCAATAAGTAAAAAAATTAAAAAAATAAACTAATTATTTAAATAAATAAAGAAGATTTAAATATCATTAGAAGGCAAAATAAATCAAATAGGAATTAAATCACAATTCAAGTAAAAAAGAAAGTACAAAATGTTAGAGAGTAAAATCATAGAAATCAAATTAAAAAAGAAAAAGAAAATGCAAAGGGAAAGAATAAAATCATTTTAATTGCTAGGGAAAACAAAAAACACAAGGAGAAAAGTATAGAACCGAAAATAAGAGAGATGACAAAGACGAAGAAGAGTACACTTCAAAAATCAAATTACAAGGGATATCAAAGAGGAAGGAGAGGAAAAGTATAGAAATTGAATTTAGACGGAAAAAAAAAGATATAGAAATCAAATTACGAGGGATACAAAAAGCAAGATGAGGAAAAAAAATAAAAAAAATAAAAAAAAATAAAAAAAATTAAAAAATTAGAAAGTAAAGCAAAAATAAGTAAAAATAAAATTAACAAGGGAAGAAAAAGCAAAAGGACTAAGAAATGAAGAGCGTAAAGTCAAAGATACAAATAATAAGTAGAGTAGTGAAGGTACAATAGAAAAGAAGGAATAAAAACTATGGGGTGATGAGAAACGGTTGTGACCCGGCACGTCATAAACCAAGGATTAAAGTAGACAAGAACGAAATGCTAATTAAATATCAAGATTGAGATGACATCTCAACTTAAAACAAGGAACAATTAAACCAAATTCCAAATTTTCTGGAAAATATATCAATTTGGACATGTATACTATGTATATAACAAGGAGTGACATGTAGACTTCCGTGGACATAGAGAAAGAAACAAAAGTATAATGACAAAAAAAATTTTAAAAAAATAAAAAATTATGCTAAATAAAAAGTTTAAAGCAATCAAAATTTAAAACTCATGAAATGGGCATTTAATAAACATAATTATTGAATGGCAAGTAAATAAACAAAGGCATAAGAAAAAAACAGAATGTCCACCAAAATATTATCACATTATGACACAAATTAGAATGATAAAAATTTGTAAATGAATGAAGAGGAATAACACTAAGTATGGAATAAGCAAATAAAAACCTACTTGAATGTCAAAGCCCGTGGGAGTAAAGCAAGGTTGTGGGAAAAAATATATAGGGATAGAAGTCATATGAAGAACAGGAACTTACATTGGTTTAGGTACGATGGAGTTTTGAAGGAAGCTTAGACTGCGAAAGCATAAAATCACAACATTCAAATTATTGGATGGGATATAAAAAAGTCATGTATATTATAAAATGACCAATATAGACTATTCCAACCAATAAGGATGACAAATTCAAATAAAATACAATTATATTATTATATTATTAATATATATATATATATATATATATATATATATATATATATATATATATATATATATATATATATATATATATATATATATATATATATATATATATGAATAAAGATTAGTTAAATATATTAAAAAAACAACACACTTAATATTTTATTTAAGTGATGGTTTTATTTAAGTATAATAAATATTTAGCTTTGACGCATATTACTTATTAGAAAATGAATAAGACAGATCGCAAACTTAATGGAAGGGTGTGTAGTCTAGACATGAATGAGTGTCTGAGTATTAATATTCTTGATCATTGAACAATATTGATAAATGGCTAAGCGCCTTCGTCAATCCCTAAATGAATGTCAAGTTTTGAGTATGTATTAGGTCCACACATGCAAAATACATTTTATTTAATATCATAAAACTAGAGAGGTTTAGGGTGGTATGTTGCAAAAGACATACCACGATGATGAAATTTCCCTCAGAATATCTAGTAATGATTATGGATTCCAATCGGATGAGAGAAAATTAAAAAAATATCCTTTGTCATGATTAGCATGGTTTTAATTATCTTACTAGCCCAATGTTTAAATTTTTTGGACTGATGGTGTAGGGCTCTTGTCCATCAATCCTATGCTGAGGCTTTTGTGTCTGTGTCACGTTCATCAAAGCTAACATCTATTTGGTCTTGTGTTCTTCTTGATGTGAAGTGGTTGCCTCAACATTGGATGTGTTCTGCCTTGTTGTTGTCTTGCAATTGCATTAGTTCTTGAGCCTTATGCTCTGTGCTGCTCTCTTTGTTCTTCAAACATGGGTAGTCGCAGTATACTTGTTTCCTCATTTATAGTAGAAAAAGCATAGGAAGTTTGGATTCAGTGCGAGAAACATGTCGTCCTGCTGAATTTGCAAAAGTCATGAAGGTTCTTGCACCGTAGCACTATTGAAGGAGTTGAGGACCTGGGAAGAGGTGGAGTGCGGAGTTTTTGGTTATGGAATGTCCGAAGGCCGCATCTGTGCTAGATTCAGGTAGGCAAATCTAGCATTTGGTCGCTACTGCAGGCTACAACTTTGTTGGGTTTTTTCTGTGTTAGGTTTTCTTATTTCTACACATTCTTGTATTTTAAATAGTCTGCAAATCCCATTCCCGTGGTTGTATTAAAAAAAAATTCTTTGAGATGAGGATTCATGCATCTCTATGAAGGAATGGAACCCTAAAGAGGCATTGGAATTTTAGATAGTGTCGTCAAGCGTACACATGCAAGAAACACAACGGATGGTGGAAAGGATGAGAGTATTGAGGCAATTGTGGAGCCATTACTTGGGTTGCGTGAGAAAATAGGTGAAGAGGGTTTAAAACATGTTGAGGTAGAGCCTGTTATAAGCCGCGGCTCGGACTTGGAGGACTTGGGAAGCAAGGGTACAACAAAGGTCAAAAATGGAATGGGACAACCTGCCTAAGATGATCATCTGGGAGATTCAGGTATGCCATCGTCGTGTTTTTTTTACGCCGGAATCATAGTAGGACCTATAGTGATTGTTGGAGAGGAGAAATTGTGAACAAAGACAACATCTAATTTAGGAGTTGGAATTTGAGAAATGGAGGAAATTGGTGATCGAAGGAGGTGTGGGAAGGCTGGAGGTATTAGTTCTCAATTTCCCCTCTGTTATCCTTTAACATTTGTATTCTATGTTTTCCCCAACTCTGCACAATGTATTGTCGTATTGTGACGTTATATGTATTGTAGGGTATCACTATTTGAGGGGGGCTTGTTTATCAAGCATAACTAAAGCAAGGCAAAATATTGTGTGCGTGTCTTTACACGGAAAAAGGAGTACAAGCAGCTTGTAATCTCGAGGTAGTCACGGCGTAAAATGTAGAAACCACGTGAGAACAAAACTAAGGTGCGCTTTATTCATAATTGGTAAACTTTATATATATTTTTAACTACTATAGCTACGGTATATTGTACAGTATCCAAGTATAAATACTGTAAGAGAGGATATAACATAAGTATTTACGTTTTGAGTAAATATATTTTATCATGGCAAAAATGGGTAAAAGAGGACTTGGATGATGACTGAGATAAAAACCCATTCTGATTTCATTCATTGTCATGAGGTACATCCAAGAGTACAGATCATATGATTTTTGGGTTTTAGGGTGGCTTGGACGCGGGAACTCCGCCGGTGTGGTGTTTGCCTTCCCCTCATGAGGGTTTCAGCTAGGGTCGATTGCGAAGTAGGCTTCATAGGCATTGATGTGCATGTTTTTAGGGTTTCATGATACTCAACGTGTGTATTTTCTATTGGTTTATGTTTGCTACTGGATTGAATTGCTCACAGTTGCAGAGGAGTTCTCGGTCAGGTGAGACGACATTGTGGTTCGGCTGAGTTTTCAGATTTCTTGCCGATTTAGCGTTGTGGGGTGCATACTATTAGGGTTTGACGAAATTGTGCGTGTGTTCTTTCTGCTTTGGATAGTATGGCAGGAAAAAAAATGAAGATTTATTCCTTTGAGATCAAAAATGGAGGTAAAGAGTCGGTGCTGAGTCGGCCGCTAACGTTAGAATTATCAGTAATCTGATTCCAGTTAGTGTTGAAGTTAGCGTCCTCCACACGACGTCGCTTTGCTCCCTCCTCACCCCCCTCAGCTTGTTGCACGACCAACACTTCAGACGGGAGCTTCTTCAAATGTTCAAGTTTTTGCCTTATCCGACAACCCTCTTCAACGTCCCAAAAATCATATGGCCAGTCAAGAGCGGGGGGAAAGGGGGGGGGGGGGGCTCGTCAAGAATTACCCTTAATGCTGCATACGAATCGTCGTCATTCACATCGACAGTACCCACCCAGCCCTTGTCTACTACAGACATTGATCTGGCGCCCATTAGGTGCAAAACGTGGTCTGGAAAAGGCCGTGTAAGCGGCACGTGAGAGAAAAAAATGGCCGCTGCCCGCATACTTTTTGACATGGCACCGGCTGTGCCACCGTGGTGCCAGCAACCGCCACGGGGGCTCGAACCAATGACCTCCCTGCGAGGCGTGTGGAGGGCACATCTACAGTCGCAGGCTGACAGCGGACTGGCGGAGCAAGGACCGGATCCCGAGCCGGCCTGCTCATGTCAGCAAACTTACTGCCAGCATTAAGACCGAGGAAATTATGAGTCAGCCCACCTACCTCCTCCACCGACGATGAGTGAGTGCTGAAGTTTTTGAAATTCATAGGGAGAGTGAGCAAGGACTAGGCTGTATCCCACTTGCGCCATGAAATTGCAATGACACTCGGAGACGATGATCCCAAAGAGTACAACATGGTTCTGGTGGAAGCAGACGGTTCACGTGAAAAAAAGGTACATGTAAGCAACATCACTCCATTGGTTTTAGATACGCAAGGTGCTGCTACTTGGTGCCAGCATAATTGTACTAACACATTTTGTTGGAAGCATTGATGTAGATCAACATACGTAATGAGAGGCGTGTACTTCTTGGTGAGGTGGCAGTTCCCAAAACCATCAAGATAGCCGAGGTGTAGGACAACAACGTTTTCACCACGGCATTAAGGTGATCTATTAGGGTCTTCACAAGTCTGCCTACCGTATTTGAAATGGCTCCATGTTTCACTAAATCAATGCCAGAATGATTCTTTACACTTGTAAGGGACTATGCGTTGTGCTGGACACATCATGTATGGTTAAATATATGGTCAATCATCCCTAGAACGGTCTGTAACCTTCCCCTTGATGAATGGAAGTCTTCTAGTAGAACATGTTGCTGTTAGCACACATTAGGGTTCACGACCAAGGCGACTTCCATACCATCACAACCAATGTGGCAGCCACATGTACAAGATAGAAATAACAGAGGATAACATTCATCATAAGTGTCCAAAAATAATGAGGTTCGGTTTCTCGAAAGTCTGACCCTAACCCCCCCCCCCCCCCAATCGGAACTACTTACACACTACTGCCAGCAACTACTTGCTGGCACCGCAGCTGCAAACATAGAGTCGAAAATCAGGGCAGCAAATGAAAATGCAACGTGGAACAAAGTAAATGCAACGTGGAACAAAGTAAATGCCACTAATACTAATCCGCTATGGCACTATCAACAAAAAAAAACATAGACTCTAAGCCTCTACTGAGCTCGCGATGGCATCAACTAGCTTCTCCAGGGTTGCTCCAGCCGGGTCTTGGGATGTCCCCGCGGACTCGGTGGTACTGGAGCTGAGTCCACCACCATGAGAGGGTGTGTCCTCGGCCTCCTGGCGTGGAGGGGCTTCTGGATCCCGCCGGAAGCTCACGTCATCAGACTTTTGCGTGCTGGCAACAACATCGCCATCCCCTCCCTTTGCTGGCAGCAAGTCCGCGGTTACCATGGACTGAGCGGAGGTCTTGGCGATGACAAGCGGACCCGAAGCCTCCAAGTCATATTCAAAGCGAGTCTTCTTCCTGGCTTGGTTTTCCTCCCCCAAAGGAGGAGAAGAGCACTCAGCGGCCCTCTTGCTGCCAGCTACGGGGCTCTGGAGGTCTGCTACTCCCACCCCTCATTGGAGAATCTTCTGAAGGTGCTGGAGCTCCGCTTGAGCTGACTCATGTAGTGGAAATCCCCATTGCCCAAGCCACCCTCCACTCAAGGAGCGGCAGCAACGGCTACACTTGGCGTCAAGGGAGAAGACAACTTCAAACATGCAATGTGGGTGTGCCAAGCAGCCGCAGTTCAAGGGTACACGTACAAGCGGCGTCAACAAAGTACCGTGCACAGAAGGGCAAGGGTTGGAAACCTGAATGGGGAGGGCTCGAAACTTGGATGGCATGTGTGGAAGCACACTCTTCGGACGAATGAATGCCGTTGCCAGCTCCAAGGACATGATCTCCATGCTAAGAACCCCGACCTCGGCCTTGTACCTCTCTATGTCCCCCATCAATGCCGCCAACTGCTTCTCCTTGTTGTCAATGCAAAGCTAGGCTTCTTGGGCAGCCTTGCTCGCATTGGCCATCTGATCACCACCTAGATGGGCCAGAGCATCCAATCGCTTCTTCTCTACCGTGTTGCCAGCGGCCCTGGCTAGCTTGCTGGCAGCACGGTAGGCAGCAATCTCCTCATAGAACCGGCCCTCCTCATCCTCCTTCTCCTTCACAAAGGTCTTCTGGTTCTTGATATCTCCAAGAAATAACTCCCTCTGAGCCTCCTTCTTTGTAAGGTCGGCCTGAGCTCTCGCCTTCTTGGCCCTGGCCTGGTCCAGCTTCGCCTTCGGATCCGTGCTGGGTCGGTCTTCATCCTTGCTGCCAGCAAGTGAAGACTTGGGCACGCTCTCCTCCTCAGTGATCAAGGCTGCCTTTGCCCTGAGCTGGCTTCGAGTGCGACCCCGAGCTCCCTCTGCTGCAGGCCCTCCCTTGCTGCTGCTCCCCATAACAAGGACACTTTGGCTAGGTTGAATGCCGACTCCCTCAATAGCCAGGGATGTGTTGCCAACAGAGGATCTGTCGTCAATGTGGCCAGCGAGCACGTCGATGAGGGCCTCCATCTGCTCTCTCAAGGCTGGGGGTGTGAGCTTCATCCGGTTGCGGGCAGCCCCCTTTTCACGTGCCGTCTGCAAGGTCGCAGCTTTCTCTGCCCAGTTGACGTCTTTGCCCAACTCGAAGGTCAAGTGACAGCCTCGAAGGAAGGAGGTACCAAAGGTCCCGTTGTCAGGGCCTACACCTCCATACACCTTCGCATGCTAGAGTGTGTAAGCCACGATAGCCTGGTTGTCACTGCAGTCAGCAATGTGGTGGCGCCCTCCATGTCGTTCCGGCCATCTCTCTATGACCAAGGATTTTTTGTATACCTTGTCACTGCTGAGCTCGGTGAAGGATATTCCGGTTCCATAGAAGCCAAGTGTACGATGGAAGAAATCGATGTCGTAGTTTGCGCTCCTCCTACCAAGAAGAAAGGGCGCAATCACCACAAGCTGGTCCGTCACATCCTGCGGTAGAGACTTGAGGTTGACAGGGAGGTCCCACTCCGTGATGACACCGTCGTCCTTGCTGCCAGCAGCCATGGCTGCGACACAACATAGAGTTGTTAGAGTCCCCAGCACATGAGCTAAAAACGACGCACTCTAAGTCCTATGTAAATAGTGAAGTAGGAAAGAGAGTAAATTCAATGTTTAGATTCTAAACTTCACAGCAAACACTACTACAACATCTGAAGGAAAACTTCTTGCATACAATTCATCACACACTCATTTACACAACCAATTACACAACCATCTTGACACAAGTACTTGCAAGTAGAAACAACTGAAATTCAAACCTTACAAAGTAGACTCAGATCAGTTAGGCAGTTGAGCACAAATCCAAAGAAACCCAACTGAAGTAGAGAATGTCGCTTATTGGAGTTTGTCTGTCGGCGCTGTCGCTCCACTGTTGATGTCGCTCTGCCAACTCCCTTCTACCTCACACCTCCTCCGCAGCACCTTTCCTCCCGGCGTCAAGGAGGACTCCGCAGCTCCCCTCCCCGGCATCACCCTCCGCGCCTCCCTCTCTTGCTGCCCCCCTCCCCGCACCTTTCCTCCCGGCGAACGCGTTGCGCACCTCCCTTCCGCAATGGCGTCTCTGCCCTTCTCCTCGCCGTTCTCCCCCCGCACCTCCTCGGCCCGCTGTATCCCTCGTACCTCCTCGGCACACTGTATCCCCCGCTCCTACCTACTGGCAGCAACGACGGCAAGAGAGAGGGGAAGGGGGGCGCTCCTCCCCCTCTACCCTGCGCGGGAATGGGCGCCACGGTCACAGGGGCTTGATCGGCGCCCATTATAAGGCAGCCTCCTCTACAGTCCCATCACATTAAAATTATTTGGAAAAAATGGAAAGGGAGAAAAAAGTTTTTAAAAAAAAAAGGAGGGAAAAAAAAGAATGGGAGGACTAGAAAGGGAAAGTGACCAAAAATGGGGAAGAGAAAAAAAAAGGGGGGGGGGGGAGGGAAGAAAATTGTCAACAAAAGGGAAAATGAAAAATTCAGGGGAAAAGAATAAGATAAACAATGAGGGGACCATGGCATGACAAAGAACGGAAAAAAAAGAGGTGGGAAACTAACGAAATCTAAAAATGAAAAGTGAAATAAATAAACATAAAAAAACAAAATAGGAACCAAAACAAGAAAAGGTCGAAAATAATGATTGGTGGGAAAATTAAATAAAATTGGGAGAAAGGAAATAATATAATCTTAACAATTGTTAACTTTTGATTACCTTAAAAAACCAACATCTATTAATTATGACTTCTCTAATGTACAAGTACAGTTCATTGTACAATTTTTGTATGTAGGAAAAAAAAATTATTAAAAAAAGGGACAAAAGGAGAAAACAAAATGATTAGGACCAAAACAAAGCAAACTGAAAAATATCAATTGTTGGGAAACATAACAAAAATTATTAATTAGTAGTTCTGAAGGGAACTTTCAATAACATCATTCGCTCTTAAATGAGAAAAAAATGAAATTTGAAAAATAAAAAGGTGTATAAATTATTATTCATATTTGATAAATTGAAGAATATAAATTGTATAAGTTTATGAAATTCTTATAATCTTTTTTCCTATAACTCCGCCGGAAAGTATATTTGGTTCTACGATTTCATTTAATTTTTTTTTTGGATATTTCTTACTTTTCCTACCAAGTAATTTATTTTATTTCTAAATTTTTTTATTTATATGTTAAAATTTTGGTAAATTTAAAAATATCAGAAACTCAGAAAAAAAAATCTATAAAATTGGAAACAATCCAAAAAATAATAAACTTTATCTTTCATATTTCGTGCATCTCTGAAATAAAGTAAGTGATCTTCAATTTTTTATATTCGAAAAAGGATATAAACATAGAATTAAAAAACAAAAATCCACTTCCAGCATCTAAAATAAATAAGTTTGAAAACCATTAGAGGAATGAGAAATAAATCTAAAAAGGGATAATAACTAACGAGCTTAACTCCTCTTCCCGGCCTCGTACACTATTTTCATTAACATCAATTCAAACGCCAAATATTAAGTTCAAAGGATCTCCTGTATTCAACTTCGATCTAAAGATCTTACAGAATACATGTACTGTTTGAAATATTATTTGGTAGTTCTCAAAGGAACTTTCAAAAGCATCATTCTATAGCAATGAGAAAAAACATAATAAGAAGTAAAGAGAACAAATCCTAGAACAGAACCAGAGAACTCTTCGATTCATTATACTCTTTCTAGGATACATTTGAAATGATAGGTATTACTTCTCTACAACAGTACTCTCCTACAAAACATTGTATAAAAAGGAAAAACACATCAACCGTGCTGAAGTGTCTGAGCCCCTTAGTCGCTGTCAGCATGTGCAATGTCGACATCGGGGGCAATATCCTCCCCGGCACCCCTGTTGCCAGCATCCGCGATGTCCTCATTGTTGTTAGCAGCGTCCCTCTGTTCATCTTCCTCGCCCCCACTGCCAACCATGTCCCCGTTGGCATTCCATTCCGGCTCTTCTTCCATCATGCCATCTCCTTCGCCCTCCACGACTTCTTCAAGAACATATGCTCCTCCAACACGCCTCCTCCTTGACCTCCACTCCTCGCAGGCGATGGCAGCGTTTGATTGTTGCCACCGCTCGCGTCTCCTGGATGCCGCCAGGGCCCGTGCTCCAGCATCCAGGTCAGGTACAGCTCCCTGGATCTCCATTTTTTTCCTATATCGATGTTGTATGTTTCGGTACCAATGCTGTAACTGCTGGAGAATCGCACTAGTACGGGCTTTCCCACCTCCATGGCCTGTATGTACTTGATGTGCCGCCTTCGCTTGGTGGTGTGATTTCTCCATGCCTTGGCAGCTCTTGACTCCAAGGCTCCCATAATGTTCCACAAACCAAGTGGAGTGCCGTACAATTACGTATTGTCAACAAAAAGAAGGAAGTTAAAAGCCGGATACTTAGGTCAAGTAGACGGTTCAGTGAAGAAACACCAAAAGCAACAACAGACAGAGCCGTGAGCATACCATATAATGAGTAACATGCTCCTCTCCGAGGGCCTTTAAGTATGCCTTTCCCCACTTGTGTATCTTCTACTTAAACTGCATCCGTTGCTCTGCTGTCAACACCAATTCTGTCAAATATGGTACGACTTCTTCAAAGGCTTGCCACATCTGATACTTTGCAATGGGGTCAGCTCCACTTCCGGCATTATTATTTTCAGCTTGACATATATCCTTCCAGGCCTTATCATTGCCAGACCAAACGCTTAGCCTAAAAAGCCTGCTGGCAACAGTACCACTCAAAGAGGGTTTTTGCGGCACGTTTCCAGTGTTGCCACTGAGCTTGGGGTCCCTCATAATTTCCACGTTTCTACCATGAGCCACAATCGCGGACAACGACTTCTCCATTTGTTCAATTCCAGTAACCCTCAGTCTCTGATTCTATATGTTCCAAACATACATGATATGTATGTGCACAATCTTCTCCGTCAATCGAACCAAGGCATGCAATGTACAAATGTGCACTCTGGACAAAGGAATCGGCAGGATAGGCCTCCACCTAGTAGATGTTGTCATGTCACAAGGTTCCTCAGGTACGCTGCTGGAAAATAGCCCCCCCACCCAGTTTGCTTTACCACGGCTCTTGATGGCAGCGTTTGCCTGACTTGCTGTCCCCACAGTGGGCTTTATCCTCTTCTGGTCGCAGTATATGCAGTTCATTGCACACGACGGCCTGGACTGAAGCCCGTCATACACTTGATCGTCTTCATGTCCGCAGCAAGATGCCACTCCACCTGGAATTCTCCAACTTCAGGGACCGTGAGTTTCTCGCCACTTGACTGTGCTGCAATCACAGCCGGGATGTTCGACTTTCCAAATATCCACAAGAGAACATCGTAGGACTCCTTCTCGACCTGAAACGTGGCCACTGGCCAAATCTCCTGCTCTGATTGTACTGAGAAGTACCTCTCGTGGTCCACCTGAATGTTAGGGTCCAAAGCCCTATTCATCAACGTGATGCTAACACGTTCAAATTTCTTCCCGTTTATAATCTCTGCCTCATCCAGTTTGAGGACAAATATCAACAGAGCCCCTTCCAACTCTGCAAGAATACCCTTACGTGAGAATGTTTCTGTAATGCAATTGAATTAGCTTCCTTTGTTAAAGACACAGAATGCAGTTGCTGGCACCAAACCGACATTTACCTTTGCTGCCAACAGGATAAGAAGATGATGCATACCTGATTCCGTGATGCCATAAAATATCACCATGCTCTGCTGGACCACCTCAAGGTCCGTGAATAGCGAGTTTTTTTCATCTAAGACCACCTCCTTTCGATGCTCCTCGGATTTCTTGCTTTTCTTTGACACTGTCGGCAGCTCCATCCTTCCCTCAACGTGGTAGTACTGGCCAATGAATTGTGGCAAGTTCGCATTTAGCTCCTGCCGAAGCCTTCTAACGTGGTAGGAACTAGGTAGTATCTTGGATTTGCCATCCTTGGTCAACTCCCAAAGTGGATCCTTCACGGCTTGGTAAATAGCACCATAGCTGCGATAAGACACCCCTGCTTGGTCGCAGACAGCAAGAATATTACCGGGCCCTACCCTTTTTCCAATTGCCTTCAGGACGTAACTAGCAATTTTTCTCTTAACATGATCCATAGATGGCTGAGTTGCGAGGGTGAGACCTTCATGCCTAGACAGTATCTTTGCTAACGCTACAGCAATTACTGTTCGGAAGGCTTTATCCCTATGAAGTCGTTGCTTCTCATGGTTGATCCGGTTGTTGTCGTTGACAGCATCCACGAGATGAGGTTGCAAATGCGTCCTAACGAGCTTCACTCTGCATTTTGCCCACCCTGAACCATGATTCAACTCATGAATCCCCCGGAGTGGTCGAGCCCTACATCGCATCTCCATAGGCGTGTCCTTCAAAGGGCTAGGCCCCTCCTGTAGGCGCTCACTTGCTTGCTGCCAGCAACGCACCTCGGTCTCCAAGCCCTGCACCGTCATTCTATGATTTCTCTCCATGCTGCTCATCTCGGTTCGAATGGTCTCCAATTCAATCTGCAATTGCATGCATGTATCATCAATGTCCCTGTAATGGTGCCAACAAGGTCGTCTCTCACCTTGCCGAGTTCTTCTTCTAAATGTCGGCACTGCATTTCCATCTCACGCCGTGTAGGTCCAATTCCATCAACGAGACCCAATCTGCGTGCATATCCATACAGACCTTCCTCTCCATGACATATGAATTCCAGGCAATCTCGAAGAGTTTTGAATGGAGGTGGCCTTCCTGTTCCTGGATCAACCGGGTAAATGCTGCCATCGACCCACAAGTTAATGTTTGTATCCCCGGCTGCCCTCTGTCCTGGAAATGTTGATGGGCAGGGTTGCTTGGATCTCAATAAACCTCTCCTAACAAGTGGTGCGTAGCGTGCATCAATCAAAATTCCAACACGGTAGCTTGAAGGCTCCATCCCTGGTGCTGCCATCGAGAGTTTAAAATTCCGAAGTAGTGATTCAAGAACACCCTTCCAATGCTTGCTGCTCGAATTTATAACTGCTGCCAGCGCGTATCTGTAAAATCACCAATTGCTGGTTTGGTTGTCACAATTTCCCTTGACTCTCTCGAATTCCACCTGCGCATTGGGCCGTTGGTCCTTCAACACCCAAATTCTACGCACCCAACTTCGATTCTCCTCATTCCCAGGTGGAGAGACCAACCTAGTCTCCACCGAGCTCCATGGCTTCTTCCCGTTGTGGCAGCAAACTTCGAATCTTGAAACGGTTGACACCAATCTCCCGTCATCTCTCCTTCGAATCGGGGTTCATGGGCAGTCAATGCGAGAAGGCGTGGTTCACCAAACAAGGCAGCCACCTCGGCGCCACTAGGCACACCGACCCCGCCCCGCAACCCCATCCCGAGACCATTAAGTCGCCCTATTAACTCTGCGGGCAGCGATCCTGGCACCCGCTGCCAGCGACAGTGCGGCATTTGGGCAGGCGGTTCACCAACTTTGGGCAGGCTTACACGGCCTTTTCCAGACCCTGTTTTGCACCTAATGATCGAGGGCAAGTGTTTTGGCTGGGATTGAGGGAGACGACACCGGATTTGAGCCCATGTTGCAATCAGTTTTGATCTCGAAGAAGGTATTGGGTTGGTATCAAAGTGGCAAAGAGAAGCTCAGAAAGGATCTGGCAAATGTTTCCCTCAAAGATCACATCTGGCACTTACAAACATGGGATCAACATAACGTTGCACTCGTGAAGTTGCATTGCGCCAAGTGCGTGGTTGACTTCGGAGGAGACACCGGTGAGCATTCAAAGGCATTTGTTAGAAACCTTTTCTCCAATTTCAAGAAGAGCCACATAATGAATTCAAAGCACAAACGACTAGTCGAAGAGGGGCTCCAGATTTTACAAGGGGTGAACGACAACATTGGTGGAGGACGACCTACGTTTGAAGTCATTGGTGACACAGAATCAGAGAACATCAGAAGTTTCTTTGAGAAGGTGAAATGCACTTTCTGCAGTGGCATTTTTTTGTGGCTATGTCCTCCAAAAAATAATTTGGAGGCAAATTTGGTGAATCATGTCCATGGATCCAACCACGCAGCTGCTGTTGAAAAGGTCCAAAGCGCAGGAACCCATAGACCAGCCTTGACATTGGGGAAGAGGGACCGGCCGAGTAGATCCTCTGGAAACAGTGGGAATTCCAACCATAGCCAGATGCACAAATTCTTCAGGCATTCGCACGAGAACGGTGAGCCAGGTGAGTTGCAATCCTCCAATAGGGCTGCTCTGTTTTCTTTCATGTGTTGGGGCCCAATTGTTTCTATGGTGGGAAGCTATATGACGTTAGTGGAAAGCTCAACGATCCCCACCCTGGTAACAACTGGTTTGTTGAACCACACGTGAAAGCAGATGTGAAAGTCCATGACAGTGTCGTAAAGGTCAATGGTGTATTCCGCCATAAAGAGTGCTTGAGGTTTGTGTTAGGTGATGATCCGTTCCTAGACTTGACATGCCCAAAATGTGCTAGAATTCCTCAGGAGGCTGATTTCAGAGGTTGGGTTCTTCGTGAAGAACAAGCTGTAGAGAAGCGAGGTTGTAGGGGAACGGAAGGAGGTCAAAGAATAGGGTACCTGTCTATGACCGAATTAGCTGCGCACGGCCGAGTCTTGAGTAAAAAATATCGTTATGAAAGAATGTCACGTTGGGCTTGTAAAGCAAGAATAGTGTAGCTAAAAGTGAAGCGCCCTACTTTCAAAGAGGCCGCAAAGGGTTCCCGGGAGCAAGGGAATATTGTAAAATTTTGTAATAACATTTTGCTTGCTCATAGAATGGGTGCCTTAAGCGGCAGACCAGCCTTGGGGGATTATTTTAAAGACGTCTCCAAGAATCTTAATTGTAGCAAGCGTGGGTTCATATTCAGCAATATCACCAAGGCCTTCAGTCAGGCTATGAAGGCCTATGGTGGGCGCAGAATGTGTGATCTATTCCAATTAAATTACGATGGTCCTTCATATTCTTCTACGAAGCAAGAGTGTAAGAAAGGGGTTCAATTTATTGCCGGGGAGCATTCTAAGATCTTTGCTTCGGTTGCACAAATCGACAAGGATGCTAAAGCAAAGCACATGATTGTTGGTCCAGTCCCGATATTGTTGGCCGAAGATGAAACAAAAGTTAAGGGTAGGATAGCTTGCAAGGCAAAATGGGATACATTGTCTGGTTTCTGCAGGTCTAAGGTTGATCATGTTTGTGTGTTGAAGTATAAACCAGTGGTTGGTTCAAGCGACAATGGTTACAGTAAAATTGTTGATTCTTTCAGACCTGAGATTTGCGAGGGTTGAAATGGTTAACCCTCTTCATCAAAGTTTGCCTTGGCTTGTATTGGTGGTCAATCGTACATGTAATCGCTTTGACCCAAGTTGGGTGAGAAATCAGTGGCGAGTCATCGATGACTTGTGGGACAAAGAATGCAAGGCAGATATTGCACCCATCATCGGTAGGGCGAGTGATGGTGATAGTCGTCGACAACAATTCATGCTGGCTGACAATAAAATAGAGGAAGGTGATTGATTGAAGCTTGATTGGCCTCGGTGGTTGCTCTCTGCTGGTTTGGATTCGCTTGGGGACGCATGGGGACTTCACAATCAAGATTTCATCCAGAATGGAAAGAAATTGATCAATCCCTTGTATTCTCCTATTCGAGTGCTACACCTTGGAGAAGATCTGGCCACACTAGAACAAGTGGGTATGGTGTACAATAAGTACACCTTTGATCAGCACGGCTTAAAGCTCGAAGACATCGAACGTAAGGACCGCCAGAACTGGGCTGCAGCTCAACAGATTCTACAAAAGAAGGTCAGAGATTGTTTGGCTCATATGCGGCTTGTCCAAAAGGTTCATAGAGATTGTACATTAGGGACTGAGAAGTACCTTGAAGTAGTGGCAGATTACATAGACATCTTTCTGTCCCAAAAATTAGATTTGCGTACTCAAATCGTTTTAGCTTCAAAAGTATCTTTTTTCTTTTGTTTGTGGAAGTTATGGTTCCATCACGGAAACCACGGTGCCAAAGGGAACACAGAAAAATTATTAGTGGCAAGTAATTTTAAGAGCCAACAGTGCTTTGTGGACATTCAATTATCTTGCCATTTTGTTGATGTGCTCATTTGTCACTTCAGAGATAAATATTTCCATCTCCCAATACCGCTTCACTTGACCGGAAGTGATAGTTGTGAAATCTTCAACTCGAAGATTGGAGAGATGAACGGCACAGAGAGGGCATACGATTTCCATGACTTGGTCAACATTGCTAATACTGTGAACCGCCTTGCTAGTATCGGGTATGCTCATAATGGTCTGAAATTTGGACGTGTGCACAATAAAATGGAGAATATTTGGGATTCACTCCACCCATTGGCTCACGGAGAGTCACATGCACAACTCGATGACTACAGCATGATTTCACAAAATGAGGATGTCATTGCAGCGTTGCAAGAGGGTTTTAAAGAGGCTCAGAAATTGCTGAGAATTCTAAACATGGCGCCATCCCAATAGTGTTCAAATAAGGTGTGGTTCAATACCCCTTGGGTAGAAGAGCGTAAGGACCCAAAGCACATGGGCTTTTGAGCGTGGGGTGAAACATGTTGCAGGGGACGATGGAGATGCTGAGGTCCAAGCGTATGAAGTCGAAACTACTGCAGCTGCTATAGAAACTGAGGAGGTTACTCAAAATCCAAATGTGAAGATGATTTTGATGATAACGACAGTAGCCAAGAGGATGCGATTGTTGACGAGACTCGAGCTGTGGTGAATGAATTGTTGGCCGACGAAGAGAACCAAGTATCTTCTGAACCTTTTCCTTGCCAAGTTTTGCCCTATGTCACCTTTGGGCAACACCATATTTTCAAGTCTACTTTGGTTTCACAACACAATGGTAATCCCTATCTGTCTAAAGATAGATTAACCAGAGAACGAAATTTGATTTTTCTTAATAACTCACATAATTATATTTCAGCTTCCTCTTTTCAAAATTCAATGTTAATTGGACTAGGCATGGATTGTGGTGTATATTTCTTGGAAGGGGGGTCTAGTACTATTTCATCCGCTATGAATGCAGCGTTGAAGAGAAGCAGGGGATGACCAAGTAATATATTGCAAGGTCGGGATGGAGGCACATGGTGGATTGGCGGGATCCAGAAAATGAGGAAAAAGTATGGACGTTCCTGGTGACTCTGTCGGCAACCAATTGACCTGCAGAAACGAGTAGCCGAGTCTGGAAAGAAAAGCTTGTCCACTCCCACCTGCATGGTGTATTTACAATATTTTACAAAGGCCCCTGGTCATTTGAAATTTCATTATAATCATACATCTTGTAAGTGGGTAGATGTCGATTCAATAATCTCCACGGTTACCCTTGAATTCAATCCTAGTACTAACATTTTCTCCCTAGACCCTGTAGATGCGAATTTTTTAAATGAATTCGTGGCGAGTAAAAAGTGAATCGGCAGGTCATGGCGGGAGGCGATTGACAGCACTATGGAGGCTCAAGCACTCTACCTGGACATTGGAACTTGTTGCAGGACCGACTCCAGGAGGTGGAAGGTCGTTGGATTAGCAATCAGGAGTTCATTGTAAACCACTTGGGAGTTTTTTTTTCGAGTCCATGAAATTGTGTAACAACAGTGTTTGGGGAATACTCTGCTGATTGGTTGTAGGAACCACTCAGGACTGAACCATGGCCATTTATAAAACTTGTTTGTGTGTGTTTTCTCGTTCCCGGTTATCAATGTATGCCTTGTCTTCTTTTGATTAGCCTTGTCTTGTCCTGAATGGGAATTGTCTTTGATCCACTCTCTTTGTAAATATGTTAGCAAATTCTTGAATGTCTTCATATTGAGCGTCTTTGGAGGTTTTTTAGGCTACTTGTCGGTTTAATATGCTCCTACCTTACTCCATAATCGAGTTTGGTGCCATATATTTGTAGTAAATGAAAATTTTATAATGAAGATAGGGTATAGTTTATTCCATAGAACTTGTAAATATAAATATGGAAGGGTAGGCAAAAATGAAGGAATTTACAAATTTTCTCTCTGAATCTAAGCTTAAGTCCCCTGAAAATGAGGAGCAACATCCTTGGAATTCGCACATACTAACGTTGGGAATGAAGTTGCAAGACAATATAGACGCAGGTCCACAAGAGTCCACCAGAATGTCGTTGAAGCCTGCCAACTTAACCAAGACGAAGGTTAAGGACAAGGAGGGAGCACATGTACCTTCCAAGCAGCTGGAGGGAATAAGCGAGGCATTAAGTGCACCAGAGGTTCAGAACATAAACCTAGGCCAAAGTCTTAGAGTTGTCAAGAAGAAACAAGACACTCAAATTGCGAGTTTGAAGTCAAGGACTATGGAGGACGCTCCGATTGCCGTTTCACATGAAGTCAAAAGGAAAGCGCCCTTAGAGAAGACAAGGAGATTGAAGAAAAGCAAGGTAAAGCCGCCTACCAAAGCCAATGTGACAATAAATCCTACTGCTTCTAAAGACGTTTACTACGTGTCGCACTTTTATAGATCAGATCATGCAGGACACGCACCACTGCATGACAATGGCAGTTCAGGCTCTGATGGATTGGGATTTGTAAATGAGGTGATTATTAAGGAGCTCCAGAGAGTAGAGAGTGAGACCAAAAGCGGTGTTGTAGTACCATTCAACATGGATAACTCGCACCACATCGATGACAAGATGACAAAGGAGGAGGTAATAGAGAGGGCGAAGAGGTACGTAGCATCTCTCACTCTGGATACTGAATACAACCTTGGACCACCCCTAATTGCTCAAAGCATGGCAGGCCTATATTATCTGCTCCAGGAATCACCAAAGGCAATAATTGTGGAGAGGAATATCTTGCATGACCTTGATTTCTGCATGAGGGCGTTGGAAGGTCTTGGAACACAAGGGAAAACTTGAAGAGAAGATTCTTGCATTCATAGGACTTTGGGTGGCATGGCTGGAGACTCAGGTAATATTATAACCCGATGTAGTGCAGAATCGGATTACGCAAAGCCTAGTCTAGGGGAATGCACATATGAAGCAAGCGGTACCATTGTGTCATGTCTCCGTGGTGTTGATATTGACCTGTGAAACACAAAGTATATTGACCTCAAAACCAATATCGTTGTTGTGTGGCACTACACAGTTCTAGGAAGGACGGAAAACATCAAGTGGAAGTGGTAAAATTCGTCATGATGTCCGTTAACCCATGGAATTTGTACATTGACGTCAAAGACGCTAGAGGGAGGTCTATCGAGCTTGCAAAAATTGGAATCGTATCTGAGGTTTCTTGTAGTGAAGGTAGCTTAAGTCTCCAAGAAGCTCAATGCGGAGGTTGCACTAGAAGAGAAACGCAGTGCCCACATGCGTAAGCAGCTTTGGCTCTTTGAAAACTAGGAGAAAGTGAGATTGGAGGACAAGTCATGGGGTTGGTCACCTCTTTTCAGGATCCTTACCAGAGAAGTTGTGAAGGGATTGCTTGAAAGACTTCGGAACATAGTGCTGATGAGCTCAAAAGGATAATGAGTGCACTCCAAAAGTAGTCTAGGAGTGAGTCGATCACCCTAGAGTTGGAATGCCCCATGGATGTAGTTCGGGCGTTTAAGCTGTACACACGGGTATCCTTTGGTCGTACTTGTCTTCTTGCACATCCTATGAATGGGATGAGTAGGGATAAGCTCCTTCATATTGCAAAGGACAAGACAGAATCACAAAGATTGTCGTCTTGTGCATAGGACATAGCTGACATTAGATGGTCTCTATCCCCCTATGTTAAAGTTGGGTTCTACAAGCCGTTAAGTAGATGCTAGAGTGACATGGTTAGATTGATGGTATTTTAGGGCTAATACCAAGAACTAGCTCTGGAGAAAATCGAAGGATTCTTGTCCCAGGTAGCCCGTCGTGATGTACTCGACATGCACCGGATAAAAGGATATTACGACAAACTTGCAGCAATGTGGTGGTTGCTAGGACCAATTGATCCAATTGTACTTTGCCATCACTGTGATGAGGTGAGACATGAACCTTGCAAAATTATTGTACTTGCAGTTGCATTTGTTGTTACTACGGGTCTATAGTGCATACCACAATGATGAATTATTCTCAAATCAATACGTACTGTGTTGCTAGGTGACCTCAAAAATTCTTTATGTGCATGAAGATGTCAACGTGGGATGGGGCAAGCTTGGCTTCAACGACGTCCCCTATTCATCTGCTCCTTTGAAACAGTATGTTGATAAAGCAATCTTGTCGCTCATGGACCTACGAGAAAAGGAGTTGGAATTGACTCCACAACAATTGGGATATATGGGAGCACCAACACCCATTGATCTAACTCATCTGGACATTCCCTTCAGTTCGCAGCTAATTAGCTTTCAATCTTTCCAAATTGACTGGACCCACGTGAAGGTATTCCCTGAGGCTCATGGAAGAGAAAGGGAGAGGAGAATCCTTTATGAGCATATCAAGAACCCCACACCACATGTATTACGGCCGGGACGTAGGTGGTTTAGAGAAATTCCAACTCATCTTGCACTAAAAATTGGTCCATGTTGTGGTACTTCATTTGTTTCTCGAATGCGACCAGAGAAGTTTACAGTGGATGAAGAGGGTTTCCTAGTCAAAGACCTAGAAGAACCATCTGAAAGTACTGGTGAAGCCATAGAGATTGCACGTGCATCTTCAACAATGACTATTTGAAGTTCCCTTCAACTACCAAGTTTGTGTCCAAGGCTCTTGGAATCAAGTCCTACTAGTGTAAATCCTAATATTTTTGGTTTGGTGCTAGGGTGACCACAAAGAAAACATTGGAAATAGATTTTTGGCTTCATCAAATTTTTTTATGGAGAAGTCCTTTGGCAATCCCTATTTTTTTTCCACTAATTTCGGGTATTATGAAATTTTATGTCACTAAGCACTTTAAAAAGGGCAATTGATTGGGGGAATGATGGCTCCACTCAAGTTACATGTTGGGTAATTTATGGCTATGACCAATCAACAATTTTAGGACTTTATAGCCAAATATAACTAATTGCTATTTTTATTTTGCCTTCTGGCAAAATTTTGCCTGCTAAAAACACACAGGGTTCTACGGCACCTTCTTCGTCAAGACCTCCTTCTCAGATCATACTTCATTGGCTGAGAGTCGCTCTTCCACCAACAGCTCCATAGGCAGTTTCCAAGACGGAAAGTCGACCAACAGCTATCATTCCAAAGATTTTGCAAGAGTTCTATGCCCTTGTGATTGGAACGCAACCCCCTATTAGTGCTCCATCAGCACTTGTTACTGCGTTTGAAGCCACGTCCTGTAGGTAGTGTATCCGGTAGCCCTTGTCATGTATGATTACTAAAAGTTGATTAGAACATACAATTCTCTCTCTCTAGAAGCAAACACTGCTCATGTATATGGTTGCCATTGTCCAAGAATAGTTCAATGGTTAAATGCGGCTTTGTACTTATTATCAATCCTCCGTATCCTTTCTACAATGTGTGTCAACTGCCTATGGAACGCATAGCAGAAGAAGCAAGCCCAATTGGGAGAGGATTTCTATCTTTTGCCTTCCGGGGTGGCACCACAACACTATACCCCACTCTGGACATGGAGAACATTGACTCAAGTCTTGGCAAAGTTAGTTCCCCTGTAATGGACTTCTTCTGCGCATGGTTCCAAGACTGCATGCCTTGCGACGTGCTTTTGTGCAATTCTCTGTTAGCAACGGGCTTGTATAATCTTATTTGCAATACAAGCGATGCCAATGCATCATAATAGTTTTATGCCATGAGTTTGGGATTTAGACGCCTCAAAGGTACTACAATCATGTTTCCAATTGTACAAGGAGAGCACAGGAGCTTGGCGGTGCTCTTAGAATAGTACTTCCCAAAGTTTGGTTCAAATGGCAGAGACTCCTTTTATGACACAGCTGAGCTTCACAAAGTGCTTGGAAAACTGTAGGGCATGGCACTAACACATGAAGAAGGGTCTTTCATGTGGTTCGAAGCAACAGATTTAAAGTCTTAGATAAGAGTGCGAGCTCTCCAGCAAGAAGATGACTGGTCTTGCGGATAATTTGTGATGTGTTACATAGTCATGTATCTAACAATTATCGAGGACAATAAATTTATGGACTAATGCGTGGAGGTGTGGAAATCTTTATCACTTCATTGTCTTACAATTCAATATTTGTCTTGCAGATCTGTTTCTCTGTAGTACAACTAGAATATAATATGGTCCCTTACAATGCAATGTGCTCAAGTTGTAAGGACTAACACATTACAACTTCCTTGCGTAATTGTCGCAGACATTTGGAATGGAGGACGTACTTGAGATTAAGGCTGACTTGAGAACTGCTGTGGCAAGTGCTATTCTAAATGGTCCAGTGGAGACCTCAACGTGCAAGGTGACAGTAAGGTTTGATAGTCCAGGTATCAGTGTCACTAAGTGCCTAAAACAAGGTAGTTATGAAAATGCTTCTCCGCCAAGACGGTCCGGAAGAATCAGAGTGAAGAGAGGTCTGAAGGTTGGAAAAGAGGAAGTATCATATCTTGTTAGACGCAACAAGACAGATGATGTTAAAAATTATAGCCGCAGAGAGTAGTACAACTTCTGACAAATTATTGGATCCTAGGTCATTAGCCTAAGCTACGTCTAGAGTGAAGATTCCAATGCTTTTTACTTTGTTGTGGTGTAAGGTAACTTACATTGATAGATGGATGAATGAAATCTTCTAATCACATTGGACAGTGTGTAAGCAGAGGATGAAAGGAGTCAGACAACTCCCAGCTGAGGATGGATGGACCGGAGTTAGACAACTCCAGATTGAGAACATGTGCACTGGAGTTAGACAACTCTATATTTAGTGCATTGGAGTTAGACCACTCCAAGATTGAAAACATGTGTACAAGAGTTAGACAACTCAAGATGAGGTACACTAGAATTAGACTACTGATAGTAGTGAATTAGCTTTACTCTAAATATAGGAGTAAAGATAGTGGTGAATTATCTTTACTCTAGATATAGGAGTAAAGATCTAGAAGAGTCTCTGAGTTAAAGAGATAGAAGGATCGATTATCTTTACTCCAGATATAGGAGTAAAGAAGATGGAAAGATCTAGAAGAGTCTCTGAGTTGAAGAGATAGAAGAACCTAGAAGGATTTGTGGATTACCTTTACTCCAGATATAGGAGTAAAGGAGATAGAATGATCTAGGAATAGGCTAGACTCTGGGACATAGCCTAAGATAGACTATAGTTCCTTTTGGGAAGGAACTCATATATAAAGGCTCAGGGGTGAGATGGTGAGACACTTCTCTGGTGATCACTTCTCTATAGTTGAATGGTGAGCCTTCAGTCAATATATTTTGATCTTTGTAGTTCTATTGAGTTTTTATCTTTCCCTTGTCTTATTTGTCTTTTTGTTGAGAGTTGGTGGCAAACATGTTGGGACGTTTGTTACAATTGGTATCAGAGCAGTATGGATCCTCTGCAGGGTTTGGAAGGGAGAGTTGATCCTCTTGCGGGTTTAGAAGAGAGGATTATGAGAGGAGTGATGGGAGCATGAGGTAAATTTTGGATTCTGTACAATCTGGAGCTCCACCTCTCCCTAGAGATGTACGTTCAGACACTCCTCGCCCTCCTTCATCTTTACCAGTTAGGTCAAGAGAGATAGAGCTTGTTGCAACATCTACGTTGAGGGGTCCTGGTCCTAGAAGAGTTGATGTTTTGAAGGACTTGAGGAAGTATTCTTTCGAGCCTTCTTTTGGAGGAAGGAACTGCAAATCGGAGGAGGTCAAGTCTTTTATTTCCATGATGGAGGACTTCTTCACTTCAGATTACCAAGATGATGACAAGATCAAGGCTATGGTGATTTGTCTTCAAGACAAAGCTCGTGTGTGGTACGATAATTTGAAGAACGACCAGGAGAATCGTGGACTTCAACCTCTGTTAAATTGGAGCACTTTCAAGCACTTGTTTCTTCAAGAATTCCTTCCTGGGAATTACGGAGAAGACATGCGCCAAGGGCTTTATGACTTGAAACAGGGAAGTTTGTCTGTAACCCAATACAAGTCAAAGTTTGATTTACATATTGTCTATTTTCCCAATTGGGGTGAAAGTGATAGGGTTGAGTTCTTTCTTCGTAACTTAAAGGATTCAATTAGATTTAAAGTCAATGCATATCATCCAAGGACTCTAGATGATGCTTATGGTTTGGCTTTGAACTTTGAGAGGGAGGTTAATAGCAAGTTAAAGAAGAACAAGAGTCTGTTGGGAAAGAGGTCCTCTGAGTTCAATCGGTCTAATAACTTTAAGTCTTCAAAGTTCTTTCAAGGTTCTAATCCCTCTCAAGGTTCCAAGTTCAATCTAGGATAGAGGGGTGCCATGTTAAGCAAAGAAGAGCAGGAGGAGCATGTGAAGAAAGGTCTTTGCTTTAGGTGTCATAAGCCTGGACATCGAAGCTTTGAGTGTCCATCATCCAAAAGGAAGACAGCAGCTTTGGAGGTGGAGCAAGGAGATGAAGATACATCTGATGGAGAGCCAAGCAAGGATGTTGTCCCAACTGTCTCAGCTGCTATTATGAACATGGAAGTGGAGCAAGATCCAACGGTGCTCCAAATCAAAGGCTTTCTGAACTCTTCCTTCTCATCTATGATTCTTATTGATTCTGGTAGCACTCAGAATATGATATCAACTTCATTTGCTCACAAGATAAGACTTCCCCTAGTTCCTATCAAACCTTGCTCAGTTTTGTTACCAAACAACCAAACTAGTTCCATCACTCACAGCATGTTGAAGGTTCCTGTGAAAATTCAAGGTGTAGATACTGAGGTGGACTTTGAAGTTTGGAATGGAGCACGATATGAGGTGATATTGGGAATGGCGTGGCTAAAGCAAGTGGACGCATGGATTGCATGCAAGGAAGGAGCAGTCCATGGAAAGCTTCACAACGGGGAATCTTTCACCATAAGAGGTAAGAGATCTTCACCAAGAGTCCCTATGCTTTCTCATTTACAAATGAAATGATGTATTAGGAAAAACCACGAAGTATTTCTAATACATGTGAGTGAAGTTGAGGATGAAAGTAAGGATAACAAAAGAATGAATGAATTCTTGGATGAATTTAAAGATATATTTCCTGAAGAGTTGACGGAATTGCCACCTAAGAGAGATGTTGATCACGCTATAGATTTAATTGTCGATGCCGCTCCTATTGCTAGGGCACCCTATCGTCATTCTCTAACTCAAAATGTTGAGTTGGAGAATCAATTGAAAGATTTGTTGAACAAAGGTTACATTAGACCTAGCAAATCACCTTGGGGTGCCCCACTCCTCTTTGATAAGAAGAAAGATGGATCATTAAGATTATGTGTAGATTATCGTGGTCTTAATAAACTCACTGTCAAGAATAGGTTTCCGTTGCCCCGTGTTGATGATATTTTTGATCATTTACATGGATCAAAAATATTTTCTAAGATAGATTTGAAGAGTGGTTATAATCATATTCGAATTAAAGAGTCTGACATTCCGAAAACAGGCTTCAGATCGCGTTTAGGTCATAACGAGTATGTTGTAATGCCTTTTGGACTGACAAATGCTCCTGCTACGTTTATGACTTTGATGAATTCCTTATTTCGTGATCTTTTGGGTAAATTTGTGTTAGTATTTATGGATGATATTCTTGTATATTCTAAAAATGTAGAAGAACATAAGAAACATCTTAAACAACTTTTTGAAATTCTAAGAGCGAATAAGTTATATGCAAAGCTAAGTAAGTGTGATTTCTTTACCTCTTGTATTGAATTTCTTGGTCACATCGTTTCTGATGAGGGAATCTCAGTAGATCCTAGGAAGGTCAAGGTAGTTGCTGAGTGGCCAATACCAAAAGACAAGAGTGAAGTGAGAAGTTTCCTAGGTCTTGCAAGCAATTATAGAAGATTTGTCAAAGGATTTTCTAAAATAGCTGCTCCTATGACCAATTTGTTGAAAGGAAAGGGTAATCAAATAGATTGGACTATTGAGTGTGACTTGAGTTTCCAAACCTTGAAGTCAGTGTTAATCCAAACTCCTGTTTTGACTATTATGGATCCCTTGAAAGGAAACATAATATTGTGTACCGACGCTAGCGATTTAGCTATTGGTGCAGTTTTGATGCAAGATAGAAAGATAGTTGCATATGAATCTCGTAAATTGAATTCCGCTGAGTTAAATTATCCAGTACACGAGAAGGAACTACTAGCAGTCATTCTTTCTTTGAAGGTTTAGAGGCATTATTTACTAGGAGTAAGGTTTAAGATAGAAACCGATCACCAGTCTTTGAAATATTTATCAACCCAATTGAATTTGAGTAGAAGGCAGTATAGGTGGATGGAATTGTTACAAGAGTTTGATTTTGAAATTGAATATGTTAAAGGTAAGGAAAATGTAGTGGCTGATGCTCTTTCTAGAAGACCGCTACCAAATGCTATTTCATGCATCAGAAATTCTCTGATGGATGAAATCAAATTGCTTTATCCTAATGATGATTTCTTTAAAATTCCATTTGAAAGTCTGTCTAAGGAAGCTAGAACTGTGAATGAAATCGATAAGTTTAAGTCTTTTGAATTAAAAGATGAAGTTTTATATTATAATGGCAGAGTCTGTATTCCCAAGGCTGGGGAATATAGACTCAATATTATGAATAACCTTCATGATATTCCAATAGCAGGCCATCCAGGTTTTCAAAAGACCTATATGGCAGTCAAGCGTCATTATTACTGGCCAGGAATGAAAAAGGATGTCAAAGAATATGTTGAAAGATGTTTGAAATGTCAAGTCTCTAAGTCTGAACAAGTGAAGAGCCCTGGATTGTTGCAACCTCTTAGTGTTCCTAACTTGAAATTTGAATCAGTCAATATGGATTTTATTGTTGAATTGCCTAAGACTTGAAGTAACTTTGATAGCATCATGGTACTTGTAGATAGACTCACTAAGATAGCTCATTTTATTCCTACAGTTACTACTGTAACTGCTTATGGGGTAGCTGAGTTATTTATGAGAGAGATCTTCAAACACCATGGAATTCCGCGTGAGATTATAAGTGATAGAGATCGTAAGTTTGTGAGTGAATTTTGGACCACACTTTTCAAATTGTGTGGGACCAAAATTAAGTTGAGTACTACATATCATCCTGAGAGTGATGGACAGACTGAAAGACCTACAGGACTCTTGAAGATATGTTCAGAATGTATGTTGGTAAGAAACAACACTCATGGGATAAGTGGTTGCATTTGATTGAATTTGTTTACAATGATCATATTCATAGTAGTATTGGGGTAAGTCCATTCTATGTTTTATATGGTCAAGAATGTAGAACTCCTATAACACTCTCCACTCCTACTACTAGATTTGAAAGCATTAATGAAATGATTAAGGAAATGAATGAAATTAAAGAGTTGGCTATGAAGAGTGCTCAGGATAGAGCTAAACACTATGCTGATAGAAAAAGAATCTTTCGTGAATTTGAAGTGGGTGATAAAGTATTTTTGAAGGTAGTTCCAAAAAGATCTGGACTCAAGCTTGGTAAGTCAAGGAAGTTATCACCTCGGTTTTGTGGTCCTTTTGAAATTATTGAGAGAATAGGACAAGTTGCTTATAAACTGAGGTTGCCTGAGGATTGGCAGATACATGATGTATTTCATGTGAGTTTGTTGAGGAAATATGTATCTGATCCTAGTCATGTTTTGCCTGATCTTCCAAAAACTAATCCTGAGGGAGAACTACTTGCTCAACCAGAGAAGATTTTGAAGGTGGAGAATCAGCATCTGAGGAATAAGACATTCCGTAGATTCTATGTGAAGTGGAAGGATTATCCGGACGAAGAAGCTTCTTGAGAGAGAGAAGATGATTTCAGAAGGGATTATCCTGACTTTGTCATTGAGGACAATGACTTTTAATGGAAAGGGAGGATTGTAAGGTAACTTACATTGATAGATGGATGAATGAAATCTTCTAATCACATTGGACAGTGTGTAAGCAGAGGATGAAAGGAGTCAGACAACTCCCAGCTGAGGATGGATGGACCGGAGTTAGACAACTCCAGATTGAGAACATGTGCACTGGAGTTAGACAACTCTATATTTAGTGCATTGGAGTTAGACCACTCCAAGATTGAAAACATGTGTACAAGAGTTAGACAACTCAAGATGAGGTACACTAGAATTAGACTACTGATAGTAGTGAATTAGCTTTACTCTAAATATAGGAGTAAAGATAGTGGTGAATTATCTTTACTCTAGATATAGGAGTAAAGATCTAGAAGAGTCTCTGAGTTAAAGAGATAGAAGGATCGATTATCTTTACTCCAGATATAGGAGTAAAGAAGATGGAAAGATCTAGAAGAGTCTCTGAGTTGAAGAGATAGAAGAACCTAGAAGGATTTGTGGATTACCTTTACTCCAGATATAGGAGTAAAGGAGATAGAATGATCTAGGAATAGGCTAGACTCTGGGACATAGCCTAAGATAGACTATAGTTCCTTTTGGGAAGGAACTCATATATAAAGGCTCAGGGGTGAGATGGTGAGACACTTCTCTGGTGATCACTTCTCTATGGTTGAATGGTGAGCCTTCAGTCAATATATTTTGATCTTTGTAGTTCTATTGAGTTTTTATCTTTCCCTTGTCTTATTTGTCTTTTTGTTGAGAGTTGGTGGCAAATATGTTGGGAGGTTTGTTACATGTGGCAATGCACTACAACTCTTTATAGATTTTTGTGCGTTTCTAACGTGAGCACAATGTAACAAGTGGCGGACATGGACTCCTTGATCACACCAAGGCGTGGCGTCTGTATATAAGAGAGAACTTCTCTCTTGCCAACTCCATGAGTAGTGCCATTGTCTCAACTATGATTATCGTGAGTAATGCGTTCATTTACAGAAGCTAATCTCCAAATGCAAAGGCTAGAGTTAGAGGTACTGGAATTCTTAGCAACCATGGCCGACGTGGTCAACTCACCTACGTCGGATACACTGGAAGAAGTTCCGTCTTCCCACCATATTGTCTTGCGTGGTCAAGATTGTAGAGGATGTCTTCTAGCCTTGATGTTTGCCTCCCCCCCCTCCCCCCCCCCCCCTTCTAAAGCGAAAAAGGACAGTACCTCTAGGTTTCCATTCCAAAGCTCTAGACGCCAAGAAGGTTGTGCTTTTTCCTCCAAGTGAACATCTTAAGGGAGTACAACCTCGCACTAGTTACGTGTCCTTCTTGAAAGGGCACTCTAGGTGGAAGAAATCAAATCATGAGACGGGGAGTATGGTGGGTGATTGCACTTCCATGGTTTTATGTACTCACAACAGCTAATGTAACATAGAAGTTTAGAGAGATTGTTACATGTTATGATACCTGCATTTCTGTAACTTATACAAAAGAAATATTATTGCTACGGTACAGACAATTAATAAAATATCATGCTTCTCAAGATTGGGCTTCTTGTTCTGCGTATATATTTCACAAAATCAATGACGCTACAAGCGCAAAGAACAAACATTTGAAGCCAATGGCGAGATGCCCCTCAACAACTAGAGGTCAACTGTTGTGTCCCACACCAAACCAACCAAGCCTACACTCATGTACAATTGTGTGTGATTCTTCTACCTATACTACGATCTATTGTAAACTACGCACTGCATTACCATAGGATCAAATATCTATAAAACATGGTGCACTACATACTTCAGTAAGTTTTGCACTACGTCCTGCACTGTTTTCTCGCATTCGCTGTCTTTAGCCGACCTAGCTTGTGCTTGAGAGACTAGTTGCCCTCCTAGAGGGGAAATGATAGGGGGGTATCATTTATGTCAGGACGGACCACCCCTCGAGCTATCATCTTCGAGTACTTACCCCTGATGTGGTGCAAATCTACCACCAAGTGAAGTTGGATATTGCTGTGAGTCGTTGCTATGCACAACAACTCCATGACGACCACCTTAGGGCTCTCCTACGTTACACGTCCCTGAATGTTTTTTAGTAAATCCACCTTCCTCTCATCATTTCCGAGTATAATTGGATTCCTGACAATACCATTGGTTGGCAACACCACCAATGAAGCACAAATATTGTCATCCGTGCATGAAGAATCTTCTGAATTGTCTTCTTCCATGGGCATGGATTCAAAGCATTGCAATAGAGGAATGGTCCTCTCCACACCGTGCCTTGTCATTGTCTCTCGGAGAATAAGACCTAGTTCAATATAAGATTTTTCTTCAGAAAACACTTCATCACGTGCTTACACATTATGCTCTGCTTACTTAGGAAGCAATCACATTGGGCCCATTTAGTATCAGAGCCATATATTGTCCACACTTGGGGATAGTTGTTCATCGACACAGCGAATGCATTATCCTCGTCTTCTAGATTGAACTGAACATAATCATCCGGGATTTCTTGGGCGGCCAAGATTGCATTGCAGATGAGAATCTCGTGCTTTTTGTTACAAATGAAATCGTACTCCTTCAACGCCCTGATGTACTGGTAGAGCGCTGTTACCAAATGATGCATGTCATTTGCTGTCCAAACCATCCTCCGCCCCATAAATCGTTCTTTCTTGAGGTACAGGATCCTATTTATGGTTAGCGTGGAAGGACTCAATCGCCGCATTGGTGTTCTATCCTGCATGCAGAATATTGCGGTTTGTAATACACCACATACCAATCTTCTTCCTCCAGTGCTTGTTGATATACTTTATAAACCGCTCTGCAGATGGTTGCCTAGCTCTGATTTTGTCTAGTTCCAGACTTGCCCGCTCCACTAGATCCATGCCGTGAATATAACTCTTCCCATACATCACGTTCCCCACTTCTTTCAATGTCTTGGCCCTGTCTTCTATGCCGGTTATCTTTGTCCTTGCATTCTTGGCCCAAGCCTTCTTCACATGCCAAAAGCACAGGAGGATATTTGACTTTGGCCATACCTACCTGCAAGACAGTTAAGACAAGAACATGATGAAAACCATAAACACCACCAACATTGTCTTGCATTAATGACGACTAAATCATTTGTGAAATTTGTGAGAGCTAACTCTAAAACGTTTATTTCAGCTTGTGCATTGTCTATGATGATGGACGAAGGCTCCCAGCAGGCTTAGCCTTCTATAGCTTGTCCTTCAATGCCTGCAGCATTGGCTTCAAGTGCTCATAATTTGCAGAAGAGGTGAAAAAGTATGCCACAGGTATCCCACTTTGCCACTCGTCAAAGACCATAATCGTGTAGAGAGGATACTGCCAATGAAGAGAAGACAAAAAAGTCAAATATATTTAAACATTTGTTCTGCGACGTGTTGAAAGACAGAGGAGAAATTATAGCGCACTACTAGCCATACATAAGAGGAATGAAATTATGCACTGAAAACTCATGGGAATCTTCATGGACAGAGTGCTACAATAACGTGATGGAACACACTTCGAATACTACATGACATGGGCAAAGAAAATTGGAAGACAAGAATGTAGCGCAGCATGGGCCAGGAGTATGGTACATAGATGGATGCAGATGCGGGGTTACATCGGTACCCACCCTTGAGTGGTTGGTTCCAAAAGTGGCGTCAATGGCAAAAGGCCCTCCATGTCCAAAGTTCAACATCATCTGAAACTGCCACTCCGTCTGGAATCCAAGTGCAAATGGATTGTTTTGCTGCTTTGTGTGATTCATGTCCATCAAGTTGTGTTCTTGATAGAAGAAAAGGCGTTTGATGCTCTCATCCTTCCACATCCTGAAACTGACAATCTTGTTTTTGTGCTTCATGCACAGATCTCCAGCCCGTTTGTTAGCCATATTTCTCACATCATGAGGCAGAACAAACGTATCACGACTTACTAGGGCATTTGCGAGCGCCAACTCCATGACATGCACCTTGCGTTATATCATGAGCTGGGTAGGTGTTCAACTGCAGTCCAACATGCCGGTGAGTCTTTCTTCTTTGCATCACACAGTGCAGTTCTCATTAAAAGTTTGAAACCAGGAATAGCTAGGTCGTGGCACTAGTCTCCATTGCTCTTCACATGCTTAGATATCTTGTATACCAGCTGATGCAACTAGTTATCCATGTAATTCTACTTGGCTAGGAAGTGCCGCAGGCACCTTCTCTTCATGGACGTTCCAGTTCTTTCTGCCTCATTCTTTGCTTTTACTACCTTGTCTTCCTTTCTATGGACATTAGAACATAATCTGCTTGAGGCTCCTTTCCTCGACGCTTCTTCTATAGAACAATGGCAATTCTCTTATGCCTCTTCAGTTGTTCCGCCATTAGAAGACCCTTTTAGGTCATTAACATAGATGTGGAAGTGATCAACATGTCCAAAGTTGGAGCTGAATCTGCCCACACAAAAACCCAATCCCACAATACTTAGTACATTCATTGCAAGAAGTACAATAATGAATTTACATTGAATAGTTGCAATGACCCATGGAATGACAGAGAAAACAAGTTCAAATAAAACTCACTTTAGGACCTTCAAGACACTGTTTTCCCTGGGAGTTTTTAGAGAGCCTGGCAGTCTCTTCTTCAAGGTCTGTTTCCTGAACGTGTAGGGGAACATTTTATCCATGCCTTCATCGTTTCTGAAATTGTCCAGCCTACTCCAGGGAATGACTGCTACTTCGTGAAGGAAGTATTGTCCTGCACTCTACATTGGAATTGGGATCTATGCTATATCTTCCTTACAGAACGGCTAAGGAAGTGGAGTCTGCTTCATACCCCTAAGCTTCTATTGAAGCTCGCGTTCTTGCTCGGGTCCTTGATAGGGGAATTCTTTAGTGTCCTAGTCACCAACAAGCAAGATTGGTGGTGGCGTTGGCCATGAGCAACTTACATATTTCCTCCGAGGTTGTCCATTGCCACGTCGATATGGACCACGTGGACCGCGTGTCAAAGGGACGGATTCTATCTTGGTGGTAGGAGCAGCTTCTGCCTTCATAGTCTGGTCCTTCTTGCTTCTGTATGATGGCAAAACTTCTCATGTCACTAGGATTCGCCTTCAAATCATGTTCATCATGATCAGCACCTTCTCCTTTAGCACCCTCCTTGATAACTCTTGGTGCATCCTAATTAGCAGTCCACTCCTGTTGGCAGTGAGCTTCTACAGGTCTAAACCTAGGTAGAGGGTAGCTCTCATTCTCCTCTACATGTAGAGATCTCAGACGCTTACAAATTTCACCTAACTCGTTTAGTTCCTATGATTGCAGACAACTACCATCGCTATTAAGATCAATGCAATCTGAATGACGATAATCAGAATTACTGAAAGACTACCTTTGGCTAGAAAGACAGTGTTCCTTCTCTTTGAATATAGCAGGCTTATTCAGTCCTTCAATGACAAAATTTGGAATTCCACCCAATTCCTCCTCCAGCTAGTTTAAAGAAGCTCCACAACCTACAACCCTAGAACTTAGTCCCGAACTATTGTCCTCACTAGCGGAGAGATCGACATAACATGGATGGACTGTGAGAGATGCAAATTCATATGAGGAATAGATAGGATCCCCCAAAGAATCAACCCTAACTTGTTCTCTATTGCAATGATTGACATTTTTAATGGTTAAGTCAACAAAAGCATACTCAAGATTACTAGCAAAGATAGGACTTTGCTTCCATCCATGTAGATGACTGGGACGTATAACGCAATCACAGTCCTTGCTAAAAAGAGCAATCAATCCAACCATTTTGTCAAATACAAAACCATCCACAACCATGTAACACAGGACATATGCAAGACCAGAACGACAATGTGCCTTTTGCTCTGTATGGTTTAACAATCTTTGTGCCTACCTTTAACATATTCTAGAATAAGCGTTTGTCTTTAAGTGCATTTTGAAATTTTGAGATTTGCATTATCTGGCAAGACAAGGATAGTTCAGCGGAGACAGATGATGCAGCACAAGGATCGATGAACGTTTTCCCTCACCGAACGAATGTCATCCATCGTTATTACAAAAAACATGCTGGAGCGAACAGATTGGAGGTATCGTGGGTCGCCCTGGCTGGGACAGGGTTGGGTCAGGATTGGAGGCGGAGACCACGAGGTCGTTTTTTTGCGGGTTGCAATACCTTGCCAAAGATTTGGCAATTCGGGAGTCCGTAGCAGGGTCCTTAGTCCGACGCCTAAACTACACATCTAAGATTCCCCACGCCCCTCTGACTTGATATTTTCTTGCTATTTTTGTGTAACAACAATTACACTTTCTAATTTCAACTGTCTGTTTAGCACTTCAATGGACTCCTGTAGAATAATCAATGTTTCCAACGGCACACAACAACCTCGTCAAAATGCCCCTATGCCATCTAAACCTAAAAATATGCCTCATGCCTTAGAGTATCTCCAAAACCCAACATTGTAAATGGATTACATCCCGTTTTACCCACCTCTCACGTTTTCCCGCAACATATTATTTGGCCTCTCTACGTTTAACTTTTAAACCCAGCCTTTGGACACTTGTCATACTTGGCATCCCCGGGGCACCAAGGCCATGGTGTAGTGATTTGAGTCATGGCACACCGG
Source organism: Ceratodon purpureus (assembly GCA_014871385.1). NCBI lineage: Eukaryota > Viridiplantae > Streptophyta > Bryopsida > Pseudoditrichales > Ditrichaceae > Ceratodon > Ceratodon purpureus. The sequence continues at coordinate 61,603,393 of CM026426.1, read as the reverse complement.
GGAGGTGGTCATGAGTTCGAATCCCTAAGCCTACGTGGTGTCTACTACCATAGTCTACCCAAATGTGGTATTGGGTCTTGGGACCTCATTGCATTGGTACCCAAAAATATCTTGGGAGAGATGACATGTCGGTTGTCTTTAATGCACATAGTGTAGAGATACTTAGTGAAGAAAAGTGTTTACCTTCGAAAGGGGGGAGCAGCTCTAGATTCATTATCCTTTGTTCAGCGGCCATCGGATTAGTGGATAAAACGAACAAACACTATATTCATGTTGGCCCCTTTAGGGCCGTAGTTCTTCTTCTTCTTAATTGAAGACGAATGCTTAACCCCTAAACTGCCAAAGTCCTAGGAAAGAAAGAATGGCATCCCTAATGATTTTCCCGGGTGCGGTGAGAGCAGAAGGGAGGTGTTGACGTTTGCGGCGGCACCTCGAAATGCGGGACAGGACTTGCAGTTGCATTGCATTCATCGCTTTAGCTTCTTCCGCAGTGACTCAAAATGCAACGCAGTGTCCATTTCACGCATCGCATTGAGGATTCGTTTCACATATCGCACAATTGAACGTGACTTCACGTAGTCCTTACTTAAGCTGCTTGTGTGTATACTTGTGCTAACTTAGCCTAGTAAGTTTTGTTTCAGAGCCCACAGTGGAACTCATTCTCTCATTCTGCCCTACCGGCTGCGTCTCCTTGTTTGCCAGCTCGACCTTCCATGGTGATGGCGCGCGCTCTAGTGCGATTGTTGCGCACGCAGGCGCTCCGTGCTTCCTCGTCCTCTGCCCTCGTCCAGGTCACGATTGCGTTTCTTTCTTTCTTTCTTTGGAGCCTGTGGGTTAGTGGATGCTGGTCATCTGAGTTGGCGCATTGGCTGACGAGCAGTTTGAGGTTTGATGGCAGAGGGGAGTAGTTGGAGCTTCGTCGTCAGCGCAGCATGTGCGCGAGTATGGAGCGTCGACGCCTGCTTCCGGTGATCTAATCTAGCCTTTATTATTGTGTGAATTGTAGCGAAGTTGGTGAAGATTTTAGCGGGGGATTTTGATTAGTGCAAGATGGTGTGAGGGTGGGTAAATGCTTAGGGAGGCTACGAGGGCACCATTTGGAACTTGATTCAAGCATGATGTGCCTCGCTGCAATTATTTTTTCTGGTACAAGCTCATAATTCGTAATTTGGCCATTTTCTTGCAGGTGGGTTTTCCCGCACGGAGATAAGGTATTTTAAGTACTGCACTTGCTTTCAGGGTCTAGAATGGATATGATAATGAGATGAACTGATTTTTGAGGCATATTTTTGTGGAACTCAATTTTGGATTCTCGGGTGGTGCCGTACCTCTTGATGTTCTTGTGCATTTATGTTTGATTGATTAGGTTTCTGAGATTCGTTCACATCCGAATAGTTTTTAGTCGTTGTGTGGAATCCATACTGCACACTATCATGTCTTTTATGAATGAGCAGCCGTAGATTGTGGTTTGAAGTTATTAAACCTTTAAATGACGCCTTAGTCCTGTTGAAATATACTGTATTTATTTTTGTTTTCGACAATGGAATCTGAAAGCTTTTTTAGGAGGGTCCTCAGTAGTTGTTGATACCGAATAGAATTTAAGGTTTGAGCTAAACAGATGTCATCTTGTCGTGTGTTCCTATGTATAGTTTTTGGTAGTGGTGATGGATACATAGAGTTTTGTGGCGGCTTCGTGCAACGTGTGTGATGTGATTAATCGCAGTGAGTCGTTCAATGGTGTGAGGCGGTGTGTTTGGCAAGGATGGACCAGAGGTTTCGCTTCAGGATCAGGTATTCTTGGTGCTGCCGGTTGAGTGCTAATGGTTGCTCTATCGTCGTTTGGACGTTTGTTGGGTGGGCCGCTTGTCACAGTTTGAGTGAGAACCCCATCATTATCTGTGGGGTTATATTCCTCAGAAGCCCTTCTTGATCCTTCAAACTGTATCGTTATGGGTGTATGTGAGATTCTTAACTTTCGTTGCCTGTCGTTGGAATTAATTGTAGGGGAACCTGGCGTGGTTGTTGTTCCGTTTATGGGGGAGTCTATCGAAGATGGATCTCTGATTGCAATCTTGAAGAGTGAGTGGTACCTGATAAATAATTATTAGCTCCTCTAAATATAGCACCTCTTTTGTGTTAGTTGTAGGGAAGTTGGTTTAATATTTCGGGATGAATTGGTAGAATGTAATCTCAAATACAGATGGATGCTGGTTTCGCAGAGCCTGGTGATTCTGTGGCTGTGGATGAGATCATAGCTCAGATCGAGACTGACAAGGTTCCTTATCTTTCTTATCCCTATTCTTGTTGTGACCAGCTGTTTTTGAAAAACATTTGCTTGTGGTAGGAAATGAGTTGATAGGCAGTGTGTTTGATATAAGGGATCCTTGCTATCTGATCCGATACTCGAATCGCCTTCTGTACTTACCTTTGTAGTCTTTTGTTCGATGATTGATGTATAGCTCGTCGTTTGATTGTGATATCCAGGTCACTATTGACGTGCGTAGTGATGTTGCTGGAAGTATTGAAGAGGTACTGTTCCTGGGAATGAAGAGTTTCTTCCCTGCATTTTGTGTATATATGATGGACTTCGATATAGAGAAATTACAACCTGAGCCCTGCTACTGAGTAGTGTAAAATCAATGTACGTCGAATGTACAGTTCATGACCGATACCTTGAGCGAACAGATATGATTAAAAATCAGACTGTGGACTTCTATCTTTTTCTGGAACCTCCATATGTTGTTTCTGTAATTTGACATCCATCAGGGTTAAGTTTTGTACTAGTCTGTGCGAGCGTCATCGTCCGAACAGTTCAATTGTTGCTTGTTCTATTGAAGTTCACCTGAATCGAATGGATCTTGGTATAGCATCCGGCAGTCTTTGTCTACGGTATTTTGACTTTGCCGACCTTGTTGAACGTAAAATTCGCGTTGACTGTGTTCTACTCTCCACCTTTTTGAAATCATTTATGTAAACCTGTTATTGAGGGTGCAGATTCTTGCCAAAGAGGGAGACACAGTCAAGGCTGGAACAAAGATTGCACGAGTATTCGAGGGAGTGGTTGGAACCGTATCTTCAACCCTTCCAAAAGAAGAACCCCTATCTACTTCAAAAGTGTCGGAGATTTCTGTCCCTCCACTTTCACCTAAAACCGCTGCTGCTTCTGGTTCGTCTGCTGTAAACATTTACACTCCAGCCCCTCTTCCACCTCAACTTAAGACACCTCCCGAGCGAGTTGCTCATTCTAAATCTACTTCTGGAACGGAAGTACACATGCTAACGAAGGGAGGGGAACGAAGGGTAAGTTATAGATCTGGCATTCGTTTACATTCACGTTTGTATTCTCTCATTAGCTGTTATTTTCCAAGAATATTCTACTTGCAGTTCGTTATGGTATGGATATTTTTTCTAAGAGAGTGTATTCTCCTCTCCGTTTTCAGGTTCCAATGACCCGTCTACGAAAAAGAGTGGCTATCAGGCTGAAAGATTCTCAGAACACCTTCGCGTTGCTGACGACCTTCAATGAGATTGATATGTGAGATTCTGTTTCTTCAAATCTGTTTACCCTTCTCAACTTGTACATTGTCTGGCTGGTTTGGTATTCATTATTCTGCGTTTAATTGATAGATGGCAGTAGTTAGTTTTACTTTATGAATTTTTGGGTTGTTGACTCTTGAACTGGCAAACCGCGATCTCAGGACTAGTTCCAGGCCTTTAGTGTAGATGCTACGTCTACCACATGTAGGCAGCTACTTTTGCTACCTGGATCAGCAGAAGTATAAACAATAGTTCAATTAGATTCATACAATGACCACCTCTCCTGAATCCGTTTCATTACGTGCAGGTTCAACTTGATGCAAATGCGTACTCAGCATAAGGATTTGTTTCAAGAGAAACATGGTGTGAAACTGGGTTTCATGTCTGGATTTGTGAAGGTAGCTTGGTTCCCATTCTTATATTCTTCATATGATGTAGTTCAATACCGAGTTTTTCTGTTTCGTCATAGTATCTGAATCTAATGTGGGTTATTCCGGAATATCCCGCTTGTAGGAGGTGACGGAACAGTGATAAGTTTCCTTCCAATGGTGCTTGTTTTTGTTTTCATCGCTGCTTCATTTTAATCGAGTATTGTACTGTTCTGATTCACCGTCCTTGTATTGTGTGTTAACAGGCAGCCGTGAGTGCACTCAAGCAATTCCCTGCAGTAAATGCGGTGATCGATGGAGATGACATCCTCTACAGAGACTACGTTGACATCAGTATCGCCGTTGGTACAGCCAAGGTAGAGTCTCAAACTAAATGTAGGGGACATTTTGTAATCGCCATTTGCGAATTATGATCAAAACGAACTCTCATTCTTGTTGCTGAGTATTTGAGTCGCCAAAAATGCAGGGACTTGTTGTTCCCGTTATCCGTGGAGCAGATCATATGAATTTCGCGCAGATTGAGAAGACCATCAACACACTAGGGAAGAAGGCAAATGACGGTAGCATCTCAATAGATGACATGGCTGGGGGTACTTTTACCATCTCTAACGGTGGTGTCTACGGAAGTCTCATCAGCACCCCTATTATCAACCCGCCGCAGGTACGGTAGAGAAGCATTCTGAAGCTCGTCAACACATACAATTTTCCTTTCTATTTCAGATTGTCGCTGAGTAGAGATCTTTGCTTTGTATGGTTGAATGTCAGTTCTGAGCAAATTATTCTATGTAGACTGAACCGCCTGCCGTTGATGTTGTTAGTAGTTTTTGGTACATTTGCCGTAATATATCCATTTTGCATTAACATTTAATTATGTTAAGTGATTACAGTCTGCAATTTTGGGTATGCACTCGATTCAAAGGCGCCCTGTGGTAGTAGGTAATGAGATTGTTGTCAAACCCATGATGTACGTGGCTCTTACTTACGACCACCGACTCATTGATGGGAGAGAAGCTGTGCTGTTTCTTCGCGCCGTCAAAGACAACGTCGAAGACCCACGTCGGCTGCTATTAGACATCTAGGTCCCTTTAGCACTGCAGCATCTGCACTGCACTAATGGATTTTTCGGGACACTCAAGGACGCTAGTTTCATCCACAGATATTAGGAGTTCCTACAATTAGCGACAACTTATTGGAGTCACCGTGACTGCATGTAGTGTGCTGCCTAGTGCTTTGAGATTTGAGAGGCCAACGGCGAGAATGAGACAACTGCATGCGCAATCAGTTGTCCTCTAGGTACATCATCTGATCTGCTGTACGTGATTTGGTGAAATGATTGAGGCTTTGGGCTGTGTTCTGAATACAGTCGAAGCGGAAGTTGTATTGACACTTCTAAAGCGCATAATAAGCGATCTCTATTGATTGAAGCTGTGCATCTTATCCACCTTGTAGTGAAGGGTATCTCTGAGCGTGCCTTCAAGGAAACCCAGTACCCCAGTGACATTTATGTTGCTCACTGTTCCATAGTGTTTTGAGATCACATGGTTGTCAGGCGGATTTGTATTCAGCGTCCACGGATACTGTTATTTATGTATAACCAGCATTATCTCATAGCTAAAGCCTAGGAGGATGGTTATCGTCGGCACCAATGGTGGCGCCAAAAACCCATAGCTTGGCCGTGGCCATGCGGGGCTCCCAACCCTTGCCTAATCAACGTGGCTTGTGAGGGATGGGCTAACACATGAACAATCTTGATTGGCAGGCCGCTGAGAGGTCAATTTCTACATAAGGTAAATGACCAGTAACCGACCATTTAAGCAATTTTGGAGGTTATTTTTCAAATTTTGATGTGGTAGAAATTTTTCCCATGTAGGAAGATAAGGTACTTGTGTATACAAAAAAATTCAGAATTTTTCCTCAAAAATTGAAATTACTGTGAATTATAAGGAGGCAAAAGTGCATCGTACTAGTAACCGACCATTGAAGATTTCCACCCAAAATGTTCAGGAAAGCAAAGATTTTATAGTGGAAACCGAAGATTTTGCACATTGGTCGGTTACTGGTACTAGTCGGCTACTGGTCATTTACCTTAGGGTGCGATTAGCAGGTAGGAATATTTTTTTGACGAGCTCCTAGAGTTTTAAAGAATGAAAGACGAGCTCATACATTTGGTAAGCGGAATTTGAGACAAGCTCCAAATGTTTTTTAGAAGAATAAAAGCCACGTTCGTAGAGTTGTTAACTTGAGGGAGCTTTCGTGCGTCTTGGAGTGAAGGGGAAGTTATACCTCAGTGAGTATAAAGAACACCTATGTTGCATGTGTTGTAAGACTGGATAAATGGGAACCAAGTAACAGTTGGATGTCTAAGAGCGGGTCTTCTAATTCAATGATGACCAATTTTGAATCCAGAAAAAAAAATTAAAAAAAAGTGGGCAAAAAGAAGTGGGCATTGTTAATTTAAATTACGTGGTTAATCACAATGGTGTCAATGTACAATGGCCTTCATTAAGTCTTGCAACTCTACTAGAAACTCAAAAGCATTTACATTAGGGGAAAAATTGGGTCTCTAGAAGGCTTTGTAAGACAGCCCGGATTAGGTGAGCTTTCTGCCCGCTCACACTTCTGTGCGAAATCTCATTGGTGGATATCATGCCCGCTGACAACAAAATTCGCCCCGCTGTCAACAAGATTCGCCTCGCTGACAACAGGATCCGGTATTGTCCAATGGAATGACAGCAATGGGCACACGCTCGGTGACAATGTCATTACTGCTTGTATTGTCCAATGGGGGGTGGGGTGGGGTGGGGAAGGGAAGCGATTGGCTGGACCCCCCAAATGCCAACTGCTGGCACTGCTCGTAGCATTTGACGACTTGCTGGCACCATTGGTGCCAGCAGGTAAAGTGCACGGGCATGGAAAAAATTCAAGCACGGAAAACCTGGAAAAGGCCTTCAGGAGACCCCAAACTTCCCTCAATGTTTTCCTTCCAAAACACAATTCTAGTATATTTCTTAAAATATTTGATTGAGATTTTTGACATGTATGAAGCTCAGTGATGTAGCTTGATGTGACTCGTGACACTTTTCAAAAACGCTTGACTTTCTAACAAGTGGATCACTTAGAAAATAGTAGGCTCAGTATAAAAGTTGAATGATGTATTTGATAATTTCATTGGAGGTGATAGTAAATAGTGGATTTCGATAAGCTTTGGGATTGATATGATAAACATGAGCGTGTGCATTCTTGTAGTGAAATTTTGTGTAGAAAATATTGATGTTTATTAAGAACATTGAATATGTGTCATGCTAAGAGCCCTAGAAGTAGACTTTATAGAGTTTAAAGTAATGTTAGTGAACTTTGCATCATGACAATAAGGTACGTATTAGACGATGTAAGAAATAGGATGGTTGCCATGAAAAAGCTAGCTTGAAATTAAGCAAAATCAGAGACATTGTAAGAAGACCCAAATCAACAATTTCAATGGACTTGCAGAGATACAATGAATGTGGCCTTGTAAAACTAGAACTAAAAGCACGTAGAAGAAAACTTTACCTATCACATTGTGAATTTTTGTATTAAAAAAGATGTGGATCATAATGTTTTCAAAATACATGTGCAATAATTTTTTTTTATAATCATGTTTATTTTTTGATTGATTAATATGCATAGGCGTAAAACAAATCATCAAATACGGAGCTAGTATTATTAAATATTGAAATTTCATATGTTGGTTAAGATTTTATAAAGAAATTAATTTGGTAGGATGGTGTTATTATAAAAAAAAAAAAAAAAAAAAAAAAAATTAAAAAGAAATTAGAAAGGTAAATCTTGGAGGACTTCATAGTAGAGTTGCAAGACTTAATGAGCCCCACTGTACAGCAAGTCACAACATGCTTACAAATTTATCAATGAGTCTTCATTAGAATGTTTACAATTTTTTAGAAAGCTCTAGCATGCTTGGAATTTGAAAAGTACAAATTGCATTGGAATTGCAATGAAGCATGCTTCAACTTCATGATAAGTGAAAATAAAATAATTTTATATAAAACAACTATTTGAATTTTTGTTATGACTTTGTAGTAAACATGTAGAAGATAGTGATAGACTTTTTTTCATTAAGGTGAAGAACAAATAAGAAATCATACAAGTAGTTCAAATGGTGTAGAATCAATTATATATAAAGCAATTGTGAATTATGACTTATATTATGTATCATTAAATACAAGTGGTATACTACACAAATGGTAGCAACACTAATGGTACATAATATATAGAAAATGTCAGCAATATTGTCCATGCGCAACTAGCAAGATGGATTTACATCAATGTTGAAAGAGACTTGGAGCTCTTTAACCCTTTAATGCCTACGGCACCAATTTTGGTTGCAAAAGTATGTTTATTGATGCCTGTGTCTGAATGACGTGGAATTTGGATATGAGTTCTTCCCATCGAATAGGGGCAGGTAGTTAATCTGGTCCAATGCACTAAAATTTAGTGAATTCGCATACTTTATGTGTCAGATATGACCTGAAAGGTGGCATATTTCTATTATAATGACCCTTCATCCACGGTTGTATGAATTTCATCTAACGATGACGACATCGTGACATCATCCCCTTCACATCCGTACGGTTGGAGAAGGCAGATTCTCTTTTTTAAATGACGTGGACCACTAAGAGGGATATAGCTCAGCTGATGTGTTTTTTGCCGAACCATTGTGCTGAGACCGCCTTAGGCATTGAAGGGTTAAAGCATAGTTCCATTTCTATGCAGCATCCCCCATGCCTCTTGGCAATTAGCTTTCATTTCTCTTCATCCAATTTATGAATGCTTATGATAAAACAACTCCGTTTTGGTTTAATTCTCCTAGCCAATAGATAATATTGGTTGTATTCTATGTTAGTCAATTCAAAAGTGTAGTCAAAAGCTTCACATGTAAGTATATCATCGGTGAGTGGAGAGCGGTAAACTATATTAACGTCATTGTATGAGCTATGCATTCTAAAGAATAAATACCATATTTGGAAGCTCTAATCAACTTTGGCCACTAAAACTATCGATCCATTGCCCTGCCTATGAGTGAAATCATATAGTCAAACTTACATTAGAAATATTGGATACGAAAGATGATTCTACTTCAATTAGTTAATTACAAGTCTCCTTCTTGAATACTACAATAAATCCATCATTCCTTCTATAACATACATCAATAACTTTCACCACCTATCACTTGTTCCACATCTATTAAGTATTTCTTCCATTGTTAGTATGGAACATAGTGTTTGGAGGCAACGCCTTTATAAATAATTGGCTTGATGTTAGGTACACCCATCTAAATCATGATCAAATTGTACAACAAACAATACACTATGCCAAACTTGTTGCATACTTTGACCTCGCTTTCAAACACCCTTACTACTTCAGAAAATCAATGCTAAGAAAATTTCATCCCTTACCTGAGCTCATTTTAACATACACGTGATAGCACATTTATTGTTGACATCAATACCTGTCATAAACCACATACCTCTAGAACTTAAAATACAACTTCAAAGAAAACCTTGGCTATATATATTCACTATATGTATCATCCAAATAGACATATAGATCCTTCATCACTTTTTTATGAAACTTGAAACGATTATATTATGCTAAACATCCTTCAAACAACCATCAAAAGTGCACCCACTTTTCCCTCTACTTCACCTTATGTTAAAGTTATATCAAATTGTCATTAAAATAAAGTGCTCCAGTCACCATCCATTATTGAAACCTAGAACTAACCAATTCTATTCTATTATAAGACAAATCTACTTTTAAATTCCTTCCAAGATACAAGTATTAACCCCTAGAATTCATTGACAATTCCTCTCCTACAAGTCTCAAAATCTGCCTTTCTAAAAAGTATGGTATAATTTTATTTTTGGGATTTATTGGGGAATCTAACCGTGGGAACTCAAACTTTATGATTATTGAGAGGTGTAGTATTTTTTTGGAATTTTTGACCATGCGAACTAGAAGATTATAGCAAGTGGTGTTATATATTTTTATTTTTAATTTAAGTATCCAAAACAATAGTGTAGGTTTGACCACGTGTAGATTGAAATTTCTTCAAGTCATGATTTTGGGTTTTTTCATGTTCAAGAAGTTGACATTGTAAAGTACATATATATTAATAAAAAAAATTCAAAAAATGATTGTATCGATTATGAAAGAAATGTCCCTAATTGTTTTATCAAATTGTATTCTATATCCAAGGCTTTGCTCATTCAATTTTAGTAAATCAACTTTCCATAATTGAGACGACCCCAAAGGTGAAAATACAACTCCACATGTGAACTTCAAATTCAGAAAAAGTAAACTTAAAAATAAAAAACAATACCATAATTAAAAAATCGGGTTTTTCAATTATAGATTTGGTTTAGGGCAGGGGGTACAAGGCCGCTGGTGATGGCCACAGCCCACCCCACAGGCCCGTGCACAGTGGGTTCATAAAACTCCACAAGTCGCCCCCATTTCCTTCCCCATCCACCCACGGCCCGGTCCTCTCCCTCGTCTGTCACCATTCAAACCCGCTCACCCTCTCGACTAGTGGCAATTTTTCACAAGGTCCTCAACATGTCCAAGGACATGTTCTGAAAAAAAAAACATTTCCAGTGGACAGGTTCTCCGAAAATGAACTGGTTTTTGGACGTGTAAATTTCACTTTGGACGGGTTCTAAAAAATATGTTTTTTTTGGACAATTTTTCCTCAAAAAATGAAAGATGCAAATATCAATTACATCATTTCATATATGACATGTGAATGTGAACATAATGGAGTCAAATCACTAACACCTAATCAAAATACCAATCTTCAAGAGTTTGATTCACCTGCACACATTGATTCATCAAATACAATATTTAGAACCTTTTAAACACAATGGCAAAGATTTAAAAAGAAGGTTAACTAATCAATTGTATTAAAATAAAGTTTATATAAACATGTTCGATTTTTACAAAAGAAGAGAAGAACTTACCATTCAAACAAGTGGATGAATTCTCCTATCCTTCGTGTTTCTCCAAACAAGCATCACTACATTCCAATTGATGTTTTCAAATGGAATATTTGCTCATGAAATGCGTGTCAAAGCATCCAAAGTCTCCAACTTCAAGCTAGTACGGAGATGACTCTTGATCATGTTTTGTTTGGAAAAACCCCTCTCACATATTGCCGTGCTCATAGGAATCACCATAACCCTCCTCCACAAGTTACCCAAACGAGGCCAATTAATTGACCACTCTGGAGTTGTACCTGCAAACTCCTATGCTTCAAATAAAGACTTATTTGGGATCATCTCTCTCATGGTCTCTACCATCTCCAAGCACTCACCTCGACACCGATCCTTTTCTGCTTCAGAACTCTGGAACTTCACAAATAACCTCTCCAACCACTCTTCAGTAATACGAGTCCTCTCCTCATCATCTGCAGGATAGAGATTGGGGCTGAAGAGCTTGCATGCATTGAAGATGCTCAAGTCTGGAAACCTATTATTCGATGCATCCACCACCTTCTGCACATACTCTGCCCCAATAAGTCTGCACTCTTCAATAGTGCCATCTCTCCCAGTAACACTCTCCAAATGCATTGGATATTAAGTTCTCATGCCACCATCTGCAATTGGATACTCCATCTCCATAGAAGTTGCACAGGTCTCCAAAAATGGCCACAATGCCCTTGAACCTCTTCCAAATGCTGCACCTCTAGCTGCTAGAAACCGTCTACTCAATATATTGATACAAATGTTTAAATAACCTCCAATCTGAGTAATATCCACATGGTCACTCTGAAATAGCTTATTGAGTTTATTCGCTCGAGTGAATCTAGACACATATCCTCATACTGAATCTGGACTCCATGGATGATAGCTCTATCATAATTCTTCTATACATTACTTGTTTATCACTTGAAAAGAAATAAAAGAATAAAATGTAAACAAACGTACCTCCTCCTCAAGCTACATCGTGCTAAAATTAAAGAACTCAAGAACCCAAGAACCGTCAACCCTCTGCTCCGGCAGCGCTCTTCCTCACTGCTGCTCCGTGCACCCTATTCTGGCTCTGCGCAGCCTGGTCAGGCAGCCCGCAGGCAGCCCCACGCGCAGCCCCTCAGCGAACCCCGTGCCTGGCTCCAAAACCGGGCTCGGCCCGGCCTGGCTTTGGAGCGAGGCAGCGGACCGGCTTCGGGCCAGCCTGAGCGGGCTGCCTGCAAGGCTGTAGCCTAGGGCTCATTTCTTTATTTTTTTGTTTTTTGTTTTTTGTTTTATTTTTTTAATTTTTTTATAATTTTTTTTACAAAAATTGCGGGACGGGTCCTATTTTTTTTAACCGGTTTTGGGACGGGTTGTTTTTTTTAAAACCTTTCCATGGACGTGTTGGTTTTAAGATTACCGGTTTTGGGACATGTTTCATTTTTTTTTTCCTTTCAATTCAAGGTTTTTGGACATGGACGGGTTGGGACTTTGTGAAAAATCAGCCCTGAGATTCCTACCCTCTTTTTAAGTCTGCCCCGACTGTATTTATGTTTTTTCTATGCTGAAATTCATAATCAAACAAGATTTTTGAATTTTTGAATTTTTTTTTGTGAATAATTAAATTTTATTATCAAAGCATTTATCCACCGTTGGGATTTGAGAAATTATTGTTTTTGGCTGGAAATTTTGGAGTAATAAATATGCCTTTGTATTTATGTTTTTTCTTACCTCCTTCGATTGAATTCAACTTTTCGTATATCAAAAGACCTTGGAAAAATCTGTAACTTAGATCTTCTAATTGGTGAAGAATTTGAACCTGAGATTTGGTACACGTATACATGGGCAAGTTAGGTACAAGATCTTACGGTCATGTATATGAAAATATGTTAGATGTTAAAAAGTTCTCACCTTGCATTGAAAAAGGGCAATTTGGATGGTTTTTTGCAGTTTTGAGGGCTTGGGACATTAGAGGTTAACTTTAAATCCCACACCTCTCCATCAAAGCGGACCTAAATCTGTCTCTGTACCAAAGGACTACACCCGTGAGCATGGAGAAATTACCTAATTCCGTAATGCGATGTCATTGGCTACTGAATTTGCAGCAGCTGCCCATGGAGCAGCGTTTGAGCTTTATAAATTCATAACTTCTCCTTCCGACATCGGAATTTAGAAAAATAAAATAAAATCACACGAAGCTTTCGGAATGGCATACATTTGAGAAAAAATTAAAAAATCTCCATCCATATTGAAGTCACAGGTACATGCCCATACTCCAAAATAGCCTCCAGTGGACGCATTGTCCTTTAGGAGTTAAACAAATGCGTTTTTCAACCACTAAAAGGGAGAAAAGAAAGGTGGATTAGAAAACAACTAGATGAAGCATCTATAGTTGAATAGTACAAAAAAACAAATCTTCTTGGAAGGGCAAGCATACTACATGCAAAATTTATAGCACGCCTTAGAACAGTCCAAATTGTTGATACTCACTATCTTAATGAATTAGTACACCTTTGTACAATTTAAGTCAATTCACTTTACATACTCATAAATCAATGGGAAAACCTATATTATACAACATTCATCTAGACAAAGTAATGTTGGAAGAAACGATAGCAATGATGAAAACTCGGATCGAACCACTCACATTTTATAAAGAGCTGGTACATGCATATTTTGACAAAATTGAACAAGCAGATAGACTTGCTAAAGCATGAAAATCAAAATCTCACAAAGTTTCAAAACACACATTTAAAAAATAATCACTCAAATCCATACTATTTACACAAAGACTCATGACATTCTTTAAGAAAGTCCTCACATAAACATTCTATTAGAAATCACCAACATTAATCCAATTAATATGCCATTAAAAACACATTAGATATTATCGCATGACATGTAGCATACAAAAATGGTTAGGAGACAAAAATATAGAGAACAAACTATCCACATACTTTTGGAGTGAATTGCATTCGACACACTGCATTCATCTAGTGGATGTATGCCTTCCATTGTAGTTTGACTTGTGTACGTTTAGTTGCAAAAATGTCTTTAACTTGATGTTTTTGCCAAGTCAATATTTTTAAATAAAGGCTAAAAGTAGTAATTGAGAGATGTTTCTAACTAGAGGTTTAATTCATTGGTACATTATCATGCTTTCTATTTCATTTCACACCTATTGATTTACTTATTGATTTACTCATTGATTCACACATTGATTCATTCATTGTAATGTGCGAGACATTTTATTCTTGTGATATGCAACACATTCTTTTGGGATATGTTATGTATACCTAAGTTGGTCTATATCTCTTGACTATTTATTGATGAATGTTACTCTCAATTTGTTGTGTTTACTGATTATTGTTTACACAAAAAGTTCTTATATGGCTACAACTATACGTATTTAGTATTTAAAGATGTCATTGTAATAAAAAAGTTACTTTACTTTCTACCATAAACCTAGAAGTTTCACACAATCAATTTTTTTATAATATTAAGTCTTGCGTTTATAGTCTTTACTACCTAATGGAATGACAAGAATCACATATATTTGGTATAAAATTCTTTTTGACATAGTTTTGCAATAATTGATCCACAAACATACAATTAAATGCGATTATTTTAAAATTGGAGGTGAAACTTTATTCAGGGGAAAGGGCATCTATTCAATTGAAACTCTAATTTTGTAATACTCTCCATATCTCTTTACTTTATTCTTTTAAATCAGATATAAGTCAAAGTACTTTTAACATAATGTATGGAATAACTCCACTATCTACAATCAGAAGATCGTAAGCTTTCATTTTAAAATTAAATTAAATGTCTAATCATATATAGCGTGAATTGCCTTTTCATTCCAAATCTTAATTTTTTCATATATATATTTTCTAATCACTTCATAGTCAAACTACTTATTACCTACTCGAAGAATTAACTCCACCTCTGCAGTTGAGCTTTCGTTTTGAAGGAACATGTCCTCTTGACTGTGATTTATGTTAAAGTGGAAGCACCCATAGCCGACCAGGTACCCATAATTAATCAGTAGACTTCTCCATTTCCGACTTCCATTTCCAACCACTTATTGTTCAAAATCTTGGGAGATCTAGAAGAAAGTATCAAGCATGATTGGTAGAAAGGGAATCAAAGGGGATCACATGATAATATTTTGGTAGTAGCACAGTGATCAAGTTTTGGTGTCATGGTGGTCGGTTTAAGGTGGGCCTACATAACGGTTGTATGTATTACAAAAAAAATGTCTTTCAAAATTCATAGTAAATTAAATATTGAAGTAACCATGACATTTAAAGTTGCATTCCTCCTTAAACATATTTTCCCTTCAAGGAAAAATCTCCCTCAACTTATACATCTCCAATCTTAGAGGCAAATCTCTTAACTGGTCGGTTATAGGTGCCTCCACCTTATGTATTTTCCCTAGAATAGGTCGTGGGGATTAGGAAATAACGGTTGTGCTTCAGATGGATCTTGATCGTGAGTTAAACTCGGCTGGTGATCGAAGGGTTTAGGCTCGTAGATGGGTCGATGGAGGGTGGCCCGGGGCTCGATTGGAACCCCCGCGCCTCCGTCTTCTTCAACAGTGGTTCTTTTAGGTCACCCCTGGTTATAGCAAACCCTAATTTCCCATCTTGTAGGCAAGGGCTCGCTGTATGGAGTGTGTCATTCTTCGTTCTGGTTGTAGGAGGTGGTTTTTCTTCTCCCGGCGGTCCCGTTGATGTCCTGTGTCTTCTATTGGTTTTAAGTATTGGCGCTAGTTTTCATGGGATTGAATGTGTGGGGTTGAGTTGTATTCGAGTTTGGGTATCGATGCTGCGATGTTGATGTGAGTACGAGACTACCTTTTCCTGTTGGTTACAGGTTTGTCGGTGGTGTCTTTAAGTGGATAACAAGGATCCAAGGCGGAGTAGGTATGGCCACCAAGAATTTCTTCGACTTGCTCGGTGATGACGAGAATGAGGACCCTTCTCAAGTAGTGGTGCGGGCGAATTCCGTCCTCGCGGAAGCGAAGCCGCCTGTCGGTGCGATGAAGAAGCCTGCTGCGCCTTCTAAGATGTCAACGAAGACTACTTTATCTGCCGAGGCTGGTAAGTGTATGTTACGAGTCCATCTCATGAGTGGGTCATTATCGGGAATGATTGTGTAGGGTGAGGGGAGCCAATCTTTTCAGATACTGTTTCCTTCCTCGTGGTGACTAGTGATTGAACTCTGCGCATCAGCTTGGGTGAGGGTAAGAGATGCCCTCTTCCTTGTCTTTCCACTGCCTTATCCCTGTTTTGCGGTTTTTCAGCGAAAGATATCTATCGCGGTCAGAGTGATGGTGGTAAAGTTGGTCGAGGTGGTGGCCGAGGTGGACGCGGTGGACGTGGAAATTTCAATGACCGCGATGGCGCTTCTCGTGAAGTAGGAGGATATAGAGAGCGCAACAATAACACTGTCCGCAGCATTGGCCAGACCCGGGACGCCGATGGTTTTGTCGGTACTCGGAGCTTCGTTGAGAAGTCCATTCGCACGGAGGACGGAGAAGGTCGGGCTTTTGAGGTCAGCCGTGGAGGAGGCCGCGTCCGCGGACGTGGTGGTCGGGGACACAGCGAAGGGGAGGAGCGCTCTCGGAGACGGGAGTTTGACCGCCACAGTGGAAATGCTAGAGGGTAGGCTCCTGGTTTTTTGTGAATTAAGATGTTCCGAAATGTTTGAATATACACATTCTCGTATTGTAAAGCTGAATGTATGACACTTTGTAGCTTGAGTTTGGATTTAGTTTTTAATTGATCATTGCCAATGATCTTGCGATTGTGAAAGCGAGATTTCAGAGTCAGTTTACGTTGTGGTCTCTCTCTCTTACAGGAACGAGACTGAAAAGAGAGCAGGTGCTGGTCGGGGTAACTGGGGCACCGATGTTGATTCAACTCTTATTCTGTACGTTCTTGAAATTTCGTACTTTAATTTGACGATGCTCAGCAATGGTTTATGTTTGTTATGTTGACATCGGTATGCGCAACTTACTGAATGGGTGAAACATGATCCTTGTAGCGATACTGTTGTGTCGGTCAAGACCGAAGAAGTATCTTCTGTGGAGGTTGGGTTACAGTCGAAGATTGAGCTTGTGGTTTCGGGTGACTGTGTGGTGGAGGAAGGTGCTCCCGAGGCGGTTAGGGAAGAAGATGAAGAAGATAATGTGAGCTCTGGATTTGGATCGTGGCTTTATATTGACAGAATGTCACGTGGTTGACTTTGAGTTAAGTACGAGAGCATGACTGGAATGGTGGGCCATACTTTGTGGTGCAGGAGATGACTTTGGAGGAGTATGAGAAGCTTTTGGAGCTGAAGCGTAAGTCCCTGGAAGCTAAGAAGGTTTCCGAAAGGAAGGTTGAAGTGGATAAGGCATTCGAGAAAATGTATCTTGTGGAAAACAAGAAGCGAGAGCAGGACGTCTTTATTAAGCTTGTACGTTATTTATCCTGCTCGACTTTGTTGGATCGTCATATTGTTTGAGGGCTATTGCTGTAGCACAATTGTATGATGACCTATCATGTGCTGCAGGGTCAGGATAAGGAGAAAGTGAAGCGGGAGGCCGCCGAAAGAGATGAGAAGTCCCGGAAGGTAAAGCAAATCCGCTTTGTACACAATGCGTATATGGCATCTTTGCAACAATTAAAGTTCTGGTGTTAATGTTCAAGAAGTAGGCGTAATGAATTTGAGATTTTCTTAGTGTATTCACATCTGCTGTTCTGCATTTTGACATAGTGGTTGTTTTAGTGCAGCCCGTGAGCATCAATGAATTCTTAAAACCTATTGAAGGTGAGAAGTACTACGGTCCTCTTCCTACTCGTGGCCGTGGTGGTCGGGGTGTACGTAGTGAACGTCGTGAGAGTGGGGACCGGCGAGAGGGTGGTGTCCGCGGTGACCGAGATATCATCCGTAGCACCTTCGTTGGTGGCAAATTCGGTGGCAGTCGTGTTCCGTCCGATGGATCATCTGCTCCCAAAATTGAAGATCAGTCCCAGTTTCCGACTTTGGGAGGGAAGTGAGGGATTCGAGCTTGGGCTCGGTGAATGCACTGTGGGTCTACTTGCGGGAAGATTTGAGTCTCGCTTTGCATTAATGACCAGTTGCTTAGATTTGTCTAGGAAGTCTTTTGTTGATGTAACAGCGCACAGTTATCCGGCGTCCATGACTCTGCTGTTAGGTCATTGCTTTAATTCAGCTTTGTTGTTTCCAACCCTTTCTTACTTTCTCTACATCTTTCTTCATTCAACTAGGATTGATTACTATTTATCTGCTTGTCGTTTTACCATCGTTGTATGTGCAGTTGCATGTTGTGATTTCATTGATGTGCTTTCTATTTACAGTTCTGTTTCTTAGCGGCAGTAATTTTCGGTGTGAAAGAAAAATCGCTTGTACATCTTTTTGGTACGTCCACGAATGTAAGATTTAGGGATCAATTCCTCTCATTAGAAATGTTTCGGATTGAGAGTTCAAAGGACAAAATCGTTCCAACCGATTTTTAAAAGTCAAAACATTACAAGCGAATTTTCTGGTTAGAACATTTTTCCATTGGAAATTGCAGTATATATTTTCTTTTACTGTATCTTAGCTGTAGTAAACTGATTTTTAAACGTGAAAGTTGGTCCGAATGAATTAACAGATTTCGGCGTAGCGGAGGTAGATTTGCTCGTTTTCCCGTATGACGGTTGAAATACAAGATAATCATTTGTATCATCCAGCAAATTTTGCTTAGCAATTAATATTAATTTCTAGAAGTGTACAAATTTGCCGAATCAAATAGTAAATATTGTATGCGGTTGTATGACTTACGATGGGATTGTTTGACAGAAGAATCTGTGCATCTCGACAACTATGTCTTACTGCTGTCTGGCTTCCGTGTGATGGATTTCTTGTAGCAATAGAGTTATTTCTATTTGACTTAGATACGATGAGTTTTGCTTTATTGTAATAATTTTTTTTACTTCAAATAGTTGGGAGGCATGGAAGAACTTGGTGGTCTCACTAAATCCGGTGTGTAAGAGCTTGGTGGTTTCTAAACTCAAGGGAAACTAGTTTTGAAGGATGGAATGATGGCAAAACTAGTTCCCCTGCCACTGTAACATGGTAACTCTGTACCACGGTAACTCCGCACCACGGCAACTCTGTCGACCTCCGGAACACTGACCAGTGTTACAATACGATCCGGCGGAGACACTGACATACACATACCATCCATGGCTATGACCATGCCTATGGTGACACAGCCGCCCATTTCGACGGATATTGTAGTTATTGTGCAGCCGCAGTGTCCCATTTACCGCTTGTAGTGTCGTCGTCTCCAAGTCTAGGGTTCACTGTGAAGATTTGTTTGTGCCTAGGCGATGCAACACATGCGTGTTTGTTTGATATGCAGGAGCGTGTACAGCGTCGTCTTGGTGTTGTACTGTGTTTGAATTTGGTGAGCTTGATGTCTGCGTTCCAAACCCTAAAACATTCTTCAATACTGATAGTGTTTCACGCCACCTTGTTTTGAACTCCGAGTGGGTTTTTGTAACCGTAATCAACATCTAAGCATGCCTTTGTCCTCGGTTACGTATACGTCTACATCAAGAGCTCTTGATGGTGACGCCGAAGAATGCATACCTAGCTGAGGGACCATTCGGGACACGAGATCTTATATGGACGCTGGAATTCAGTGCATGTCGTGGGAAGCATGGTCGCGATTGTGTAGTTCAGCAATGCTACATCCCTTCAGCGCGTATACAGGATTTCATTGCTGGAGTTCAGAGTGAAAAAGAGCGTACAGAGTGTGTGTTCCGAGAGACAAGAAAACCATAAACGAGCGGAGGATGCGAAGGAGGGGCCACGAACGCCTCTTGATTTTGCTAGGTCAGTTCCTATCCCATATCACAGTTTTGTGAGCTTAGGATTTAAGCACTGAGTGTTACATACTTATACGCTTGCTCCTGATGTAGATGGCACCGCAAGTATGGCCCCGAGGATTACTCTGGAATAGTTAAGAATAAATTTGGAGATCTCTTACCGAGAGCACGTAAGAAGTTGACAATTGTAAAGGTCACCTCAGCAACTAAAGAGGGTCTTGCGAAGAAGTCACCTGCGAAGCGATCACAGGAGGGCACCACGGAAGTTCAAATCGAAGCCCACTGTTCCGCTTGACCTGAATGCAATCCCTGAAGATGATGAAGAAGAGGTTTCTGAAAAACGGATTCGGAAGAGGGCCCCTCGGAAGAAGAAAGCAGTGTCACAAAGCGACAGCCAGTGCTCCGAAATGTTAGTTTCTTCCACCCCTCGGGTCCGTCATATGAGGCAGTCCGGTCTGTCGTGCCTCTTGAGAAGACGATGTGCAGTACGATGACTGGGCCTAGAGACAGTGGGGACGTAGTAGACGATGCAGCCACCCATACCCGGCCTGCAGACGTCACGACTCTTCCAGAGCTTAAAACCCCGGAGTGTCAAGGATCCAAAATAAAACCCGCACGTAGAAGGGGCCGTCCTAAGAAGAACGGTGTCACAGTGGGCGACTCTAAAGGCCATGTACCCCCCTTCAAAGTCCCTCGGAAAAGAGGCCCTAGGAAGAAGAACGCAGGAGTCGCGGAGGATTCTAGAAATCCACACCGGGGAGAAGAATGTGAGGGGTCTGCAGGTTTGCAGTCATCTCCATGCGGAAGACTGACGTTGCTTGAACCCCAACCAAAGGTTATTCGTCAACGTGCCCCCTGGAGGAAGGTTGGCATCCAACGTAATAACAATGACGGGTCCGAGTCCGGGGAATGTGTCCTCAACTGAGAAAGTTTCTCAGCGGAGCAATTCCAGGTGAGTGTTGATGAAACAGTATCAAAACTTTCCCGTAAACGTGCCCCCAAAAAAGATATTATTGGACCTGAATGTACCATTGGCAGCTCCTAAATCCCCAAAGAAGACTGCTAGGAGGAAGTATGTTAAAAATACTATTGGGAAGGGCAGCCTCCGGAAAAACAAGGTTTCAGTGTTCCAGCGATTCGGACCATTTCTTTCTGCTCTTTGCGCGTCGACGAGAGGACAACCCCACGACGGCAACAACGTTACTGCGGAGAGAGATCCTAACGCAGGTATGAGACCCAACGATGTAATAGGGGACGTGGCCAATGCCACGCCTTCAACAACCTCTGCTACTGAGAGCATGGATCCGCACCCTGAATTAAGCGATGGCAGTGTCACGGCTTCTGTTCAATGCGCCGACGGTGTACCAGCCAACTGTGTTATAAGGGAAGCAGACCCAAAACACGCGACTGTTGGGAATGATCAGGACCCTGGTGACAATGAGATTGGAAATGTCTCCCAACCAAGCCGCGAGGGAGTAAAGGTCAAGAAGACAGGAAGGAGGCAGGGGATGTTAAAGCCAGAGATTCTCGGAAGAAGTGGGGAATGTCCATCAAGCGAGGTTGTCTCGCTCGGTTTACTGTGAAAGTTCTTTTGCATGCACTTCACATAGCTGAAGTATGCGTCATAGAGGCACAGCACGTAAACAAAGATGGTATCGTTGTTCACGGTGGTATGAAAACTGGTGATCGTGGCTGCTTCGCCGCTCGGTTGTCTCCCACAATCAGAAAATTTGTTGACGACTGCTTACATGAGGGCTACACGGTCCACCAAATTATGAAGAAACACCTGAAGTTCTTAAGGAAATGGGAGGCCGACGGTGGGGTAATCACTCGAGACCTGTTGATAACACCGAAGGACGTTCGGAACATCGCTCGAAAGCATGCGAAGGAGACATACATATTACACTCCAATGATGCCTAGAGCGTCCGTATGTGGGTTCAGAAGAATCCAGATAAGGTTTTCCATTACACTGAGACGAATCAAACAAGTCCTGTGCAAGTTCAAGGCCAGCTCAACGGTGACAATATCCCCTTCACAATCGGGATACAGACAAGTTGGCAAAGGCAGATGATGGCCAAGCACGGCCATGGTGGCGGTATTCCTATCAACGCAACTTTTGGGACAAACGATAAAAAGGTATTTCAGTACTTCGTAGGACTTGTCACGGGTACTGTTATGGAATACAGTGATGATCTACGTCTGTGACAGTGTGTACATTGATTTCCTCACATCCTGAATGGCTTTGCAGTTCCCTTTATACACTCTGATGGTGTTCGACAAATGGCACCAAGGCATACCTGTCGCATGGGTATTGACATCGCGTTGTGCGGCGCCGGACTTGACCCCGTGGATGGGGTCGCTTAACACTCGGATGAAGGAGAAGTGTCATGACTGGCGGACATCTGCGTTTATCGTGGACTGTGCGCAGGGGGAAATTAACGCAATCACGTATGCTCTCTGCCCATAATGTACTCTATTACTGTTCGGAACAGCCTCACAAGAATTGGTGTTACAGTTTTCTTGTGTCACGGTGTGCATCGTTTATGGAATAGACAAAATTCTAATGTGTGTGTTATTTCTTCGACGTGTACAGGAAAACTTGGCCAGGGATTCTGATTTTCCTCTGTCTGTGGCATGTGAGACGTGCATGGCAAAAGAATACATGTTATAAAATCAAGGACCCAACGCGTAGGGCCGAAGTTCTGCGTGAGCTAGGGCTCACGATGTACGACAGGACATCGCCTTTGGGAAGTCAATCTGAACCTTGGGCCAAGGACAAACTTGATCCTTTGAATAAAAAATACCCAAGGGAAAAGGATTTTTGGAGCTACACATTAGGTGCAAAATGGGGTCTCCAAAAGGCCGTGTAAGCCTGCCCAAATTAGGTGAACCCTCTGCCTAAAGCCCCTCTGCCGCTGGCAGCGGATGCCAGAATCGGTGCCCGCATAGTCCTTAGTGGCGCGCTGTGAACAAAGGTCCTCGGAATAATGCTTGTGACATGAATGAGTTGGCTCGGGGTTTGGTCCCAAGTGGGCAAATGCTGTCAGCCTACCACTGTAGATGTGCCCTCCACAGGCCTCGCGGGGAGGTCATTGGTTCGAGCCCCCGTGGCGATTGCTGGCACCACGGTGGCACCTTCGGTGCCATGTCAAAAAGTACGCGGGCAGCGGCCATTTTTTTCTCTCACGTACCGCTTATACGGCCTTTTGGAGACCCCATTTTGCACCTAATGTGGAGACTCAGTGGCTCTAGAAAGCCCACATGTGGGTGGTAGGGTATCGGAATCTGCCTTACGCAGGCCAGGATACAAATGCGGCTATCAAAGGTTATCATGGCTTCCTAAAAGCGGTGGTGAAGTCCGAAAGGAGTCGCACGGTTGGGAGACGTGTGGACTGGAGCATTACATGTCTAATTGAAGATGTTCATGATCATTTCTGGTACAAAGGATTACGAAAAGACAATGGCTTCATTGACAATCAAAAAATGCAGGATTTTGCCGTCTCAGCAATTGTGAAGGCTCGCCTAATTCCGGACTCGGACGTGACACTGAATCAGTCACCGGGGAATTGTGCTATCGTGACATCGTGCTCCGATCGGGATGTGAGATACGTTGTTCATTATCCCGGAGAGGAATGGACTGGTTGCAGCTGTGCGTGGGCATCACGCGGAAATATTTGCAAACACGTGGATAAGGTTTTGTTGATGATTCGGCCGGATATTGCTGAAGGCACAATTGCTCGTTTCTGTGTGAAAAAGACCGCGCCGGTTAAGGACGTGGCCAATACACTGCAACAGTTGGTGTTTGATTTGTCTCAAGAGGTTTCCGGAGATCCCGTGCTTAAGGATCATCTAGTCGTGGAACTGAACCAAGTTGTAGGGCGAATTCGTTCCCTAAAAGCAGAAATACGCACTGGAATAGTGCATCCATTGGTGGATTCACCCGTGTTACGACCAGTAAACGATGGTAGGGGGTTCAGCCTAGTCAAGGATAAGGATTTCTTAGAGCGAGGAGGAAAATCCGTGTCAAGGCGCTTGAGGATGTTCGAATGCTAGAGAGTACCACGGTGTCGTTACGTTAGGAACTTAGCGGATACAACTACAAAGTACTGGTGGACAATACTGCAATCTGCTTTGGTTACAAGGTTAAGGTACGCTAGACCAATGTACTTTTCGAGTCACAGTACAATAGTCAAAGAGCACATTACTTTGTACTTCGTATTACCTAAGCTTAGAAGTTTGTTTTCTGGTTTTTGGTTTGCTTTGCTTAGTTCTGCGTATGTAAAGTCTCCTGTACGTTATTGAGTTGTTTAGAAAACTCAGTTAATTGCAAAAAAAAAAGTATTTATATAGGGTACTATAGAAAAGTCACACTGTATTTAGATTTAAGAAAAGTACAAATTTTGTAAACATTAAAGGTTCAAATTCTATTTCCTTTCTTTGTAGAAGAGATAAGAAGAACCGGTCTTCTGGGATTCGTCGTCAATTTTACAAGTACGTCACTTTATTTGCACAAATCTTAGAAGTAAATGTTGGTTTCGATTGCAACGGCTTACGAAGTAGAAAATATAGATTTTATGTCATCGGGTCTGTGATTCTAGACGGTAGGGCATATTTCTAGAATGGCCTTCTTTCAAATTTTGATAAAAATCATTTTCCCGTCACTTGGCCCTTGACGCCTTTCTGTGTACTAAATGTACTTAGAAGTATATATTGTACTCATAATGTGTAATTACTACTGCCTTGTTTTTGATGCCAGATCCTATTCTGGCAGGCCGCCATGTCATGAAGACGCCGCCACCTTGTGATTTTGTCCACGTCATCGTCTCTCTCGTTCACATTCCCTCCTAGCGCCTGCAACACACTGTTGCTTGTTTGATTCAGTATGCTGTTCCTCGTGTGTTGATGTTCATGCTGCGTGCAAGGGTTTAGGTTGAATGCTGTAGTTCGCATTGTGTTGCGAGACAAATCGATTTCATGAGTTTTTAGCTGCTTCTTCTTCCCTTTTGAATAATGTCAAGGTCCACGGCACACCAAACTGTTTTAGTTCAGAGACTGATAACTTCTTACTTTACAAAGGAGGTGATTAGTGAGTTCAAATCTTCTTGTTACCATTTCCTTAGTGAGATATCTAAGTCTGGATATGTTGAAGAAACCCTAGTGTCTAAACAAGGGAAGCGGGATTTCTACCTTGGCAAGTGCAACAATGTAGATGAGTCCCCCAGGCGTTCTCTATTCATGAGTCCAGTTTCGTATTCTTATTCCAGCAGTAGTTTTGAGCAATCACCGTCTGTTTCGGTCAGAAGGGTTACTCCAGGGTCCCCTGCTGCTTCTTGCGAATCTGTTGCAATTAGGAAGTAGAGAGGTTGAGGCTCAAGGGTGAGTTCCCGTCTTAGGCTCATGACACTCTGATTCTGCTTTGTTTCTCATGCAATAGTATTGAATCGTGTTAGCTTCTCAACTCCTCAACTATGTACTCGACTTTAGTGTCCATATCTGATGCGTGGCTTGGTTTTTGACGTGTGGTTGTCTACTAGAATTAGAGCAATGGGTAACACTGCTAAGAGACAGCGTGTACGGCATGGTATTTGTCGTCCAACTCCTGCAGCTAGGCTGAATGAGGCTCGCTTGCGGGAAGAGCATCAGGCAGCGGTTACAGATGCGGCTATGGAAAGGAAGGCTTGTCAAAGAGCTAGAGATAGAGAACGACACGAGGAGACCCTGGTTTTTGCTTCGGTGCTGCCGGATGACGATGTTCAAGATAGTATGACAGTGCGGGAGTTGAATCGGATGTCCCTTCGCATTGCTCAGTATGTAGTCGAGGAGTTGAGAAGTTGTCCCGGTCCATCGAGTAGGAGAGATGTTATGGAGAGGATCATGCGTCATAACACTATTTCACCTTTGGTTCCTGTTTACTATGCTTGGCCTCAGGAAGCAAAGGTTATTCATTCTATTATTGAGAACTTCAAGAACGAGTTGCAGTTGGTGAAGGTGGCAAACTCAAGCGAGTGCTTAGCAAGGAAGAGTGGCCTGCTGGATGCTGCTGTTAGTTTGGGGATTGATGGGGTGAGGCCTCTGTCACGTTTTCTGGATACGACACAAGCAAGCATCATTATCGCCCTAAGTAGAAGGGTTTATGCCCGTAACCAAGCAGACACGGTGTGTAGTCTTCGTCTCCATCGGAAGAAGAGAGAAGGTCTATCTGACTATGCGAAGCAGTGTATAGAGGCCTGGTGGAATGGTCAGACCAAGGTATCGCCCAACAAGAAGGACATTGTGCGACACAGAGTATCCCAAAGGGTGTGGGCCGAGCCTCATCCAACACATTATCTCTGTGAGACTCAGGTAAGTTGTAATATACCAATAAGATTTCATGTTTTTTGTACAAAATTGAATGCTTAGTCCTTGTACTTTTGATATATCATACTGCAAAGAAGGTAGGAAAAAATTAGAGAGTACTTGACATGAGTTGCCCTGTAACTGCTGTACTGCGTTATCTATCCAGTCTGCGGTCTTAGATACATAATGTTGGAAAAAAACTGCCTTAGATAACCTAGGTCCATATAGTACCTGAGAGGTGCACTCTTTGTAAATTAAGCTTGTTATGTGGTCTCTTTAGAGCAAAATATCACTTGTACTTATCGTATTCATTGACTCTTCAAAATGTCTTGTACTTCTAACCACTCTGAATGAGGAGTACAGAAGTGGTTCTGAAAGTATTCCGAGTACTATGTGATTTCAAGTCATTTCTCTCTTTGTTGCCAAAAATACTTAGTGTTGTATCAGTAGGGATTTAAAGTTATAAATGTACATTAACATTTCCTTTAATGTACTTATTGTAAAAAGAATATACCAGGGCATGTACATTGTTACCTTTCACAAATGGGACTAATCAGTTTCCATGTACAATTCTGACCGTTCAGTACTTTGAGTATTTTAGAGACCCTTTGCACTCCAAAAACTTTGCCATATTGTACAAGTTGGATCTCCGCCAAGTACTCGTAGCAGCGTGAATTGTACTCAATGGTTCTGAATGAATTTGTCAATGTGTTTTTGTACTCTGTGGTAGTAGATTGTTGCATTTAGTACAATTATGTACCATCTGTCCATATGGACTTTAGCCTAGGAGACCTTCTCTACCTGATGTATTCACGTATGTATTTTGCAGACTACATTCTTCTTACGATTTGAAGAGGTCCACCGAGAATGCAGTATGCGGTAGAGAGCCTTTGAAAGGTTGAAGCCGTGGTGGGTGCGGAAACTGAAGGAGAGGAATACATGTTGTTGTATATATCATGTGGAGATGGACATGATGAAGGTTGGATTAAGCAACCTCAGGGAGAAGACTACAGGACTGCATGCACAGATGACCTGCGTTTGTGACTGTCGAGTGTGTGCATGCAATGTGGAGGGGACTTGTTGTGCACACGAGAATGTTTTCAAGCGAATAACACTAATGTGGGAGTCCTGTGTCTGTCCAAAAGGAGAGTATGATGTGTGGCATAGACTTGAGTGCCTGATGGGCGACTGTTCTGAGTGTGGTTACCCTCTGCTTCCTATCTGTCCTCTGGAGTTGTCTGCTTCTAACACGGTGCTTGTGAAATGGAAGTGTTTTGAATACTACCAGGTGGGAGTGGATGCACAGACTGGAAAAGTGAAGAAACATGGAGAAAACCATAACCATAACCACTTTCATCACCCATAACTTCAAAGCACGGTGGCATGATGAGCAGTGCCAGCTAATGATGAAGAAAGAGCCTGAGGGAGTTGTCATATCGCATATTGACTATGCGGAGAACTATACCTTTGCTATCCAAAAGGAGGTCTAGAGCTTGTACTACTTCAGTACAAGTGTGACCATCTTGGTGCATATTACGATATGGAAGGAAGGCGAGCAGATCATGAAGCAAACTCACTTCTACATATCTGACGACAAGGCGCACGATTCAGCGTTTGTGCAACACTGTTTGCTGTTGCATTGGGATTGGCTGAGAGATTCATGGTTGACTCCGGATGAGCACTGGGTGTACAGTGACAAATGCAGTGCCCAATTTAAGTGTGCAACAGCTATATATTTTGTTACTCGGTACCCTGCGCTAACCGATGGTTGCCAGATGCGTTGGAATTACTTTGAATCGGCTCATGGGAAGGGAGAATGGGATGGGGCAGGCGCTGTGGTGAAGAGAGCACTTGCTGCTGAACAAATTCAGAATCCCTTGAGGCCCTTACAAAATGCAGCTCAAGTTGTGGAGTTCTTAGAGGAGAAATATACAAAGCGTGTTCCTAGCTCATATGCTGATACCAGAATTGCTCTCCTATCCCGAGTATTCTGGTTGATTGGCAATATAGAAGTCGATCATAGTGACAAGAGTGTGAAGTGTAACATTGTGCCAGGCTCGAAGAGTCTCTACTCAATCATGGGCTTTTCTATAACTGATCCTACCATGCTGAGAACTCGTGATTTGTCTTGTTTCTGTAATCCCTGCATAGATGGTGATTGGACTGAGTGTGAGAACTTGTCACATGTGCAGGAGTGGAAGGTCTAATGGCTCTGTCCATTGAGTGCAGGTGCTGTAGCTCAACAGATTGAAGAAATTGATGAGGAAGCAAACTGGGTGTATGACGGGATCTCAGAAGAGGTGGGAGACTTGGTGGACATTGGCAACAACTTCATGATTCCAGCGGAAGAAGAAAATGAAGACGGTGTGGATTTCTACATTCTACAATGTCAGGCCAAGAAGTTTTTCTTAACAGAACCCATGACTTGCCCATGGGGGGGGCGTATTCAGAGCCGGAACTTTGTGATCCGGGCAAAATATTACAAGAAGTATGGTCGTGGAGAGAAGACATATGTATTGTGTGACAAAGCTGTTGATGAACATATAGATACCCATCTGGTTAGAGCTTGCAAATTTCCGATGGTTCTTGCTCCACGTAGGGTAAAGGGTACTCCTGTATACAAGATGTCTAGTGAAACGCAAAGGATATGTGAAGATGCCTTGCGAGAGTGGTGGGCATTCAATGAAGATCAAGTACAAGTTGGTCCTTTAGTGTACACTGATTTTAGTATTTCTTTTTTCATTTCGAGTTGGTTTGAACCCCCTGGTCCCGTGATGATACAAGTCAAACAAATGCTTGGGTATTTGTCTGACTGAAAGTGAGCTCCAGAGATATCCCGCTATCCAAGTGCTCCCCCTTTTTTTTGCTTCAGTCATCTACTGTCTGGCATAGTAGTCTGTGATTAAGAGAACCTGCAGTCCCTTTCGTTTTTCATTCTATAATCTTCTTTTTACAATTTCATTTTGTACCTTCTAATGTCACTCTCTTAGCCACACCCATCACGTAGTATCACCCATTCCATATTTCTTTTTTCATTTCGAGTCAGGCTGGACGATCATAGTTCTACATTTTGCTGGATATTAGGTACTGTAGTTTTTTTCCTTTTTGTTTTGGGCCTTTTACAGGGAGCACTGGATAGCGGTACCTCAAGAGCTCATATCTGAGGATAGCAGTGATATGCATAATGTTGGAATTGGCCGCTATCGGTTATGGTGAGAGGTTTATTTCTCATCTGACCTAGGTTTTAGAAGTACTGGTTGGTGTTTAGACAAGTACTAAGACTACTCAAACAGTACCATCGAAAGTACTTTTCGGACGTGAAATAGTGGTTCCTTGCCTTAAATTATTGCCTAAGTTTATAAACTCAACTTAAAATCTTCCTTATTTAACTCGGGTGTGTTTTGTTTGCTGTAGATGAATGGTTGTTCCTTAAGTGCTGAAAGATTTTGCAGTAAGCCTACTTATATCTATGGTATATCAAAAAAACGTACAAAGATGAAGTGAAGCTTATATCAGCCCTACAGATAGTACATAGGCTATTTGTCAACTGAAAATAATTCCGTTTATATGTGCATTAAGGGCAGCCGCATGAAAAAATACAAGAATGTGTAAATGTGTGCATGCTTAACAAAGTAAACATATGACAAAATGCCAAAGTCACCTACTTCTACGCGGTGTACGGGGTGGCCTTCGGACTGCAAGTGGTACTGTACTGTCTCTACACTTAGTACTCTTGCATTTACAAGTAAATTTAGGCAAATCTGGATCGTCTTTACCAAAATCAGTACCATAATCCCATGTTAGTTCCTCTCCAGGATAAATGATACGACTAGCGTAGAATGCCACATGGTAATAACGGTGATCAACACTCTCTATTGATACTCGGATGTCCACTAGGTTAGAATCTTCACACCTGTAGTACAAAAGGTCCACTGTCAATGCCCATCGGACTGGATACAAGGAAGGGGCGGCCTATATTTAGATAATGGAATTAGACTCTAACCTGTGGTTCAAAAATCTGGCAACATTCCCAAATCGAGTAGAGTCCAAGCACAAAACACTGTTGTCGTCCAAATTCTAGGTAGGAGAGGCGGCAGTCCAGTAGTAGGACGCGGCAGTTAGGAGACTTCTCTCCCAGTTTAGACTTAACCGCTATTGAAGAAGGAGATTCTTCTGATGTGTGCTCCGCCTCCTTTGCACAGCGTGCTCTGGTTCGCACCTGCCCCTCTGCAACTGTCGGGCTACCACTAGCCCCAACAATCTTTGAGAGCTCTTTATAGGTGGTCTTCTCAGCCGAGTAGAAGTTCTCCGGTACAGTGTGATTCTCCAATGTTATGTCGTCAGATACGCTTGGACCCTTTGCTCTCTTTGCCCTTAGCTTGAAAGGCGATCTCGGACTCTCCACTGTCAATTTTGCTCCCTTTGATGGAGGCTCCCCTTCCTACGCTGCGGGCCCACCTTCAGTCGCTACGGGCCCACCTTAAGTCGATGCGGGCCCCCTTCCTTTACACTCTGCCCCCCTTCCTTCGCTGCGGGCCTCCCTTCCATCGCTGCCAGCTCCCCTTCCTTCGTTGTGGGCTCCCTAACCTTTGCCGAGGGCTCCCCTCCTTTTGCTGCGGGCTCCCCCTCCTTTGCTTCCTTGGCCTTGCGCCCTCGCAAGCACTGGGATCTTCTACTCCGATGATATTGAGCGCTGCGTGAAAGGCACTAAGCGCAAATGGGTAGCACACTACTCAAAAGACTAGGAAGTGCCCTCCATTCGAGAAATCTGGCCAGTGAAACTAGGTACTAACCTAAAACTCACTGAGATTCTTGCCGTCGATGCAGCAGAATTTCAACTTCCGCCAAAGAAGCCGGTCTCCCCAAGACGCCTCTTCTCCTCTGCCCCGCCTCCTGCAAATCTCAGCTCGGTGCCAGTTCCTGCAGACGCTGACCGCTATTGAGGCAAAAGAGACGGCAAGATGGTGAAGCGCACTGCCATTCGTCCCAATCCAGCGCAACGACTCTCCATGGGCTTCTCCGAGTCCCTCAAAGTGTGCCTCCGTTCTGTCACGATGATACCTCAGCTGGGCCATGGTTGCATCATAGGGCTGGACTCAGGCGCTGCTCCGCACATCACGCGGTACTAGATTACCATCAGTTCTTACCCTGGTTGCACTTGCTCAGCATTCAAGAAGATGATGACTACGTTTCGAGGCAGGATTCAGTTCACATACGTACTATAAGCACGTGTATTACATACTCTTGAAGGTCTGCACCCGTGATCCCGAAGCCGAGCTTTTCATCCATGCGCCTACCTTTAGCTTCAACGAGGTCAAGCTTCTCCTAGAGAGTGGAATCTTGCGTCACCACTTGGCGAAGGAGTAGGTAGCACTCCTTCTTTAGAACTACCATTTCCACAATGGACATTGATCAAGTAGTGAATGATTTTAGTAATATCCAATGTACTAGGTCAGCAATACACAAGCTGTATTGACTTTTTCATTATAAAGGCTTTGTCGTTCACATTGATTGCATTCTATTTCAATACATTCTATCTTGAACAAGTGCACTATAAACCTCGTATCCCCTCACATGTACCCTTTTATTATTGCAAACATATACTTGTTATTAGATGTCCTAGTCTTCGAACCTAACACGTTTAGGGTTGCCCACTACACTATCAGCAGGACTGCCAGCCGCTGACTGTACTACAGGACAAACTACATTTGCGTTCACTTTCGTTCCCACACTTGGCAAGTGTCCTTGGTATGAACGTTTCAGCAATGGCCCACCTTCCCGCCTCCGATTCACTGATTCCCTGGAATAGGTTCCCCTTAGGATCTTTCCAACCTTCGAGTATGCATGTGGTTGCAAAGGCACAACTGCGTCCTCCTCCAGCACTCTAATATCATCCAAATTTTCTGAACATGGAGGGTCAACTCTTACATCCGGTTGCACGTCAATATCCGTTGTCAAAGGACGCCCTTGGCTGTTGGCCATCACCTCCTCTTCGTCCTCCACCTCAACATATGGTTGAAATGGACAAACATCGTCAGCAAGTGAAACAACAATATCTCTGAGGTCTTCCATAGCTGCTTTCCCGCACTACGGAAAAGAGCTTCACATAACACCAACACAAAAGAGGCAGAGACATTCCCTACTCTTATCTTAAATATCTCTGAAGAAGATGCTTGGCGCCCTTGAAAATCGGCTATTCATTCATTTACAAGTTGTCATCCTCCTAAACCGAATGGAAAAAGATGAAGGTTTAGCAGAGGTCATTTAGCATTTAAATTTTTTTTTTTAAATTAAAGAATGAAAAAAAAAAAAAAAAAAAAAAAAAAAAAAAAAAAAAAAAAAAAAAACATTTATATAAATTGAAATTAAAAAGATTAAAGTAAAGAATAGCAATATTTAAAATGAAGGTTGAAAATAATATGAAGGAGATTAACAAATTGAATGTGAAAATAAAATGATTTTGAAAATAAAATGAAGGAGAGAATTAAATGAAAGGAGGCTTTTGACCCCTCTAACTAGATAGAATAAAGAAATTTTTAAAAAAAATACAAGACAAATATCAAAAAAATAAAAAATAAATAAAAAAAAGGAGAAAGGCATGTAGACTATGGTGGATGAATTCTAGCAATGTTGAGAAAATGTTACGAAATTAAATGTTACTTGATCCCTGTTCAGAGGTTCAATACCAATACATTTTAAGTAGTAATTTGCATATAAATTTAAGGAGATAAGGGGAATTACTGTATGCCTGAACTAGTTAGAAGGAGCTGGAGCATAGTAATTGGTGCACGTTAAAAAATTAATCACCAAGAAAAGAGAATATGAACTACAAATTCAATGAAAATACTGTAATTAGTCCACGGTTATAGGGTCAATTAAATTACTAAAATTAGTAAATTTCCAAAAATACACTAAGAATATTCGAATCTTCTAATTTTATAATTTATTTTTAGTAAAAAAAGTGCTATTTTAAGGTTCTGTCCCCCATTCTGTGCTCTCCGCTCTCCAAATCTGCGCTCACCGCTCTCCGCTCTGCGCTCTGCGCTCACGTACAAGCTACCCTCCTACAGGGAATACAGGTGAAGTTCGTTGTTGTGTTAATCGGCCGAACCGGGTATCTTGAGTCGGGTATACGTGGAAACGGGTAAGTGGGCCCCCAATCCGGGTATTAGGTACTCGCGACAGCTCCCTTTAACGACCACTTCCTTTAAATTTTAATTTAAAATTTATGTTTAATTCCTAATGCAATACAAATTGATTTTAGCATTATGGTTTTTCAGGTACCTCTGATTGGCCACTTGGCGTCTTACACGTCACGTCGATCTTGACAGACTGGAGATGATTTTAGACACGTCGGATAATTATCATGCAGCATGCAGCTCATGCATCACCATCGATATGACAAGGGGAGTTTCAGCGCCCACTTCCAAAGAGCAGGTTGTCCCATCCGACACTTAATTAGACATGACTGCTTAGTGCCAAGACTGTGTAATGTCTAAATCCGATCACATATATCCATCATTAGATTGCCTTCATAATTGGGAACCTGATCAGAGTATTGCATCCCCTTCAGTTGGCACATACTTCATAACCCCGGCCTACAGAGTGAGTTCTCGGTCTTCTTTTGCTTTCCCTGCTGAATTTTGAGAGCAGTCTGCTTTGCTGAAATTTGAGCAGGTTCTACGTTGGAAGTGGCAATGGAGAAGCCCGGAGCACTTACAATTCCTTGGTTCATTACATACATGAGGCTCCTCAGCGATGGCTTGGTACCAACGGTGACTCCCACTGAGTACATGCCAAACCGGGTTCAATTGGGAGACTTCTTCGGACCCAAACATGGATCAGGATACACGTTTCAGAGCCACGGTGATGCTGAGTACGAGAAGTATGTGCGCGAACTTTTCAAGCGAGTTTATCAATTGCAGTGGCCGGTTTCTAGGGTCATTCCATTCCATTTCGCCCGCGGCCTTCTAGCCGAAGTCATGCACATGGAAGTGAACTGGTCGGAATTCGCCTACAAGGTGACGCATCCTCATCAGAGCTCTACGAAAGGTCCACGACTGCTTCTTGAGTTCCAGCGCCTACATTCTCCTTTGCACCGCATGGTGAAGACTCTCCCAACCTCGATCATCCAGATATATCCTCGAAGCACACTTTTGCCATACTATTCCGCACTCAGTTCACGTCGTGGGAAGATGATCACGTGAAGTCAGCAGTTCATTTTTATTTATCCGCCAAAGAACCGAATAGTCAGGGGGGTTTAAGGCACTTGCTATGATTTGATTTTTTAATTTTGGGATTACATTGTGCCGCCCAGTCCATCATTTACTCATCTGGTTATGGAACTGATGTGCATGGTGATGCAAATCCAGCCCGCAGCTTCAGGTAGGGATACGGCATCTCACGCAGCACCGGCTACGGGAAGATTGCACACATTGGAGAAGAAGAGGGGTCAGGGGTCAACCAGCGCAAATCCCGCACCGTCTGTACCGAAACCAGAGCCTTACAACAACTGTCGCCGTAGTTCGCTGTCCCAGACACGTCGTACCCGTCAAGGTTTCCCCATCGTTGGAGCCGGCGCGTATGCAGGAATTTCAACCATGCGGAACAAATTCGCAGTCCTCGTGGAGTCGGAGATAGCGAAGCTGAAGGAGGACCGTCGGAAAGCGAGACATGAAATTGACAACTGTGGACTACGTTACTGTGAAGAGAAAGCACGCCTGGAAACCATGACTCTCGAGCTCGAGGAAAAGGCCGCATCGCAGGGGAAAGCCACGGCCGAGTACGAGAGAGCCGAAGGTGTTCTGACTGCAGCCCGCATTAACAACGGTGGCACCGACAGTGGACATGAACACGCTTCAAAGAAGACACTCATCAAGATCTGCGAGGCACTCGTTCAGTCATGGTACAAGAACGCAGAAAATTGTCGATCCGCTTGCAATGCGTGGGAAAATGAAACTCGACGTCAAAGCAACATTGTCATAGAGGTTCACGCACAGCTGGAGGCAGCCGAGGCAATGTATGCTGGCAATGTTCTTAGCATCGACATGGATATTGCGAATCTACACGCGGTGGCTGAGCTCCTACAAGAACTTTAACTCCTCGAAGAACTAAAAATCTATCCGTGACATT
The DNA here is from genome assembly GCA_014871385.1 of Ceratodon purpureus. Taxonomy (NCBI): domain Eukaryota; kingdom Viridiplantae; phylum Streptophyta; class Bryopsida; order Pseudoditrichales; family Ditrichaceae; genus Ceratodon; species Ceratodon purpureus. Next base: position 61,568,103 of record CM026426.1, on the reverse strand, counting down.
TACAGCATCCGTTGTCATTGAGACGTCTTAATTTTTTTTGTGAGAATCTGGTAGTATCAGTTTTTGTGCAACCGATTTTCAAAACCCGATCAGGTTTAGTGGCTTACAAATCGATGCTGAGAACTATTAGTACCACAGAGTTCCGACTCTAAACTCATTCTACACCAGTGTTTTTCCACTCTAAAGACAAATTTCCGGCTTCTGCATGTAATCCCTTCATTGCAATACCATTTGAAAGTTTTATCAATTTGATGAATGCACATGAAAACGTTTGTTATCTCGGACATGAATAGTTAGAACATGGTCATGAATGTGTTGATACGCAGCATGTCGACCACCAATCCGAAAGAGAAACGTATACACCTAACAGTGACAACGAAAAATGTAATTCCTCCACATCCGAATGACTGTGTTCATCCCCGGAGAAGCCCTGATTTGAGAACCGCCATGGCTGTGTATCGACCTCGACTTACCCCGGACACAGCGTCCAATCTTTTTAAACTTACAGTAACCGGAACGTGGATGAAATCGCGGGGTCAACCCTGTCCACTTTCAGTCGCATGGGAAATTCAATATCACCCCCCGCATTCGTTTTACCCCGCACTTTGGTATTATGAGTTCTTTGACATCCTTGTAGCAGTCCCACAATAACTCTGTCTCTCATTGGCTACCTCCTTTCCCGTGAACAATATCGCTGTAGCTGGTTCCTCGCATGGAGCTGTTGCAATAGCTCAACACCGAAAAAAACTCTTGTAACCAATTAGTGAAGACTTGCTATTTAATTTTTACACCAAGCTGCGTTTTAGGTGTAATCGGCTGGTATAGTTGAGGGCCATTCCCACTAGTATCGGATATCTACAAAGTATAAGCTGATTCTGCCGGAAGTTGAGTTTCGTACTGCACTTGATCTTAAGAAATAGTTGAGAAGAATGTAAAACAAAATACTTGGTTGTATACCCCATGCAATGTTTGATAAAAACTGATGGTACTTTACAAGACGTGTAGCAAGCAATAATTGGTAACATCTCAAGGTTGGTGTCACGAGCCCACGCATTCTAGAAAAATACACTTCTATTCTTCATAAACTCCAAGGCTGCAGACAGTACGCTAACTGTACTTGGGATCGACTAACGTACAACATGCACACAGCTCGGGATGCTTCCGTAGAGTCGCAAAATCTACTACACCAATGCTACATTCCTCAGAAGCGTTCTGACAGACGCTATGTCCTGTCCATTGTAACATGAGAGTGGGGATGAGATCTCCTAATACCATGTATGCTGTCTGTCTACTGTAACTGATAGCACATTGTACAGAATCGCTACGACACATGTTCTTCAGTACGGTGACCAAAACATTGTAATCCGTGACACTGGAGTCAGGATTCATCGTTGGCGGCCTTTTGAGTTATGGCCTTCTGAGACGCACGAGTGACTCGAGGATGGATAGGTTTTGGGGGGGAGCGCCGTCCATTAGCAGCCCATCTTTGTCGCCATCTGATGCATTCTTCACTTGCAGCTGGCAGAAAGGGGCCCTGTACCGAGTATCCCTCCTTGCTGGGTCAAGTTCTTGTGCAAATAGCTCCATCATCTCTTTTTTCATCTGTACGGTAGTGTGGGGCTTGAGGTACTGGCCTAGCAACTGCTCCCCTCTCATAGCGGTATCACGTGTACAAAACTGTTGTGACACAGGGTTCAGAACGAAATGTTAGAATTCAAACAGTGTCACAATCTACATGGTAATGAAATAAGACCAAAGTCCATCACAGATGAAGGCAACATCTTCGAACCTTCAGATATAGCATGATGTTACGAATGCACAGGTGACCACACTCGTTGTTTCCAAATTGCTGAAACACTGGAATGGGGGAAAGATCCTCAACTGGGTACTCCTGGACGCCTCTGAGACACTGCCACGCTGCACATGTAAGTATGATTCATGTGAGAAAAAAAAATGGTATGTGTAGACATCAACCACAGGCCAATGTGATGCACATAGTCTCAAGCAAGGAGCCCACAAGGTGTTCCGGGACTAGAGGCCATGATTTGAAATAAAATTAGACTTGGCCTAAGTTGGTGGCATTTATACTCGTGAGGAGGGGGGAGGGGGGGCGCGAGCTCCTGAGGGGGCGAGAGCTTCTCACATGGGGGAGAGAGTGTTTGGTAGGGGAGGCGAGAACTTCTAAGTGGGGCCCAGAGATTCTGCGAGTGGGGGGCGCGAGCTTCTGGAAGGGGGGGCGAGTGCTTCTTTGGGGGGCGCGAGCTTCTCCAGGGAGGAGGCGCGAGCTTCTACAAGAGGGGGGGGGGGGGTGCGAGCTTTTGCAAGGGGAGCGAGTACTTCTGGGGAAAGGAGGGAACGAGTACTTCTGAAGGAGGGCGAGTGCTTCTGGGAAAAGGGGGGCGAATCCTTCTGGGGAAAGGGGGATCGAGAGCATCAGTGGAGGGGGGGCGCGAGCTTCTGGGGGGGCAGTCTCGGTGAATGGGCCATACAGTTTTTTTCATTTTTTTTTAATTGTTTTTTTCAATCCAATACAACACAAGCAATATCATTTCATGTTCCACCCGAGCACATATACGCCGAAAAAAGGATTTATTAAAATATTAGAAACGTGCAAACAAGGCCACATAGGCAATCAAAATGTTCCAAACATAAATCACTACGGAACTACAATGTGTATCTAAAACAACCATTGGGAGCTTGGAAGTTGTAAGGGGGACTCATCAAATCATCCACAACTTTTGCAAGTGAAAACCTCTTCGTTAACCAAGCCATCCAACTTTGATGAGAATGCAATCATTGAGATTGAATCCTTGAAGAGTTCTGGGCATTCTTTTCGTCGTTCCATATCTTCTTTGCCAAATGGCCTACCAAAAATGCATCAGATTGCTTCGTGCATGGATGCATCCTCTTCATGCGCTCCAAATTGCGTTTCTCGTCATCTTTGTCGCCATATAAAAAAAACAACTCCGGTGCAACTCCTACCCTCCTCTCCTTTAATCGTGGTAGATCATCGGCGTTCCTCAAACCATAAGGGGAGGCCTTCTTCTCAATGACTCTGCTTGCCATACCCCAATTGCACACACCAATATATACTTTATCCTTGTCATGAGGGAGAAAGTGGAGTAGAATGTTGGAGGGCGTTAAGTCGTTGTGGAGGATTTCAGCCTTATGGACATAGACTATGTCCATAATGTAGATGAGATTCCATGCCAACATTCCTCGGTTCTTTCGATAGGCAACAATTCTCTGGCAGTCTTCCATAAGCATTTTGGGCAGCTTCAAAATTTCTTTGTAACTTGCTGCCTCCGACGCCTTCTCATTTAATTTGAGGAAGTTGCAGAGGCAATCTCCGTTCCACCACAGGGTATAAGCTTCCATGGTCTTGGAGTGACAAGCCCAAAATTATATTACACCCGGATGCTCTACCGGGCAAACCATGGCCTCAATCGCTCGTTCCTTTTGCTTATCCTCCTCAGATTTAGCCTTGGACATTTTTCCCGCAAATTCGATGTGAATTGGAATACGCTTCATATTGGCTATTCGCACTTTTCGCACTTTGCCATACCCCCCCTCGGCATTGAAGCCCGATGATGGCACAACTTTGGCTGTAGTCGGAATCCAGACCAATGAACCATACATGCGTGCTTCCAATGCTTAGTTCAAAGCTTGTTCATTCCAAGGCATAATCTTCGTTTTCCCCTTGGAAAATCTCTGACATGCTTCCTGAACCGTTGTCAGTTTCTGAATAAACACTTTGTCTTGGTTGCTCTATTCTTCGCCTTGTGGTTTCTTCACATGTGATTCAAACACATGAATGACATTTGTCGTAGCACTGCTCACTTGTTGTGCCAACCACTTCGGGCTGTGATAATACTTTGTACAATCCATGTAAAACTCTGACCCTTCCAATGCGCTCCAAAATTCCCTTTCCAATTCACGTTGGAGGTTGTAGATACCATTTTCTTTTTGATCGAGGTACATTTTCTTCAACATTCGTATGCTACGGGCCTTGTAATACTTGACGGTCACCTTCCTGATGAAATGCGTATACTCCAATGGTGGATAGCCCTCATCCTTCTCGTGCCCCCCAATACTCTTCTTCTTTTTCCCCTTCGAGTTAGATGAAGGAGTAGAACCAGTATGCGATTCAGCTCTTACACAACTAATAGGGTCCACCGCATCTCGAGCATCCAAATCTTCAAAGATAAGTCGCTTGCCGGAGCCTTGCCCAGAAGACATCGCAAAATAAATCCCTGAAAAAAAAAATCAACAATCCCCCCCCCCCCCCCCCCCCCCCCCAATGAAGACTTTCCACGTAAGCAATTCCAAGCAAGGCGTGTTTTCACACGTCAAGACAAGGAGCCGCTGTGGAAAGGAGTGTAAAGGGCGAGAGCTTCTCCCCACTTTATATAGTCCTACCATGAACCCGCTTGTGCCCCCCCCTATACCCGTTCGCGCCCCCCCCCAAACCCGTTCACAGCCCCCTGAACCTGCTCGCGCCCCCTACCCGTTCGCACCTCCCTTGGCCTGTTTGCGCCCTTCCCCCCCCCCCCCCCCCCCCCCCCCCCCCCCCCCCCCCCCGCCCTCCCCTCCCAACCCGCACGCGCCCCTACCCCCCTCCCCCCCTCCCTTCTGACTTTTATTTATTTAATTTTACTTTTATTTTCTTATTTTCTTCTGAAGGAAGTGGACTCTCTCCACCATGTCCTAAAAGAAAAAAAAAAATAAAAGAAAAAAAAAATAATAAAATTAAAACTAAAAACAAAATAGGAACTCCGGAGATTTTATACATGCACAATCTCACCTCAAACCTTTTTCCACTCTATGCTATTGATTTTATTTTATTCGCTTTATCTCCCAAATAAATTTTTTTGAGCCCTTCGTAACGGTTCTTTATATTTTTAATTATATGTTAGAGCATTGTTTTTTTCGTATGTACATAAAAGTATATAGATTGATTTATTTCTCTCTAATCCAACCGTCTTCCACTCTATGCTATTGAATTTATTTTATTTTCTTTATCTCTTCCAATGTTGATGTTTTTTATTTTTCCACATCTTTTGTAACATTAATGTTTTATTTTTTTATTGTCAACATTATATTATTAATTCTTCATTAGATCATTATTCCGTTATGGCATAATTTAGTTTCTAGTCATTATTTTGTTTATTTATCTTTATAACTTTTTTCCACCCCATGTTATTCATCCTTTTTTATCCCGAGTTTCTTATTATAGTCATGATTGTTTTTATCTAATTTGATTGTCTCATCCCCAAAATTTTCAAATCAGTATTCCTTATTTAATTATTTGTTTGTATTTTTGTCTTCCAACCTTCTTCAACGCTACTCCAATGATTTTATGCGTTTTTTATTTTCTTGAAGCAAATGGTGAATTTATTTGACTTCAAAATAAAACAAAGACACCGCTATGCAACTGAGTAGACATGCTTGCTGATTCTATAATTCTGATGCCCCTTCCAATATTAAGGTTCATATAGTTATTGAAGATCAATTTAATTTATTTTTTAAAGTTTTTTTCGTAACAAATGGTATCTTCCCTTTTTTTTTATATATATTTTAAATATTTCCTTAAACATTTTACTAATACCTCCGTTCATTTATCTTCGAACTTGATGTGTACAATATTGGAATTACAAAAAGTGGGAACCAGGCATGAGCCTTTTTCTCAAGCTCCATGACCCTCTCCCGCCCCCCCTCTGAACCCGCTCCTGCCCCCCACGAACCCGCTCGCGCCCCCCTCCCCCCCCTCCAACTATATAAGTGAAGTGGACGCCCTCCTCCCCTCACTTTTTTAAGCTCCACCTTGGCACTCAGGCCTTGAACTACCTCACGGTGGCTTATTGCTGAGTACTTGGGTGGGGTCTACAATATTTTGACAACGCCACGTACCATCTTTCAACCTTATTTTGTACGCTCATATGGGAATTTGTGCCCTGAACTACCTCACGGTGGCTTATTGCTGAATACTTGGGTGGGCCACAAAGTATCGTTAGAATACCATAATCAACCACATAGGAGATTTGTAAAATCATTTGGGCGAAGTTTTGAGTAGTTGGTGTGTTTTTTAACACACTCAACTTTCCCAGTACACCACCATGGAGGGAAACCCAGCTCCGGCGGCGGCAGTGCCACTCACCAAGGCGGAAAGGAAGCGAATCAAAGATCGGGAACGGAAGCATGGTGGTAAGAAGATGAAGAAGCGGCTTCATGTGTTGAACAACCCTGCGAAGTTGGCATTTAGAGGTTGGCAAGATGAGCCAGAACCGTGGAAATATTCCACATGGGAGGAATTCATTGAGTGGTGCCACATCACAAAAGTATTTCCGCACGAGCGCCACAGAAATCACAGGATCTCAGACAAGGCTAACCTCTATTTTTGCTTCAATGCGGAGTTTGTTGACGTTGTATACAAGTTTTACAATTTTATCAGCATCTGTACAAGCAACGATCTGTAGAACGCAATGAAGCACCATTGTTCATTTGCAGAATGGTGTATGCTGAGGTGGGCTTCACAAAGTGGTGGATTGGTCCACCATCAAAACCATGAGAAGTGTTAGGGCGCCGACAGTGCGTGACATTCCCAAACGAAGGGTATACTCAGATGGTGGCTTGGGGAAAAAAATGAAGGTAAAGCCACAAGAGAGGGAGCCTGAGACGGAAGAATCAGAACCAGATTCTGATTCCGATGGTCATCGTGAAGAAAGAGTGCCACGTAGAGTTGCAGCAACAGCAAATATGGCAGTAGTGCCTCCAATCAACCATCCAGCAGACGTTACAGAACCTCACGTTGATGCGAACATCAACTTCATGGAAAACAATCCGAATCCGGCAGCTAATTTGGAGGTGGTCGAAATTGGACCTACGATGGTTCTTGGCATGCCGGTTCTGGTTAGCGATAACTAGTCTAACCAGAACGATGAGGTCGGGGAGTTGCAATTAAGGGTTATAGAAAAGGATGGTTTCATTGCAGAGTTAAAAGAGACCATCCGAAAACTACGATTGGAATCAGCAGGAAAGGATGCAGTAATATCAGATTTGCGCAATCAATTGCAAGAACGAGAAAGACCTCAGTCTTCTCAAGCCAATGATATACTTGTAGTTCAAGATCCAATGTTGGTGGATGAATCTTACATCAACAACACGGTTGATGTTGCAACGGCCGGTGCGTTGAAGAATATTTCCACACCAGCAAAACGACAACGGGTTGGAGTGATATTGCCTCCACTAGCCCCATACGCGCGACCCTATGTGGACATTGTTGGACCATTAAGTCAAGATTCCTTGTCATTTCCACCCAATGCTCAAACGGAAGAAGTAGAGACATTGAGGAGAGCCAATGATGAATTGCGGCTCCTTGTTTCGATGTTCGCTAAATCATACTACGAGTGGAAAGTGGCAACCATTCTCAGCGTTGATCGCGGTCGCCAAATCGCAATAGAGTTCAAGAAGATCGACGAATCGTACTTGCAACACAACAGACGAAGGGATTTTGGCCTCACTTCATGGACTAATGCAGATGATATGTTTCCATCCACTCTGCCAATGCAAGAATCGGATTCTAAACTCATAGATTGGGTGAAGTTGGATTTTGATGTGGCGAATGCAACTTCGTGCCATGATCTTCAAATGAAGGAAGGAGTTAAAAGCACAAAGCTTTGGCCAAATCCTCAACCATGGGTGTTGGATGGTTCTGAAACATGTATGGTGTGTCTGAATCCATTTAGTCCGGAGGGTGGATGGGCAGTTGGATCATGTACCCACATGTTCCATCCAATGTGTTTAATTAATATATTTTTGGTTAGGAGATTTTGCCAGATGTGCAAATCCCCGTTCCATGAACGCTTGTAGGAGGTTTTTGGACTCACTCCATACATGCCACCAAGCCATAAGAGAAATCCCGAAAACACACCGGGTGAAGGTTACCGCAATATGTCGGGGGAAGATTTGATTTGGAGTTGGCGGGCCCTGACTCACTCTGTTTTCAAGAGCAATGTAAGTGACGAGTTGGGGTGGGAGAATGAGGACAAGCAAATTGTGAGGGTGGCAAAGAAGATAATTGGATCTACGAAGGAGGACCAAGGGAAACGAAATTTTTTCTATCAGACTTTGAATGGATTCTGGGATGCGAAGCATAAGAAGTTCCAACTTGGTACGCACCCACAAGGCCTCATATGGAACAAGGAGGAGAACCTGATTACAGACAATGAAGGTCACGCCACTCTAACCGCCCGAGAGGCAGTCCAAATGTCTCTTTCGGAGTGGAAGTATCTTTTCAAAAATGAAGCTGTTGACTTTCTTCTGGAGGAACACTCTCCACGGACATTGCGTACATTGGCACAATTGAGGAACTCGCAAATCTTGCGTTCTCTCAGTGAAACCGATGGCCCATTTCGGCGGACACGGACAAGAGCCAGGCGCACCTTGACGCTGGACGATGGAGCGGGACCAAGTGGCACAGCGGGAGTAGATGCAGATGACTAGTAATAGTTACAACTTAGTATTAAGAGTCTAGTTTTCGTATACTACAGTTTTTGTAACATTTTGGTTTGAAATGGTTATGAAATGCTTTTACTTTCATAAATGTATACAACATTGCAAAGTCCATGTATTTCGGCTCACGATTATCTCATTTTTCCTATGCTGAATTTACACAGTTGTCATTGCGCTTAGCCCCAATATATTATTCTTATGGAAATGTTATTTTTTTTTGCATTGTCAAAAATTTACTATATCTACAAAGTGGGCCGCACCCCAGACCCGCTCGCACCCCCCTCAAACCCGCTCGCGCCCCCCTTGAACCCGTTGGCGCCCCCCCAACCCTCTTGCGCCCCCTGAACCCGCTCGCGGCCCCCGTTGAACCGGCTCGCGCCCCCCTGTATCTGCTCGCACCCTCCCTAGACACGCTGGCGCCCCTTTTGCATATGTGGAATTCTCCGTCAGCATTGGTTGTCCATGTCATCAATATGTTTCCCCTATAGGTAAGTTGTAAAAAAAAAAACTAACCTAGTAATTTTCCTTCTCCCCTAAATGTCCGATTTTCACCCCGGACTGACTGGTCCGTCTGTACGTCCGTCTGTCCGTGTCCGGGAATATTGCCCATGTCCTTTCGTTATGACAACCCTGAATCTAACAGAAATAAGAATACTCATTTTGTTCAAATTAACAAAATATTAGAATTTTGTTGAAATGGTCATTGACGTACACAATTCAATAAAAAATAGTTGGTTACTTGTTGATTTGGACATCATTTTCTAGTAGTGTAAAGCCTTGACTCTTTTATTAAACGACTAAGTGTACATGCGAGTCTATCTTGGTCTCATAGTCTTGGCCTTCTCACTTCTCACCTTCTAACTTGGCGCTATTGTTTTCCGACTCCCCTACTTCCTAACCCCCCTCTTTGCATTCCACGGCAGCCAAAGAAAGACTCTGAGTTATCCCTCTTGCTATGCTACACTCCTCCTAATTCCGTGTACTTAGTTTAAACAAATAACTGCCTACGTGACTGTCCCTTCTCTCTAGCGCACACCACCTTGACCTCCTTGAACACCTCGCTGCTCCTTGGACCGATGTGTCAGCCTGGCAAGCCGGGTCTTTGGGTCTCAGTTATATCCATGTGCTTACCTAGACTAACAAAATTGGCCTGCCATTGGTCTTGCTGGTATAGTAGGCGTTGGATAGGGTACTCCCATTACTTCCGCCTCCCCTAGTTGACCTGGTTTTTCACCCTGGACCACTAAGTGGTTATGTCCTGCCCACGGGCTCATCCTTGGTTGAGCCTGTAGTTTCTGGCTTTCTTCTCTTAATACCTCCTGCCACCTATATAGGATCGCTTGACAAGTAGCTTCCTTTCTCTCCTCCTCCTTTTTCTTTTGGTCCTCTAGTCTTTGTGCTTGCTGCAATAGACGTAGAGCCTCTTGTTGTAGCAAATCCTGCTATATAGCTTCCTTCCTTTTAGCAGCCTGCTTGAATTCTTTCCTCCTTTGACCTTCCTGCCTCGTCCTAAGGGTCTCTTGCCTTTGCTTTTCCTGATCCTGCTCTTCAATTCTCTTTGTTTCTTGCCATAACTTCATAGCCTCCTTCAATTTAATCTCTTCGTGATTCTTCTCCTCCCAAGCCTCCATTGTTTCCCTCAACCTCGCTGCTTGGCCCAGTTCTTCCATCTGCCTCATGTATACATCCTCCCTTGCCTGCTGGTTTCATCGCTCGTTTTTTGCTTGCCTTCTTGCTTGCTTTTGAGCCTTCCAGCTGCCTTCTATCCTCTTTTCCTTCAATCATATCCAATCCTTGGAACTGTTCTTGTGCACAATATATGAGTGGCTTCCTGGGATCTATTGTTACTGCTTTACTAGTTTTGTACATTTCTGTCACTAATGTTTGCTCCTTCTGTAGCTCCGTCCTCACTTCGAATCTTGTCCAACTTCTTCTTTGGTGTCTCCAAGGTTTCCACCAGGTCACCTTGTGCCTTCTCTCCTAGTTTTGGTGTGTCTACTGTACTGCCTTCTATCTTCTCCTCTTCTTAGTAATGGTCATACACTGACGCCATTCTCATTTGAGGGTTATAGCAATGTTAAGTATCTCCATCTCTTGGCCTTTGGAATTCTCTCTTGCTGGTCTTAGGCGATGGTAGGTTGCCTTCATATTTTTGAATCTCCTCCTCTTCTTCCTGCCGGTTTTTGAAGCTTGGGCTAGATTCCCCCATTGCTTACCCTATCCATCATCTTATACCAACACTGTTTCCTGGCTCAAGTTTTCTCCTACCAGTTCCATGTCTATGAGGTTTCTAATTTTCCCCTTTGCTATACTTTCTTCTGAGCTAAGTTGTCCTTCCATATTTTTACTTGCTTCTGTTGCTGCTCTATGTTCCCTGAGTTCATACATTGCCATCCGTTCTGCTGCTTGTCTCCTAGCTTTCACCTCCTTATCTCACCCTTGGTATTCTCTATCCATTATAGTGTAGTTTGCTGCTCTTCCCTTGGTACCCTCCGATCGAATGTCCTTTTGGTTAAATGGCTGGTGCTTCTAGTAAGCTAAGTGTGCCTTCTCAAGACTCTTGGGTAGGTGTTGTAGTTTCCTGTCCTAGTCCTCCTCGGGTCTATCGTAACTTCTGATCCCTGTCCAGTCCATTCCTTTACCACCCTTCCTCTTTGGTCCATTGAGGGTTTGTCAATATTTACTGCTCCTACCTAGATAGTTTTTATTGCCCTTAAGTTTCACAAGTTTTTCAAAGTCTAGGCTTCTTTTCCAAGTTCTTATGCATCACAAGTTTGCAAATTCCCTCTACAGGGTTGGTACTGGTTTCTTAATTTTCATCAATTTTAGTTTAAAATATTTTAGTTTTTCCATTTCCATTTTCCTTCTGAAGCCCTTTATAATTTTTTCTTACTTCTTATTGTTGTTTTAATTTTTACCCACATGTTTTTTACTTTTCACCTTTTTTACTGCTCAATTACTTTTTACAACCCTTCCATTGCTTTTAACTTTTCAATTTTAAACTGCTACACTTTCCTGCTAATTTTTTCGCAACATACTATTCCTTTCCATGCTGCCTCAATTCAACATTGATCTCGAACGTACCTGAATATCAACGACTATCCTCCCTTCTGCTATGGAACTGTCTTCAGCTCGTGTTGACGCGTTGACTCCTTGATTGCTAGCCGCCGTCCACGAGATTCTGAAGCTAAGCCTTCAGTGCCTCGAATCATGCTCTTGTTGCAAGGCCTGTGGCTGTCCTATAACTGTTCCCTTCCTGATTGGCCATTGTGCTTGTCCTTCTAGAACAAAATTGTCTTGGTATTGTTTGCAGAGTCACAGGATGAGCCACTAATTTGGACTTAATGCATGGTCGCCAATATTAAAGGGATATTTTGACTTCCTCCTAAAATTCTAACCGGCCCTACTGATTACTCCTAAACCCTCAAAATTTGTCTACTACCCCAGATTCTACTAATTTCCTTCTGCTCTTATCCTGGACTAGGCCAGGATACCTACATTACTGCTTCAGACTGTAATAAATACGAAGACCCACATCATCATTCTGTCCACTAACCCTAATCTTCAATATCCAAAAATCCTCATTAATCAAGTTGAACTTGATTTTGTCATTAATGCCTTCTACCTTTGAAAACATCCCTGAGTGTGAGAGAGAGTGAAAGCCGCCACAGCCTCCCTCCTCACTACCCCCTCCAAACCCTAGCTGCCTTCATCCATCCGACAATTTTTCATCCAATACCAAAAATCATCCAACTGGCCAACTTCATCCAAAATACAATTACTGTGAGTTAGAACACTAACTAGAGTAACCCTACCCCCCCCCCCTCAGTTTTAATGTTTCCTGCCCTCTAGTCTATTACTACAACTATCCCGTCAACAATACACTCACTCTGTGAGAGTTATGTTTGAAAGTGGTTCAGCAATACAAACTAGTAGAACACATGGGGGTGCAATTAGGGTCCTTGGACAAGATTGTCTTATGAGATTCAAACATAGACATCCAGAGCTTCCTACAAGAAGATCTGAACTTTTTGGGGTGGCCAGAGCACCTGCCTTATACCCTGCCACTGATGAAACACTTTACATTATTTTGGAGTACCTCTACACTTCCTACAACTACCCTCCAAGTCACATATGGAACAATAATGAACAAGGGGTGCAAGCACAGAGAAGTGGAGGTGCTATTGTTTTGGTTAAAAAGAGGGCAAATATGTGCACTCTATAGAGCCATATCAAAAAGAACATTTATGTGTTTTGTCATATATAGAAGTTGTTGGAGGTTCTATTCCAATCCTCTACATTCTCAAAGGCAAGTACTTTCTAGAGGCCTATGTTGTATGATGTTAGGAACTTGTTGTCATGGAGATGCAATCCAATGCTTGGATGACGAAGCGGTTGTTTGAGAGTTGGATCTCTCACTTCAAATAATGCTTAAGTAGAAAATCTTGTCTAGAAAAAACAAAAAACAATTTTTGATTTTAGATAAACAGAGTTCTCATGTGAAATTACTAGTGGTGAATATCTCTATGACATTTAGGCTTGACATCATTTCACTACCATAATACACTAATCACCCACTATAGCCTCTAGATTAGCATACTTCAAACCTTTCAAGAGAGCTTTGAAAAAAATTAGAGAATCATTGACATTTATGAATAAAAACAAACATGCTAGCAAGTAAGACTTGTATGAATGGACCTCTAGATTTTTGAAAGCTGCTCCAAATCTCCAAAATGTACAAGTTGGGTTCAAAAAGACCTAAATTTGGCCTTTGAACCAAACAGTTGTGGCGTCATCGATGAAAACAAGAGGCGGATTCAAGGACAGGCAGGGTACTGACCTAACAAGTCATAGGCCACATGCCAAGTCCGAAATTCCTAATCAAACTCGTTATCACCAAGCACCACATGCTCCGATTGCCACTCCTTAGTTGATTGGATCCTTAGGCCGTTGGTTTGTTGTTGTTTTAGATGCCTTTATCCCCTTTTCTCCTAGTTCAACCTCCTAGCTCAACGTTATTTCCATCACTAGAAATCACCGGTTACTTTATAAACTAGTTCAACCTTCTTGTTGGCCCTATTTTAATCCTATCGTCTACTAGTAACTAATTTTTTAAATTTCTGGCTTGAAGTTACCATCTTTCCGGACCCATGTGGAATCTACTCTCACATTAGACAATATAAGGAATGTACCAGTGTTCTTCATGTGTTCCTCTCGCTTGTAAGCTTCAAATTTTAGATCTATGTATACATGTAGTTTACTCTCTTCATATGTGAAGTCCCGAGCGTCAGAGACAAGCATGTAATAGAGCACTTGTTGAAGTGAGGGGCGTCGGCTCCAACGAACACCTTCTCAAAATTCTTGATCAAAGCCTATGGGTGTGTTGGCGTCAGAGCAACCTTTGTTGGAGCATTTGTGGTCCTCATTAGAGCCGACATTGAAGCAGACATCTTCTCAGCAACCATTCAGCTTGACTTCTGGTTTGTAACCACCTGGCCGATCTTAGGTACACGACCAGTCTAGAAATCCTATTCATTGCCAACGGCCAAATGGTAACGGCCAATACACTGGTCAAATATAAAAGGGGGCCATAATGATTTTAGGTAGGCTCTCAGTTCTTTTTTCGTGTAATGATTTTTTGATTCCTCTCTGCTTTCTTGTTGTTGTATCGCAGACATTACGGTTAGATTGTTAGCCCAAAAGTCCTTCCAATGGAGAAAAGACTATGTGGGGAACATGCGTGCACGGGCTACTAGAGTGAATAGTGAGGCTATATGGTTAAGAGAGTGATACCGCCTTTTTCCAAGATGACAGAGAAAGAATCGACACTCCGGAAAGCTTTGGAGAATATGGGGTGTAGTGAGCTATGGATGAAACCGTGGGGATTGACGGACGAGACGATGGCATGGGAGGTGATCGCCCTAGACAACCGGTGGGACAACAATCTGAGGGCCCATCCAGATACTTGGAACGTATATGTGTGGCCAATTGTAGACTCCTTCCAGAGGGGGACAATCACAACAGCTCAACGACGCGAGGAGATTCTGTTGGTGCGTTCTTTCGGCAAGCGGATCCAAGGGAAGTATACTTGGTGAACAACCTCTAGGAGCCTGCGGTCAAGTTGGTAATTGGATTTCTTAATCCAATTTTCCATCTGGAGAAACCTCCCAGACTAATGGTCAATTGGGCATCTACCATGGCTAGATCGATTTAGTTTAATTGGGCATTTCTCATTGACGACTTGGTCACATGGAAGATAGCTTATTTTCAAAAGGTGAAAAAGGTTGGAACTTTCCTACCCACCTACATAACCCATCTGTACTACACGCATAACCTCGTGTTGCCTGAGGAGGATAACGAATACAATTGAATCTGGTCCTTGCAGAAGTTTGGAGGGGAGGACAACTCGATAGTCACATCAGCGATGACTCAGAGGAATTCTAGACAACATATCCATTTACACAAGCAAAGAAAAAGAGCAGCTTTGTTGCCCTTCAAACTGGTCATTCCTTCGGAACTCCTAATCCCGGACCAGCCATCTTGAAACCAACTCAGCTACCCTACTCCACGCATCCTCAAAGTCCTTTTGGATGTCCTTAACTAGTTGCCTCTTGGATTGAGTGTGCGGTGTACAAGGCATTCCTGGCCAGGCAGTAGGAATATCATCAACTTCATGGTAGATCGGACGGCCAATTTGGAGGCTAAGTGGGGAAAGATGCAAGATCTAGTGGCCAACCTTTTGAGATCAAAGTTGGAAGACCAAGGCACTCACGCTCCTCCGACAGACTCAACTCCAATCCGATCATCTTGGCATCAATAGAGGCAACGGGACGAGGCACCAAACGAGGCGGCCGCAGCGCCACCAGATCAATGAGATGATATGCAAGGCCTCGACCTTCTAAAAGATGGATTTAATGCAACGCTACCAAACTTCATGGACTTCACACTAGACAGCGGGATCGTAGAGGGGTCCAATCGAGGCACTTTGTAGCCAACTCATATGGACACTTCGCCAACGCAGAGGTCCCCAGTTACCGCAACCAAGAGGCACTTCATTGCGCTAGGCTCTCTAATAACAATCCGATTGCCTCGAGAAGAGCCTTAGAAAGCCAGTAGTGAGGCCTCTCCTCCTGTACACGTTGCTACCATACCAACCAAACCCGCCACTATTAGTCACGGGTAGCAGACGAAGGCTACTAGGCAACGTATTTTGCACCGCACCACAAATCGAACTTCGTCGAAGCCCTTGTGACCATCCATCCAAAAGAAATCAATAGATAGGAATCCTTGGATGAACGGTAGCTATACACGATGGGGCTCAGTTGCACCCGGCTACCAATCCAGAAGTTAGGTAGCGGCTATAGTTGGATAAATAGGAGGAATTTTAGAATCTAGATTTTTAATGATCCAAGATCCCGAATTCTAGGATCTAGTGGACACCTTAGCCGCGGGGACTCCAGGTATAGGAAGTTTTCCCAAGGCCAGTACCTTGCTTTTGTATTTCGTTACCTTTATAAAATTTAGAATATGTTTTTGAATTGTTTGAGGCTTAGTAAGGGACGGTTGCAACACAAGTCCATTGTAGTTCCGGTAGGAAGTATAACTCTTGGTAGTAAAGTTCCTGGAGTGTGTTTTCCGGTTGAGTGTATTAAGAGAGCATCCGGACGGGTTGGAAAGTTGTGAAGTAGGGAGTGTTGATAGTTTCTAACCTCTCGAAGTAACGTGGAGGGGAAGGGACGTATAGGAGAAGTGTGGCTAGTAGTCCCAAGAAGACTGACAGTCATGTAGACTTAGAATCATGGATAAGGCCGGTGTCTCCCTTTTGATAGGACAAAAGCCTAACTAGGCAACTCGATCCCTTTTGGAAAGAGTTTTAAAGTAGGAAAGTACTTATAGCCGAACCAGAATGTCGTTGTAGTCTAAGGTTTTGTCCTTGTATCCTCTACTGGATAGCCATCCGGCTGAACAAGAGTAGAAATACGGAATACACACCAACCTACTAGTTGTTAGATTGGAGACAGTTGATATCTAGCCACTAAAAGTCACGAGATTGTGGAGAATCCGGCCACTCTAAACATCAAACAATCAGTGGGAACTAGCCACTTGGATAAAATGTCTAGAATAGACATGAGGTAACCTTCTTAAAATCGGTATTTGGATCTAGAGCGTGACCATTCAAAAAGTTGACACATTGGTAGGCTAACCAATTGGATAGAAGGGAGTAGCTTATTGTCTAATACTAGGGTAACCATAGGAATACTAACCCCACGCCATAATACATCTTAATTATCCCTGCACAAAAGAAGAAGCGGAAATGGTCCCTTTGGATCTAATTAGATCCAAGATATAAACATTTGTTACATCTGCAATAGGTTGTAAGTGCCTCTTGGCACAAAGGGAGGCCTATGTCAATGAGGCAAAACGCAAGGCAACAGAGAAGGAGGCAACCAAAAAAAATCAAGTGCAAGCAGAAAGAAGATGAGCAAATGGAGGTCCAAGACTCGAAGGCGGACCGCAAGCTCAAACACCAGCAGCAAAAGAGGCAGATGCGGATAGGCAGGCAATAGTTGCCTCACAATGAAGGCAAGTCCGCCTAAGATTGGGGCTTGCATCGAGCTGGACATGTATGCAAGACCAAGCACCAAGCCGATCCAACATGGCGCACCAGCATGCACCCTTGCAACAGCATTTGCCCTTCCTCCCTTGGACATTGCAGCAGCTTGGCTCCTTGCAAACTATGCCACCCCTCCAGCGCCTTCCTTCAACTAATTCTTGGGCTTCCTCATATCTTATGCCACGAGGTTTTTCACCCACGCACTATACCATCCCACTAGTGCCCTTGAATTTACAATTTTTTTACAACCCACTCAACTTGCCCTTCTCTCCTCCCTCCCCTACTTTTAGCTTGCATAAAGCTTGCAAGGTACCATGTAGACTCTAATGCCAAATACTAATTACATGCACCGCGCATGAGATTTGATTGAATGTTTGGACACATAGGGCTCTGTGAATCACACCAAGTCTATCTGAGTGCACATGATGGAAAGTGGCACGAGGGTGTTTCGATCCTAATCTCGTAGCCTCGCACTCTACAGCATAGCCGAATCACGAATTGAGCTTGCTTGGTGAGACCTGGCGTCTACATAGCGGAGGAAGACTCCTTGCATGTTAGCATTCACGGGTTGCCACGTTGTTGCATGTGCACTTGTTGTGCAATTCTTTCTTCCCCCTCATCAGGACCTTCACTTTTCACCTGCAACTTCATATGAGAATGTGGCTACCACCAAAGAACCCTTCATCTAACCTTTGGCTTATTTTCCACACCTTAGTGCTTACTTCATGTGCTAGCACTATAGTTCTCTATGTACCGGTGCTATAAGTTTTTCATGTACTTTTTTAAAAGACACTACAGTCCAACCATGGCCCGCCAATTGTCGAACTTCTTTAATTTATAAGATGATTGAGAACACAGTCAAAGAAAGAAAAATTGAGCGGGCTACTTTCTACACACTTTGCCAACCTAGCAAAAATTTGTTTGACAATTTTCGCATACATACTTGCTGCACACTGAAATTTGTGTGGTTACGGTAGAGAGACCAAAAACCGTAAAAATAAGGTGATTTGACCAAAAAGGAGGATATACAGGTTCTATGAATTTGTTTTTGAATGAAGAAGAATAAATGATGAAGAATGCAGCTTGTTCGTATTTTTATTCCCAGTATAAAATTGTTTCAAATTTTTGAAAGCCTTCCGTGCAAAATGGGGTCATAAAGAGGCCCCCTAAGGCAGCCCAGGTTAGGTGAACCGTCTGCCCAAAGGCCCCTCTGTTGCTGGCAGCGGATGCCAGAATTGCTGCCCGCAGGGTTAAGATGGCGTCTTAATGGTGTCGGAATGGGGTTGCGTGGCGTGGAGGAGTGCCTAGTGGCGCCGAGGTGGCTCGAGTGTTTGGTGAACCTCAACTCCCGGCATTTACTGCCGATTTGAAGGAGAGCAATCACATGATTCATCGAATGAAGGGTGATTGGTGCCAACAGTTTCAGCGTTTCGAAGTTTGCTGGCACAACGGTAACAAGCCTAAAGCTTGGCCGTGACTAGGTTGGGCTCCTCACCTACGAAAACCTCAAGCAAAGTTGGGTGTATAGAATTTGAATGTTGCAGAAGCGAAGACCCCATTATAAGGTGGAATTCAAGGAATTCGAGGTTGAGAGTGACAACTAAAATTGTGAAAGTTTCTTTACAGATGTCCGTTGGCAGCAATTACAAATTTGAGCAGGAAGCATTGGAAGGATGTTTCTTATAACTCCAACTGCGGTGGACTGAAATTATACTGTGAGTGTCGTTTTCTCTATGATAAGTTCTGGTCGTGATCCACAGTACTAGGGTAGATGATGTTCTTCATTTCATTTTGCAATTTCCTTGAGTGGCTATGGTGTAGGGTTTGGTTGTTGACGACTCTGGAGTTTTGGGTTCTTGGCAAACATAAGAAGATTTTCCTTTACACTTGCGGTACGTTCAGAGCAACTGGAACCTTCAAGCAGTATGTTGGATTTCTTAACTCTTGATGGCAGCAAGAGTGGCGGACCCTTCAAGCTACCGTGTCGGACTTTTGCTTGATGCACGCTATGCACCGCTTATTAGGCAAGGTTTGTTGCGAGGTGAGCAACCCTGCCCATCAACTTTCCCAGCGCGGAGGGCACACGGGGGTAAAAACATTAACTTGTGGACCGATGGCAGCATTTACCCAGTTGATCCAGGAACAAAGAGGCCACCTCCATTCAAAACTCTTAGGGATTGCCTAGAATTCATATGCCATGGAGAGGGAGGTCTCTACGGATATGCACGCAGATTGGAGGTCGGTCATGAAGGGGGACCTACACGATGTGAGTTAGAAATGCAATCCCGACATTTTGATGAAGAACTATGGAAGGTGAGAGACAATGTGGCTGGCAGCAGAGTGAGGCTTGACCATTACAGGGACATTCAGGATACATGCATGCAGTTGCGGAATGAATTGGAGACTACTCGTGGCAAGATAAAGCCTCCCAAAGAAGAACTCCCGTGGCGTTAGCAAAGATACTATCTAGGAATGAAGGTCTAACCCTCGCAACTCAACCATCTATGGAGCATGTTAAGACAAAGATTGACAGCAACGTCCTCAAATCAATTGAAAAAAGTATAGGACCGGATAAAATTCTTGTTGCCTGCGAACAAGCAGGGATGTCCCATTGAGGGTATGGTGCTAATTACCAAGCCGTGAAGGATCTAGTTCTTGCTTTGACCAAGGATATGAACGCCAACATACTACCAAGCCCTTACCACCTGAAATTGCTTCGGCAGGTGCTGAATGTAAACTTGCCACAGTTTATTGGCCGATACTACCACGCTGAGGGAAGGATGGAGCTGCCAAGAGTGTCAAAGAAAACCAAGAAATCCGAGGAGCAGCGAAAGGAGGTGGTCTTGGATGAAAAGAATTCACTATTCAGAGACCTTGAGGTGGTCTAGCAAAGCATGGTCATCTTTTATGGCATCACGGAATCAGGTATGCATCCTCTTTTGATCTTCTTAGTGCCTAGGTGAATGTCCGTTTGGTACCAGCAACCGCATTGAGCGTCCACAATAAAGGAAGTTAATTTGATTGCATCAGACAGTCATTCTCACGTGAGGAGATTTTTGCAGAGTTGGAAGGGGCTCCGCTAGTCTTTGTCCTCAAACTAGACGAGGCGGAGATCGTGAACGGGAAAAATTTTGAACATGTTAGCATCACGGTGATGAATAGGGCATTGGACGCTCACATTCAGATGGACCACGTGAGGTACTTCTTAGTACAATCTGAGTAAGAGATTTGGCTAGCTGCCACGTTCCAAGTTGAGAAGGAGTCCTACAATGTTATGTCGTGGATATTTAAAAAATCAAACTTACTCGCTGTGATTGCACCACAGTCAAATGGCCAGAGACTACTAGTCTTCCAAGTTGGTGAATTCTATGTAGAGTGGCACCTTGCAGCAGACATGAAGACAATTAAGTGTATTCATGGGCTTGAGTCTGGGCTTGCATGTGTAATGAACTGCATATACTGCGACCAAAAGAGGATTAAGCCCACAGTCCGGACAGCAAGTTAGGCAAATGCTGCCATCAAAAGCCGTGGTAAAGCAAACTGGGTGGGAGGACTATCTTTAAGCAGCGTACCAGAAGAACCTTGTGATATGACAGCATCTACTAGGTGGAGGCCTATCTTGCCAATTCCTTTGTCCAGAGTGCACATTTGTACACTGCATGCTTAGATTCGATTGACAAAGAAGATTGTGCACATGCATATCATGTATGTTTGAAACATACAGAATCAGAGACTTAGGGCTACTCCAATTGAACAGATGGAGAAGTCGTTGTCCGCGATTGGGGCTCATGGTGGAATCATGGAGGTTAAAAGGGACTCGAAGCTGAGTGGCAACACTAGAAACGTGCCACAGAAACCATCTTTCTCTGGGGTTGTTGCTAGCAAACTGTTGAGGCCAAGCGTTTGGTCTAGCAATGATAAGGCTTAGAAAGATATTTGTCAAGCTGAGAATAATAATACCGGAAGTGGAGCTGACCGCATTGCAAAGGCTCAGATGTGGCAAGCCTTTGAAGAGGTCCTACCATATTTTACCGAATTGCTGTTGACAGTAGATCAACGACTGCAGTTCAAACAAAAGATACAAATGTTTGGAAAGGCATACTTAAAGGCCTTCGAAGAGGAGCATGTTACCTATTACATGGTATGTACTTTAATCTGTCTATTGATGCTTCTAGTCTTTCTTCAAGGGCCGCCTACTTCACCTTCGCGATGGCTTTTAACTTCCTTCTTCTAGGTGACAGCATGTACTTGTGAGGCACTTCTGTTGGTTTGTGGATCACTACGGAAGCCTAGGAGTTTGGAGTTGCCAAGGTACGGAGAAATCCCACCATCAAGCGAAGGCAGCACATCAAGCACACACAGCCCATGGTGGTGGGAAAGCCCGCACTAGTGCAATTGTGCAACAATTCCAGCATTGGTATTGAACCATACAACATCAATATAACAAGAAATTGGAGATCGACGGAGCTGTAAGTGACCCAGCTGATGGACCAAGGGCCCTAGCGGCATCCACAAGACGCAGGCGGTGGCATCAATTAAGTGCTGCCAACTATTGCGAGGAGTGGAGGTCAAGGAGGCGGCGTGTTGGCAGAGCATATGTTATTGAAGAAGTCCTGGAAGGTGGAGGAGATGGCTTCGTGGAAGAAGAGCCAGAATGGAATGCTAATGGGGACATGGTTGGAAGTGGAGGCGATAAAGATGCACATAGGGACGCTGCGTAAACGATGTAGACATCGAGGATGCTAGCAACAGTGTTGACGTGGACAATGTTGTCCGCGATGTCGACATTGAACATGCTGACAGCGACTAAGGCGCTCAGAGCCTGAGGCACGGTTGATATGTTTTTTCTTGATATACAATGTTTTGTAGAAGGGTAATGTTACAGAGAAGTCCTATCTTTCATTTGAATTGTATCCTATAGAGAGCATACTCAAGCAAACAATTTCATGGACGCTGAAACTGTCTTCAAAAGTACACTTTCTTTTCTTTTTTTTAAAAACATTTTGGCAATCCACTTTCAAAATCTAAGAGATGTGCGAATACATAGTCTAGGAAACATCGTCCATACTCAGGCAAACAAGACTGGAATTCTTTTCTAGAGATCTTACATTTGAAATATCATATTTAAATTTAAAAAAATATGGATGTTATTTATAGAAATAGTTATTTTAGAAAGCCAAATTTTAAACTTTAAATCATGTTCTCTTATAAAGTAATCTTGCTTTCTTATTCACTTCTCTTAATTTTGGATCATACATCATTTTTAATAATTTTTTTCATTTAATATTTCTTAGTGCTTTCTACGAGATCTTAGTGGTAGGTTTCATCATTTCTGAATTGAATTCTCTTATTTTTAATTTTCATATTTATTTTTAAATTTTTAAGTTTTATGTTTCAGAATGTATTCTATAATTTAAGAAAGTTTAGAGGGAAATAGAATAGATGAAATCTTTCTAATTTGATTTGGTTTATTTTTATTTTTATTAATGAATATAGTCTACAAGACCGGGTCGAGGAGACAAGCTCATTAGTTATTATTTTTTTTAAATTTACTTTAGAGGTCTTTAATAGGTTAATGTTTTTAATTCTATTTTTATCTCCTTCTTCTAATATAAATATTTGAAGATCATTTTTATTTTTTTCAGAGACGCACGAAACAAGAAAGAGAAAGTCTATTATTTTTTGGACATTTTCCAATTCTCTTTAATTTTTTTCCGACTTCTGATATTTTTGTATTTACAAATAGTATAAAATTGAATTTAAAAAAATCAAAAACTAAAATAAAATACTTGGTAGGAAAAGTAACAAATATTAAAAAAAAAGTTAGAAATTAAATAGTAAAATCAAATACACTTATCCGCGGAGTTATTGTAGAATAAATTGTAGGAATTTCATAAACTTATACAAGTCATATTCTTCAAATTATCAAATATCTTTTGTTTTGGTTTTTATGATGTTTCAATGCTCATTTGTAATTTAGTTGGTCTCCCGAGTTATGTTATTTTTTCCCAATTCTCATCATTTTTAAATTGCAAAGAAGGTTTTCAATTTTTTTCGTTTTTAATGTTTTCAAAAATTCCTTTGAGAACTCTGAACTACTAATTAATAATTTTTAAGATTACATTATTTTCCTTCTTCTTTCAATTTTTGTTAAGTTTCCTAACAATTTTTATTATAGAGTTTGCTTTGTTTTGATCTTTATTATGTTTTTTTCCTTTTTTCTTGTCCTTTTTTTTCCCCCATTTTTTAAGATTAAATTATGTCTTGTCTCCCAATTTTAGTTAATTTTCCTACCAAACATTATTTTAGAATTTGTTTTTGGGTAGTTCTCTTTTTATTGTTTTTATTTTTTCCCTTCTTTTTTCTTTCCCTCAATTTCTGTTATTTTTTCTCAGTTTCTGTTTTATTTTTTTATTTTTATTTTTCAGAATAATGTGATGCAACACTGTAGAGGGGGCTCGAGGGAATGGGCGCCGGTCATTCCCCTATGACCACGGCGCCCATTCCCGCGTGGTGTAGAGAGGAGGAGTCACGGTCCCCTTCCCCCCCTCTTGCCCTCGTTGCTGCCATTAACACTGGGCGATTGGGACGTTGAAGGCCGTGAGGAGTGAAGGTGAGCTCCTCCGAGGGAGGTTGGAGAATGGAGTTCAGGGTCGAAGCTGAAGGGAGGAGGGGAGGGGGCGGAGAAAGGGCGAGGGGAGCTGAAGAAAGAGGGACGGAGCTGTAGGTGCCGCGATAGGACTGAGCTCAAGGAGTTGCGGAGGGGGCGGTGCTGAAGGAGTTGCGGAGGGGGAAGTGCTGAAGGTGCTGTGGAGGGGGCGGTGCTGAAGGTGCTGCAGAGGGACAAAGCTCAAGGTGCAGCGAAGGGGTGCTGCGGATAACCGTGCTGCGGAGGGGCGGTCGGTAGAGGAGCGACGTAGGCACGTGAGGAACAACGGCCGTGGTGCAAAGGAGAGAGCCAAAAAGGAGGGACAGTTTAGAGGTAAACCCTTTAGTCTAAAGCAATTGTGTGTCTTTGGTTGCACGAACTATATGCTTTAAGTCAACCTCATTGTTCTAGCTACAGTCCTTGTTGTCAGCAAATATGGGGTAGGCATTTATTGCGTCTATTTTCTACTTAGTCTACTTAGGAATTACACAGCTTCGAGTTTGGATACATTGTGTCCCAATCTTATTTGTAGTTGTGCCGCAGCCATGGTTGCTGGCAGCAAGGAGGAGACGGTTGATATGCCATAGGACCAGCCATTCGACCTGAAGTCGCTACCGGAGGATGTGGCGTCCAAGCTCGTGGTGATAGCTCCCTTTCTTCTTGGAAGGAAGAGGACAAACTACGACAGCCACTTCTTCCACCGTACCCTTCGCCTCTGCAACAGTGGGATTCCCTTCTCCGAGCTCAGTAATGACAAGGTATACAAGAAGTCCTTGTTTATAGAACGGTGGCTGGAGCGGAAATGTGAGCCCACTACATTGCTGATTGCAGTGACTAGCAGGCCATCGAGGTTTACAGAGAGATGCATGCGAAGGTGTATGGAGGTGACCCTGACAACAACACATTTGGTACCTCCTTTCTTCAAGCTTGTCATCTAAGCTTTGAGTTGGGCAAAGAGGTCAATTGGGCCCAGAAGGCCAAGCCCTTGCAGAAGACACGTGAGAAGCAGGCTGCCCGCAACCCTCTCAAGCTCTCACCCTCAGCCTTGAGAGAGCAGATTGAGGCCATCATCAACGTGCTTGCTGGCCACATTGATGATTGCCCCTCTGCTGGCACCACATCCTTGGCCATTGAGGGACTCGGCACTCAACCTAGCCTCGGCGCTGTTGTTAACAAGAACAGCAGCAAGGGAAGGCCTGGAGTAGAAGGACCAAGGGATCGCACTTGAAGCAGGCTGAAGGCGAAGGGAAAGGCCTTGGTGAGTGAGGAGGAACCGGTTCCCAAGTCTTCCCCTGCTGGCAACATAGATGAAGACCGACCCACCTCGGATCCGAAGGCGAAGTTGGACCATGCCAGAACCAAGAAAGCAAGAGCTCAAGCCGACCTTGCGAAGAAGGAGGCTCAAAGGGAGGTGATTGTTGTGGATTTGCGAAACCAGCTTGCTTTCTTGAAGGAGAAGGAGGATGAGGAGAACCGGTTCTATGATGATGTGGCCGCCAACCGTGCTGCCAGCAAGAAAGCCGGGGCCGCTAGCAACGCAGAAGAGAAGAAGCGATCCGATGCTTTGGCCCGTCTTGGTGGTGATTACATGTCCAATGCAAGCAAGGCTGCCCAAAAAGCCCAGCATCGCATTGACACCAAGAAGAAGCAACTGGCAGCATTGGTGGCGGATATAGAGAAGTCCAAGACTGAGGTCGGGGTTCTTAGTGTGTAGATCATGTCCCTCGAGCTGGCAACAGCATTGATATGGCCAAAGAGTGTGCTCTTACACCTACCATCCGAGTTTCGAGCCCTCCCCATCCAGGTGTCAGACCCTTGCCCTTTCTGTGCACGGTACTTTGTTGACACCGCTTGTGTACCCTTGACATGCGGCTGCTTTGCACACCCACATTGCATGTTTGAGGTTGTCTTCTCCCTTGACGCCAAGTGTAGTTGTTGCTACCGCTCCTTGAGTGGGGGGTGGCTTGGGCAATGGGGATTTCCACTGCATGAGTCAGCTCAAGCGGAGCTCCACCACCTTCAGAAGATGGATGTACCGGACTTCCAGAGCTCCTTTGCAGGCAGCAAGAGGGCGGCTGAGCATACTTCTCTTCCTTTGGAGGAGGAAGACCAAGTTTGGAAGGAGGCCCGTGTTGATGGCTCTGAGGGGGCTTCAGATCCGTTTGTCACCACCAAGACCTCCTCTCAGACCGCCGTATCCGCGGAGATGCTGCCAGCCGCCATAGGGGAGGCCGATGGTGCTGACAACACCCAAAGGTTAGACGACCTGAGCTTCCTCCAGGTGATACAAGCCCCTCCACGTGTGAACACCGAGGACACACGCTCACATGGAGGTGAACGCAGCGGCAGTGTCACAGAGTCCGGGTAGACATCTTCAAGCCCGGATGGAGTTGCCTTTGACAAGCTTGTTGATGCCATCGAGACCTCAGCAGTGCCATATTTTTCTGTGGTTTTTTTGTGGATAGTGCCATAGCGTATTAGTATTAGCGGCATTATGGTTGTTCGACATTTTATTTTCATGTGCTGCCTTGATTTTTGACTCTATGTTCTCAACTGCGGTGGCAACGTGTAGTTGTTGTTTGGCGTGTGTAGGTTGTTCTAATAGTGAAGGGTCAGACCTTGTGGAAACTGAACCTCCTTTTTTTGGACACTTATGATAAATGTCATCCTATTGTATTTGCATTTTGTACATGTGGGTGCCACCTTGGTGGTAATTCTGTGAAAGTCGCCATTGTCCTAAACTCTACTCTTTGCTAGCAACAAAGATGTTCTAGAAGTAGACTTCCATTCATCAATGGAGAAGGTTACAGACCGGTCTGATGAGGATAAAACATGTATTAAACCATACATGATGTCGCAAGCACAATGTATAGTCCCTTACAAGGGTAAAAAATCACACTTGCATCAGTTTAGCAAAACTTGAATATCAAAGTCTATGGACCAAACGTTCAATGTAGGATACCCTAAACCCAAAGTAGAAAATACCGTAGGCAAACTTGTGATGATCCTAATAGAACCACCTAATGCCGAAGTAAAAAAGCCGTTTATCCTACACTTCCACAATCTTGATGGTTTTGGGAACCGCCACCTCACCAAGAAGTACGCGCCTCTCATTACATATGTTGATCTACATCAATGCTTCCAACAAACTATGTTAGTAACGTTATGTTGGCAACAAGCAGCAACAACTTGCATGTCTAAAACCAAAGAAAGTGATGTTGCTTACACGTACCTTTTTTTCACGAGTTCCGTCTACCTCCACCAGAACCATGTTGTCTTGTTTGGAGTCATCATCTCCAAGCGTCATTGCAATTTCATGGCGCAAGTGGTATACAAGCCATGCCTTGCCCACTTCAAATGCTGGCATCGGACTCCCTCTAAATGTACAACAGACCTCCACCATCTCCACCATTGATATATGGTCAATCGCATCCCACATGTTGTTGGCAGCTCCCCTAAACCTTGTATACTAGAACCTATTGTATAGTGTTTGCCTGCCCACATGGTACTGGAAGACAATGCTAGACCTATTCACTATACACTTGATAACATCTTGGCCCATGTGAAACTTCTTAGCCCATCCAGGATTCATCAGACTACTTAGGAGTGCCCCATACAGAGAGTGTAGAACGAAGAGTGTAGGAGTCCGCCGAATGTTGTCACATGCGACCGCAAACAAGTTTACCATAACGTGGACAGGCATAAACCATTGCTCATAGGCAAAACTACTACAAGTGGACGCTTTCATCACATTGGCAAAATCTAGTGTGAGCTTGGTCAAGAAGGCTTCAGAGGTGTGCATGTCTCGCAAAGGCCACTTGGCGTCGTTGAAACCAGGGAGCAAGATTGATTCTACCCTTTCGTACAATGTAGGCTCTGCCAGAGGAAGATATACACCACCAAGGAAGAATGTACCCATGTCCAACAAGTCTGTACGGAACACAAGAATGGGACCGATGATAGATGTGGGGTGCACCCAATCATCAAAGTGCGAGGAATATAGGTAGTTGGCCATGCATGGCCTATTCGCTGCCACAACGGGATCCAAGCATAAATGACGAGGCTGATACGCATGCCGCACAAGCATCTTATCCAGGTTGCTTGCTCCACGCACACCAGGTGTCCAGGAGAAATCCATGATCTGAGCATTGAAGGCCCCTCGGAAATTATCTCCACCATGCCACCTTGCCTCTCTATCCCAAGGCCCCTCCGACTTTGGTTGCAGCAAAACCCGTGAATCCCGATCCAGCCTCATTGGGATCCAATTGCCATCGACGTCTTGATCGTTGTGCAAAATTACGCTTTGAACTAGCGATTTTGGCCGTCTAGCCATGCTTCCCTAAATCCGAAGGTAGTGGAAGACACAGTGATCAACTATAACATCTACCTTTGATACCAACAACCGCCAGGGAACGTTCTGCCAGCACATGGAAAATCACATTTGCACAGTTTGAGCACTTAATGACAGCAAAATCCACAGTTTGTAATTAAAAATGAAGTTTTCCATAATTGTGCCTAGTCATAACGTTGCCTCCAATAGGCAACAAAGCCTCGATGATGTCAAGCCAGAGAATTGAAAGAAAGCAGAAAAGTTACCTAGTTTTGCAGCTCGCTGGCAGTAAACGGCACATTATGTTGACAGCGAAGAAAGCCGCACTTCCACCTTGAATCAAGATGTCATACTCAAGCAAAATTTCCTACCTATACGGCACCCAATCTCCCAAATCACGTGGACACCTTGCAGCAAACGCCAACTCTTGTTGGCTGCACCAAATTCCCCAAATCATGTGCTTCTCCCTAGTCAGTAACCCCTACTGGCTGCACCCAATTTCCCTAATCACCCAAAAAACTTTGGCAGAGATGGAGCAGCACTCGTCGTCGGTGGAGGACGTAGGTGGGCTGACTCATAATGTCATCCTTCAATACGCTGGCAGAAAGTTTGCTAACACGAGCTGGCTGGCTTGGGATTTGGTCCCAAGCGAGCCAGATTGCTGTCAGCGTGCCACTGTAGCAGCGCCCGACACACGCGGGAGCCGAAGGTCATTGGTTTGAACCCTCGCTCCGGCGTTGCTGGCACCACGGTGGCACGTCCAGTGCCCCGTCAAAAGTGCACGGGCACCTTGTTTTTTTCTCTCACGTGCCATTTTGTAAGGCCCCTTTGTGACCTTAATTTTCATCTACTGTGGGAAGTTTGTCAAACCCCATTCTTGTATATCATACTCTTCCTAAACCAAAGGTGATGGTGTTCTAAAACCGTTAACTAATATCATGGAAAATTAGACATAAGACTACTAAAAAAACCTGGACTTGACATTATGTGGCAGTACTTAATTGGCCTACTAAAATTTGGCTGGTCCACCAATACCATGCAAAAAGCCTCGGTTTTCAGTCTTTCGCTTCTGTGTTTATGGAAAACTCTACTGCACGCCATAAAAGAATTTACGGTTTTTGGTTTCTCTACCTTAGTGAACCCTCTACCTTATAGCTCACTAAATTTGAGATGAATAACTCTTCTCATGTGCATGCTTGATCTCTTTGAAGTTTGCATAGTTTTTAATCACAGCCCAACGGTTTTCAAAACTTCCAATACTTAGTGAAGGGTGTTGTACAGTCGGGTACAACATGCTTACGAATTTTTCTTTGGAGGAATTTTTTATATGAAAAGTTTGAAAATTCATTGTGAACTCAAAAATGATCAGATTTTGAAATCCATAAAGTATTTTGGAATCACGTCAAAGTGCACTATTATATTTGATAAAACACCAATATCTTTTTGTGATATTATTCATCATATTACAATTATTTTAAAAACCATCTACCATTAACTACTCTTAAGTTTTATTTCAACATTTTAAATACAAATTGAAAATGAGCTTCCATAGTTGTTTTTAGGATACTTTAGTGCATAATTTTGGTATCATTGATATACTTCTTGTTTGGTCTTTGGCTTCAAGGAATTTCTTGAAAAGTTCTATTGATCTATAAACTTTTTCCAAAACCTTTCACACTACTACAAATGTCTTCTAAAGAATCAGAAGATGGTTGAAGGCTATTGGAATAATAACCCTCATGTTTAGCTTAAATCATTCTAGTATTTTTGCCATGTTTGAAGAAAGATTTGTTTTCCACCTTGAGTTTTGATTGGAAATTCATAAAAAACCACTCTAGACCAAGGAATTTAAATGAGATTTTTTTTTTTTTATAATTCATGTATGCACTTAAATATCCCAAGATCAACTTTGGAAGCTCATTTTCAATTTGCAATTGAAATGTACATTGTAATTGAAACAAAAGGTAGGAGTAGTTAATAGTAGATGGTGTATAAAATTATTATAATATGATGTATGATATTACAAAAAGGTTTTGATATTTTGTCACAGTATTGTAGTACATTCCAATGTGATTCAAAAACACTTTACGGTTTTCAAATGTGATCGTTTTTGAATTCACAATGAATTTTCAAACTTTTCATATAAAAACTTCCTCCAAAGAAAAATTCGTAAGCATGTTGTACCAGACTGTACATAAAGTGTAAGTCTAGATTTTCTCAAAATTCCAGTTAATTTCACAATATGAGTCTCTCAGACACCTTTTTACCATTTTGTAAGCCACAAAAATCTAAAATAACCCTCATATACAGCTCCCTAAGCTTACGCAAATGCTTCGGACTGGTTTGAAGGGGAAATTTTTTAAAGTAATGAGAACATGCAAAATATAGATTGTTCATGAGGGCCAAATTCAACTGTTTTACAGATCTATTCATTTCTGTTTTCCTTTTGAACAAATTATTTGGCAATCTCTGAATTTTAGATTGTCCAAAGTTTACAACTTATTTATATGTTTACAAGCTTTGCAGTAAAGATCTACAACTAGAGCAGAAACTGGCCAGAAATAGCTATAGGAGTCATAGAGGTTAATATAAAATACATTTTCACCTTATACCAAACAATATTTGAAAACACAAACCTCCTTGTTGTTTGATCCCTAAGAGCCTTGGTGTTTTTGGAGCCAAAATTACCAAAAACATACCCCTACTAATTGAAATCTATCGTTTACTAAATTAAGACATGAAATTGGATATTTAACCGTAAGAGTATACCTAAGTTTTGATACCCAAAAACTATACTTTGCAAACACATTTGATCTATGGAGGATCATCAATTCCTTTAGGTATGGAAGTTAGGTATAGGCTCTCAAAGTTTGAGCCTCATACGGGCTTGAAAGGAGAAAAATCCTTGCCCTTGTGAAAGCTGAAATTACCCTTATGTTCTCCAAAATTAAAACTACTTAACCCCTAAAGGACAATCATCCACATTTGGGCTTTTTTAGAATTTGGGCATATACCTGTGACTTCAATTTAAGTCATGATTTTTTGAAACTTTTTGTGAATGTGGGCCATAACAAGGACTTTGAGGGAATCTAATTTTTTTTTCCATTAGACATTTCAAAAAATAGTTATGGTACCCGAAGTGAAATGTGCTGTTCGGTGGGCTATTCGTGCAGCCATGCAAAATACATCTGTTACCTCTAATATTATTTCTATAAATACCTAATGTTGCCATCTTTGACAATTCCCCACAAAAAAAAAAAAAAAAAACTAAAAAAATAAAAAAAAATCCAGTACAAAATGTTCACTCCACAAAATATCAAAGTTTTCTCACCGTTTTGGATAGTGTCCTAAAAAAACTTCTTCTTTCCTTCATAAATGTTAAAAAAAAAAAAATTTGGGTTTTTTCTTTTTTATACTTAAAGGATGGACATCAATCTTTACTTTGACCTTTTGGATTGGGACTTCATAACATAATGGAATTTCTATGAAAGAAATATGAATTGGGAGGCTTTTGTATTTAACTGAATAAAAATATTGTTTTCAACATGCTACACTTGTCTTTTGTGGTTAGTTTCTTTTTATACAATAAGCTAACTTAGTCTTCTTTTTCATGCACCAAAACCCCCAAAATCAATAATGCAAAAAACCAAAGAAAAAAGAAAGTTAGAGTGTGCCGATCTAATTAAAAACTGTGTCAAAAAAGTTCGTTTTCAAAATTCAATTGCTATAGTCTTCTAAACTCTACGGTCGATTATGATGAAATTTTTTGAGCCATCTACTAAAATAATATTTTTGAAGATCTTACGGTTAGAATCAGAAAATAATATTGTTTTAGTCATTCATGCTTTTAAGATTGGAAATAGCAATTTTGAAGTGTTTTTTGGTGAAACATAGTCAAGGAACCTTAGGGGTTAAAGGGCAATATAAAGATGTCAAATTGAAAATTAGAACAGTAGATATGTTGAAGTCAATGAGGGAAAGAACCACAAAAAAAATCTATCCAATCAGAGTAGATTTCAAATTTCTAGAATTTTTGAAGTGTAGATTGTATATTTCCCTTTTATTTCAAAGGGCACTTTTGATAGAAGGGGGTCATGTGGATGGCTGTTACATCATAGATATTGGATGAATTATTTTATGTTGATGAACATGGATTTTGGATGATAATTGTCATTTGGATGGAGAAAATCACCAACCTCTTTAGATAGAAACGGTTAGTTAGATGAAATTTTTCTACTGGGTGAAAGTTGTCATGAATTTGTATGGATGAAAAAAAATTAGGCCCATCATTTTGCAAGTGCTCTCCTTTTAATATTTTGTCTTGTCACTTTCTGTCCTTGTAAATGACAGGCAACTTAGGTAAAAAATGAGAGATTTTGATTTGTAATTGGTTGTCTAGATTTAGAGCAGATTCTTCTAAAATTCATAACTTTTGCATCATAATTTCAAATTCTTTGAAATCTAGGCCATTGAAAAGCTACCGTTGAAAGCTACATGGAGTAAAAAAATTTGAAAATAATTAATTGTGAAATCTTATAATTGCATGTCCAGAAGTGCTGCAACCAAAATATGGTCTCAAGGGCCTTTAGGGGTTAAACTTCTAGAGGTGAAAAGAATACTTTGACACATTCTTTCCAAAAATATTCATCAAATTAAATAAACTTGAATTAAGAGATATTTTGGATAATATCAAAGTCTCTTCTTTTTTCATGTATGATTAAAGATTAACAGAATCGGTGCAGCTGACCCGACTTTAATTGCAGTCTTAAGTAATATCAAGAACAAATAATATTGTATACATGTGAATGTAGCACAGGCTTTCAATTTTATATGAGATGTATCCTTACTTCTAGGTAATTATTTGATCTTTAATAAATGTTTTATTTTCTGCAAGAAATTGATAAATAAAATCACAAGGCTGATGTAGTCTGATCATCTGGAGTTCCTTTCTTATCCTTAAGATGACCTCGTTTTGCTTTCTTTGATTGGTAATCCTTTACTGCAGCTTTAATTGCATCCTCAGCCAACATACTGCAATGCAACTTCACGGGTGGAAGGGAGAGGTGCTTTGCTATGTCACTGACACATTTAAAACACATGTTTAAAATAATAAGAACTATTTCCTTACGAATCTTAATATAATGTTGTAAGATCGGTTATAATTATTGAATGTTCTGATCAACGATGTGGACTTTAATCTATAAACACCATATACAGTCCTTCGGGTTGGGCGTGGACAGGACATCCCCCACGCTGGGACTTACCTAGTGCTACGAGTGTTTTTAGGAGCCACTCCCATTGGTTGGCTTTTTTCTTCCAAAACCCTGAAATTTTCAATTTGGACCCCCCCGAGGCCATTTTTGGTAATTTTGAATTCAAAAATGGGGCCTGCGGCCCCGAATTGCTGAAGGGAGACCCCCTAGGAATTTTAAAATAAAAAACCAAAACCTAAGGGCTCATCAACCCTGCCCCTCCGAAAAATGCTCGTTGCACCTAGTAAGTCCCAGCGTGGGGATGTCCTGCCAAAGTGTTCGGGTTGGACTTCATGTCTGTAGAATCGATAAAGCCTCAGTTAATTGTGGGATGAGGCAGGGATCTATGAAATTAGCTAAATATAGATCATTAGGTGCACTTACATGCAACATCAGTCTCTCAAATGTTTGTTTACAATGTGCATTGTGCACATAGAGATTTTAAAGGATCATTAGATTCATATTCAAGTTTGCACTTGATTCACCACAAGCTTGTTTCATGGTCGTAATTGCCAATGCAAACCATGCCAGGCCTCCATATTCTGCTGAGGTTTGAATTTGCCTACAAAAATCTAAAATAACATTTGATGTAAGCATTTTTCATTTTCCACTACCTCAAGTAGACCACTTGATTATTAGAGTTTTGAAATTTAATCAAAATGGTTTTAACATGAAGCCAAGTTTATTTTGAATAGCTAAAAATACCTAGTTCAAAATTAACAATTGAATCAAATAATACGAGACTAAGTACTTGACCAAAAAGGAATGATTTCATTTCAAAATTTATTTTCATGATAGTTTTTCTCCTTTTAAAAAATTCTCAAATCTGTGTCTGCTTTATTGAGATACTTGCTATTTTAGAACGCCAGTTCGTTAGTTAGATAGTTTTTTTTTTTTTTTTTTTTTTTTTTTTTGGACGCAAAGGGAAGAATCCATTGCAAAGAAAATAGAAGTACTCGCCCACATTGGGCAAAGCCCAGAACGCCAGTTAGTTTTAGAGACTAAGCAGGAGGCTACAGAATTGTGTTAAATGATACTGCACAAGAGCATAAAGTTTAGGATCTGGTTAATTGGATCCAAAGGTATTAATCACTAAATCTAGATGACAAATTTACAAATTTCATATCGCTCATTATTCATGAGATTGTTTGATATCAACCACAAATTACAAATAAGATGCAAAAGTAACTATTTTTCTAATCAATTCTAATTATTTATACTTCTAAATGTACTATAAGTGGTACCATATAAATACAACTTTTTATACGACAAACCTGTTTTTAATGGATAAAACTTCTTCCATTTTTCTTCCTTTAATCCACTCCGTTGCTACACACACAATTAAAATGATTTTAAATACTTTGATTCATCATAGAAATGAAGACACAAACTTTACATGCTGCATATGATTATGTATTACTTTTTGGCCTCCCTTGATTTTTAAGAAGTACTTATTGTAATAGTCAATGTAAATCATCGGATCCAATATCAGTATGTATGTAGAAGAATGATATTCATATAATTATAGACTTCTCCTATTCAAACAGTCATTTGTAATCTATTAGGCAAGAATATGCAGTTATATTTGGACTTATTGTACTTGAAATTAAAATTGTTAGTTGGTAACAACACAAGCTTGAAAGTAGTGTATGTTTATAAGTGAACAATTCATATCAGTGTCCATATTATAAAGAAAGCTACGTCATTAAATTAATAAGAAACATGTCAGTCACTCATACAAAAACTCCATAAGAAACATAAAATGAAACCTATGTATGTCTTTTTTCAAAAACTGCAATTGATTAATTACTTAAAGGTTTGCTTATGCATTGTTTAAAATTCTTCATTTATTTTTCATGTATCCTGTGACAAATTTCACATTGAATGTGTTTATGTGTATCTTTACAAAATATTTGTTTAATTAATTATTTTTATTATAGTAGTTTAAAATAAATTTAAGACCTTAGAAGATCTTCATGATTTGTGTATATTATTTCAGAATTTTTATAAAAAACAAAATTTTAACATTCAACTAAAATGTTCTATGCAAAAACTATGGGCACATTACAAAAAACTTACATAATTTTCAATATTGTTACTAGAATTTATATTTTAACCCGCATTGTTTTCCTCTTCAAAAAAGAAACATATCATTTCAAAAAATCAAAAGAATTTACAATGCGCTAAAATTATTATATTTCTATAATGTTTTATATTTGTCTTGCATTTAATTTACTTTTTTAGGTTCAAAATTCATACACTAGTAGAAAGAGCATCCCATTACACCAGCAAGTTACACCAAGATTTCTGAATGGTGGAACTCCAGAAATAGTGCAGTGGCCTGATTTGTTGTGAGCGAGTTTTGGTGTAGGTCCTCGATTTCTCTATAAACCCTTTGCTAAACTTGGCGTGAATAGTTTATGCGATTTGATTAGCCAATGAGGTCGCAGAGTACGGAGATGCAAATATCAATTACATCATGTCATATATGACATGTGAATGTGAACATAATGGAGTCAAATCACTAACACCTAATCAAAATACCAATCTTCAAGAGTTTGATTCACCTGCACACATTGATTCATCAAATACAATATTTAGAACCTTTTAAACACAATGGCAAAGATTTAAAAAGAAGGTTAACTAATCAATTGTATTAAAATAAAGTTTATATAAACATGTTCGATTTTTACAAAAGAAGAGAAGAACTTACCATTCAAACAAGTGGATGAATTCTCCTATCCTTCGTGTTTCTCCAAACAAGCATCACTACATTCCAATTGATGTTTTCAAATGGAATATTTGCTCATGAAATGCGTGTCAAAGCATCCAAAGTCTCCAACTTCAAGCTAGTACGGAGATGACTCTTGATCATGTTTTGTTTGGAAAAACCCCTCTCACATATTGCCGTGCTCATAGGAATCACCATAACCCTCCTCCACAAGTTACCCAAACGAGGCCAATTAATTGACCACTCTGGAGTTGTACCTGCAAACTCCTATGCTTCAAATAAAGACTTATTTGGGATCATCTCTCTCATGGTCTCTACCATCTCCAAGCACTCACCTCGACACCGATCTTTTTCTGCTTCAGAACTCTGGAACTTCACAAATAACCTCTCCAACCACTCTTCAGTAATACGAGTCCTCTCCTCATCATCTGCAGGATAGAGATTGGGGCTGAAGAGCTTGCATGCATTGAAGATGCTCAAGTCTGGAAACCTATTATTCGATGCATCCACCACCTTCTGCACATACTCTGCCCCAATAAGTCTGCACTCTTCAATAGTGCCATCTCTCCCAGTAACACTCTCCAAATGCATTGGATATTAAGTTCTCATGCCACCATCTGCAATTGGATACTCCATCTCCATAGAAGTTGCACAGGTCTCCAAAAATGGCCACAATGCCCTTGAACCTCTTCCAAATGCTGCACCTCTAGCTGCTAGAAACCGTCTACTCAATATATTGATACAAATGTTTAAATAACCTCCAATCTGAGTAATATCCACATGGTCACTCTGAAATAGCTTATTGAGTTTATTCGCTCGAGTGAATCTAGACACATATCCTCATACTGAATCTGGACTCCATGGATGATAGCTCTATCATAATTCTTCTACACATTACTTGTTTATCACTTGAAAAGAAATAAAAGAATAAAATGTAAACAAACGTACCTCCTCCTCAAGCTACATCGTGCTAAAATTAAAGAACTCAAGAACCCAAGAACCGTCAACCCTCTGCTCCGGCAGCGCTCTTCTTCACTGCTGCTCCGTGCACCCTATTCTGGCTCTGCGCAGCCTGGTCAGGCAGCCCGCAGGCGGCCCCACACGCAGCCCCTCAGCCAACCCCCTGCCTGGCTCCAAAACCGGGCTCGGCCCGGCCTGGCTTTGGAGCGAGGCAGCGGACCGGCTTCGGGCCAGCCTGAGCGGGCTGCCTGCAAGGCTATAGCCTAGGGCTCATTTTTTTATTTTTTTGTTTTTTGTTTTTTGTTTTATTTTTTTAATTTTTTTATAATTTTTTTTACAAAAACTGCGGGACGGGTCCTATTTTTTTTAACCGGTTTTGGGACGGGTTGTTTTTTTTAAAACCTTTCCATGGACGGGTTGGTTTTAAGATTACCGGTTTTGGGACATGTTTCATTTTTTTTTGCCTTTCAATTCAAGGTTTTTGGACATGGACGGGTTGGGACTTTGTGAAAAATCAGCCCTGATTCGGGCGGTTGGAGAATGGGTGGTGTAAGTGGTGACAACCCTATTATTGACCGAGGGCTCCAGAATTATTCATTATGTCGAATGAGCTGGAGTGGCAGCACACATGCACTCGTTCGTCGTTCTTGCTCTTCGAGCTTGGTTTTGAATCTCGCTCACATGAGCATCCATATCGTCTTAGGTGATTGCTTTGCTCGTCTTTGCAACCCTAATCTCTTAGAAATCGATGCCTTGACAAGGAATTTCAGTACCCATTTGATGAAGTGCTTTGGTTGCTAATATTTTTACTTAATCATCTTTCTCTGGTCGAGAACAGCTCCAGCAATGATAGATTCGGTATCAATCTCTCGTTAGGAAAAACTGGCAGCCATTTGATGGATTACTTTGAACTCATTTATTCACTTACTTCTCTAGTGTTCAGGTCTTGTTCGTCACTCTCAAGGTGATAGCAGCTCCAGCGATGAAGGAGTGGCGCGATCACCATCAAGATGGTTGCCACGGCGTTCCAAGTGCATCTTTGAGTCTGATGAGAAGCACCCGTTGGGCAGCGGGATCGGGTTCAAGGAGGAGGACACGCCAAACTTTGCAAGGTCGTGTTACTCGAAGATGAAGGCCATGGTGAGTTTCCGGTGGTTATGGGCATGGTGTAATGTGGTTTTGGTCTTGTATTTATCAGTTCTTAATTTCATTGATGATGGTGCAATCTGTTTAGTGTTGAGATTGATACATTTGTGTTTTTGTGTAGATGGAGGATTTGTTGAAGGAGCTTGACAACGTGTGCACGCTGCGTGTGCGCATGCCCATCTGCAGAACCAACGCAACTTCATCTTGTCCGACCTGTAGAACCCACGCAACTAGGATATACCGTTTCACACCCAACAGAACTTAGGGCATCCTCAGTCCAACACTCTAAAGCTCCCTCCAAACTAAAACCTATCTTTGGACTGATCTAGAATTAGAAAGTCAAATTACCATCATTGGAAACGCACCGGAATAAACGTGAGATATTTCTCAAGCAAAAAAATTTGTGAAATTGGGACATAGGTGAAATGTCCCATAGAAAACACCACATTTTCAAAATTTAGAGTGAGTGCACCAAATCTTGCTTAAAATGGAAAAATCCTCCCACACTCCCTCTATATTTCTGAAATTTAGAGGGAGTGAAGGAGGATATTTCCATTTTTAAGCAAGATTTGGTATACTCCCTCTAAATTTTGAAAATGTGGTGTTTTCAATGGGACATTTCACCTATGTCAAATTTTTACAATTTTTTTTTCTTAAAAAATGTCTCACATTTATTCTTATGCGTTTCCAATGATGGTAATTTCACTTTCTAATTCTAGATCAGTCCAAAGATAGGTTTTAGTTTGGAGGGAGCTTTAGAATGTTGGACTGAGGATGCTCTTACAGTAAATACACCCAGTATTCACCCACCATGACCATGACGTCAAAAAATTCCCGTCAAAAAAGTATGCAGCAGAATTACAAAAGTGGACCGCAATTAATACTCTGATATGGGCTCGAGGAGGACCCCCAAGATCCGTGACCGAGAAACAACTCTACATGAATAGAAAATTCAGGTGGCAAAGGACACGAAACGGTGCCCACATTACACCATTTCGAAAAGCCCAGATTTAGGCCACTTCCCGGTGTAATTTTTGGTGTTCTGCTGCTGCTTTTCTACTAGTGACATTTAAAAATTATATGTACTCTAAAACTATCATTAAAATTTCATACCTTCCTGTATTAAAAAAAAGAAACTCGTGAATACATTTAAAATGTGCATTTTTTGAAAATATACATAGGCCAATAAATCATAAATTGTGTCTAGAGATGGATAGAAAATATCTTAAAAACTACAAAGTGAAGCTAAACAAATCTTCAAGTACTAGAAAAGATTGCATGTTTTGAAAAAAACATACAAATTAGATTTTATGCAAGGATTTTTATCGAATTAGTTTGTAACTCATAAAGAAAAGGATAGATGGACACATTTTCTTTTCACATATAGAAAAAGAATTCTAAATACTAGATTATGTAGGAGTGAATTGGATGCT
Source organism: Ceratodon purpureus (assembly GCA_014871385.1). Classification (NCBI taxonomy): domain Eukaryota; kingdom Viridiplantae; phylum Streptophyta; class Bryopsida; order Pseudoditrichales; family Ditrichaceae; genus Ceratodon; species Ceratodon purpureus. Next base: position 61,528,477 of record CM026426.1, on the reverse strand, counting down.
ACAAATCATTGGAGCTTCCAACGCCATTACATTATTATGATTACATAGACCATTATAAATCTATATAGTTGAAAAGCAATTCACCTATTAAGATGATTTTGCAATGACAAAGTAGTTTCAATTTCCAAGGTTTTTACATTATGATGTAATCATAATATTTGAAGGTTCTTGTTTTATGTTTAAAGTAAAGATATTTTTTGTTTAAGGATAAAATATGGTTTTATATAAATATATAGTATCTATAAATTTTTATAAATATAAAAAATAAAAATAAAAAACAATTTTTTTAAGTATACTAAAGTTTTTCAAATTCATATTAGTTTTAGATTCGAATTAATATTTTAATACAAAAATTCAAAACTGTATCAAAAGTTATATTAAAAATAATAGAAGAAATTAAAACAATACATCAAAAAAAGATTCGAGTATTAAAAGAGATTGCTTGTTTTGAAAGATATATGGATTAGGTTTTATGTATAGTTTTATATGTAATTAAGTCAACATGGTTTATTAGTTATATTGATATAGTAGCTTCTCAAATTGATTATGTGTTGGAACCATATGTGCCAATGATTTCTATCCATTACATAAGTCTATATAAGAAAAGCAAAGTCCACATGACATAGTTTTTACAAATTTAACTAGCTACATGTAAGATTAATTTCTAACCTCTTCATTAATACAGAAACCAATTTTTTGAATGATTAATGACCATTTTATATAGAATCCAAATAGCTTGTATACCATAAACAAATATTTGTTGAGTTATTTAAAAGTATAAAAAGAAGATTGTAAGACGTTAAGCCAACTTGAAAACTAATAAATGCCACATGTCATATACTATATGATTTGTTGGAGCTTGAATATAACAAAATTGACTATAGAAGAATATATTCTTCTACATAAGAGTACATAATAGGTATAGTTCCAATCTTTAGTTTATTTCTATTAACAATCTAATTGAAAGTATAGGATATGTAACATCTTCATCGTATCAAAAGTATGGATTTAATCAAGAAATCATTTGATTTATTTTTTATCTATGAGCTAGTATAAACTTTAATTTACATAGAAATTGCTATTTGATGCATTAAATATCACTACCAATTTTGATATAAATTATCACATAAAGATAATTTGAACCTAATTACAAGCAAATCTTAGTTTTGCATCAGTTCATAACTGCAAGAACTACAATTAAGATACAGTTAGACTGTTGTTTGTAGAATTTTATTTCATACCTAAAACATGTGTTATTTTTGAAATCAAAGAATTTTGAATAAAAAATTCAAAGGCCAAACTTGGAATTTTTGCAATGTCTCTTTAATATTTTTGGTGGCTGATTGGTTCTCTGAGATCCAAAAAATACTCCGTAGGTTAAAATCTTGTAATAGCAGATTGGAGCACGTTATTTGGACAAATTGTTTTTCACTAGTAGAAAGAGGTCCAACTACACCCAATATTACACCAAAATGGTGGCTACTTCAGGCTTTTCAAAATGGTGTACTTAAAAGTCTCTTTGGTGTAATCCGACACCTGACATGGGCAGAATTAAAGGTGAATAGTGTCACTGTGGTCCCCACAAATATTGTATATTTCTGTCCTGCGTCACATGGGTTTCGTTGGTTTCCAGTAAAAATAAATCAGGAGTATGTTGGAGCACGGTATTTTTTTTTACTGGCAAGTGACTGGATGGAGACTAATTCTGTCCGTTTGATGTTCATGTTTCTTTCATGGATGTTTCTTTTCATGGATTTTTCTTTCGAAACTGGGTGGCGGAGATAGATGCACAAAGACGTTTAGGATTAGCCGGTCGTGAGCTTTTGGTCAGAGGCCTGCAATACCATGACCAAGGCCATGGTAGCCTTCACTATACCACGAGCAGCCATCTTTGATCACCTGAAACCAAGTAATGCAGTCAATCAGTTATTCAAAACTCACCCAAAATTCACCCAAAACTCACCCAGTTAGTACTCCGAATTGATCTGTTCACCTTCCAGCCTCTCCTACACCTTTCAGCTACCACAGTAGAGTTATCGGTCTATGTTTAGGGTGAGAGGGAGAGAGGGAAGCAGCTGCGGGAGGAAGAGAGAGGGAAGCAACTGCGGAAGGGAGAGAGAGGGAAGGAGCTGCGGGAGGGGGAGAGAGCCAAGGAGCTGCGGAAAGGGTGAGGGTGGGACGACCAACGGGAGGCGAGGAGATGAAATAGAAAATCTCCCCTTTTTGAGTAAAAGCAGAGGAGACCGTCGAAATCGGACTGTGCCAGTCCACAAGATTGGTTATTATTCTTCGCAGGAGACCATGATGTTTATTTTGGCATACTCAAACAGTGATTCTTCAAGATGAACACCGAAAATGCATATGGGTCAATCAGTTAGTTTTGCTATAATAAAATGAACACCAAAGTCTGATTTCGGTGTTCATCCTTGGTGTAGTTGCAGGCCATTTCTACTAGTGTTTACAAATACAAAATTTATTTCAACTTAACTTACAATCTTGTAAAATTCAATATAACAACCATATTTATTGAATGGGAAGAATTGGAAATTTGGAACTTCCAAAAATAACATTTGAAGCTGGAGTTGACCTAAACATGCATACATTACAAGAATTGGTACAAAATGTACTAATAATCATTTGTCATTTAAGTGTCCAGAAAATTAGGAGGTGCCAATTGTATTTTTGCAAAAAAGGTTTTGCCATAGAAGTGGACAAGATGAACATACATAATCAGTTTCAAAACAAAATGGGAGTGGGCCAATAACTTAATTTTCAAGACAATTTAGATTCAAACTGTCAGTCCTGAAATGCAACAATGCACTAATTGATCCAACTTGCATTTTCAGCTTGAGACAATTTAGTAGTGAACCATTTATTGAAATTCAATCAACCATTCATATTACCAAAGAAAATAAAATGATGAATCAATGAAATACATTTAATAATGACAAGTTGAATTTGTATACATATCAAGCAGGAGTTGACCAAATATGCACACATACCAGAATAAACAACGTCTCCAATTTGTAGACTTAATCACAAGATGACAAGTTGAATTTCTTGTTTAAACGCCACATAATTCCCACTTATATCTAACTCCAAAGTTCCATGGTGTTTTTGGAGCAATGTTACCAAAATTGGCTCATTTTAAATCTAGGTTTGATGCATTTCAATCTATGCATTCTTGCGTATATTTAGCCATAAAATCTTAAAATTTACTTGATACACTATTCATATACCAAAACAAGATTGTTGATTTTTCTTTATTTGTGAAATTGTAAAAACCAAAGTGGACTAAATTTGTTTTTCAGCACTGTGGAACCTCTTTTGAACAAACTTTGAAGCTTGCTCTTATAAAACTCATATATACTCCAATTTGAATAACTACGAATTAGGGTAGGAATCTAGTTAAGAATATATAACAATAAAAAAATTCAAAAAATATATTAAAAACATAAAGTTTTGTCCTACCCAGATTTGAAGAAAAAATAGGCTTGTCAATGAAAAACTTCCAAAAAATCATAAATTCACCAAAACCTTCACACAATTAATTTGCAAAAATTAAACTCTCTCCTTGAAAAAATTTAACACTAGAATATTAATATTTATTTTTCATCTCATCCAAAAAATCAAAATGGGTTCTAAAATCTTAAGAAATTAAAGAAATTCACCCAACTTTTAGATTTTCAAGAAGCTGATGGAGAGTCAGTGCTCTCCTATGGAAAGAATTGCTTCTCATCCATCTTCTATTAACTTTGGTTTTATTGAAAGTGCACATGGCATTTGAAAAGTAAACAAGGATGACATTTTCTCAATTTACATAATATAAAGCATAATTGTTGTCAATTGTGCTTAAATGATATTTCTATCATTAATTTTTAGTTAAAACAATCAATATTCAATATATGCTTGACTTTGGTTTTCAAGGAAAGAATTTGGTCAATGACATTAAGTAAAGTCATTAGCAAAAATACATGTGCCTATCTCTAAAGAGAAATTTAAGAAAAAAAGATTTTGCAAATAATAGGGATATATATATATATGCCTATCCCCTCCAAATTAAAAAGAGGAAAATTAAACAAGTCATGTGGATGGCATGTGCCTATTCTCAATGAGAAAGTTTAAAAATTAAAAAATTAAAAATTAAAAAAAAAAAAACTATGCAAATAATAGAGGTAGGCACATGCATATATCCATTCAAAAACATAAAATTAAAAAATCAGAGAAGTTTATGGGTTGGCATGTGCCTGTTCCCAATTCATGAGTGCCCGTGGTATATTCAGAATTCCAAGCACAATGTTAAATGTGACATTGCAAAATCAAATGACAAAACACAAGAATTTAAGTACACTAGACTGATCCACACAAAACAAATATAGAGAATCACTTTTCTGAATAGCTGTGCATCTCATTTTGCGCTCCTTTGAAATTTTAGGTCGCTATTGTTGATTCGTCGCTAAGCTGTCGCAAAATACTTCTCACACCACCCAACTTTAGTATCGAAGGTTGCATTCCAGTGTTAACTAGTTGTGACTCGGTCTCTCTATTCTCCCATGACGAGCTGTGCAACCGCCCGCCTCGCGGGCAGGGACAGCCCAGCTCGTTGGGCCCCCCCCCCCCCGTCCCCGGCCCCCTCCGTCCCCGGCCCGTGCAGCCCCGCCCCCGCGCCTGTGGAGCTACCTCGCTCCCGGTCTGGGTCGACCCCGCCCGCGCGGGCCTTCATCCCGCCCCACCGTCTCTCATCCATGCGTCCGTCTCCGTCGTCTCTCTCGCGGGTGCGTGGGCGACTACGTTCTCGTGGGGTGGGGCGTCCTCTTGGTGGTCGTCGTGACGTCGATACTAATTGATTGGGAGCGCGGATGTCGACGAGCTCCTCAAGGTTTAGTCTTCATGTTGATGGCGGAGGTCGTGGGTAGAGAGTTGCCGGACGATGGCTTGCATTTCTAGTGTAGAAGTGAGTTTTTTGAGCTAGGGTTTCGGTTGCGGTAGAACTCTCTTTAGGGGGTTATGGTTGTCAGCTACAACGGCATTCGATTGCTTTGGAGGCGGCGTGGAGTACAGAGGGAGCGGCCCGGGGACGACAGCAAGGGGAAGCTGGTCCATGAGCATCCTCCATCGTGGCTAAGCCGAGTAATTCTAGCGCTCCGAGTACTGAAGGGGCAACGGAGCGACTACACCGAAGGGCGATGGAGCGCCTCAATGAACTGGTTAGTCGGTTCAGAAATGGTGTAAATGTTTGTTTGTTTGTTTGTTTTTTTTTTTTTTCTGCTCATTGTGTGTGTCTGTTCTGGGAGGTTGTTTGTGTGCATTTGCACATTCTACAGTGTTATTCTAGTTGCCTCAGGTTGGTTTTCCGTTACTGTCCTTGTCGATTTGTTTTTTTCCCCAACTTATATGTTTACGTTGAGGTTTAGGGTTTATGATGGTAACTTCCCCTCTCTAGACATTTTCCTGTGCCTCTGATCTATTGTATGTCTTCGTATCTGCTCACCCTGTTTTCCCTTTTTAGCGTCTTCTCATCCCTGTCCGGAAGTTACATTACCTTCATACCTTTCTCTTTCTCCTCGCATTTTTTCCTCTGTCCTTATGTTCGGTGAGTGCAGATTTTCTTCTCTCCCTCGCATTTTAGTTCCTTTATCCCTATCAATTTTATGTCATTTCTTCCGAAGCATGTCTGGAATTTTCCTCCATTTTTCAGCTCAATCTCTCTGTCCTGTTTGGCTGCATTTATCTACGTTGTTTCTTATCTTGATTTCGGTGACTTCCGTTCTCCAATCCTTTGTGATTTTGCCATTTCTTAATTTCATTTCTGATTCTGCCATTTGTTAGGTTATTCTTCACGTGTCCCGACATGTTTCTATTTCTTTAGTTCTTTTGATTTCATTACTGTCAACGTTGTCGGAGTTCTCTTCATGTCCACCTCTGTTTCAGCCCCTCCTGTTTCCTTTATCACTAATTCTTTTTTTCCTCTAATTTTATTTTCATTTTTTTCCTTTTGTTGTTTATATATTTCGTCATTTCCAGCCTTCTTGAACTTCTACCTCTGTCATTTCTGGCTCAGCCCTGCATGTTACTTCCAATTGCTTCATTTTTGATATCCTACTTCCCCTTCCGTTCTTCCCTGTCCGGACGTATTGTATTGTACCATTTTTTCTTATCTTCTTTCGTATTAATCCATATTTTCTTCCCATTTCATTTTCTACCTATGTCTAGGATTAGTTCTCGCGTTTCACACCTAGCATATGTTTTTTACATATAGCTGAACCTCTACCATAGTCCACAGTTTTTTGTTTTTTGATTTACCTCTTTCAATATCTGAATCTCTTGTTTCGTTCCCTTACTTCTCTGTCCGGACATTGTTTTTTCCCCCTTTTTTTTTTGTTTTATTTCATTCCGGATTTTTTTTGTTTTATTTATTCTTATTTGTACTGCGCCATGTTTCATTCTTTGTCCAGATAGACGTCTCATATTTTTATTTAAATTTTTTTTCCCTTTTCTTCATTTTATTATTTTTCTTTTTTTAATATCTGCCTGTTTTCACTTTTCAGGTTTCCTTCTTATTTTTCCTACCTCGGCTTCTCTCATTCTCTGTCGTGATAGTATTTTCCTGCCTTATTTTTTAATTTTTTTATTCTAAATTTTGTCTCCCCTTCTTTGACATTTGTTTTCTTTTCCTCACTGCGCCCGGTCTCCTTCCCTGTCCGGACACTTTTCTCTTTCCATTTTTTTATAGTTATTTATATTTTCAAATTTATTTATTTATTTACTTATTTATTTATTTATTTATTTTGGATCAAGTTTTTGCCAATCTTCTTTTCCCTAGTGTGCCATGTCTCACTCTCTCTGTTCGTACACTGTTTGTTTTAACTCGTTAATTTTTTTATTTTATTTTTTTAATTTTTTTTTCCTTACAGGTTTGCATTCCCTTTGCCATGTCTCCTCCCTGATTATTTTATCTTCCACTCCCATCATTCGCCGCCTTCGTTTTATGATCTCTGCTGTTGCACTGGAGAACATGTGTTCCTGCTCTGATTCCAAGTCTGTCCGGGCTTAAGGAAATATGTGTCCGGAGGTGTCCAAAACTGTGCTTCTCTGTCCGGACGTTTTCGGCTGCGTCTGCTTTTGTTTACTTTGCGGTCACGTTTCTACTTCACGTCCTCTAAGTCCCCCCCGTCGTCATCTCGCTGACGCCATCTCTTGTTTGCTGCAGATCAATGACCCCCACATACCCGACTTGTCCCGCCTCTCTAGAGCCGATGCGTGTGACGTACTCCGGTCTAGGGCCACGGAACTCGACGTGAAGACTCTAACGAAAGAGTGGCAGAGGAAGCTCAACACTTGGGAGCCGGGGGTGGTGATGGGGGTAAGTGTCAAAAACTGCCTTGCTCTTGTTCAGAAACTGATTCTTTCTTAGCCCCACAGATTGCACTTTGTCAAACTAAAATCGCTGCTTCGTGAGTTTCAATTGTTGCAGCTGCAGGTGCCCGGCAAATTTGGGCCGGAGGAGGTCGTATTGTGCTCAAGTGTTGCCGCTGGATACGATGCGAACCGCAGTGCCTTCACCATGAGTGAGCACAAATGGTTCATTGTCCAGGTTAACTTGCTGTGGAGGAGGGAGGAGGCCCAGCCAAGTAGAAACCTCAAGAAGCGATTTAAGATCCCCTTTGTGTGCAAGTTTTGTGACCAGGACATGTTCGACAAAGCCACTCTCGGGTGGCAGCGTCAATCCGGCCACTGTCACGAGTATGATTACAAAAAATACGGGCCGCTGAAGATCTATCCTGCCCATGGGATAGAGGGCAACAAGATCGCCAGAAAAATCTTTCACAAATATAGGATCGTCATCCCTTGGCAGATGCTTGGGAGGAGCAAAGTGATGCCAAAAGAGCCCACGGCTGGACGGGTGGAGGAAGGTGCGAAAGAGGACGACCAAGGTAGCGAGGAGGGATGCGGAGAAGAACGAGGTAAGGGAGGACACGACCGAGGAGTGGCGGGTGGGTTGAAGCTGCTCGATCCTCCACACCTAGATGTGGAGGTTGGGGGCGCAGCGATAAGGGGACAACGCCATAACCGCCGAAGAAGGCCAGGAGGGACGACATGGTGGGCGGAGACAGAGGAGGAACAGAGGCAGGGGGGCAGGAGGAGCAGACGCCGCCGGTGGACGACAGGTACGACTTGGGGGATAAGCAGAGTGTCTCCGACATTCTGCTGATGAAACAACGTGACCGGCTTGCGAAGGAGGCATCAGCTGCTGCGGAATGTTCGGCGAGGAAGGTCATCAGGAAGAAGACAACACCCAAAAATCGAAGGAGAGAGGCAATGGAGAGGGCGCAGTTGGTCGGAGGAGAACACTCATGTGGGGGTGGTAGTTCAAAGGATGGGGGGTGGGAGGGAGCATGGGCGGATAGCAGTAGTCCGCGAAGGCTGCGGAGACAAAGTAGACCGGAGAATTCACCGGAGGGCGCCGGCGCTGCGGGTTCGAGTCGGAAGCAGCCACAGACGGAGGGAGCACTTGAGGAACGAGGTGTCGGGTCGAGGACCAAGGGAGCAATTGCAAAGGTAATGGGGGGGACGCCAAAATGTCGGGTTGCGTCGGCCGAGGAGACTCGTAGTCTCGAGCAGTGACGACAAGGACGCGGTCTTCATGGAGAGGCGGGCGAGTGAGGACGCGGCCGTGTTGGAGACGCAGGCGACGGACGATAGGGGCAACATGGAGAGGCGGTCAATAGAGGTCGTGGGTGTGGAGGAGACGTGGGCTTCTGAAGATGCATGTGTGATGGAGAGGGGGGCGAAGATAACGGATGGCGTGCACGGGACAGTCGGGGGGGGGGGGGGGGGGGGGTTGTGAAGCAGACCAGGGTATCGCTGGCACCGGGCAAAGGCAGACGGAGGAGAAAGGGGCGGGAGTGGAGTGCAGGGGAGAGCACCGCCAGGGTAGTCTAGACGTTGAGCCTTTGGGGCACCGCTCTGCTTGTGATGCTTATGCAAAGGACCGGCTGATGGTGAAGGAGGCCGCCGAGAAGAAAGCAAGAGAGAAGTATCTTGATGTAGACCCTTCATGTGCTCCAGTGGCGCCGGATAATCCACCGGGACTCTATTGTCTCCAGGAAGTAGTCGGGCAATTGTATCCCAGGAGATTATGGACGACTTGCATGCGCCTGTGGAAGAGCTCCGACGGTTACTCGAGCAGGGGCGCCTTGCAGCTAGGATGTCGGGGGCGTGGGGTTTCATACAATTTAATTCCGATATCCTGGTAAGTAGTTTTTCCGATCCCGGTTGTGAGTACGTTAAAAAGGGGTGGTTCAGGATGGCCACTTAATGTCGTTGCACTTGCTTTGTAGTAGGAGTCGATGCCGGCAGCAATAGTGAAGGGGTTGGAACGCTGTAAGGATGCGTTCGTGGCGAAGTTGGTGAATTTGGTAGAGATGGAAATCCAAGATTTGCCTGTGTAGACCATATAAACACTCCGAGGCAGAATTCAGGGTGCTTCTCAAGTGGATAGAATTGGAGGGTAAGCGACTCGGGGACTGCAACGACCCTCCACTTATGGCGCGTGCGATGAAGCTCTTTGCATGGAGTGAAGTGGGGGCGAAGATGGCGATGCTCTGCCCAGTAGGAGGACTCACACAGCATAGACTGCTCTCCCGAACAGATCAGATTATGTACGCCATGGAAGAGCTTATCAGGATGGGGAAAATTTACTTCCCTACCATGGAGACAGAGGGTACAGATTTTGAGACATTCAGATGTGTACTCGACCAGGGAGAGGATCTAGATGGACAGCAGGTATCAAAGTTCACTGCTTGGAGTCAAAACTCCTTTGTGCGGGCTTGTTTGGATACCATGGCGCTCGAGCAGGAAGACATTCTTCAACAAATGTGGGTGACGAGGGAGGGAGTTGACAAGGAGGCAGTTGTTCACGTGTTTCGTAAGGCTCTGCTGTTTAGAGAGAACATTGACCTTGTTTAGTGTCTAGGATCTCTCGAAGCTACGGGAATTTGGCTGGCAACGGGCGACCAGTTCTTTAAGGCGGCAAAGCAGCTCCTAAAGGAAAGCAACCATCACCTGCATAACTAGCTCCAGGTGTGGAACGTGACGCATGAACTTGAGGACCTAGACCAATGGCGAGCCTCTCAGGTACTCTGCACAATTGACAGGGAGCGGGTGTTTGTGGACGGCCACGAAAGTTTCTGGAGGCGGCTGGATCGGGAGATGGGGCGGGATGAAGGTGGGCCGTGGTGTACTCCACAAAAGGGCAATTCTGATGGCGGCGACGGTAGCCCATGCGACCAGCTTCAGACTGATGTTGACCTCGGTAAAGTAAGCTGCTTAGAGAAAGACATAGAGGGCCGCATGATTGAGTTCGAGGCTAATTGCACATGCTGCTCCCCTGTGGTGGAGTTGCTTCAGAAGTAGAAGGCTCTTTCGGGATCTTGATGTAAAACTTAGATGTTAGAGGAGCTAGTTTGTAATATGAGGCAGGTAAAAGTTTAGGGCTGTGCGGTTTTGGTTGTAGAGTCTTCGTCCAAGAGAGGTACATAGAAGCCCATTGCGGCCGGTTTAGGACAAATAGTTCGATCTCCGGACAGTGGCATTCAGGACAGACCCATGTCCGGAGAGTATGAGCTTTTTTTTTTCCATCTAGAGAACATTCATTTTCTGTCCTTAATTAATGCGATTATTCTATATATGTTTGAACTTCAGATTTACTGAATTACTGAATCAAGATAAAAACAAAAATAAAAAATAAAAAATAAATAATGCAACCAATTCTGATAGAGTAGAGAGGATGTAGAGGATAAAAAAGGGGCCCTGTCCGGAACCTTGAAGGTGGGAAAAAATCATACAAATCCGAATTAAGGAAGGGAGTAATTCAGAAAGAGCTAATGGGAGGAAGATGATATACAAGGGAGGGAGGGAATAAACGTATAATGGAAAAAAATAAAAAAATAAAAAAATAAAAACAAGAAAAAGAGGAGTAATTCAGAAAGACCAGATAGGAGGAGAAGGATATAAAGGTTTCATGATGAAAAAACGTATAAGGGGTAATTAAAAAAAATTAAAAAACAATTAAAATAAAAAAGAGAGTAATTCAGAACGAGTAGGTGGGAGGAAGGAGATAGAAAGAAAGAGATGGAATACACGTATAAGGGGTAATTAGGAATAATGTAAAGAAAGAAATAAAATAGGAGTCATTAAGAATGAGCAGATGGGCAGAAGCCCTGTCCGGAATCTGGAAGGGGAAAGGAAAAATATAAAATCAAATAAGAAAAATGGATTAACTCAAAAAGAGTACTTAGTTGGAAGAAGATAAAAAGCAAGAACCGGCATTAACGTTCAAGTGAACAAGATAAAAAAAAAAGAAAGTATGAATCTCTAAGGAAGAGATACACAAGAAAAAAAAAAAAAAAAAAAAAAAGACGACAATAAGACAAGGGAGATTAAGGACTAAATGTAAAAAAAAAAAAAAAAAAAAAAAAAAAAAAAAAAAAAAAAAAAAATGTGGGAGAGAAGGGGAGGTAAGAGCAGAAGTGAAAAAATAAAAGACTTAAAAATAAAATTATAAACGGGGTGAGAAAGAGGGGGAAGTAATAGTAGAATGGAAGAAAATTAAAAGCATATGGAAGAAGGAGAAGTAAGTGAATATAAAAGGGAGGACTAAAGAAGCAAAAAAAAAATAGTGAAAGATGGGGAAGTAACCGAAGAAGGGAAGAAAATAAAAAATCCCTTAAAGAAGTTGGGAATTTAGTATACCAAGATAGAGAAAAAATTAAAAATTAAAAAAAAAGCAAACAAAAAATATAAAGAATGTGAAAGAAACGGGAGTGCGGATAGGATGGGGAGTAACCCAAATTGTACTGGATTACAGTAGGAAATGGTTCTTCCGGACATGTAATAGTTCGACCGGACATGCAACAGAGTGCGCGAACGGGTAGCTATATGAGAAATATCGAGGAAATCCCCGGTTGAATTTGGTAATGCAGACTTTCTAAGAGTACCGGAAGTGGACACTAATATCATAAGTACTCATAAGAGGAATTTCGATAAAATAAATAAGGTACTGAGGTCAATTGCATAAGGGTAGAGTATTCATTCACTTGGTAGACGATTGCACAGAATTGGTGGGGATTTCTCATTGTATGGAAGTGGTTTATATAAAAGGACAAATCTGCCATGAAGGACAGTCAGCCTCCGTAAAAAAAAACCGGACAGGTGTAAAGCATCACTACTTTACTAATTCCACTTTCTGGATTGGCCTCCCCTCTTCTTTGCCCCAGTCTGTGAACAAGCCTTAAATCTCGTCAGATTCTTCGGACCATCATTCACTCTAAACGACGGCTGCGACAAGGGGTGCAGTAGACCCTTATCAGCCTTCACCTTCAAAGACAGAATTTTCCCTTTTGCCTTGTTGAATATTGCCAGGAAATTATCCCGTAGGTGGACATTGTCCACACTTACTGCCTCGATTTCTGCCCATCCCGACCTCATGGCTTCAAGAGCTTGCTCTGTACAGCGAACAATGGCTTCTAATTTCCCCCTGACCGGAGCCTGATTAACCAAATGTCCGACCACTACAGTTATCCCAGCAGGGGCAAAGCCGACTTGAATGGTCCCTCGCAGTGTACCTGCATACCGGATAATATCTGCTGGATGTACACCAATATTAATCATCCTGAAAACCTTCACAGCGTGCTTGTAAACGTTGCCATGCATCCCAAGCGGGCAATTACAGTGAGCCCAGTCGGAGTTCGGGCTGGTCACAACCCAAATTGTTGGGAAGTTCGTCTGCGATGCTACATACGCCAGATCCTGCTCCAGATCCACCAGGACATGTTCGTCCGGAATTTCCTCAGCCCGGATAACAGCACTTGCTACAATTCCTTTGGCTTTACCGTTCTTGATGAACCCGTACACTTTACATTGTACAGCGTACCAATAATGAATGAGAACATCTTTGAACAGATGGTATACCAGCCAGTCCACCCGACGCCCGTCGAACTTCTGTCTTCATGTCCGGAGAATTGCCTTTAGATTGGCATGGTAACTCTCAACAGCTGCGTTTGTGTCCTGGTTTGCATGACGCACATTCCTGAAACCCTTCACCCACATCTCCAGTTTAGGTATCCAAGTCTCCTCGAAGTATGCAAAAAATGCTTTGGCTTGAGGGTACTTCTCTTTGAGGAACTTGAACTGCTCATGCGCTGCCCTTACAGCAAGATCACCCTGTAGGATACCATTGCCATACATCAGGTCAGCACAGGCAGCCAGAATTTCTGCCCGCAAGTGGTTAGCCAGACCTTCCTGCAATTGCAGAACACAATATTAGAGTCACAGACACACACTATGTCCTGGATTGAACTGTACAAGATCAAACTGCTTTTCAGAAGTACTCACCGTATAGCATTGAGTTGTGCCTGATCGTTATCAACCAAGAAGGCGTTAGGTTTCCAGTCTCGCCGGACAGCAACACAACGATCCCTTAACTTCCTCAACCAGGGCTCAGTGTCTACTTCCCTAGATCTGCCTTGGATAGTAAACGCCACAGGGATGTCCTGTTCCCACTCATCGAACACTATGACTGTATAGAGTGGGTACTGCACAGCCGGACACACGGACAAGTCCGTCAACTTCACCAAGCACAGAAATCAATTTCACTTCGAAAATAAAAAGCAAAAATTTCAGGACAGCACAGATCAGAGTGTTTACCATCGGTGCATTTGTCGAAAATGTCGCATCCATGCTCAATGCCTTACCATGTCCGTGCCTTACCATCATCTCCAGCTGCCAATCTGTTTGTAATGCAAGACAGAATGGGTCATCCTCCGGTGGGGGGGGATCGTTTAGCTCTAGATTACCATACTCCCTGTAGTGGTACCAGAATTCAGGGTTCTCATCTGTCCAAAGCCTCACACTCATTGCGTCGCTTGGGTGTTTCTCCCATAATTCTTTCGCCAATTTGTTAGCAATATTATACACATCCGTAGGCATAATGAACGTATCCCTGGAGGCCGGCAGATTGTTTTGAGCGCACCTCATCACCTCAGCTTTATGCTTGACCATCACCTGTGTTGGTGACTTACTTGACCGTAGAGAGTTGATAATCCACTGTTTTGTGGCTGAAGACAAATGTCCGGACAGACCCGCCCTTTGACCTCCAAATTCAGAGCCGTGACATGGTTTTCCATACCGATTAGTATGGATCATACAATGAAAATGGATAGTGCATAGCTTCTCATCAACTTTTAACTGTTTAGCAACAAAGTTGCATTGACAACCTCTCTTCATGCTCATGCCAGCTTGTACCTTGCTGACCCGTCTCTTACGGCCTGGTTTTGTGGCAGACTCAATTAGTGCCTGAGCTTGAAGCCGTTTCTTCTACGCCTCCTGTACCCTTTGTTCCTCCTTGGCGTCGAGGTCCACAGCCTCTTCATTCAGGTCTGGTACCGCCTCTGTCCAGACCTTCTTCTTAGCACACCCCTTCTTTTGAACGTCCTTCGCAGCCTTCTCAGCCTCCTTTGCAGCCTTCTCAGCCTCCTTTGCAGCCTTCTCAGCCTCCATTGCCGCTTTCTCAGCCTCCTTTGCAGCCTTCTTAACCAGTTTCTTCGCTTGCTTCAAGGCTTTTTCTGGTTTGTGGAGTTCTTTTTCTGTCCTAGTGCATGGGAGAACACTTTCTGAACCGACTCCTTGTAGTTGCAAGTGTAGTCCTCAGGGCCGTATTGACACGACTATCTGTCCAAGACAGGTTAGGAGGCACAATTAGTAGAGTGGGTCTAACAATACTGTACTAGGTTTAAAATAAGGACGAGATTTCAAAAGCAAAGAATCAAGTATTATTTTCACACCAAGCAGTCTATCGAGAATGTACAGTTTAGGGTTCAGACCTGAATTCTTGCACAGCGGATTCCGCCTTGATTTGCTTCCTTGCATCCTTCTTGATACATTTCCTAGACTCCTCAACAAATGTGCAAGGGTGTTGGCGCCCAGACATCTCCCCCTCTATGAAATCGTCAAGTCTGTCCCAAGAGATCGTAGCCTTCTGGATAGTCCTCCGATTGCCATTGCCCACATTCTCCTTCGCTTCCCACAAAAGGTCCGTTCTACTAAATGGTTCATCAGGCGGGATCTGGACATAAGCTTGCCCCCTTTCCCTCATCTTCCTCCAAGGTTTTCGTTTCGCCATTTCAGTCAGTAAACCTAAGTCGAAGGGTTCCATGTCTTACTCGCCGTCTTTAATACCTCCGCCCTACTACGGCGAGCTTTGTTTGCCAGAACTCTCAGCCGGGGTTTCCGATCTATCGAGTCTCTGTCCTCTTTCCTCCGCAAGTCTGCATGTAGGATCTTCATCTCCCCAAAATTCCTCCCACAGTGGCAAGTCCAGATCGGAGTCACTACTGTCATGCTCTGCTCTAAACCTCTGCTCCCCACACCCCTGAGAACTTTGTCCTGCCCCAAGTGTGTTGGACAGACATCAGGTCGGGCTGATTTTGGAAGGTCGCACAGTGGTACTGCATCCGCTTGGGTCCCCTCCTCTCCGCCGAAACCGGACTCATGTCCCTCTTGCACCCATGTAGACTCCTCCTCGATGGCAGATAAGTCCACTGCATACCTCTGCCTGCCTCCAGTATGAGCAACCATTTCAGTCGTGTCCGCCGGCACCCTCCCAACATGATCTTCACGTCCATGAAGAAAACCCTGTCGTCGCTCATCTCCTCGGGACCCTCCAAAGCAGCCCACGCATCCTTCCTCCTGTAGCCTCTCTCAGCTGTCGCTCTCCACGGCAGCCGCTTCTCCCTCGACAATCGCATGACCATGTTACCAAAACTCTCATAACATATCAACTATCACAAAGATAACCAAGGACATCATGTGGACATAGAAAGAACGCCGCATTCTTCCAAAAACTCACAAAACATCGACATCCAAGCAAAACAACACCCCACACAGATTGCAATTGCAACAGCCGCCTCAGGCGACGGCTGCGTAATCCCGCCCATCCACCCGCGAGAGAGACGACGGAGACGGACGCATGGAGGAGAGAGGGTGGGGCGGGATGAAGGCCCGCACGGGCGGGGTCGACCCAGACCGGGAGCGGGGTAGTTCCACGGGCACAAGGGCGGGACTGCACGGGCTCGGGATGGCCAGGGCCGGGGACGCAGGGGCCCCATCGAGCTGGGCTGCCCCTACCCGCGAGGCGGGCGGTTGCACTGCTCGTCGAGGGAGAATAGAGAGACCTGTTGTGACTCGTAAGTGTGTTTAGGGCCAAGGGACTGCTGCCTCAAAGACTTGATATATAGTCAATTTTTTTTTTTTTTTTTTTAAATTGCTAAAGAAATGTAGGTAGTTTGTGGTGTAAATCCCAATACCATGCAAGACGTCAAAAGATATCCTACAATGCAATTTCCAGTAAGGTTCAACTTACATGATGCCAATTATCATATTCAGAAACTAATCCTGTTTTCTGCTCACGGATCTCTGCTAGCTATCAGCAACAGGGCTCTTCACACTAAAAACTCCGTTGAGTACCTAAACCGCTCTTCGTTTTCAAACTCCGCTTCCAAAGCCTTAGGTTACAACAAAGGATTGGCGTCAGAATGTAATTTTGTTGTGTCAACCTGCACTTTGCCTTAGTCTCCTTGTTTCATTACTGGATATGGTATAAATATATTTACAAAAATTGTTATTTGTTAATGAGGACGTCCTTCAAGTTGAGGGTTCACCAATTAACAATAAATAAACCTTATGTTTTCTCCTTTTTAATGAAAGAGGATTTCTATGCAAGATGGGGTAGGCAAATGCCTACCCATTCATTTCAATGTGAAAGGTTTGTAATGCAGAATGGGGTAGGCACATGCCTGTCTCTTCTTCTAATGAGAGAGACATTTTTAAATTATTTTGTAACATATTGTTTGTTGAATCCTAATCAACCATGACTTTAATCCCTAAAGGACAATAGTCTTAGAATGGGCTTTTTTAGAATTCGGGCATGTACTTGTGACTTCAATTAAAGTCAAGATTTTTTGAAACTTTTTGTGAATATAGGCCATAACAAGAACTTTGAGGGAATCTGTTTTTTTTTTTTTTTCAATTGGACATTTATAAAAATAGTTATGGTACCCAGAGTGGAAAAAGTTGTTTAAATGGCACTTCGGGCTGCCATGCTAAATATGTCAATTACCTCTAAAAAGATTTCTATAAATACTTCATGATGTCATCTTTAAGGTTTCAGAAAAAAAACGTCTTTGAGTGCATAATGTTCACTCCACAAAATATCACCGTTTCTGGCAATGTACTAAAAAAACTTCTTCTTTCCTTCATAAAAGTTAGAAAAAGTTTTATTTTAGTTTTTTTCTTTTTTCAGTGAAAGGATGGACATCAATCTTTACTTTGACCGTTTGGATTGAGACTTTATTAAACAATAGAATTTCTAGGAAAGAAATAAGATTTAGCATTCTGGTGTATTCAACATAATAAAAATGTTGTTTTCAACATGCTACACTTGACTTTTGAGAGTAATGTTTTTAATACAATCAAGTAACTTAGTCTACTTTGACATGCATCAAAACCTCTACAATCTATAATGCACAAAATCTAAGGGAAAAAAAGCTAGAGTGTGTTAACCTGGTCGAAAATCTTGTCATAAAAGTTTGTTTTCAAACTTCAATTGCTACGATCTTCTAATCTATATGGCCGAATATATTGAATTTTTTTGAGCTGTCTACTTCAATAATCTAGATGAAGATCTTATGGTTGGAATTAGAAAAAAATTATTTTTTAGTCATTCATGCTTTTTACACTGGAAATGGCAGTTTTGGAGCGTTTTTTGGTGAGACATAGTCAAGGAACTTTAAGGGTTAAAAATTCATAACAATGTTTTTGTGATGAAAATAATATACAAATAATGTCAATTTCAATGATTTTGATTCTTGATCTATAAAAAAAAGTTAGCCAAAAACCACAATTAGCAAGTCCATTGGTGTACTAAGTGCATCTCTCACTACTTGCTAATAGTAACTCCAAGGATTGTATTGCGTGCAATTCTCACCATTACCGTAACAAACCTCCTACATATTTGCCATCAACTCTAACAAATACTTCACGATAATATCAATAAAGACAACGATCACTTGAAAAATTCAATATATATTTAAATATATTATATTAACTGTAAATAATAAGGACCAAGAAATAATGTTTGAAGCTTAGCCACCCAACCCTAGATTACAAAAGAAGTTTCTTTACCTTCTCACCTCAAAGCCTTTATATACTATTTCCTTCCCAAACAAATCAGAGTCTACCTCTAGACTATTGCTTTCTATTCCAAACTTAGATCCAAGTCATAAATCTTTCTATCATTTTCTTTTATATCTAGAGTTGAGCTATCTTTCTACCATTTAAATAGGGCAGAATATTCTAATTCTAGTGCATCTCATCTTGAGTTGTGTAACTCTAGAGTGGTCTAACTCTAGTGCATTAAATATGGAGCTGTCTAATTTGAATGATTATATTGTCAACTTGGAGTTGTCTAGCTCCAATCCATCCATTCTCAACTAGAAGTTATCTAGCTCCTCTCATCCTCTAGATACACATTGCTACAAGTGGTTAGAAGTTTTTTCAATTCATCCAATATCCATAGTTACCTAAGAAACATGATCTTCATATAGTAGTTGTTGCCCTTTACAAGAAACAAATGTAAAAAGTCCCTTTGTCAAAAGATTGGGCATTGTATATGGCTTCAATGCAGCATGTCCTCCATGAGTTTAGAGAAACTCAGAAACCTCCTATAAACATCTTCCTTCAATAGCTTATTTTCATCTTTTTCTTTTGAAAGCCAATCATTATGGTAACAAAGAATCAAGTACTTCATTATGGGGCATCTCCTAGAGTCAAGAAAGAACTTGAATTGATGAGTCTTTGTATGTCATTTGCAACACTTTGTTTCTGTGAGCAATACCTTTGCTTATATAAGACCTAAATTCTAAGGCCTCCTTGATCAGGTGCAATATTATTTATTCTTTGTCAAGAATCTCATAAGCAATGAAATAACAAAAATATATTTTTCCTTAAAGCCACACACTATTCATTAAATAAGGCATCAGTGTCATTGTGAGTGTATTCAACAAGCATAAAATCAACACATATTCCTAAAAATACACTTTTCCACAAAAAGAGACAAGAAGCAAAATACAAATAAGTTTTCTTGTCACCAACAATGATGTCCATCTATACATGTCATATAAGTGAAAGAGTCTTTGGTGGTAATTGGAGAGTTTAGTGCAACAAAAGGGTTAACACATACTTCTTTGCTACACCTTGAAAAACTGTTAAGAACGATGCATTTTTTAGCAAAAAACTACAAGATATAGAACATTGAGGACGGAATTAAGTTGTATGTGAGCGATGAAAAAAGAGCGCAGAGCAAAAAGTAGAAATTGATGAGCAAAAAATAGAAATTTGCATTGCCATTTTAGGATCAAGCACCATCTATAACCGTGATATTTTTGCACAAAATTGTTTCTATCTTCTCAAAAATAAGATAATATTAATATGTACTACTGAGAATACCATATACATTATATTGGGAGAATTGGACCCTCCTAAAATAACCTGCATAGCAAGAGTCTTCACAAATGTGCAAACTTCAACTATGAATATACAATACCATAGAGGGTATTCCATAAAGAAGTGTCCACTAAATTGGAAGGTGGATATTAATATTTAGTGTGAATAATCAAGAAGGCAAAATTCATAATGAAATTAAGTTGTAGGGAATTGTTCTATTTTTCTGATGTTGCAGGGTTCATTAGAATGCACATTATTATCATAGTCCAATGCAACTATGCAAAAACTTGACGCATCTTGCACTATTAACTTGACTTGAGCTAAAAGTGAAGTTTGTCTTTGTCATAGATAAGACACACCTCATTTCAAGATGAAGTTATTGAAATATCATTAACAAATTAGAATAGTATGAATATCGTGCCATAAATATTTATCCTAACTTCTAGTACTATGTCCGTACATCAAGATATGTTCACATATCAAAGTATTAGGCTTGTGTACTCAAGAAAGATCTCCATACCATTTGAGCGGGAGGGAACAAAGACAACAAGTACAAAAATTGCAACATTTTACACTCTGCATTTTAGAATAAATCAAAATAGACAATTTTGTAAATAATGCAAAGTCTGCAATCAAAAAGTGATGTGCATATTTAGGTCAAACCAATCTAAACATGCATACAATCATGATAATCCTACTATATATTTAGCTTGAACCCACCTAGACATGCATACAAGAGTGATAAGCCTACTACAACAGAAACTACGAGTGCATTATCTATGGATGTAAGAATCAGTGAAAACCCTACCACAATAGAAACTACAAGTGCATTATCTACTGTTGAATAAATTAGTCACCAAAAGGTGCTTGTTCATCACTCCGTGTTCTTTGTTGGATGACTTTCACTTGGAATTGGAGTATCCTAACAACAAGGCATCACTTGTAGCCTTAGACTTCCATGAGGTCAATAAAAATTCAGTGCCATCCAACTATGGAAGCTGCTTGTAACCTATCTTTCAATGACGCTCTTTACTATTAGCTCAACCATTATAAATCCACTAGACTTCTGCATGTGACGAGACATGTAGGTAGTATTAGATTTGAATTTCATCTAGCCTCTCTCGATCACCATTAAGATTATGCACTGCTCGTCCGATCTACACGGGACGCTCATACCCCTTGCATGGCCTGAACACAAGGAAATATCTAGCGTTAACATTCCACTAAACCCAAAAAGAAGGTTGTGACCTATTTCCTCTCTTGCCTACAAAAATCTAATTTTTAGTGTACCCTTTACAAAATAATCTTGCATTTGTGAAGTGATCTTCAATAGTCTAGGCGGTCCTACTAACGGGTTAGCAACCATCTTCTAAAGATGTAGGCAACTTCATTGGCTCATTAAAGGCATTCCTAACCGCCCGCCACTAGTGGCTCAAGGGTTCATGTTGCCTGTTGTACTCTCTTGTAAGATCTTCACGTGCCTGTTGGTACCAATAGGAAACAAAACTTGAGAGACTTTTCTTAACTTCCGGAAGATTGTGCATTGCATGAGGTTGCAGAGCTGCTCATTCTCCACGAGGCCAAAGTAACCTTCCATGGACATCTTCCTTCCATAGCTTAATTCCAGCTTCTTCTTTTGGAAGCCAATCGTCATGATGACACAAAATCTTTTACTCCATCATAAGGCATCCATTAGAATCCACAAAGAACTTAAAATGGTGAGCTTTGATTTAACCTTGCAATGCATCATCTCCATTAGCAATACATTTGCTTAGGAAGGACTTGAAATCTTGGACCTCCTCAACAAGATGAGGAAATGTTGGAACTACTTCATCTTCTATGAGGGACCTCATTAGCAGTGGGATAGTGGGAAAACTATCCTTTATCAAGACCATATTTTATCGATCAAATAAGGCGTCAAAGTCATTGTGAGTGTGTCCAACAAGCATGACGTTCACACATACTTCTTGATATATGACCTTTGTCACAAGAAGAGACCAGAAGCCATAAACAAATTTGATTTTGTTGTCACCTACAACATTGTCCATGTGCGCATATAAAAATGGCAGCAAGGACTTCGCCAAAGATTGAGTTTTTGGTGCAAGAGAAAGGTATAGCATGCAAGTCTCTGATGAACCTCGCAAAACCGCACATAACCGCTTGCATATGATCCAGACCCTATGATCAATTCTCGTAAAGATCTGATTTCAAGATGGTGGAAGTTGTTATTCTACCTCAGCTTAGCAACCACAAAAGTATAATTTATCTTTTCTCTTAAATAAAATTTTTTGCCCAAAATTGTTTGATATCTAAGATGATTTTTTGTCACTAGCAATTGCGTAGTAGAGAATATTGAATGGAATACAACTTACAATTTTTCAGGGTGTCTTAGTTTCTATTGCAACAATGTTTGAATATCTAATCCATATACGCTTCCAATATATACTGCTATATTCATGGAACACTTTAATGCACATCAACTCCTAAAGTTGAGAAGCCTCAAAACTGCCAAGAATCCTCAAAACTCGACTCTTTCAATAAAAGGTGTTAGTTTTCAAGTTTTGATATAATCTTTTACGTTATCAATCTTTTTATCTTGCTTTTACTTTGGAATTTATGTATATTTTTCTAACTTCTAACTAGTTTATTACTTGGTTGACTAAGTAATTTGAATATATACAGAAAACTACTAGAAGTTGAGAAAAAATTGGAGTTGAATAGTTGAAGAGCTAAAATACTAGCCATGAAGTTAGTATTTAGTTCTAAATATTTGATTGATTAAAATTTTGTATGAGACTTTAGCAAATTAATTCAGTTATTTTTTAATTTTTTTTTTAAAATGGATTAGTTTAGGTAAGTTCTCCCTTTAGAGGAAAATGAAGAGTTTTTTATTAATAGGGATTTTGGTTAGGAGGACGATGGACATTGAATGGCTCTAGCCAATTTTAGTGATAATACAAAAAAAAAAAAAAAAAAAGGATTTAAAGATGAAAAGCTAAATTTTCAACAACAATTAAGAATTATTTATATTTATCTTACCAGTTTTGTAAAAGAAATCCTTGGTATGGAGATTCACCATAATCTCAATGTCAAAGTAAAGCTATCATTGTTGACTATGCCAAATTGTATACTTAACTATAATAAGTACATAATCTATGTAATAATATAAAATGAATGCAATGTTATATAGTGGTAGCCGCAAATAGGGGCTATAAAATTGAATAATAGTGAATACAGTTCTTTTCTAAGTAGCGTCACTATGTTTTTATAAAAAAATGGGCAAGGCAAAGTAAGACTTTGGTATATAGAATCACACAATGGTATTGAATGTAACATAATGATATACATTGTTACCATTATCCCATTCCCTGGAATTGTCTACTACCATATTGTTGTCATTTTCCATCTTGCTTTGTAGCATCTTATGTGGTGTACAAATAGATGCCCAATACTAGGAGTCTCTCCTTGTCAAGTCCAACTTCGTCAAGAGAAGAGCCAAAATTATCAAGCACATGTCTTTTGACTTAAATGTCTCCATCAGCTTCCTAGTTATTTGTTCCTCTTTGTTGTGAAGCATTGTGTTGCTTCACATTGTGGACTCATTAAAGAACACAACTTGGTCTACACTAGGCAGAGGTACATGAAGAGTTTCAGCCCCGCCACTTGCAATGACATGTGGCGGGGCGTGGTTGGTTCAAATTTCAGTGGAAATTGGCGGAGACATGCAGTTACTCACATGCACCACAAACGCCAAGGGACGCCAAATTCACGCCAAGTTGAATCAGAAGAGCTCAATCCCATTCGGCCCCCACCCTCTTCTAGATTACATTCTGCACCAGAGATATATTCCACCCAACCTGAAAGAATCACTAGCAAAAATGACCTCATTACATTAAATTTGGTGCAACACCAAGACACCTCTCATCCAAATGATTCAAATTTTGCACTTGTAAGTAGAAAGCAAATCGTGCTTAAGCCACAACAAATGGCATGTTGTGCAAAAATGGTTTACATATTATCAATAAATAGACTAATATTATATTGCATTGTAGGCCTGCAAAAGAACTATCTTATGCAGGCAATAAGACAACTGTTATGTACCTTGTGCAATACCATTCTTTGTGTGAATTAATGGAAGGTGCCGAGGCCAAGGAAGCCTCCAAAGTTGTGAATTCACTCAAGCGGAACAATTGGGTTGCGCTTCACGTCAGAGCAATAGTTGTACACCATGTAATTCATATAATTTGTATAATTTATAGAACCGTTCACAACTGCTCGGGAGATCATAGAATCATAGAATCGGAATGCTCAAGCTCATGGAATCATAGAATCGTTTGGGGTGAAACCGCCTCGCGCAGCGTGATGGAGGTTGAGTTGGGCGGGAGAAGACCGCCGGTAAACTGCTCAGAGTTGGATGAAACTTGTTGGCACCCGCCGGGACCCGCCATAATTCTGCACCATCCGCAAGATTCACTACCCTTTAGGTGGTCCAAAGTCTTTGGTTTCAAGAAGTAAAGTTGACACACTTTTAAATTCAACATGACTATCTTTACATTGTACGATGGGGGCTCCAATCCCTTTTCGTGGATTATTTTTTATAAAATCTTGGGAAGAACTTTGTCAATGGTTATTATGTTTGGGCCCGAGAATACTTCCAATCACTACCGGTGTTTCATAAATACAAGGTCTTAGAGCAGCATCACTAGGGTTTGAAGTAGGAATGCATCTTGCTAGGTTGCATCCAATGTCATGCTCATCCCGTGTACAAAGCGCCATACTCCATCGTTTCCCATGTTTAGCCTATTAGTCATGAAGCATGGTTGTCCATGCGTTGCTGAATGCGTTGCTGAATTGTATAGGCTAACAAACCACAAAGTCTTGCAGCTTCACTTGCGTAACCCATACAAAAAGGTGATCCAAAATATGCTTGCCCGAACATCTCCTCATCAAATCCATATCAACATATACGTGCTCTCAAAGAAACCAACCTAATTTAAGCCCAATCTTGGAGTACAAATAACAACCTTCTGCTTTAAAATGTGACTAAGCTTTAATGATGTTACTCTGTTGTTTTCACCCCGCTCAATACATCTCTTTGGTGATCATGGAAGTGGAACACATAATTTGTTGAAATAACTTGTGGTTGTTCTTGTAGACAAGTACATGATGTAAAGAAAGGGCTTAGTTGCGATCGAATCCAAATGACTTTTTCAAAGAACTAAAGGCAAGTTTTTAGCTTTGGCCATTTTGGAAACATGCCTTAGGTATATGCAAATGGATGGTCACAATAAAACAAAATCTTCACACCAAAACAAAATCCTCACATCAAAACTGTAAAGGCCTTACTTGTCATACAATATAATTTGATAGATACTGTGCACAAAATGAAATATATTAGAAAAGAATACATCAAGTACGAGTAGAATTTGGGAAGAAAGGATTACTCACTGCCATGTCTCCAAGGAAATGGAGGGATTTTTTGTAGTAGTTTGTAGTCCTTGGACAAAATTTGCCATATTGGACACCACTCTCAAAGGAAGTATTCTCATAGCCTTCTATTTTTGCAACGGAAGTCGTCCAAAGCTTGCAGACGAGTTCTTCATGCTTGACCTTCATCTCAATTCAATAGCTGGCAAGATTTTGCTTGTAGCCGACATAGTCAATAGTCCATTGCATGTACCTTCAAAGACTATCTACGTCTTTTTAAACAATGCATGCATTAACTCTATATTAGAAGCCATTAATAAAGGAAACCTTGAGGAAAGAACTTCTCTGATACTTTGCTTCCCACAAGAACATCGTCACAATGAGTGCAAAATTGTAAGAGTATTCACCTTCCTCCTCATCCACCACTACGCACGCCCTTAAAATCCACAAAGTTAATAGTGACATTCAAATTGCAAACAAACTCCTCTCAATTCTTGCATTTTCACAACCAAGGTAATATGACATCTCCTCCAAATTGTTTCAAACATTATAAACTAAGCATTACCAGCTTCCTGGGGGCAATTTAGGGCTAGACTCTCCTTCTAAACTTGCTTCACAACTAAACAAGAATTCTTCAACATATGTCTTTTTGAGTTTACACAAATTTGCAAGGTGAATAATGTGCCTTTCTTTAAGATCATGATTAGAAGTAAAGGGTTGAAGACTTTCCTAACCCTCTGCCTATAATTGTTGAAGATCTACATTGCCCTTCCACCTCTCAATCCTTGCAACCATTGCAAATACAATGTCTTCCAAAATCTAGTGGTGTCGTAGAAGGAAAAAGGTTGTTATTGGCTTGATCGAACATTGTTTCAATTTCTTCGCTAACACTGTAAGAGGATATCTCCGCTTTTACAAAGAAGTGTCTCAAGATCTTCACCAATTGAAACATTGGAAACTGCAATGTTACACGTCTTTCAATACATGCACATTTGCCTAAAATAATGCATCACTCTTATAACTAAAATCCTCATAATACAATGAGGCTAAACTAATGTGGTCTACATAGAAGCAAGACTTACACCTCTACTTGCAACAACTTGATCAAAGTGATGTAGAGCCTACAAAAATGGTGAGTTTACATGACCTATAGAAGTGTTGGCTTTTTTCGCAATATTGTCCTTTGCAACACGCTACAATTTCAAATGAAAGCATAGAAATTTTTGATGGAATTGTCTACATATGCCTTGTGCTTCAATGAATCCCTTCTTGTGCTCTTCTTTGCACTATAAAGGTTGTCAATCTTTAAAGATTTTGATTCTGCAAGGTCACTATCACATATCATTGGACAAATTGGCTTTCTTCTAGTCATTTGTTAGAAGGTCAACTTCACCTTGCTCCGATCCTCCTTGCCCTTTTTCTTTGCACATTTTTGTTTGAGTACCTCTCTTAAGACTGTATCTTTTGTAATGCTTGAACTTGTAGAGAGACATTCCTCGTCCATCTCTCACTAGTCTCTAACATACCCTTACTCTGCTTCACAATGTCTCATACACTGATATCCTTAAAAGTCACACTACTATGATGGGGAATCCCTTATGCCATGTCAAATCACACATAGTACACCTGCAACCTTGCTCTAAGACATTAGCAGTGCTATCACAACTCTGGTAGTCTTTAGCGCTCTCTCAAAAGAACTTGCTTCAACATTTGTCACCTTTTTGGACGCTTTAGGTACTATTTTTCCACGTCGACAATCTTCTTCCTTGGAGCCTTAAAACACATAATGCTCGTAGGCACTTGCAACAATTTCTTTTGAAGTCTTTGTTATTTGGTGATAAAACTTCTGTTCTTGCATTTGTTGTCTCACCATCAGCCACAACTTACTCAAGTTTATAATCCTCTCCACCCTAGCATCCCTTCCCCTTGCATCATTGGTCTTGCCTCTCAATTCAACAAATGTAGAAAACTTTAAGATCAAATTTGTGTCAACCGAAGACTCCTTGCAATAAACACTTGACCTTCTACTGTTGCTCGATTTTGAAATCCAGGTATGGAAGATCCTAGAAGGAAGTTGCCTTTATGTAGTCCATTTGGCACCAAGCAGTGGCAACAAATTCATGGAGAGGTAAATTCAATCCTACTATAGATCAATCTCTCAAGATTTGTCCTCACAGGCCAATGGAAACCTACACACATTGTTTTTATGACTGTAAAAATGCAAAAGAGGTATGGAACTACTGCTTCCACCTCATGCATATTTTTCAAAGAGGCAGAAACAACTTGTTACCCCCACAAAAGCTGTCTTTTGGACAATGTGTGCTTAGTCAAATTGTTAGATATAGGAAACATGGTCTCGTTAAAATCTGGTCTTTACTGATGGAGATAGCTCTGTGGTGTATATAGAGAAGCAAGAATAGTAAAATCTTTAAGAATGAATGTTGGCCTACCAAACAAATCAGACTGTTTATCTGAGACTCTCTTCTTAACTATGGGTGTATAGCTTGGAAGAACACCCTCAAAGCCATTTCTAGGATAGAAGATGAAAAGATTATTCAAGACTTACTGCAAACTATTGACTCCATGTGGTTAATAAAGAACATTATGGGATATAGGACAGATCTTATTGTTAGATGGATATCCATGCTGCTAGGTAGAGTTATCCCCAACTGGCTTTAACTAGTGTTCTCTCTCCCTAGTGTTGGTTACTTTTTGCCCTAGATGAAAATCCGATGAGAGTTGTACTTTTCTTTTTGCAATGAAGTTCGTTCATTTGCCCAAAAAATTATTATTATTTTTTATCTATTTTTAAATCCAAGTATGGATGTAATAGCGCCCTCTTTTTGTAGAGGTATGTAGCTTGCTGGCAGCCGTCAATGCAGCAATGACCGACGAGCATCATCTTGTTGCTAATTTTGTGCTCACCGCAATATATCCAAACAACGTACTTGTACTTACTACACGGTTTAAGTTTGCAAGTTTCACATTGTAGCAAACTCTTGCATTAAATCCTAAACTTGCTATTGGCTCGAATAAATGATATTGAAGGAATTATTGTAAATTTGTACCTTGAGTTTTACAAATTTGGATGATGTATCCCCTACAATGCAAAGTGCAGGCACTTCTCTACAAGAAAGGTAGGACCGGGAAGAGTGGCTAATGCACTTAAATCTGTTTTATAGCCCAAGCACAAGCTTGCAACCTTTTGTGTATGGTAGAATACAAGGCAGGAGTAGCAATCTGCGTCTTTGAAACTCACCCTGTAGAAGAGCATCGAATAGCAATCAACTTTAAACCTTGAGGAAGAGAGCATACGTTGCGCAACATCAGGATGGTCCAAAAACAAAATTAATTATTAGTTAGAGTCTCAACGCTACACCTTCTTTCAATTTAACAATTTCTAAAATCTCCAGTTGAACACTCCATATCAACGGCAAATACAAACTATGGAAAAAGCGCTAGAGGCTGCAGAAGTGTTTTAGGGCTTCTTTATACTTGGAAGCCAATGGCCAAAGGCCGCTTGATAAATATTTTTTGAAGTTTCTGATTGGCTGAATTTGAGAAGCCGTAGCATTTTGGCTTTATACAACCAAAATTCAGTCCAAGGGACATAGGTGATGAAAGTGAGGTGGCGGACGTTTTTATCCTACATGGCACCTCTGATATGCTGATTTGGAGTCCCCCGGAATTTTTGTCGGACCCACCTCGTTGAAGTGTGTCTAATGGAAAACCCGAGAGGCCATCTCACAATAGGTCAAAAAAGTGAGGAATTTTTTTTCGAAAGATTATTTTACTGATGGCTCTTTTCTCAAATGGCTGGATTTTCACGTACCAACTCCAAACGGCTAGTACTATTCACTGGTATTTCTTTAGCTTAAAAGAACTCACGTCTCCTTGGGTTTTTGTGACTTTGCTTGATTTCGGTTGCTTCAGTGCAGTGTGTCCTGCTTGATCAGCGCTAAATCTTGTTTGGCCAATTTTTTAAGGTGTTTTTTTTCTTCGAATTCTGTATCATGGAAGGTGGCTACTTGCAAGATGATGAACTTTAGCAGGTGTGGAGTCAGAATTCGGCATAGATATCCCAACTTCAGGAATCTCAGCTGCAGCACTCTCAAATTCAGCAACCTTGAATTCAACAATCTCAATTTTAAGGAGTATCTCTTCCAAAGTCTTTGTCGAATTTTGTTCCCTTTGCTTCAATGACCCCTAGGAATTTTTCAACCCATTGATGTTCCGAGGTAATTAAAGTGGCAAAAGTTTAGATCAAGTAAGTCTCAATCAAAATGAGTTTTGAAGTGTTTTTATGCAGATGAAGGAAGAGGAAGCTGTTGCTGAAGCAACAAAATTGCTTGTGAATGAAGAGAAGAGCCCAATTGACGATGTTGGGAATAACAAGGTGGGCATTTCAAAGAGGAGAGGACGTGCACCAACAACAGGGAAGGCAAAACTAAAGATACAACAACCAAAAGAGAAGAAGGCTAGAGCACCAAAAAAGAGAAAGAGAATAGAAGTTATTGATTTGGCCAAATCGAATTCTAAAGATGATGATGAAGTTGCTTCCATCAAGTGGAAAGATCATGAAGTGGAACATCTAATTGCAATTAGGGGCAGAATGAATGAAGAATTTGCTGGGACTGCCAAAAAACAAGGTATAATTTTTGTTTCCACATAACTCACATATGATCTGCTTAGACTTGAAATCTACGAAATTGTGAATTCTTTGCCTTAGAGCGATTTTCAACAAAAGAAAGATGCGTTTTAATGCCTTTGCTGGAGACCGGAAAAGGCCCTAATTGGCCCCCCCTTTTTTCCCCCCAATTTTTTCTTTGTAAGTCTAGATCGGCTTGATCAAAATGGTGCCATGGGGAATCGAACCCCAACAATTTTAGAGTCCACACCACCGCCCAACCTCTTCTAAGTTGAAGGTCCCAATCAGGGATGAATGTATTTACCACGCAACCAAATTACAACGAATGATAAACATCCAAAGTAACCGCCGTGAGGCCCAACCACAAGGTAGACAGGGCAGGGCCTGGAGCGCCCGGGGGCAACTCAGGGGGGAAAAACAAGCACACACAAGCATAGCCTAAGGGGTCCATACACAAATTCAAACACAAGAGGGGCGGGCGAGGTCCCCGCCCAAACCCCAAAAAGTCAACAAAGCAAGCAAAAGTTCAATCTCGTTCTCTAGGGTGCCTAGAAGAAGAGGGAGTATCCTTAGAAGCTTCCAGGTCGTGTTTGTGAAGATTTCCTTCGGAGATGGATCTCGTGCGGTCCCGAGAGAGGCGATGGCAGGTGACTTGAGTCGGAAGCCTGCGAGGTGTAACTAATCTCAGAGGGAGCCTACAAGGGGTGTCTTGAGTCGGAGGAAGCCTGAGCGGGGTGATGTAGGTCGGGAGAAGCCTACGAGGGGGACTGTTACCCCTAGGGGGCGAAGCGGGAAGGGGGATGGGGGAATATCTCTTCTAAGCTTAATATCCCTTTTCAAGTAAATTAAACCGAACCAAATACAAAAGGACTCGACTCCGAGGGGCCCTGCCGCGAGAGCGGTAGAAACAAGCCCCCCCCCCACCGAGGGGAGGCGGAGCTCATAAGCGAGCACTAAAGCCAGGCCTAACCCCCAAGGGGATTGAATAAACCAAGTAACGTACCGCCCCAGGCGATGACACCCAGGGCGCTTTAGAATAAAACCTAAAAACAAAAACGCCTCAGGCAATGACACCCAAGGTGCTCCCTACGAAAACCCCACAGCAAAGACGCGCGGGACTCAAAACCTAACGAGGACCTTGAGCGGGCACCAAACCCTACGGGAGGAAGTACAGCGTGAGCCCCCCCCCCCCCCTCCTCCGGTAGGGGCTCACGCGATATAACGCCCCGCGTCGCAAAAAGGGGTAGGGCGTAGCCCAACCCGTTGCGAACCAGGGCGTTATATCGCGTGAGCCCTGACGGGGAGAATCACGCTGCGTAACCCGCGTTAGATTTTTCTCACGTGTTTGCCCTTTGCCAAACCATGCCCGATACTGACCGTCGACTGCCCGATACTGACCGTGAACTGCCTGAGCTGAATAATACTGCCCGTTCCAGTGCCCACCGTTTCCTCACCTGCCCAGCGTTCCCATGCTTATTGTTCCCACATTCCAGCTAATGTTCCAAGCTGTCTACATGTGTTCCCAAAGAGCGCAGACTTAGTTTGTGAATAACGATATAACATGCTGAGATTGATCCGTCTTAATACAAGGTCATGGCCTTCATTGCAATCGATATGGGATTCACAATGTTCGTCAATTAAAACTGCTCCTTCCACTGTTAATTGTATTCCAAATACAACAAATCACGAGTTGCCACGTGAGCAAACAGCTATCTGAAATAGTTCTAGGACTACAGTATTCAAAGCCAACCATTTGATCTGATTGCCAGTTCCCCTAATTTCCACGTAAGCGTTCCACACGGCCACCCGTATTGAGTGTTAAATTCAATTGATTCATTACTACGAATTGAGCATGATAGGTTTTAATACAAGGCCAGAGCCTAGATTGCAATCAATATGGGATATACAGGAATTGAAGTCTATCCACGTGGCGCCCGCTTATTGGTCGTCACCCGGAATGCCACGTAGTATATTGGTCACGTGTCCAGTTCATTCGTCGATGAAGTAATAAACCTCAGTGGATGAAAAAAGGTTGATTCCATTGAAAGGCCCAGATCAACTAGGGTTTTCTGGAAGGATCTGGACCGTCGAACTTTGAGTATATATTTCAAGTTTGCTGCCGTCGTCTTCCTTTTCGTCTCGCTCTCGCGCGCGAGGGTCGCTCCGTGTCTGTGGTTGTTTTTGCGATTGTGTATCTGTGATAGTTTTCCTGAGAGTTTTGCGTTGTTTGTTGTTGATTCTTTGGTCGCGTTACTTTTGTTTGATTTTTAAGTTGATCGGATTTGCATTTGTCTGGGGTTTGCGTATTCTGGGGTTGCATTGTCTGGGGTTTGCGTATCCTGGGGTTTGTGTTGCCGGATTTTGTGTAGCTGGTGTGTGTGTAGTCGAGGTTTGAGTTCATGTTTTACTCGCGCAGTTGATGTTTGATTGTGGTTTTGTTTTCGTTTGTACGCTGTTTTTGTTTTGTGTCTCGTCGTCTGATAGGGTTTTGTATTTGAAGTTGCGAGTCTTTAGTGCACAAGCTTCATCGGCTCTTCAAAATGGCCTTTGATCAGGTATAATGTCTATTTTTTTGTTTTCCAAACGTGTATAGTCATTTGTCGTGTAATGTTTCAGATATATTTCGTTTTCACATGTGGTCTAAATTGCTTTGTCCTCCATGTGTAGAGCGTTAAAGAACCGCCGGATTGTCTGGACAACGCTGCTCATGATTTTCAAGCTGCATCAGGACTGTCTGCAGATGTTCAGGTCAGTTTCGGTTGATTTTGTTTTATTTTTGGTATGTGTTAAAAGTTTTTGTTAAATTTTTTTGTTATAGTTTTTTTGTTATTTATTTGTTTAATACATATTTTATTTATCTAATACTAGTGTTCAATTTGCTTTTCAGATGGAGGCTGTGTCTGTAAGTTTGGCAGGGACGAAGCATATGCGAGATGATTCGGATCTTGTCGAGATAGAGTCTGTTCCAAAAGAGCTCGTACGTCCGTCCTTCAATCTGCGGCATCAAAATAGCGACGTCGTCCTCGCCATTAAGGAAGAAGAGATGGACACTTTACGAGGTACGTTACAGCAATTTGATTATTGAATTTCTTTTTCTACATTTTAATCTACATGTGTTCTAATTGTTCGCTCTAGATTTTACTAATTCTTTGCTGTTTCTTTTGCAAATTCTTGCCTATTTGGTGTCGAATACGGAGACAACAAGAGGTTGGTGGAGCTGGAGCGGCAGCTGGAGAAAGAAGTTCAAATGAAACTCCAAGAAGATGACAGTGAGGAGATGAACATGCGGGTGAATCTGAGCTGGGAAGATTACCTCTCTCAGACACACGTAATGTGTATAAGAATTCTTGTTTGTTCAATTTAATTCTAAATGTCTAACTAAACCATAAATAATCAGTAAATAATTTGACATGTACAATTAAACGTGAGTCTCATTAAATTAAGTCCTGGAATGAAAATCTTTAAATATTTACTGAAACTTAATCGTAATATCTAAAGGTAAAAACGAGGATTTAAAAAATGTTGCCACCGAGGTTGCAGAAGATGTTAACGACATCGTTGACATTACCTGCACCGCAGGTATGTTACTTTTTATTGTCATTTTAATAATAAATTGAAACTAAAGTGGATAATCAACGTTGTTCTTGTTTTTTTTTGTATTCCTAAAGAAGGGGCCATCTACGGCCGTAGGCCGTAGACACAGCCGCGCGCCAGCGCATGTTTAGAATATCATTTCTAACCTCGATTTTTTTTTGCAGAGATTAATCTGTTTTCAAATATGAATGGTGTTAAAACTTTGGTGGGCCATTCACCTCGAGCTGGTAAGTGTTTATTTCTGATAATTTATTATTGTTTTCTTTTTTAATCTTTAAATTTGTTATGCAGGGGCTTGCTACGGCCGTAGGCCGTAGACACAGCCGCGCGCCAGCGCATGTTTAGATTAACATAATTGACTTTTATTTTGGCAGAGATTAATGTGTGTTTGAACACGAACGCTGCTGGGACTTCTTTGGGGGGCCATTCACCTCGAGTCGGTTAGTGTTGTTTCTGATTCTATTTTTCCTTTTTTGGTTTTTTTTAATATGTTTTTAGTAGGGGCCAGCTACGGCCGTAGGCCGTAGACATAGCCGCGCGCCAGCGCATGTTAGAAAATCATTTAATTCTTTTGTTCATTTTTTGCAGAGTTAAATGTGTTGTCCAATCTGAATGGTGCAGGAACACTTTTGGAGGCCCATTCACCTGGACCTGGTAAGTGGTTTTTTTGATTTTTTACAGTTGAAGTTTAGGCAGCGCATAATTAGTATATCATTCTGACTGTGTTCTTGGCAGGAAATAATACAGGTGGGAGACTTTCCGTGGAAGGTCAACCACGAACTGGTTAGTATCTGATTCTTTTTGTCCTTGTCTTTTTGTTTATTTGATTCTATCATATTTTTTTGCTGATTCTTTATTTTCTTTGCAGGATTTCAAGTTGATGTGGTGCTAAATCCCGTCGACGGGCCTGGGGAACTTGGAGTTAACGAGGAAGGCTATGTAGACCCAAGTAGTATTATTTGATCTTGTCTAATAGTGTCGCTTTTTTAGCGGCAGTCGTTTTATGTTCTATCTAACTTGTGTATTTTATTTCAGATAGCGGTGTTGTTTATAGTTATAGTACCCGTGAAGCAGAGTATCGTCGAAGATTGTGTTATAATCATATTCATGATCCTAGGGTAGTTAGCTTCTATGGAGGTAATATTTATTAGTTTCTTTGTAGTTGTTTTGTTTTGTGTCATTTGTTTCTAACTTTCTACTATCTGACCTTCCTATCTGTTACAATTGCAGCGGTTGTCAAATCAATTGCAGATGAGGAGGCCGAGGATGAAGAAAGTGGGGTTTTGAAAGAAAATATCGAAGACGAGTGTCAAGTGCCACTAGTAGGAAATCTGTCTTCTCGTTCACCCCATGAATGACAGGATGTCCAAATTGCGTCCAAATAGTCATTGCAAGTGACAGCACTGGAATTCAGCAGTACTCGCACTCAAGTGCAGTGACGTGGCGACTCCTCGTCGACCTATCCACTTACCGAGGTAAAATTGTTTCGATTGTTTCACCGCCGTGGCTGTGTGGGTGTTCTGTTATGTTCAGAAACTGAAGATAGCTTTGCAATTTTAAGGAGCCCGAGATTATACAAGATCTTCGTGCGACTCTATTTACATGCAATCTTCAAGTGCAGACTGATTGTTGCTTCGATCTGTCAATGGAAGCAAATAATCTAAAATCTACCGTTTCTTACAAACGAGATAGTCTCTCAAATCTACTCAACGAGTAGCAGTTTGCAACATCTTTGTTTGAATCTCGTTCATTCTAAGTAGAGATGCGTTCTATTGAACATTAGATGTGGAAATCTTCCAGAATTATAATATAAACTCAGAAACTGTCGGTGTGACATGTCTGTTGGTTATCACCTTCATTCAAACGACTTCGGTTCTGTCAACACACCGACGTCTGTATCTTCACATTCCGGTGAGTGTATGTAATCTTCAACCCACTATAATATATCAGACGCACATATGACCTGAATTGGAGGATACCCATTAAGTAATTTGCGCAGCTGTTGGTCCTCCTGGGGATTCAGAGTACTTGTACGAAAACCGGAACTTCTTACAAATTCCAAAATTTGCAGTCGGATACAGTTCACAGCATACACTATTGCCATTTGATCACAACTTATCACCACTGCAGATAGGATAATTCAAGCGAGCTGTAAACGAAGTACAGTAAAGACTCTCATAGAAACAGGGGATTATTGGGTGGCATTTCCTCTTACCATTCGAAACACTTGTACATCATGGCTCTTGTCTTCGGGATTCTCTTCTGATGGAGCAGATGTGTCCTACATAAAGTAGAAGAATCTCTTGGCCGCTGCCGCGATTTCAAAGAACATGCAACACGTGAAGTCAAGTAGTTACACGAATAAGTGATGACACTCTGAAGGATGTTCTTAGGAAAACAATAACTTTACAGCCATACAATCATCAGCCAATATGATTGAAGGAACATCACGAACCCGCATACACTGGGTCTTGGTTATACTTAGCAATTATATCCAAGTTCCACGATCTTTAAAAACATTTTCCGCAAAGTGTACTCATCTCTTACAAAATGCAGCTGTGTTCGCTTCTGCATCCTTCGACGAAATTGCCCAAGATTGTCCAAATTGGTGCACGTTCTCTTTTGAGTAAACCTTGGGAGCTGTATCTGTTCACAAATTCAGAAGATGAAATGAGAGACCTCCCCCAAATTGCAGACACCTTGCAATACAACTTTGAGATCCCCTATTACAATTCTTAAGGCTCACTCTGCTAAATTAAAGGAAAAAAGTGTGTTACATGAAGATTGAAAACGGTATTTCAATGTTAGAGAGTTCCGGTGAAAACAGTTCTTGGTCACAACTCTGAACAAGGGAATGCAATTTTTTGAACATCCTAGCCTCACCAGCACCCGGAGCGAACAAAACTGGTGTGTCTTCCAACCGCTGGCGCCATAGCAAACCCTTCCAACTCGCCGACAATCAAGGCTTGGAGTTTCCACGAGTAACAATTGCTATGATGATAACGACAGCAGTTCTTTATCACTCGACTCTGCAAACACTCTATGCACCAAACCATCAAGTACGCAAAAACACAACATCTTCCTACTTCTTCCGTTGTCTACAAACAAAGTACATATTTGAGAGGCGCCAGCG
Source organism: Ceratodon purpureus (assembly GCA_014871385.1). Lineage (NCBI taxonomy): Eukaryota > Viridiplantae > Streptophyta > Bryopsida > Pseudoditrichales > Ditrichaceae > Ceratodon > Ceratodon purpureus. The sequence goes on along the minus strand of CM026426.1, from coordinate 61,492,115 downwards.
GTACGCAATGGCGCCTCCGCTATCAATCGCCATTACCGGTTACCTACTCGTCAAAAACTCCAAATCAATACAAAGAAGGCGAATATGGAGTCACACCTGCGTCGTCATCGCTACCATAAAAAGTGACAAACAGCCTCTAGAGAAACGCACCTTAGTACAGTGCCATAGGAGTCATTTTGCAAAATCTTTCGGAAATACACGGTCCTCCCTGACCTGTACCGTGTATCTACTGTCTCCATTTCCACGTAAGCAGCATACACGAAGAGAGGAAAAATTAACCGACAGTCATCTTACAATTTTTGTGATATATTTTATTTACATTAACTATACACAGTACAACACACTTGGGTGTCGGGTCAGCGCCCTGAACACGCCTCACGGATATGTAAACACACATATCATCCGGGTACACAGGAGATGCCGATTTTTGATCAGTTCACTAACGACTGCTTATCCTACGATCCGAAACCACATCTACCACTAAAGCACATGACTGCTGGGTACTACGTACACAAATATAGTCCAAAAAGTAGGTCATGAAAGCAACTGCTACATTCCTAGTACTGTCTTTGTGAGAACATAGTACTTTCAAAATCCTCCGGAAATGAAGTTTGTACCATAGGCAGACACAGGACGCACAACACTCTCCCAATTCTTTTCTAGGCTTCAGAAGCTGCGGACACTCAGTAACTGTGCACGTAGACGACCTCCAAGGACATTTCAAGTACTAATACTCTGCTGCTCTCACAACGACGCAGCTCCCCATTCGTAAGTACCTGCCGAACAAATCAATTGCACTTTAAAATCCCTGAAACAATTCTTTAAGAAGGAGCAGTAACCACCGTCAAGTGTATGAATTAAATTCTGGCGATATACGTTACAGGTGCGAAACATGATTTGAAAATACATTTCGCATGAATGGACTGAAGAGCCAAGCTGATAAAAACGTACCATACAACGGGCTTAACCACGATGTCGGTGGGACACCCAGATATCCGCAGCATGACGAAGAACTGATCCGCTCTCCACGTCGATTTTCTCATTCTCTGGGTCCCAGAGTAGGCCACGCAGCATTTCCAATTCTGTGTCGGTCAACCAGCCTACGGGATCCAGTTGAAGACGACGGCTCGTGATCGGAGTAGCCATTCTCCATGACGTGCAAAACAGGTCCCAGGTTTGATAAAAGCGGTTCAGAATGTAGGGCTCATACGCCTCCCACGCCACGCCGTTCTCCTTCTCGAAATCAAGGCGGGCGAGTCTGATACAAGCCCACTCCGGGCTGTCGTCTATGATGTCGCACCAGAGTGGACTCGCAAGACGCAGATTCTCAAGGTCTCGAATCACTGCCGGCGGGTTCGGTGGAATCGCGCCTTCTCCTTCCCACGCTGAGTCCCAGGGCCCGGGGCGAGCCGTCAGCTGACTGAGGAGATCCTGGATTACACCATCACACACAACTGACTCCCACGAAGCCATCATGACTCAAGGAACATAGAGACCTCTGGAAACTGATGAGCAAATACTGAATCGGAGCAGGAGCTCAGCAAAACAGTGACGAAAGGAGCAAATTGCAAAGGAAGTAATCAATGCAAACTGGAGACAACGCAGCTGGCAGACGAGGAGATGTTAGACAACGAGAGCGGTATGCAGAACATATGGGTGCGAATCGGCTGCTTATCTTCCTCAAGGCAGTATCGGATTCTCCTACACTCTCACATGCGTGACCATAGAACGTTAGTAGATTCATCATTTACAGAACTTGAATGAGATGCCCTGGAAAGCACAAGTACAGATTTTGGGAACAAACGATGATTAGTAAATTTGAAAGATTTGACAAGCCTCACAAGGTGGCACATACTTCAGATTTTTATGAAGTACAAATCAGTAATCATACCTGATCTCCATGAGTAAGTTCATTATGATAATCACTCTCCAGCTTAGTGTGCGTCCTTTCCTTCATCATCCAAGTCTACAGTGAGTCCAAGGTGTCCAATCTACCCTACTAGATGGACAGTCTGTCTTAAGGTTACAAGTTGTCAACAACAATCGACATGATAGAGCTTGCAAACATTACAAATCTCCAAGATTAATTATTTAATTTGAGAACTTATGACGAACTCATAAATTAAAATGAAGGTATCATACTAGAAATGTCATGGAACAAAGTTGAACTGCTCCAGCAAACTTGGGTGGAATAGAGAAATGTGAACATTACTCCTTTTTACGAGTATTCCTTACTAGTAAAAATGGAAATGCATTATACAGGTTACCAAATAGAGTAGTGTGATTGAGGAAAATTTGAAAACTTATTTCTTTGTGTCAATCAATCTCGCACAGTAGTTACAGTTCCTGTCTCTCAATTTTTCGGAGCTAATGCATTTCCTAAACAACCACTTCCAAAAACTTGGACATTCCCTCGTTTTGCAGTTTGAAGACAAGCAACCACCTTTTACCTTGCATGTCGTGAGGGGGCGAGAGGATGGAACTGGCCGTGCAGCAGCCTAGTACACATTGAGCCTACAGCGTCTAATATCACCGCGAGCAAATGAGTTCCTCAGCACATTGGAGCTTCTGGAAAGCTTCCGGCCAGAATATTTTTCAATATATAAACAAGTATATGTCTTTGTCTATTACCAACTGCTTGACCTACATCTGTTACTTAACTGCGTGCATTTCGCGTCACTGTACTACACACGGCGTCCACACTTAGTCACATTGTAGTGTCGACTTGTGTCCGTTCGATATTAAGTAGTCTCCTCTTCACTAACTCTCTATACCCATCTCAAAAATGGAAAGATTTCGTTTGATAATCACATTATACGCACTACAAGAATTACAGACGTACCTAGTTTCCACACGATCCCGTATGCGTTTTCCCGCTCCATTGCTCAATGAGCACTCCAATTCGTGATTGTGGAATCCCACAACGTTTCAACGACTTCTTCATGTTTATACCCACTGTTTACATTTTACTCAAAAACAGCCGTACCGTGTTCCTCTCAAATGAACTGATAATCAACAAACGAGAAATAGTTCTTGGCAACCACATCCTGTGCATTTCAATTCTAAGACTACTCAATTTCTAACTCGCTCTAACACTTCTCAAGTTCTCAGGCCAAGTATATAAGCATCCACACCATAAGTTAGTGTACATGTTTACAACCAGATATTACACCACCAATAGTATGGTGCGTGCATCCTGTTTATCACCAATGTTGGACTTAGCCAAAGTTGTCTTTATTTTCATTGGAAAGTTAAAACAACATGGTATTCGAATCTGCCATGGATAACCGACAGATCCCATGTATGATCTAGCCAAACTCTCTCTAGTCCCAAAATCTTACTTGATAAACACTCATCAAAGAACGAACAGTCCCTGGTACAGAATCAAACGCAAAACAAACTAACAGCGACATAAGTTACATCAAACGCGTTTGCTCTCAGCTGGTCTTGAGTTTGTCCACACCCGTGCCAACTCAATTATTGGTGTGTAACAATCTTCCCTGGTTACCTTTTCAACTGCCAATAAACTCTCCAACTCCGCCTCAGACACACGAATCAAGTGTCCCAGAGTCTCAGCTCTGCGATGTCCACGATACCAACGATTGAAAGCTGCCTCCTTCTCACGTCTCGAGTTGATCACGTCATCGAGCTGCCTGCCCAGCCTCCTGTCAACATCTATGACTCCCCGCCTGTACCGTGTGGGGGCAAACATTTGGAGGAGGTTAGATAAAACATCCAGTTCATTCTCATACTCTTCTTGCGCATCCTGAAGAGCTTCATGAAGGACAGGTTCATCTCTTTCTAACAACTGCAACTCAAACATCATGTTGTTGAGTTCTAACTGTACTACGAAGGTCCCAGTCTCGGCGTGGAGAAGCCGGTCCACGCATTTTACCAGCTCTTCCATCTCTCAATTTGTACAGACTGTGAAAATCTGAGGGGAAGACTACAACACCAACATTCTTATGGCCGACTTCTCCCTGCATGGCAAGCTTAAGGTAAAGAATGTACACACTCACCTTTTCCATGAAATCTTAAGTTGACTGCGAGTTCAAGCATGTTCGTCCATGTTGCCTTCCAGTCATCATCTGTAGTTTCGAACATCCCCTACATGCACAGAGTACCGGAAAAGGTAAAACATAACAATATAATCTAGCAATAGCTTCTGTCCTCGTCAAATTAAGCCGGACAATGTGTTGTAAATCATTTCATTCTAAGTTTCACCTTCTACCATACTCTTAATTAACTTCTCCCCGACTGGATGCATATGTTACCGTCGATCGATTCCACTCTGTGTTCTTCTCTAAGCAAACAAGTCATTCATACAGGGGATATATTGTCCTAGACCACCGCTGATTGTGCATTTTCAATTCTAAGACCTCTCAATGTCTCGCTCGCACAAAATGTATCCGGCAGTTCATTAGCGTCCACAATAAATAACCGTGTACAAGTCAGAAATCGAAATTTTGACAACCGACAATATGTTGCGTGCGTACTATGCAACACAAATGATCAACAAAGCAGAAGTTGTCTTTATTTTAATCGGTAATCCAGAAGAGCATAAGCTTCCAATCTGCCATAGCTAACCGACAGAGTCTACAGATAGGCCCACCAAACTCTCTTCTGACTCAATCTGCTCCTCGACAAACAGTCTTGACTCCTACTATTCATCCCTACAAAGATTGCCGTTTTACCAATTTCTCGTGTATCCCACTTGCAACCTTGTACTCCATTCCACCCCTGTCAAACATCAGACTGGACTTCCGATCTCGTCTCCCTTGATTTCTTCAACTTCCGAACCTCGTGGAATCGATGTGCACGCAGACGCCACTCTTTCGTACACTCCTTTTCGTGCCAAGGCAAATCCATACTATCTCTCAATATGCTGACCTGAGTATCGTCTGGGCCAAATTCTTCTTCATCTATTTTCTGCTGGCACAAGAATTCCTCCCATGTGAGCTTGAAATAATCAGGATCGTGATCGTTATCATACTCTAGAACATGCTCCCTGTACTTCCTCTGCATCGCATGATACCACGACTCTTCCTCCAAATCGTTGTCCTCACCGGGCAACGAATTCTGAGACAGAGACATAGAACTACCTCCAACAATCTGAGGAACAGGTACAGGAGTAACGTCACCTTTTCCGAGAGGATGTAGCTCCTCCCAGAACATCCCGTTAATCATCCTCCTCGGCATCTTCACCTCCGGTGAATGATCACCCTGACCATCGCTTCCTTCGTCTATCTCGTTCTTCCTTTTCAGTGACACCTTCAATGGAGAATGCCTAGCAGCGACCTTGTCCCCTTCAGATCCTCCACATTGTTCCTCAACTGCGGCACTGCTTTCTCCCTTGCCCTTCTCGGCAGTCAAATCGTCTACCTCGACATTGTTACAACCATGGTATCTCTCAAAACATTTTTCACTATCCATTGTAACAATCTAAAACATCAAACGGGGTACACAACGAATAACTTCGCATAGAGGGTTAGCCATTACAAAATGACAGGAACAGCACTTCTTAACAAACCTAGGAATGCACATAAGGACTTTCTGTGCATGGATACTTTGCCTGACCAGAGGAAAGAACATTCCGAAGTAATACATAACTCGAGATAACACCAATGATGAAATAAATTACCACTCACCACACCGCTTAAACTTACTTTAATCATGCCAAAACTGAAAAGTAGTACCCATAACAGAATGTTGACGTACAGTTTGAATATGAACACGTGATTCTTTATTTGTAGCACACCTAGAATGTCAATTTAAAGGCATTAGAAAATCCTCAAAGACCAGTGAGAAACAGGGAATGCTGAGTCCTGACATAACTCTTCATTTCAAAAGTAGATTTATCTAAACAATTATAGACATTCCATTCAACTCTGTGAATACCCAGACGAAGCTCAGTTTCAGATGCTCCCACTAGTATTAAAAAACAAGACACCATTACCAATTAAAGAGATCACTTCACTATAGAGAAAGTTAATTCAATGTAACATTTACATCTTCCAAACGAAAGCACTATTAGTCCAGCCTTTTTCTAATAGCTGTAAATGATCACATAGTATATGCGGATATCTAAAGTCTATTAGAAGCAATCCGAAAGGCATATAATGGTCGTCTCAGGAATATAAAATTTTGGAAAAAATAGCGGAGTACAGAATTGTTATGAACCATTGAAATTTTTCCTCGGCTATATACCAATGACGCCATGTCCCAAAATGAAAGAAAAAGTCCATACCATTGAAATGAGATTCAGGAGAAGTCTGTAAAGCAATATCCAAACACTTCACTAACTTAGGGACCTAGATGTCTGAGATGAAACAAACAAGAAAAAAGAACATAGGGTGAAAAAAAAAATGAAAACAACGAAGATCTTCATAACCACGTAACCCCGTTGCATCTGCGAAATATGACAGTCACCTCGGAACTCTGCAAAAAACACAATAAAAAGAATATTAAAAACTAGCTTCATTACATATCTAAAACCGTTGGTATTTAAAAGTGTCGTCACTCAACTGAACCTTTAGTTTTCTCCTACAGACTTCGCTCGAATGATGTGTTCTTAAGATTGCATCCAACTGTTCCAATCTGCCCTGACTAGTTTGATCAACACGTAAACACTGGAGATAACAATGTCTAAGCACTGTACGTGTTACACATATTACATAATACCATTGTGTTTCCGGACACTCATGGTCATTGAAGTACTTGTCAATACAAATATAATCTTACATACCTCTGGAATCACTGATCGTCCATCTTCCTTTTTCCCTTCGGGTCTTGCACTACATCAATTTCCATGTCGTCTATCTCTACGTCTTCTTCGTCTGCGATAGGCAATCCAGGGTTGTCAATTTCCTCGTATGAAATTTGCATTGACGATTCCCCGTACTTCGTTGGATCATGAACGTCGTTGAGTTTCCTCTTCTTGAATGGAAGTTCAGGCTCTTCTGTCGTGTCCACTAATCCAACATCACGAGCCCATTTTTCAACATTGTCGACTCCATTGACTGGCAAGCCCATTTGGTACTCCCACTTCTGCAGAGCTGTATATGTCATGATGGTCGTGAGTCTCAAACTCTCGGTGGCACTTCCTAGTCTTACAGCAAAAGATGGTGAGCTGTGACCACCGCACTGAAGAGTGCAAAAGATATTTCTATTCGGTTCAACAGCAGTATTCCCATTCTGAAGTAACACATTCGGATTTTCGTACATCTCTGGATCGTCAATATCATCATCACTTAGGATTATGATATTGTTCTCCATCCCTTGTGTTGAATTCTCCAAATTTGTCCCTACCTCAGAGTCCATGGTTCCATCTCCAGTGCCTAAATCGTGTACACTTGCAGCGGCAGGCAAGGAAGAACCTTCATTCCCAATGGAACCATGTTCATTTGTTTCCTCGAGTGAAACCAATGAGGCATTCAGTCCGTTTTCTAAGGAATTCAACCCATGACCAGTCATCGTTTCTTCAACAGTCGGGAGTACCGGAGGATGAAGTGATCGTGTTTCTTCTCCCCCGTGCTCCTCAATGGGAGACAGAACCGTATCATCATTTCTGACGGTGACAATTCCATGTTCACCATTCAATCTCTGTCCACCTCTGTCGTGGAAGATATCTCCATTCTCTTTTGGTATCAGACTTCCATTTCCCTCAACATGCACTCCACCAATCGCGAAGTTGCTGTAGATTGGGGGGGCTAACTCGTATGAGTCGTCAGATAGTGTGTCCTCCATGTCTGGATATGTAACTGTCAAAACAAGAAAACAAAAGCAGCCAATTTCAAAACACATTACAGGCCGTTGTCTAATATAGCGGAAAACAATGTATCCTTAATGAACAAAAGCAGTAGCCCTGACCTATTCAAAGATTATGTTTTTAGAGCGGACTAATACGTCAAATTCATATTATGGCCTCTCTTTAGAATCCTCATAAATGTTGCACAGAAGTTTCGAGACTTTGCTTCTTTAGAGAACCCACGACGACTATTTCATTTCTATGCAAGATACTAAGGAGATCTTTGACCACGCATAGTGAAGGTAAACGTTCATCACATTTGCATTCCAGAAAATATATTTATTTACCTGCGACTACGTAGGTGGACGGTTCATCCGATGACGAAGAGCGAATACTGTCTGTAGGAGGCATCGTAGCCTAGCTCGAGCTATTAATCTGGGAAAAAAAACCGGGTAGACACATACGAATCAAATTGCGCGTTGATGTACATCAAAAACGTCAGAGCTAGAAAACAGAAATACAACAATGCCTCCATTAGAAAAATTTACAAGACTCTTCCAACAACTACCTAGCACAATGAAACGTATATCATATTTCGCAACAAGTAATGCTGAAACCTGCAGTAGACTGTACTTGACTTCTTAACTTACAACAACAAACGGGACCATCTTCTTCCTCAAACGTAGTTCTCGGAACTGCTAATGCTTCATACCGTAAGTTTACTTTACGATGAACAGTACCGCACTTAAAATAACAAGACAATGTTGTACCACAAAGTAAACTGGCAAATAAAAACCACAAAAACTTGACGATTCGGTGAAACATATAACATAACATTCTAATTCACCGGTTTATTAATCATACAACATTCCGGAGATGGCCGCGAAGCCATTCACAACAGCCACGGTGTCGAAAAAGAGAGTATCGTGAAAGACATGTTCGAACGGGAATAAATCAAACAGCAAATGAATTCTCACTTTGATGCGCTAATGTGTTCCACAATGTAGTTCAAATGCTTGTTATTTGACCTCCTCCCCTCACCATAACCAACAAATCAGTGCAAGCAACTGTGTTGTCTCGCACAACTAGAGAGAACAAGCAATCTTGCAAATAGTTCACGGTGAATTGATAAACACTGTGCCATTGTTGATCAAGAACTCGAGAAGCTTCGTCGCAGTTGACAATACGTTGACTGGTTTCAACTTCATATCTACAGGTTCGGGTTAACAAATGAACAAACAAAGTACATTTCTATGAAACAACGGTTTAGCACACACTTTGTAATCCCGCTCTTTAAAATAGATCCCTTCTACTGCGTAGTGAATGATTATAGGGTACACCTGAAATGACGTCTTGGGTCTTATAATCGTTTGAGATGACTACGCTATCTCCAAGTATCACCTGAAACATACAATCCGTCATTATGAGATAATCATGGTAATTACTGTCATGTGTAATGGAATTGACATTTGGCTACATCTTTCAGACCACATCATGTAGTCGAGTAACATTTCTATCATGATTATCTGAGGCCTAGGCGTAGTTTTCATATCATAGTAAATAGTGAATGCTGAATGAGGCCTTGGTATGGACCCTTTACAACAATGTATTTTTAATTTTAAAAGGACTTACATAATCTGTGAATAATTTTCGTACAAGTAGTTCAATTATTTTTATGAATTACACAAAAATAAAAAATTTAAGCATTCGTTTCATATGATGTCCTATTGAATATAACCTGTAATGTTGAGGGGTAATTTATTTTTCCTTCTGTTGAAATTGAAAATGCTGGTTGTATGGTCTGAACAACAATCCACTACTTACTGTAATACCCTGCACAGTTTCATTGGCCCACGGATCTGATATTGATATTCCGTCCCATAAAAAGTCCACCATGTACAGCATTGCTGGACTTCAAGAACTCCATGGTTCAACATTACGCTATCTTCTATCCGTCGTAAAGAAATTAACCACACAAGACTAAATTGCTGTATTGTAGCCTACAGAATCCCACATTTAAAACTTGTAAGCAATACTTTGTTCATAACTACATGTTATAACAGGGGAACTGTGATAAACAGCATATTCCTTATATGAAACACTTATTCGTTTAATGAATACAGTCAGATGTAGTGGTAAATATCGCATTAATTCATACTAGAGTTGAACATTCATTTGTTAGTACGAAAATTGGCTCGTCGAAACGGTCCTGAACCTTCTAACTGTTCTTCCGTGAATCTGTACTGCAATTTAAAACATCCACTGCGTCTGGTATTTTCTGACGCTCCTATCATTTCGTGCCTGCCAAGTTTACATTTGTATTATTACATCTAGACATGGATTGTTTAAACATTTGTGAAATGAAAACCTGGTAATGAAATACCACGCTGACACATGCGAACTATAAATTACCGACCAGAGTATTTGCTTACGAATCATATCAGACAGGCAAGAACAGTAAGTGATAACAAACATCGTCTCCCTGATTACAATGTACTACCCAGAATTCGACATCAAAGAGTGCCCATTTGAATTGGGAATTGACATTCAGATTCAGCTCTATATAGGGAAAGAATCTCACCAGCAAATATTCATTAAAGAAGGAAAACTGAATACAGTCAACTTATTCATGCATTAAATCGGAAAATACTTTAAATCAACTTACGTGGATCATGCAGAGTCAATACTCGAAAATGTGTTAGTCGCTCCATGTTTGATTACCAGGTTACCTCCTAAACAAACAAGGCGCGGAGTCGTCACTGTAAACAATGTCAAAATAACCAGGGGACAACGACCGATTACACATACGATAGGAATGCCTGCTTTTCATCCAACACATCACGAAAAAATTACAATAAACATCACCTTAGTAACTGCTCGTAGTACTCGTTATTTAAAAACAATATCAGCTAGATATACAGAGGAAACAAAAATATAATATAAAATTATTTGAAAAGAATCTGCACTTTTCGATACGTAAATACTTAAATCGACTTTCCCTGTCTCCAATTCTATAACTTCACTAAATCCTACATGGAAACCAAAAAATGAGTTGATGAAAGAACGGAGAAGCTTACCTTGGTCACGTAGAGACTTTTCTTCTCACTCTTCTGCTAGCATTGACTGGGACTGATGGTCTGCGTCTTGACAAACGGCTGTCGGGAATATCGAAACTTTGAAGAGCCAGAGCGTTCTCGGAGTCGTTTAGAACAATAGCACCACCTAAATTAGGCTCGGTAGGGTTGTTAGCCAATGCAATGCTGGGAATCGTACCAGCTGCTTCTACATTCGCAGAAATATACACATCATCATCTTCCTCCACCATCCTGCGAGATCTGGCTTCTTTCCTGAGCACCACTTTCCAATCCAAACCCGGTGGTTGTAAATCATCATCCGCAAAGAATACTTGATTACACTGACTCGGAAACACGAAGGGATCGACAGATTTGGAAGTGTTATGTCTGAAGTTCACTACGAGGAAACCATCTAAATCTCTTATGTATGTGTTCTTCTTCAGGTTGTCATATCTTCGTTTCCACTGACAGGAGAATACGACCACAGGTGTCTTGATATCGCCATAGTCCAGTAAGAATATGTCTTGTAACACACCGACATAATCCTTTCCTGTACCGGCGGACTGCTCATTTGCTTCAAGACATGCCACTCCACTATCATAATTTGTTTTGCTCCTGCTAAAATCGTCGTCAACACGCCAGTGATTACCGTATGCTTCCATTTTTGAGTAGCGCTTGCAAATCATTGACGGCGGGTTCGATAAAAGAACTGTATCTGCGTGATCTGGATCACTCATGTCCAGGTCCATAGAATGTACTTTTCTCTTCATCCAAATTTCGACAGGTCCAACCCCTCCACCTGTGTTCCTCCACTGTGTTTCCCATTCGCTGATTTACAATACGTAAACATTAAATTAGAAATTACTAGACTGATTCTCACTTGCGATATGAAACAGAATGATATACATCAATGACAGTGGCCAATATGTATGGATCTGACCCTATGCTGTGCTGTCGATTTGCACAAAGAACTATTTATCAAGAACCAACTGAAATAAAAGCAGATGATGCAGCTGAAACGACAACTACAAAATCACTTGCACTTGTTGCTGTGATTATGAAGTATATGGGAAACAAAAACACAATAAAACATAATTCTTCTCGACGTTGGCCGTGAAAACTAACCTGCACAACGCTGCTGTAAGGGTGTTATTTCTGAGCACAAACTTGTGAACAGAATCACGTTGTACTCGTGTCAAGTGGAAGTCTGTTGCTGCCCCCTGTAGAACCTCAAACTCAGCAGAATCTTCAGGATCAGCATCCCACACCCTTCGTCTCACAGCATCATAACCATGCATATAAGAAGTTGCAAAACCCATTGTCTCCTCTAATAGATATCCATTGGCAATAGAAGCCTCAGGCCGTGCACGGTTTTTCACGTGGTTTTTCAAAGTCATCATAGTTCGCTCAATGGGATACATCCATCGAACTTGAGTTGGGCCAAGTATAATCAATTCTCCTACCAAATGAAACGGAAGATGGGACATGATATTAAAAAAAGTCGGTGGAAATGTAATTTCCATTAGGCACATTGTGATTGCCACATCTTCACGTAAGTTGTTCTCCTGTGTAGGGTCCCAGACCTTACAACATAATCGCCGAAAAATTCTTGAGGCCCTCATGATTGCCATCCTCGTCTTCAAATCCAGTAGACCCCTTAAAGCTAGAGGTAGTAAAGTTTGCATCAAAATATGATAATCATGTGATTTTAAAGCACCGAACTTCTTGTTTCGGATATGCGTACCTAACTCCGAGCAGTACCCTGTTGGAACCTTCAAATTTTCCAAACGTGTGCAAAACACATCGAACTCCTGCGATGTAAGCACATAGTTTGCAGCTGGCTTGAGCATTCGTGCGCCATTATCTGGGTCTTTGGTCATGCATAAATGTTTTCGAATGCCTTCTCTCTCCATGTCTCGCCTGACTTTAACGCTGTCCTTCTCTTTTACTCCGCATATTGTCTTTATCAAATTCTCCGGGAAATTCTTCTCACAATGCATTATATCGAGAGAGTTTCGAATCTCCAAGTACTGATTTGCACAAACCAGAGAGAAGTTAGATTCAGAAAGCCTGGAATCTGTCATTTGGTTTCATTGAAGAACAGTAATCCTTTTTTCATTTCTCTTAAAGTTCGAAAACAACTGATTCTATTCCAGAATTATACGGACAGAAACTTAATGACATTAGCAATAAACAAAAACCCTTTTACAGAGAAAGCAACTTAATTAATGATAAATTAAAAACCAGTATTTAAAACCTTTAAGTGTTCACTAAATTGATTTGTATGGACGTAAATATAAAGTCTAAACCAACAGGACAGATTTGGTCTGTAGTTAGAAGGAATACACGAATTTCACCTGTATCATATATAAATTGGAAAATTCGAAAATACGGAGGCGTTGTTAAATCAACCATTAAGCGGATATTCAGGACAATCACTTTGTTTTCAATGATATTCTGGATTTCGTTTATTGCTAGTAAATATCTTACTAACTTATGTTTAATTGAAATTTAAGTTACGTATGAAAATCTGCCGTCTATGGACTTAAGAATAAATAGGCGTACAAGCCAGATACAAAACGTATAAGCTAGAAAACATTCGAGTATTAAGAAATTGAAAATTCTATTGAACTACATTATGTTTAGACGTAGCAAATCGCAATCATGTAGTTCACAGTTGTATGGAGGATGGGAATATCCTTCCATTAAACACCGGGTACTAGAGATGGAACAATACAGTGTTCCCTCGCCTAACTCTAGAAATTACATTCACTTGAAACTACTGAGTATTTTGAAACTAATATTTCAATAGATTTTTACTCCGTAGGGTAACGAAGCAATCATTTATTAGAAAATGAAATACAGTAACCTATGTTTTACCTTGTGAAAAAACTTCGCGATCAGTATCGAATCATCTAAGACAGAACATAGGTCTTCTTATTCCTAATAAAACATGGTAAGGTATATATAGCTAACACATAACAACTGTAAGGTTTATTCATAACACAATAACGTCAAGTTTTTGTATCATAATAGTTTTGTCTTCTTAGAGTCATACATTGTTTAAGTCGTTCAAAGTGGGTACAACTAATCAGTTAAAGAGTTAACGACACTTCGATGTAAACAACTTGTACTGAACTAGACCGGGAATCAACTAGATACCAAATACCGAGTAGTAAACAATTCAAATTTAATATAAGCTGATCAATCATGAAAGCTTTCAATCAATGAAGCAAAGAATCTGACCTGCCAGTACGGAAGTTCGAAAAATATGCTCCTTCGTTTCATTCCGTGTGTTTTGGAGGGGTCCGGACTCCTTGCTCGTTTCCTACTATGGTTTTGTGTCGGTCTTCTCAGCTGTGCAGAAACGCGTCGGCGAGAGGAAGACCCTGTCTGAGTCCCTTCCGGTGCAGACGTGGAAGTCGCTGGACATTGCCTTTTCCTTTTTCGAGATTTCATAGGAGATGGACTGTGTTGGTCTTCTGTACGTTCTGTTCTTGGACATCTGCTCTCAGTTCCAGTGGAGGGATTTCCGAGATCTGATTGATCCATCCTCGTATTTCTAACGAAAGCATCGTTCCCGCAGCCCTCTGTATTCACCCTACCTACATTTCCTTCGTAACTTCCTTCCTGTCTCGCCAACCAGTCCTCGTACTTAGCAACGGCTGCAAGTTGTTCTACTGCAATTTTAGTTGTAGGAGGCATTCTTGTCTCCGATTGCCCGTCAAACAGATTATCATATACAGGAGATCGTATTGGATGATCCGGTCTTACCCATCTCCTCGCCTCTCTGTACGTCATTTTCCTACTGTCCTGGGCATATCTTCCCCTCATTTGATCTCCGTAGGGTGGGCATGCGAAATATCCTTGATGTGCAGATCCCGATACAGTCCCGTATCCGGGAAAATCATGCGTAGTATATAGTACTGCCCCTCTCATCTTAAAAACTCGATGTCCTGGAGGTTGGAGAATGTCGTAGGCTGAAACCCCTACCCAAAGCTCCTTCAATTCGTTAATTACAGGCCTCATCCAAACATCGAAAAATTGGAAAGGTACCTGCGTTCTCCCCGGGATTAGTAACGTCAACATAGTAAAGAATTTTTTAGTTATAAGCCATGGAGGGAGATTGAGGAAAGTCGCAAGAACAGGCCAGGCTGACCAGGTTGACTTATGCAACTTAAATGGACAGATACCATCGCATGATATCTGAATTCGTACGTGCCGTTCATCACTTCCAAATCCACCTGTATCAAAAATAGTTGGATCCATGTTATCCAATTTTTTCCATGCCTTCGTATCCCCGGGGAACCTCACTTTCCCGTCTCTGCTTAAATTCTCCTTGTGCCATCTCATCAACTTCGAGAGAACTGGTATCCTGAATATTCGATGCAATCTAGGTATGATTGGAAAATGTCGCGCCACCTTCAATGGTCTAGCCTTATGAAACATATCTTTATATCTACCAGCCCCGCACCTGGGGCACCTGTGGAGATCGCGTGTTCTACCTTCATCAAACAAGACGCAGCCGTTCGGACATCCGTCGATATTTCGAAAATCCAGCCCCAATCGCCTAGTCAATGTCTTGGCTTGGTACATAGATCCCGGAAGGCAATTGTTCGCCGGCAAAATGGCCTTGATAGTGGCCAGGATGTCATCTGCGGCCTTCTCGGTAATTCCCGAGTGGGTTGCTACCAAATTCACGATCATCACCGTCGCACCCAACTTTGTATGCTTCGATCCTTCAAAAAGTAAACACATCGCATCCTCCAGAGCTTTAGCGTCCTTCACGCGTTCTTCCTCTAATTCTTTGCTTTCGGACTCTGTTGGCGATCCTAGTAAGTGAGTGTCTGCAAGACTAGCTTGTGGCTGGTCGGAGTTAACATGGGCTTCAGGACTGTCATGATGGTGGTCGCTCGCTGGGAACTGTTCTCCGAAATCTGAATGAATGTGAACAGTATCGTCTCTGTCGTTCGCAGGAGGCCCTGAGTCTTGGTTTCCTCTGTTGTAATCTGCGTCCCCCTCCCCTCCTGGTCCTTGATTGTGCTCGCTACATTGCGTGTTCTGCTTCGATGCTTCCTCCACGTTGGTTCCAGTAATATTATCCACCGTCTCCATTGCGTTAAGGGCTATGTCGTTGATTTTGTTCTCAGTTTCGGCAACCTCCTGTACCTGCTGATACATATGTGTAAGCATGTCTCTCATCTCGATTCCACCATCTCTCTGCCCCTGTGGCACTGTTGATGAAAATATTCTTGACGTAAAATCGGCTTCCCATTCTTCGTCTGAAGAATCCGGATCCACAGGACCCCTCCAAGTTCTGCACTCCGCCGATCTTCCGTAACGAATGAGATGCCTTTCAACTTCTTCTATACGAATCGGGTGTCCAGTTCCTTTATGCTTAGTGCAAGGACAAGAAACTTTATGAAAACTGTACAACGAAGCTCGTTCCTTGTCACGCTTCCACAATTTATTATCTCGCGCTTTAATGCGCCTTATATCCGTCAGAGGTAATTTACCTACCATCCTGGCACAAATCAGTTTTGCCACGTATTAGATATACAAGTTGAAGCAATACTATACATGTATCGCAATGCAATGAAAGTAGATGAACTGTAAGTTGTAATTCGAGAGATGGTTATGCTTATGTAAACTGTTGTAATACAACCATACAAAAGTGACATCGTGAACAATATGTTGCAAGGATGCCTTTGAAAACCTAGTAGGTCAGTGAATTGCAAATCCAGTAATCGACAGTCACATATATATCTTCGGAATCAGAAGTATTTTAAGAACATAATTCACAGTTGATAAAACTTAAATAACAAACAGGAAAATGAATGAGAGGAAACTCTACATTAATTATCTCTGATTATAGTGTATCTCATATTTGAGGTAAAGTCGAAGTCCTATGCGATTAGCTAACACAAGACCAATACATTTCCCTTGTAGGAAGATGTCAGTGTTCAAGGACTTACTTGAGATAAAGATGGGAATCGTGTGATTTTAGAGTTTATGGTACTGAGGAGTCTTGCTCTATATTCTCCAAAGGCTTAAATAATCGTCCAATACCTCCATTACTAATCCAGTGCAAATGTCTTCAAAAAAACTCAACAAAGCAGTTTGTATTTTAAAAAAAGTAGATACTGATATAAAATCCCGTACATTACTTTGCAGAGAACTCAAAAGACATGGTAAAATTGATAATTTAGTAAATATGATTATGTGAGCAAAAACAAATACACCGATCGAATTAAGCCGAGATTAACTAGAATTTGTTAACATTGCCGATATACCCATTCCAATTGCAAATGAAGGAGTAATTGAAGAAACTCACTTGCAACCTTCGAGAGAATGTGTTTTAATTTCCATCTTCAGGAAATGCGTCTTGCCTGTTTATTCGATAGACTAGAAAGTCAGTTTGTTAGTCACTGAAATTGAGAAATTCCTGTATTAGAATCAGGGATATCAGGTTGACAATATAATTTTTTTGGAAGGGCCTCAGAAGCTGTGAATGTAAAATTACAAACTAGAAAGTCATGAAATCAATAATATCCAATGAAGTTGTGTCTACGATACACGGTATCTCTTACCTTACTTACGATAACAACGCTTTTTGAATAACATCATAGATGGTCATAATACATTCCGAACACAATGAACGTAGAAATGATGTACACTTACTTTGGTAGGTCATTCGGATTACTCCTTGCTTGCTGTTTCAGTTGTGCTTGCAAACATTCCATGCGTCCTAAGAAATCATTCCATCTGCAGAGGAGTCCGAGGTAGGTAGGACGGGCGAAGGGTTAATGCCAGAAATGGGAGGGACAAGAATGGAAGACTACCAATTCCAGCATTTAAATTTCATGGATATGAAGTACATTTAAATTGGAAGAAACTTTGACGTACTACACATTCCAGCTTCAAACTGCAAATTACGGAGTCATTGTGCGAGAATGTAATCTACATTTCATATTCGGGGATAACTAAAGATGAAACCCTAAATGGAGAACGAGCGCACCTTTAAGATTATGCGGACGCCGTATGAGGTATAGACGAAGACCCTGTGCCAAGGCAGCTCACACTCGCATCGTCATGTCGGAGGTGTTTGGCTTCGCCCAACGGAAGAGTACGAGGAATTCAGTCACTGTTTGTCGTGTTGGGTCGTTTGTTTCACATTCAGACGATGCGCTCTTGAAAAGCACAAAACAGAAACCCATCAGGAAAGAATTTCTCAATAAACATTATCAGAACAGTACGTGAGAGCACTTCCGCGTAATTTATAGGACAGAGAAAAACGTCCGCCATTTACCGGAACTGATCGCATGAGACTTAGAGTACTGAATCGGGCGCAATTTAACATAGACCAAAACGTAGCAAATAAACACCTCGATAAAATCAGTGCACGAAGGTGGGAATTGTAGACAACGACTAACCAATTTGCTCGAGGTGAAGAACGTCCAAAAAAGAAGAAAACGAAGCGGGACTGACCACCCAGATAACTGCAGATGAGAGCAGTAGTCTACGTATCAGAAAGAATCACAATTCATAGAACTTACTATAATGAACTGTGATGTGCAGTTGTAGTTGGGAAGAAAGCGGGACTCATGGTCTCGGTTCCTTGCTTAGGGTTGCATTGTTTCGGCATTAGTTCTCGAGCTCAAGGAGGCTCCTTCCATCGCAAGAGAGTTAGTTTCCTCTGTGAAGTGAGCGGAGTACTCCCCGCATCGTATAAACTCTGAGGAGGTGAGAGGTTTGTTCGTTTCATCAAGCCTTTTCCAATTTCAACGGTGCTTCATTTTAATTATGCCGATGAGGGAAGGCGAAGAGGCGAGGCTTCACGCTCAGGACTCAGACAATGACGCCGAAGAAGAACCCGAGCTGAATGAATACGAGATGCAGCGTGCGGCCAGAATAGCAGAAAACAACGCCATGCTCCAGCCGGCTATGGAAACAGCGAGACAATTGTAAGTCTGTTTCATGTTCTGAAACCCTACGTTCTCAATGAAACTGTCATTGGATTTTAAGCGCGTGTCATGGGTGAACGGTCCAGATCTTTCGTGCTAGGGTTTAACCCTTTGGTTGACCTAAACCTGAAATCACACCTGTTAAAACCACTGTATCTTCTAACAGTTCTCATGCGTGTCCCTTGTCGTTTGTTAGGAGTTCTTTAATACAGACCGAACGTAAAAGAACTACGCAAAAGGGTAAGGAGAGTATCAATGTACCTATCCGTCGATCTGGAAGACTGCAGTCTGAGAAGCCACAGGAAAAAAGAAGTCGGGGACGTCGCAGTAACTCGCAGGATTCGTCCTCGGATTCGAAGGATGATACGTCTGCCTCATCCGACTACAATGGTAAGTTTACTTTGTAATTACTTCATACTTTATTTCCGATGTGCATCGGCATGTGTGCCTTGAAGGAGTACGTTAATTGTATTTCCAATCTCCATACTTACGAAGTCGTTGATGTTATTCGGTTGTTTTGTCTATTTTTTTGAATTTCCCGTGTATCCCTTTTAGATTGTGGCATGTGAAAACAGAATGGTGTATTGCCATAGTTGGCGACATCCGACGGATGACCAACTTGTTTCGTGATCTCAGTCGCCTTTAGAAAAAATGATGTGTTACTTACAGAAGGTGGTGTTTTTATTAAGTAGTCTATAACCTAATTTCAGAAGGCAGCGCAAGAGAAGTTCACCGGATACATCTTATGAACGACGGAACGAGTCTTTGCAGAAGAACCTTCTCCACAGAGAGAAGAGGAACGCCTCAGAGAATGCGGAGTACACAGGCAGAATCGAGAAGAAGAAGAAGACGTCCCCGCTCACGGCCAACAGACGAGGAAGGAACGACATCTCGAAAACTTCGGGAACAGATCGACCGTTTCAATCTTCTACTTTAAACGACAACTCCTCAGAATATACGTGGGTGGCGGTACCTAAAAACTGATTAGGGCAAGGTATGATTAACGATCTGGGTGCTTATTCGCAGTCAAGGTTCCCTCTAAGCTGGAATGGCCTGAACGCAGATCCTACTGAAGAAGGAGACGGCATACATGGAAATGCAGATGTAACATGCGGACCAAGCTTGGCATCCCGGTCTTCTTCTGTAAAGGAAGAATCAGTTAAAAAACGCATCAGAAGAGCGAAGAGGAGGGAAGAAGATGAGGTGGCTGCTAGGAGAGAAGTTGCTAGAAAAAGGCCGTATGCCGTCCAGGTACGCCCATCCGGAATTATAGACAGCGGCTGTACAGGCCATCTTAAGTGGCAGGAGTATGTTAGGGACCTGACTCCTCGACTTCTGGACATGAGTATTATAAATTACGAGGACCAGAACGAAAGCTCAATAGACAAACTCCGAAAGGCGATGGATAACAAGTTCGAGTACACTGACAATGAGGTGACGGAAGCATCATTTAACAAAATGATCAAGACATGGATTAGGAGGGACAGAGAAAGAGTGAGAAGGCTGCACGGCAATGACCTAAAAGCCCCTGCCAGGTATACTCAAATGGAATGGGACAAATTGAGGAAGTATTGGAAATCCGAGGAGTATAAGCAGAAATCAGATAAGATGACTCAGACCAGAAAAAATGTCGTGTATAATCCGCGTGTAGGTCGGCATGGCTACGCTGGGAAAGCGGCGCATATGGTACCTTCTGTAATCTTACGGTGTTTTCCAGTATTTTTTTATGTCAATGATGTCAATGTATCCCATTGAGTTTAAACCAGTATGAAGTCTTATTATATGTTTCTGTACATTTGATTTCTGTAGTGCCAATGCGTTTTATTTAACTATTGGTTGTGCGTTCTTTTCGATAGAGGAAGGAACGCGAAACGACTCCGGATTTGACGGAAATGGCATCGGAAATTCAAACAGCCGTCGAGAACACGGCTCCAGCGGTAATTCTCGTATTGCTTATGATGTTTATGAACAACGTTGTCTCAATCTATTTCAGTGGACTTGATCCGCGGAACGATACTTGGGTTCTAGGTTTTAATAATTCCTGTAGTCAGTGTTGTAGATTTGTCATGAAGAATTACTCTAGGTCTCGAAGGGAGATGAAGTCTTCTGAATTATTGAGTTACAGTCGTCACAAGCATTTATTTCAGGTCGACTGAATTGATTTTAACCTAACTGAATAAGAAACATATGTACGTTGTTATTCATGAATACGCTTCTTATGTTAGGTTATATACTTTTATTTTCTATTTTGTTACATGGATGGATTTAAATATTATATATCATTTATGATTTATGTATGTTGACAACGACGAACTTATGTCGGAGGAAGGTGGAATGCAGGGCTTGGAGAAAAATAACGAAGTGAGACTATCAGTTATGGAGCGTAATCTTTTAGAAGCAAACCAGAAATGGGAGGAGGTAATGAACAGTAACAAGAACTTGGAAGGGATGCTTCAGTCAGTTCTAAATAGTTTATCCACACGTGATGATTCCATAGGAAAAGTGGTGAAAGAGAGAGATATGCAAGTGGTAGTTGAATCATCAGAGCGTGCTTCAGTAGAAACAAGCCGACGAGGGGAGAAGACGCCTGTAGAGGACAGGAGCGAGCTTTGGTGGGATAAACTGTGCAGGACATCGGATGATGAACCAGAGAATGAGGATGTTGCAGACGAACAACGCAGAAGCAAAGATTCGCCAACAAATCCTTCGGTAAGATCAAGACTCCTGATAATATGTAATCATGGAAAAGCTTTGTCTCGATGATCCAGAGGTATAGCACCACGTACTGTTTGTTATCTCGTTCCAGTAAGAGATGTTTTTAAAACACGTATTATGTTACTATCTGACTGTTGTTTGAATTTGTTACCAACACCGCAGTATCTACATCGTTGCTTTGGTGATTGCAGCGAAGTAGGACTTGGGGCATGTGGCTTCTGAAGTTGTTAGATGTGTTAGTTTCATGACAAAAGAATAAAGAATTAATTAACAGTTGATTTCTAGCACGGGCTTCATGGCAGACTCTCTGTCTTTGACATCGTGTGGTGTTATATTTGTAGTTTGGATAACCTCATTGACTGAAAGATGGTAATCACTGATAGTAACTTCGGTTATGATGGAACTAATGATATGCACCTTTTTTTCCAGGGTTCCAATTTATGTCGTAAAGGCAAGACTATGTCAGTGAAAGAGGGTTCAAACAAGAACAAGGTAACTTTATGGAGATCACACATTCTCTAGCTGTCGTCTATGACCAAAATGTTTATACAACTTATCTTGAATCATTCTTACTATTCTGCTCCTGACATATCTGTAGTATGTCATTGTGATATAGAAGGGAATTTGTTCGTTATGGATCCGATACTGATCAGATATTCATTTTAATTAAACCAGAAGGATAGTGATCAATTAAAGAGGAAAACCAAATACTAACCTTTTCATTGAAACTGTTACCGTCACTGTCTGTGTAATAGTTAAGATATTTCGTCTATTTTCGATTAAAACATTCAATCGAACAAACGTACTAATGACAAAGCCTTTTCGGTTGATGTAAGCAGGATGATGTACACAATGAGGGATCGTTTTTTTTTTTTTTTTATTTAGATTATTTTTATTATATTGCATGAAATAAGTTTCGCTGTCGTTACTTTTTCTTCTGTATGAATGAACTTACTACGGTTAGGCCAGTACACGTATATGTTCTAATTACGCGTCCTCTATGTTAAATAGGTCCAGGAAAAGATGCAATGTGTTCCAAAGGGACAATCCGAGGAGAAGGTATACTCTTAAAATGTTAACTCAATCTTCATTCAGGGGACTTGAATTAATATTTCCTTCTCTTTGGTTTTTATTGAATGAGACGACAAGTTAAGATTTGGTGTAATGTAATACTAGTTTGCATGATGATGGAAATGGTGTTTAACAAATAAGGACTGTTTGACATGGTATTCTCTGTGAAGGTGCAATTCGTATGTTCACACTTATCGTGAACCTAGAACCTACTTCACATGCTGCATTGAAATTCCGGTTTATATACTGACAAATTTGTATAATGGGGTGTGTTGTACAAGGGTAGAGTGATCTCTCGAAATCAAGGCATTTGTGGCATTATGACAGTTGTAAATTCCGAATGAATGTTTCTTAGTTACATTGTAAGGCCGGCGTAACTGCATTTCTTTATCTGGATCTTTGATAGCGGACTGTTTTCGATGTTTCAGGTTTCTGAAGAGGGTAATTTAATTCCACGCCCTGTAAATCGAAGAGACAAAAGAGGTATGAACATTGTGAACCTCGCATTTCTAATTGAGACGGTATTTAATGCATTTGCAGATGTATACGCTCAGAACAATTATTCTAGAAATCGTTGGGTGAAACAACAAACTAATTCCAAGTAATGCTGAAAACAGATAGCACCTGGAGATAGAGTGTGGCTGGGAGACACGGTAGATCCAGATGTTCGGGTTGGCAGTGGTACAGTCATGACGACTGGAGGCCGTGGATTATTTCACAATCGGCCAATTCCTCCGGAATATATACGCGTGAACCTGGAGGAGGTGCTAGTGGATTTGCCACTCATGATACCTGTCGAGGCGGCGGATCAGGTGAATCTCAGTGATGCAATGGGATCCAGTGTTTTGTGGTTCAAGGGTCTAGTCTTCTTGCAGTAGTAGAACGGTTCGTACAACTGCGGTAACTTGGATACATATGCTGCAGTGAAAGATGTTTAGTACAATCTTACAGTATTATGGCTGACGGTGTTAGTATGTGCTGGTAAAACTCTCACGAGGAGTTCATCCAGTACCGTACGATGTCGTTAGTTGTTGTTAAAGAGTCATAGAGTAGAATGCAGCTAACTATTGAGGGAACTAGTTTTCATGTCACAGTGAGATCTGTGAACATGGGATTAGATGTACCGAGGAGAGTATTTCAAGTACCTCTTACAGTGGGAAAATGAGTTCCATGTTCAGCATCCGTTAATTATAAAATAATATATCAGATTTCTCTATGAGATCGAATGGTGAGGAGCAGCATTTGTAAATTGATAGATTTTGTCAGAGACAAACACGTGTCTGAATCGTGTTCGAATGAACTGGAGAAACGGTTTAATTCAAAAATACCGGAAAAACCAAAAATCGATACTAGAATGGACGACACGTGTCCTCTACAGATAGGAGAGAATATAAAATTCAAGTCAAAACAATAAATACAGATAAAACGGTTGCCCATGACACGTACCCTTTGACGACAAAAAAGATCCGAGGATCTCGGCAGTGAGTCACCATTCAATAAGTGCAATACGAAGATGATATTATAACATTGGTTGATTATGTGTCTGTAATTCCCGTGAACATGGAGGTCCATCAACGAAATCTAGTTCTTGAACGGTCCAGCATGTACCAAGAAAGTATAATCCCTGCTCTAATGATAGTGATCATTCGCGGACTGGCACTGAACCCGACAATCCTGTTTACCGCACCAGTAAAAAAAGTCCAAAAAGACAGGTGCAAAACAAAGACAAGAGTTTTGTGACACAAGTTCCCTCTGTCACATTTTGTTCACCCTGTCCAAAATGATAGCCATTTGAGTCATTTATCGTGTCCTAAAAACCCATATTTCTACTAGTGTGCATGACAATTCGAAAGATGATGAGGACGACGAGGACCCAGACAATTATTTCATTCCTAAAAGCGGGACTTTTCCAGAGGAGGTAGATGAAGGTGCTGGTGGGGAGTCTCCGAATGAGAACAATCGATCTAGGGATAATCGGGCACCTGGTATAATTGTTGACTTTTTGTAATTTTTCTTATCTGCTGAATTTTAATTCTTTCTGGTGATGAGTTTTTCTTACTGTTTTTAGTTTTAGAATGTAACAAGTTTTATATAGTAAGCTATTATCTATTTTGTAGATTCTTCTACCAAGGGTTCCCGGTTTCGAGCTGTGGATGAGAGACAACTGAAGGACACTAATATTGGCAAGGAAAGGAAGAGTGCGCCCTCCGAGAAGTGGGCTGA
Source organism: Ceratodon purpureus (assembly GCA_014871385.1). Lineage (NCBI taxonomy): Eukaryota > Viridiplantae > Streptophyta > Bryopsida > Pseudoditrichales > Ditrichaceae > Ceratodon > Ceratodon purpureus. Next base: position 61,467,321 of record CM026426.1, on the reverse strand, counting down.
GAACGCGTTTGATGAGTGGCGGCGATTTAGAGGGTTTTCAACGGAGAAATCGATTGGCGAGCATTCGAAAGCTGAGGATATTCTCGAGTTTGTACAGCTGTTGAAGCTTTCCATGCTGCAGGTTATAAAACAGGACGGGAGTTTGTATCCGCCAGGCTCGTAAGTTTTTCTGACCTGTTTTTACTTGGATATGTGGTTCTTTTTTGTTTGACTATTTTTTAATTTCGGTTCATATTTTCTGGTGTTCTTTATAGTTGAACTTATTTTGTTTTCTGTTTGTTGCGTTTCAGACTGCAGAGCATGATCCGTGCTATTGGCCGAGTCATCCGATTGCAACAAGAAAAACGTCTTTAGCAAACTTCCAAGATCGGGCCCCCTTTTAATATCATGGTAGATCCCCGTTACCGTTGTGTAGTATCTGCAGGAATTAAGAGCGTCAGGTATTCTTTTAAGCGTGGTCTGGAATTGAAGACAATGACTTCCGATGTTTTGACCAGAGCCGAGGAGATTCAGATTTTGAATTCTTCATCGTCGTCTGTTCTAAACCCTATCAGACTTACTTTGCGAATGGTTTATTTCTTCTGCCGCAACCTCTTCATTAGAGGCCAAGACGAACTCCGTGCCACGCACGTTGGACAGTTCGAGGTACTTACTGATGACGGCGTGGAATTTTTAAGGTAATGTTTTCTTTTTTTATTTCAAATTGTTTTTATTGAGTTTGTTTTCTAATTGTTCTTTCAATAATTCTAACTTCAATTTTTGGTTATGGTTTTGTAGATACAACCCTCGGTTGTCGAAGAATTACAAAATGGACATCAATCATTGCAGCAAACATAGTATGAGACATAGTATAGATTGTGCAGATGCAGATGTAGTTGACACTTACAAAAGATTGTCAGCTAGATGGCCTGTGTTTACTAAAAAGGAGTTACAGGTCAGATACGAAGGAAGCCCGCACCCCGTATTTTTGATGGCGAAAACCAACTTTAAGGTGGAAGACAAAGTCTAATTTCAGAAACGGGCGGTCAGAAAGAATACACTTGGGAGGGCAGTGCGTACTCTAATCGAATCTATCCCGGGTAAGTTTTCCTTTGAAGTAGAACTTGATTTGCAGTTATGAATCAATTATCCATTGATTAGTGTAGTAATTAGATATCATTGTGTTAATTCTAATTGATTTTACTAATTACTTTTTGGTTTTCACAGGAATTGTCGTTGGTGATAGGAAATTCACAAACAAGACCCCACGCCGAATGGGCATCACTCGAATGGCCGAAGCTAATATCCCCACCGACAAGGGAATGCTCATTACCGGTCACAGGGATGTACAATCGTATAATCAGTATAATTCTAATCCTGTAAAATTATAGATGGATGTTTGTCAGAGAATTATCTTTGGCAATGGATCTAGTTACTCTGTAGTGCTATCGCAGGAGTTGAAGAAGGTAAGTTACTTTCGATTAAATTTCCTTTGTTCAAGTTAATTTGTTTTTTGTTTTTTTCTACTCTTTATCTAACACATGTTTCTTGTTATTTTATATGAGCAGGATTGGGGAACTTTTTCTGTCAAAGTGAAGCCTAAAGACGATACCGATACTAAGCCTGATACTAAGCCTGATATTAAGCCTGATGTGAAGACGGATAGAAAGGCAGATATGAAGGCAAAAATTCCGGAACTAGCTGTAACTGCAGAGGTGATCTAATTGATTACTTGCGGTTAGATGTTGATTTTTGTTCACTTGTTTGATTTTAAGTTCTAATTTTAGATAGTTTGATGAATATTCACTGGTTCATTTTGTGGTTCCTTCTTTACAGACTCTGTCTAAAAAGGCTGGTGTGAAGATGAGTTTTTTTGAAGAAGTAAGTGAACCGATCAGGCCTTTTTATTTTATAATTGAATTGACATCTCTTTTGCTTATTTTCTTTTAAAATTAATTGTTAATTTATGATTGTTTGCAGTGCTTTCAGCAGGGGAGTCCATCAGGTGGTTTTGTTTTTGGATCAGCCTCGGGCTGTAACTTTTTTAATTTTAACGGCCCATTTGACCCCAACGTTTTCACAAATCTCATGACTAAGATTTCAAAGGTAACATATTACATGTTTTTATTGTGTTGTGAATTCAATCTATTTCTCTTGCTTGCATCATTTCTTATTTCGGTGGTTTGAATCTATTTTCTTTCTGAATTGTATCGGTTTTTGACTTACTTCTTTTCTTGTGCCAGGGAGAGGCGGTTGTTAGTTCGTAGTAGATGATCATTTTCACTCTAGTTTGATCAGAGTTGAATTTTGGAGTTTACACAATTTGTAGTATACAGTGTAGATTTCAATTTTTGAGTAAACAGTTTTGGTAGTTTACAGGTTTGTAGGAGATTAGTTTGTCTTTACTGGCATTGCAATTTGTATATGACTTGATGGTCAAAAACTTAAAAATACGACCAGTTATCGAAGTTTGTGCATTTGCTTTTGTTCTTGAAGCAAATTTATTGATTGTAAATTTGTCTGTGGATGTAAATGCTCCTCTTTATTTTTTTGCATTATCTTTAATTTCTTATTAGTACTTGATAATTTTACGGTAGTTTAAAGTTGACGGTAGTATCTGTGCACATGAACTGTTATTGCTGTTGTGGTTCACAGTAATTCTCCTTAGTAAATTTTCCTTGTTTTCTCTATTATAACTTTTACTCTCCAGTCCAGCATAATAGTTTTTCTTCCCTAAACGTTTGGAAAAAAAAAAAAAAAAAAAACTTAAGAAAAATTTGAGCTCTGCCCGGGTTTTGGCCCTTGCGGGCTTTTCGCCAAAAAACCCTGGAGGCGAAACGCCGCGGGCTTTTTGGCGGAAAACCCGCGAGGAGACTGCCGCGGGCAATTACGCCACGTAAGGTTCGTTGGATTCCTTTAGAAAAAAATCTAAAAGGGGGTTACGTATTCGCAAACTGCTCCCGTGCAGATGGTGTGGCGGAAGTGGGCAACATCCGAAAAAGTGACTGAGATCCGTTCACTGTCAGAGTCGGATTGGGCGGGAAGTACTCTCTTAACGAAGTACCATGTCCGTTCACAGTAAGTGAGCTGTGAAGGTGGGAGAGGACCGGCTGTCGTAAGGGGTTGCCCTCACCTCGTGAAGATTTGGTGTGGTGGATTTGGGGTCACCTAGAAAGCAGCCTGCTCGCTAAAGTCGTCCGTCGATTGTAAAGTGTCCGGGAGGTCCTCCGAGATGGGGTCCTTAGATTGCTCTTGGGCTTGCTCCTCTTCAAGCTCAACCCTGGCCTGCTTGTGCAGGTCGGCGATGATGCCGTTAATAATTGTCTCGGCGAGGGCTTCAGCCTCCAAGTCGGGCAGTCGTTGTGGATCTGCTGTACCTATTGAGGCAACGAGAGGAGAGTGGAAGTGCATACCTGCATCACTCGCGCCTTGGGTCGGAGGTAAGTTCGCTCTAAACTCGTTGTACTTGTTGCAAATGTCTTTGGGGAGGAAGAGATGGTGCGGCACCGGCTGCCACTTGGGACTTCCTTGCACTTTACAAAACAGATTGCCGTAGTCGGAGTTGCTGTCGGCGGGGCGTTAGGCTCATGGCCGAACTTTGGTGCAATAGGAGGTTCGAGGCGGGCTCTATCCGAAATCTACGGTTGGCGATGGTATCGCGTATCTCCTCTGACTTTACTCTCCTGGCGGCAGGGTCGTCTGATGTCTTCTTCGCGATATCGACGCTTGTCTCATTCTTGGCAAAGGCGACGGTCGTCACGATTTTGGCGAGGACGCCGGTCGTAGCCATCCTGAGGAGGGCGTTGATAATCGTTGCCTTCCTTTCGAGGGCGCGGCTCTCGACGAGAATGATCCCATCTATTCCCGCATTGTTGCTAACGCTCTCCATGGTCCTGAAAGCATTGCGGTCGGCGTGTGGCGCCAGGGGAGCTCGGCGCCGGCTCTTGGCGACCTGGAGACCGCCTTTGATCATGGTGAGGGGAAGCCTCACGGCGGCCCCTGCACTGTCCCTAATGCTCCCGCGCCTCCGGTGAGGAGGTATCCTCCTCGTCTAGATGTCAAGGACGAGGACAGTATCGCACCTTGTGACCATACCCACGGCAACAAGCGCATTGGTCGGGCCTACCTGCGTAAACTATCTTGTGTTCTAGAAACTAACTGGGTTGAGACCCCGATAACCGCCGACCGGCAAGTCTGAGGAAGGGCCACGACATCGTTAACAGGCACCGTGACCCTTGGACCTGCGGTTTTGCCTTTGAAACTATATGTAGTCTCTACAGCTAGAATAGTTCCCAGACCTAGGCTCTTAACGGTTCATTAGGGGAAGGTTGGGGTCTCCAGAAGGCCTTTTCTATGAAATCTGTGCCTGAATTTTTGCCATGCCCGTGCACTTTACTTGCTGGCACCAATGGTGCTAGCAGGTCGCCAAAAGCGAGCCAAATCGCGAATGGGGGGTTCCAGCCAAAAGTCGCGCAGGAAGGCTTCCCTCCCCCGCGCGTGTAGTCGCGCAGGTCGAGAACGGAGCCTCGTCGCGCACAGAATCGGAGCATTGCAGAAGGGTGTCAGCGTTGGTGGGTTTATGAATTCCTGCAAAACTGACTGAGTTTGGCCACCTACCGAAATCGGGTTGCCACTCCCCCTTTGAGATGCAACGTGCACAAGGTGTTGATGTCGAAATGCTGCCAACGGTCATTCCGAACCTCCAACGGTGCCGTGAGAGAGTTGTCGCGGTTGCGTTGTCAACCAGGATGGAGCGGTGGAGGCCTCCAAAGGCTGGGCGAAGTTGTTCGATTTGGGTTGTGGGTGGTCACGCATTGTGCAATAGAGATTTAGGGTTTAGCTGTGGTGATCTTCCAAACGTTGCCAGTGGTTTGCCATCCACATAGGTTGGAGAGAGTACCTGAGTTGGGAACTGGGGTTTCGGGATGAGGTTTAGGGTAGATCGTACCTTCGTTGCGACGCCGTGGACATCGGAATTAGCCGTTCGTGATGGCGGAGGGTGTGTTGACAGCATGTAGTTCTCGCGGTTCATAACAGCGACGACAACATCTGTAAGTTTTTGAGTTCACAGTCGAAAATTTCATGCATTCTAGTGGTATAGCTACACGGCCAAACTCCCTCGTACAGAGTGTCATCCTGCATAACACTCAAGACTTGGAGGGCAACTGGATCCCCATGAGGGTGGATCGTGATTCATGGGTTATGCTGCAACCAGCGTCGGATGGGCCTTGGAGTAGAGAGGCAAGGCGGCATGGTGGAGAAAATTTTTGGGGGGCCTTCAAAGCGCAGATTAGAGATTTCTCCTGGATCTCCACGGAGCATGGAGCATGCGACCTCGATAAGGTGCTTGTGTAGCATGCATATCAGCCAAGGCATCTGCGCTTGGATCCTGCGAAGGCAGCAACCAATTCGGATATGGAAAACTACCTCTACGCGTCGCTTTCGGAGGATTGGGTCCATCCCGCATCTATCCTTGGTCCGATTCTTGTGCTCCATGTTGAGATTGGGAAGGCAATACAGAATCGACAGAGCCACGCGGAGTTGCTGGACATAGGTACATTCTTCCTTAGTGGTCTGTATTTGCCTCCAACAGGTGACACGCTGTATGGGAAGGTTGAAGCACTCCTGCTTCCAGGGTTCAATGATGTGGAGTGGCCTTTGCCAGACATGCACACATCTGAGGCGTTTAGAACAAAGCTCACTCTCGATTTTGCAAATGCTATGAAAGCAACAACTGGTAGCAGCTTCGTCCACGAGCAATGGTTTATGCCAATCCATGTTATGGTTGATTTGTTTGCGGTAGCTACTGACAGCATTAGGCGGACACCTACACTATTTGTTTTGAGTAGTCCATCCGAGGCTCTGCTGAGCACTCTGATGAAGCCAGGGTGGAACGAGAAGTTCCACATTGGCCAAGATGTCATCAAGTGCGTTGCCAACAGGACCAGCATTGTTTTCCGCTATCACGTGGGAAGACAAACATTATACACCAGGTTCATTAATACAAGGTATAGGAGGGCTGCCAACAGTCAGTGGGAAGCGATGGATCACCTACCAGAGGAGGTGATGGTGGAAGTGTCTTGTATGTTTAGGAGGAACCTGCTTCCAACATTCGAAGTTGGCAAGGGTTGGCCAGTATCCCACCTGCGGCACGAAATTGCAATGGCACTTGGAGATGACGTACCTGGGCAGTACAACCTGGTTGTGATAGAGGCCAACAGTATTCGTGAGAAAAAGGTACGAGTCTAGGCGAATTCATCTTGTCGTTTAGATGTGTTGGAAATTGGCTGTTCGGAGCTCCTTGCTGCCAGCAAACGAAACTGACAGGGCATGGTTGGGTGCAGATCAAACAGCGCCATGAGAGACACCTTACAGCTGTGGATGTCACGGTTCCCAAAAGGATCAAGATTGTGGAGCTGTAGGAAAAGTGATTTTGGGGATGGGTAGTTACAGTATGTGGGATGTCATTAAGTTCTTCGCCAAGTCGTTAGTGAGTTCAAGTAGTGGTTTTGCTTACCATTCAGGACTTTCTGTGGGACTTCCTCTATTAACGTGTTATACACGGCAAATTTGAAGTACCCTCGATCTACGTGCTACCAGCGGAAATAGAAAAGAAAAAGAGTTGCAATTAAGAAATGAATCCTAGGGTGCAAATGAAAAATAAAATAAAATGCAAGAAGTCTAAGGAATGGCCAGGGTTTCAAAGAGCCTGGGTCTGAATCGGAAAATTGCTTAGAACTTGCGGTGGCGCCATTGACGGTGGAGCCTGATGCCAGCGCAAGATAAGAAATAAAAACAATTGCAAACAAGAGACCACATGACTTGCAAACACAAAATGGAATTTGGCACTTGACAAATATAAAGTAATTAGGAACGAATGTAAAGTTTGTCACTTCGGTCGGAGAGGTTGGCTTCTTCGTAAACCTGGTGCTCTGAACTGGCAGTGGTGGGTACAATGCAGCCCTTGCTGCCAACAACAAGAAAAGAAAGGAAGGTTGCAAATAAAAAAAGGACCACGGTTGATTCTAATAGAGTAAGATAAAAATAGAAACCAATTGTACATAAGAGATGTTGTAGATTGCATACGGAAAATAATAACATTTGTAAATATTAAAAGGAATCATAGTTGCGAATAATGAAATAAGGAAAAAAAAAGAACAAAAAAGCTGCCAAATAAAAATTGCAACCTGGTTGCATAAAAGAAGGGAAATACAAAGGGAAGAACTTCGATGACGGCCATGGCTCTCAGATAGTGCGGGCTTTAAGAGAACAAGAGGTCGAAAGATAAAATGGCGGCTAAAGTGCAGCCCTTGCTGTTGGCAGTCCACAATAAAGAAGAAATACAGTTGCAAATAAAAAGGAAGGGTTACAAGAATGCCATTTCTTTCAAAGAGACATGGCAGTCCAGAGGCGAATTGTTTTCAAGTTCGGAAAATTTTGAGAAAGGTGGCCCATAAAAGTCCGGACCTACAATCGCTGCCAGCAAACCCCTAACCTGGCCTAGAAAACTATCCAAGGTGGGAATCTACTCCACGGCTGCATTTGTGGCAATTGCCTCAACAAGGCTCGACAGTCCCTCCATGTTGGTGTCGTCCTCGTTCTTCTCAGCTTCACCTGGTCCTTGTGTGGTGGCGGATGAGTCCTTGTTCCCATCTCCGGATAGGGCTGCCTGGGTCTCATGAGGAGTGCGTTGCGTGGGATCAAACGCCAGGGCGTCCGAGTCGGGGAGAGCATCCTCTGCAGTTGCTGCCATCAAACAAGAATTAGAAAAGAAGTAACATTCGGATGTAACAACGAGCAATGGGTAGTTAGATTTACGGGCAACAAACGTTGGTCGCCCTTGGCCTTCTTCCATGGAAGCGCAGGCACAGAGGGGGAAGTGATCCTCTTGCTGCCAGCAAGTGGTGAAGCGGGCTCGGCTTGGAGGATCTCCTCCGTGAGATGTAACTCCTCCGCGGCCTTGGAGTCCAGGTAGAAGCCCCACTGCCCAAGCCATCCTCCAGTCATCCCCCGCTCGCATCGGCAACATGGGGCGTCTTGGGAGAAGACTGCCTCAAACATACAATGGGGATGTGCCAAGCAGCCGCAGAACAAAGGTACGCAGCAGGTGTCAACGAAGTAATGCTCGTAGAAGGGGCATGGGTCGTTCAGGGCTACTGGCAACACCTGGAACTCCCGGGGGTAACGAGCCAACACCTTCTTTGGCCGCAAGAAAGCTGATGCCAACTCCAAGGCCGAGATCTCCGCTGTCAGCGTGGAGACCTCAGCATGCCGTCTCTGCTCATCAGCTTCCATCTCCTCCAACTTCTTGTAGACCCGGTCAATGCGGGCCTGGGCCTCAAGGAGTGCCTTGCTTGCAAGCCCCAGCTTGTCTTGGCCTAAGCGGGCTGCCAGGTCAAAGCGCCTCTTCTCTTGGTCGTTGCCATCAGTCGCGGCCTTCTTGGCAGCCTTGCGGGCGGAGAAGATGTCGTCATAGAGCTTGGACTCCTCGGCCTGCTTGGCCTTGATGTAGTCCCGCTGGGTTGCAGGGTCGACCTTCACGCGGTCCCGGCTGGCCTCCACCTTTACAAGTGCCGCCTTCAATGACTTCTTCTTGAGGCGCTGCTGCTCGAGGACCTGCTTTGGATCCGTTGCCACCATGGGCTGCATCTTTGCCTCCGCGGCCGTGAAGGCCTTGGAGGTGGCTCCAACCGCCTTGGCCCCTCCGCTCGCCTCCGCCCCTCCGCCCTTGCCCTTGCAGCGAGCACCGGGGATGTGGCCAGCGAGGAAGTCGATGATGACCTCAATCTGCTCCCTCAAGGCCGGGGGTGTCAACTTCTGCGGATTACGCCCTGGCAGCTTCTCACGCCCCTTGACAATTGCCTCGGCCTTCTGGGCGAAGTTCACATCCACGCCCTCCTCAAAGTAGAGGTGGCAAGACCGAAGCAAGGAGGTCCCGAATGCCCGATTCTGAGGGTCACCACCATAGGTCCACCGGTACATCTCCAAGTATTTCTTGTGAACCTCCAGATCCTCACAGTCAGCAACGTAGTGCCGCCTAGAAGAACGCTCTGTCCATCTCTCGATGAAGTCGGTCGTCCTGCAATGCTTGTCGCTACTGAGGTCACTCAACTTGAACCCTTTGTTAGAGAGCCCTAAGGTGCGGTGGAAGAAGTCCTCATCGTAATCTGCAGCCTGCCTACCCAGCAGAAATGGGGCGAGGTGGTGGAGCTGTCCATGAAGTGCAGGGGATAAGCCTTCCAAGTCAAACGCATCATCCCATGGCGTCTCAACATCGTTGCCGTCCTCCTTGTTGTCAACAAGCTCGACGACCTCCTTCTTCACGACGGCCTCCTTCTTCTGAGTGCGATCCTCCTCCCGAGAAGCCGCGGCCTTTCCCTTCCTACGACTCGACATCCCTGGCGCTGGTAGTGCAAAAACAACACGTTTTACAATAGAGGGATCGCGCATGGCAGCTGAAAGGAGAGAAACGGACAGGGTATTATTCTTGCGGATTAGACTAGTTACATTTTCTCTCCAAAAATCTTGTAGAACTAAGGACTGCGGCGGCCATGGCTGAACCAGTGTCTACTCTGAATACACCATGGCCGATTCACTCCGACAGATAATTGAAAGAATCAATGCGAGGAGGAGAGAGCAGAAAACCAGCAGCTTACCTCACCAAAGTCCAAAGCAAAATTGTTGTTGCTCCTCCCCAGCTCGCCCCTCGCGCCTCGCAGCTCGTCTCTTGCGCCTTCAGAAATGTTCGCCTCCGCAACATGCCCCTGCGCGCCTCCTCCGCTCCTCCCTTCTTGAGCCTCTGCGACTTGCCCCTTGCACGTCTGCAGCTCGGCTCCTTACGCCTCGCGGCACCCCTGCTACAACTTTGCTCCTCCGCAACTCGCCCCTGCGGGCCTCCTCCGCTCCTCCCTTGCGCCTCCGCAACTGCCCTCCGCAGCCCCTTGCACCCCCGCAGCCCCTTGCGCCTCCGCAACTGGCCTCCGAAGCTCGCCTCTGCAGCCCCTTGCGCCTCGTCGCAGCCCCTTGCGCCTCCGCAGCTCTTCGCTACCCCTTGCACCTCCGCAGCTCCTTGCGCCTGAGCGAGCGTGCAATGCAGCTCCCTCTTCAGCTCCTTGCAGCTCACTCGCAGCTCCCTTGCGCCCGAGCTCCGCTGCCCCCTCCTTCGGCCCGCGCCTCACGCTGCAGCTCTTTCGAGCTGCACTCCGCAACCTCCAACGGTTTCTTGCCCCTCCTCGGCTGCTGCCCTTGGCGTCACCTGCCACCAATCAGCAACGGCACAAAGACGCTGTCCTTCGTCTCCACGATTTCTCCCCGACACTTACAACTCCAATTGAAAAACGAAGAAAAGCCCGCGCGCTTGCTGGAAGCAAGGGGAGCAGCCTCGACAGCAAGAAGGCGCGGACTTGTGTTGGAGTCAACCACGTGCGGCATGTGGGAAGAAGAGATGTAATGAGAGGGGAACCCGTGCTGGAGTCAACCACCTATGCGTCCTTGGTTAGGGGGGGTTCAGGGTCTCAAATAGAGTTTAATGAAGGGAGGTTACGGTGTTGGTGGGAAGCTCTCATATCCCCCTTAATTGCCACTCCATGCAAATCATTGCCATGGCCCTAAATCACACATCCCCATTTGTTGTGGGTACTTAGAAAATCATCTCAAAATTAAAGTCTTAATTTTAGCGGGACCAGTACATATGATTACTAAGACCCATTAATTAAGGAGATTACTAATTGCATGGAGTAGGCACTATCGTGAGTTATCCACAAAACAAGTTTAAGGGAGAACCATGGTCTAACCCAATTAAAAAAAAAAACATTGTTGGCAGCCACATTCTACATAGCTACAAATTAATTACTAAGACACAGAGCTCTCAAATCACACACGGCCAATGCTCGCATTGTCACTGTCCTCATTGCCGCCAGCGACCTCTCCGTCAGTGGAGTTACTACCTTCTCAATGGGTGCCTCTTTAATAATTATCGAGATTAACATAGGAAGACATAAGCCATTTTAGGCAATTCGTTGAAAAAAATCGGAAAATTTGATAAATCTATTCGTAAATGGCTATTCTAGAATGAAACCAAAAAACATGTTTGTAGAAGAACCACTGTCTATTCCGATTAAAAAAATAATAATAATAAAAAATCTTGCCACATTCTAGATGTCCATCCAATGAGTTTAGAACGCATTGTACTCAATTCATACAGGGTCGTTGCCAGCGTCATCGCTGTCCACGTTGTTGCCAGCGTCGTCACCGTAAGTGGACTTGCGACCTTTCTCAGGATCCACATTGTTGCCATCCTCCCCGGGGTCATCTTCGTTGGCAGAACCACTTGCTTGAGCATTGTTGGCTCCACCATCTCCAACGGTGTTATCACACACCCAAGCGCTGCCAACATGCCGTCGCCTTGACCGCCAATTCTCCAAAGCCTTGGCAGCATTTGATCGATGCCACTGCTCTCGCCTTCTACGCTGAGCCTCCAATCTTGCCTCATCATCCGGGGTATTGAGAACCCTGGTGCTCTCTAATTTCTTCTTATACCGATGCTGTATATTTCGGTACCAATGCTGGAATTGTTGCAAAATAACGTTGATGCACTCTTTGCCACCACCATGAGTTGTATGCGCTGCCTTCGCTTGATGATGGGATTTCTCCATACCCTGGCAACTCCATACGGCCAGACTACCGTATTCCTCCACAAACCAACTGCCATGCCTGACAAGTACATGCTGTCAACAGCCACTCCAAGGTTAGTCCTGGATTGAGAATTGAAGAAAGTAAGATCAGCCATCAACACCTAATTCATCCCAAACTTTGTGTATATAACTCACCATGTAGTGCGACACATGCTCCTCTCCAAAGGCCTCCAAAAATGTTCTCCCCCACGTTTCTATCTTCCCTTTGAACTGGAGTCGTTGTTCTGCTGTCAGCACCAAGCCGCCGAAATATGGTAGAACCTCTTCAAAGGCTTGCCACATAGCAGCCCTCGCCCTACGATGTGCACCGCCGCCACTATTACTGCTCTCTGCTTGATATATGTCTTTCCAGGCCTTGTCGTTTCGAGACCAAACGCTTGGTTTAAATAGTCTACTAGCAACAACCCCATTGAAAGATGGTTTCTGTGGCACATTCCCTGTGCTGCCACTCAGTTTTGGATCCTTTCTAATCTCCACGTTGCCACCGTGAGCCCCGATAGCTGACAAGGACTTCTCCATTTGCTCCATTGCTGTAGCCCTCAGTCTTTGATCTTGTATGTTCCAGACATAAATGATGTGTTGATGCACAATCTTCTCCGCTAGGCAAACTAGTGCATGGAGTGTACAGATGTGCAATTCGGTTTCCCACGTTTTCTGATGGCAGCACTCGCCTGGCTTGCTGTTCCTACAGTAGTCTTAGCCCTCTTCTGCTCGCAGTATATGCAATTCATTGCCCACGACGGCCCCGACTGAAGCGCGTACATACACTTCATCGTCTTCATGTCCGCAGCGAGATGCCACTCCACACGGAATTCTCCAACTTCAGGGACCGTGAGTTTCTCGCCACTGGACTGTGCTGCAATCACAGATGGAAATTTGGATTTCCCTAATATCCACGAGAGAACTTTGTAGGACTCTTTTTCCACTTGAAAGGTTGCCACTGGCCAAATTTCTTGCTCCGACTGGACTGAGAAAAACAGGGCATGGTTCCTCTGAATGTCTGGGTCGAGCGCCCTATTCATCAATGTGATGCTGACCTGTTCAATCTTCTTGCCATTGACAATCTTGGCCTCGTCCAATTTCATGACAAATACCAGCGGTGCCCCTCTTAACTCTGTGGAAACATGGCGAGTGGATGTGTAAGTCATAGTTAATTGATAAATAACCCTGCTGACAGTAAACTCTGAAAACAACAGTCTGAGGTGATTACGTTACCTTCTTCCGTGATGCCGTAGAAGATCACCATGCTTCTTTGCACCACCTCAAGGTCTGTGAATAGGGAATTCTTCTCAGTCAAGACGACTTCCTTTACCATGTCCTCGGACTTCTTGTTCTTCTTAGAACTTGCTGGCAGCGTAAGTCGACCTTCAGCATGGTAGTATTCGCCAATATATTGTGGCAGGTTTGCATTTCACTCCTGCCGAAGCAGTTTCACATGATAGGGGCTCGGCAAAATACTCCCGGAGACTCCTTTGTTCAGTCCAGCAATGGGAGCCTTCACAAATTTGTAGAGAGCACCATATTCCCGATGGAAAACCCATGCCTGTTCACAAGCAGCAAGAATTTTGTCCGGTCCAATACTCTTACGAATCGATTTAAGCACCTGATCCAAGTTTATTGAATCCCTCTAAGAGCCCTCCTCCTACTTTGCTTCTCCATGGGGGTCTCCTTCTCGAAGCTGGCCCTCCGCTGGCAGCGGTCAACGTCTTCTTCAAGACCCCGCACATGGCGTGCCAATTGCTCCACCCTTTGGGCATGGCAATCATGGACAGCCTGTAATTCAGCTCGCAAATCCATGCATGTCTTCTCTAACTCAAGGCAACGCATTCTCCCCAATTGGACATCTTCGGCTGCTGTTAACCGGAGACCCAACCGGTCTCTCCCTTTAATCCCATCCAGTCCCCTCTCAGTTTCATCCAGGAGGTGTCCCAACAGTCATCCAGTTCCTGCGGATGAACTCTGTCAGTCGGCTGGATGAACTTTGTCGGAGCCGACTGGATGAACTCTGTCGAAGCCGACTAGGGGATTTAAGAGGCAGGTTTAGGGTTTTGGGAGATCATTCTACACAAGAGCAGGTAGAGTCAGAGAGGTCTGAGAGCTGTTAGGAGCTGCTGTACCATGTTTTGGGGCTGTTTTGACCCATTTTATGCAGTTTGGACCTCTTTTTGCACTTGAATTGTACGTTTCCAGCATTCTATGAGGGTTTGGAGCACTTAGTCTAGTTGGGTTTTGTTGGATTTTGATGGGATTGTGAAGGCTAGGGTTTAGTGGTTCAATCCTGCCTTTACCATTGGCGACCATGCTTTAGTTCGTACCATGTGATCTCCTGCTGGTTGTAGGCTGTTCCACACACTAGAGAGGTCCTGAAATACACACATTAGGTCTGCAGAGGTGCAGCAGTGACTGTCAAGAGTGTTTAGGGCTGCTGAACTGCTGTTACTGTAATTCCGAGGTGCAGAACAGTTGCTGGCAGGGTGTAGGGAGTCACTGCAGTGTTAGAATCGGTCAGCAGAGTGCTGTCTAGCCACTGGCAGGGTCCCAAGGCTTCTGAAGTACAGCAAGACTGTTGCAGTAGAGAGGGCAGTGGCGGCCAAAGAGTTTCAGGTGTTTTCAGAGGTGGAAACATTGGTGCAACAACGGCGGCAGTCCAGCACGTGTCCAGGGAGCAGTAGCAGCAGGGGCGGCTCTGTTGCAGGCTGGTGGGCGCAGGTGCTGTAAGGAGGTGGAGGGCCAGATTTGCCTTGGCGTCAATCCCTGTGAACTGAGGGTAGTTCAAGAGCGAAAAAGGGGATAGGGCTGCTACAGGACAGAATTGTATTCCCACTGTAAAAAAGGGCGAAAGGTAAGTAACCCGAAATTTTAGGAATTCAAATTTCAAATTTCAGATCCAAAAATTTAGGATCTTAAATATTTGAATTTTGAAATTTGAATTTGAGGACCTCAATTTGGGACCTCAATCCGCTCTGCAGACCTGGATTTGAGAATCTAGGTTGACGGTAGGACGTCGTTTTTGGAGACGTCGGTTGACATTTGGGACCTAGACCTGAGGTTGGCACAGGCGAGAACAGAGTGGTAATTTGGGTTGTTGAGTGCATTTGGGCAGATTCAGGGTGATTTCTGTTTCAAATATTGTCAGAACTATAACTAGCACTATAACTATTGGACTGGATTTTTTAAGGGTCAATACAGTGTGAAAAAGGGGATAGGAACTAATTAGGGGCAATTTTACTGAACTGCCTTGGTTTGTTTCTATTTGCTAAAAAACAAAATGTCTGTAAACACTAATTAGGCCAGACAGCCGTTTGTAGGGTCGATGAGTGCTAAAGTGGCAGGGACTACAAAAATGACTGTAGCTGACTGATTGGAGGAGGCCGAGCAGAGCCGACCGCAGCAGACAAGGAGTAACAGCCGCCAAGTCTCGGAAGAACACACTGTCGACTGAACGCAGCCGACTGATAGTATCAGCCGCTGACACCCATGGAAGAAGGTAACTCGAATGATCTGCAAGTTGAGAGACAAGCCATGGAGAGGTACAAACGTTGGCTGCAACATGAGAAGCAGACAGTACAGCCGACGTCACCTGAGGTACGCAGCCAACATAGCTCGCAGGGCAGTGCAGCTATGCAGGCAGGGTTGTCATAATGGACGGACGGGCCATATAATTGTCGTGTAGTCACGTGACGAACGTGACGGACGATTATCGGACGGACGCTTATCGGACGGGCTCCCGACCGCGAGCAAAATTACTGTCCTGACAATTTACTATTGTTTACCATAGGTGGCGCCCGTCGTCGTGTCCGCGCGCGTCTTTGCGCCTGCTTGCGCCTGTCATATGTGGTTGATCGCGCCCGTCGTCAGTCTCGCGCGCGCGCGGTGATCGCGCCCGATTACCCTCGCCCGATCAGGGTTGCCCGCGCCCGTCGTCTGTCTCGCGCGCTCGCAGTGATCGCGCCCGTCGTCTGTCTCGCGCGCGCACAGTGATCGCGCCCGATTACCCTCGCTCGATCAGGGTCGCGCGCGCCCGTAGCTTAGGATGAATGTGCTCGCGCCCGTACCAGCCTGCGCGCGCCCACACTGTCAGCCCGTGAGTATAAATTGCCACCCTCCTCCACTGATTCGCACCCCCCCCCCCCACTTTGTGCATTTTGCCTTCAACAGCCCGAGGGTAGCTGATTGCTTAGTGTTACGGTGGGTTTCTCAACAATCGCTGTACCGTCCAACATGAATTCCAACGCCTGCAATTGCCAACAAATCAAGTCGTACATAAGTGTAACGAATGGTGCCACCCCACCGAGCACTGCACAGCGAACGAAGACAGTTATTTGGTCAATGCTGGAGCGACTCCGTCAACTGATTGAGTTCTACGAGGATTGGATCTCTCGCCGTGACAAATTTGTGGCCTACGCAGAGAATGGACGCCCTCTGCCTCCAACCACTGAAGAGCAGTTGGCAACCCAAGCGACTGTCGAAGAAATTGACTGTGAGATCGGCGATCTCATCAAAGAACTGAAGAAGGAGATGGCAATACTTTGTGTCCCCAATATTGTCTCTAGTGCTCAAACGAACCATTTCGAGACGCACTTGAAAGACCTAGAGGACCGGTACCTAGAGTGCATGGCACTGTCATTGACATTACAATGAAGTGATAAATTTTCAAAATAAATAAAGTATTTTTTTTTAACTCTGAATTTGCAAGTTCTCTTTGGTTACTCTGATTTTTAACAGTGTTCTAGTTTGTGGTGGCGCCCGTCCTGGACCAGTGGTCGCGCCCGTCCATCCAGCGTTCGCGCCCGTGCAAATCGGATCGCGCCCAAATAATATCCGCGCGCCCGCAACGATGTCCGCGCGCGCGCCCCTTCGGTACCCGGACGACGCCCGCACGCGCCCGACGAAGACCGGGTCGCTACCCGCTCGCGCGCGGTAAAACCCGCTCGCGCCCGTCATATACCCGCCATGGAACCGCTCGCGCCCGTTGATACTCGCGCGGAGGTATACACGGCCGAAACCCCGCCGTCGGTGCCCGCGCGCGCCCGTGGGGTTTCTGCTCGCGCCCGTAGCAGGATGTTCGCGCCCGTTCCTTGGCGCCCGTGACTATAAAAGGGCGATTTGCCCCCTCATTTTGCACTCCCCCCCCTTTGAGCACCTTGCCTTCAACAGCCGTCGGGTAGCTGATTGCATGGTACTCAGGTGGGTCCCAGCACTCTGACACGTGTCTTTGCTTTAGTTCTCCAGAACTCTATGGTGTTTGTGTGGTACATTTGAGAATTTTGTAAATGTTTATAATTTGTAAATGTAATTGAGGTTTTGGGGTAGTCGTAGGCTTTTAATTTTGCACTTTTGGAAGACTTTGAAGAACGGTCTACCTCGAGCAGCTATGGAACGGCGAGGACCAAATCAGCCCACGGCGGCAGAGCAGAGGAAAAAGCAGAGGGATGCAGGACGGGTCAGGCATGGAAGCCTCCAACCTAAGAGGGTTTTCGTCTTAATGAATCCTGCAAAGCTGGCATTCAAAGGGTGGGAAACTGCACCGCAACCGTGGAGTCTAGCAACGTGTGAAGAATTCATTGAATGGTGCCACATTGGGAACTTATTCCCATTGCACCGCCATAATAAAAATCGTACTTCAAACAAGGCGAACATGAAATATTGGAAGAACGGTCAGTTCGGGAGGCGGTGTTTGGAGGTGTGGCAGGTTCTATACAACCGAGCGATGAACGATAGAAACGAGGTTCCGCTCTTTATTTGTAGAATGGTATATGCCGAGGTAATGCTTCATAGGCAGGTGGATTGGAGGACCATACGGTTGACTCCTAGCGTCCAGCAGCGTCCACGAGAGATGGTGATACCTACAGGGATCCTAAAATTTCCAGATGTGGACTGGGAATACTTGGATGATCCTGAGGATCATGCGCCTGTTGAATGGAGTGGATCGAGTTCGGATAATGATTCTGATGGTACGGTAGACCGTCCCCCTCAGTCACAGACAAGAGCAGCGACTAGTGCTAGAATCACACGGTTAAAAAAGAAGGATCCTGAGCTAGCTGCCTGTTTGTCGACGAGGAATCGTGCACCGCCTGCAAATCCTACTGGACCGGGTATTCCTCATTAGGCTCCTCCAGCAATCGTCGGGGGCCCGAGCAATGTTGATGTTGCTCCTCCTATATTACTTCCACAGATTGCGGGCCCGAGCAATGTGATGTAGCTCCTCATGTATTGAATCCACAGATTGCGGGCCCGAGTGATGTAATGGAAGATGATGACACTGGGTTTGCAGATGAGTTGGAGGCTACAATAGCCGCCGCTGATGCCCACGGCCCGCAAAGCAATGCATTGCAGAAGGAGGTGGAAGGAAAAAATGCAATAATTTCTGAGATGGAGAAGACTATCCAGAACTTGTATGAAGAAGCTGATAGGATGAATGAAATTATACGGAAGCAGAATGAAGAGATTTCGCAACTTCGATTTGCGAGGACTCTGACTTACGTACCCGAGGCAAGCCAAGCTCCAATCCTTGGTAGCCCTGGAATGAACGAGGATGACGTGAATGCCATCATTGAATCGGCCACGCACGGTCTCCTAGAAGATACCCCGGTTCGAGTTCCTTGTAAGCCAATCATCCCATTCGCATCATCAAGTCAAGTGATGCACCCCCCCAGCGGCAAATCATGTTCGTGGATTCTCAAGAGACGGAGGACTCTTTGGGATTTCAACAGCCATCGGCACCCATTGTCTCCGAATTGCAAGCTACCAACGGGATGCTCAGAAAGTATCTGATCCAGATGAGCAGACAGTACTACCAATGGAAGATTGCATGCATCATGAACGTCGACCATCACAGACAGATGTACGATGAGTTCAAGAGGATTGACCGCGACTACCTCCAGCTTAACTCCAAGAGAGATTTCGGACTTACCTCGTGGGCAGATCCAGATGAATTGTTCCCTGACGACATACCGATGATTCGTAAGGAAAAAGATTGGACGCAGTTGGAGTGGGAGTACAAGACCGCCAAATCCAATGAGAAGAGAGGGGAGAATACACAGGCAAGATTGCTCTGGCCCAGTCCACAGAAGTATGTGTTGGATGGAACCAAGTGTCCCGTTTGTTACAATCCATTTGGGCCAGAGGGGGCCTGGTCATTGGAATCCTGTCACTGCATGTATCATCCACAATGCTTGATTTCCCATGCCTTGATACGTCGGCGGTGTGCAGTATGTAAGGTCCCCTTACACAAGCGTTTTTATGAGCAGTTCGGCTTAGCAACCTGGATGCCACCGCATTGGGAGCAAAATAAGGAAAATACTCCTGACTTTCCGGACAAGTGGGGTGAGGACTTGATTTGGAATTGGCTTATGGGATTGCACCAGTCCTATGTTAAACAAATGAGCGATCAGTGGAGGTGGGACCAGGATCCTGCGGAGATTGTAAGGATCAGCCACGAACTCATCAAGGGTGGGACGGAGGACGAACTCAAGGGAAGGAGGAATTTCTTCTACCAAGTGCTACATGGGCACTGGGATATTGAAACTCGTACATACCAGTACGACCCCCATCCTCTTGGATTTAAGTGGAATTCCAAAGGGAAGTTGGTTGCGGATCAGCGCAAGGAGTTGCACGACATGACTGAACAGGATCTCCAGATCGCTAATGAGTTACAAACCGCGGAATCTGAATGGGATATATTGTTCAAGACTCAAGCCGTGGATTTCCTATGTGCGGAAGTGGCTCCGGATGTCGTAACAGTGCTCCGTCGGATGCGCAACAACAACTTCATGGAAGCAATGCTTGGAGGAGATGGCATAGCGAGGAGAACCCGTTCTGCGAAGCGGAAACTCATCGCCAACGATGGGGGAGAAAGTAGTGCAGCCGGTAGCTCTCGTGCACGACACGATGAGGGTGGATCAAGTTCCTCTGCACCGGGCATGTGACGTTGTGGAGATCCATGAGTGAAGACCACGTTTTGTAAAAAGATATCGGAATATAAATACATGTAGAAGGCATAGGGAATTGTATAGGTTTAGGATTACATTCACATGTTTAATGTTTGTTAAACTCATACAATGGATGATAATTTTCTTTCCGAAATCTTTGCGTGGTTCCCAAGACGCTTTTATTTTCCCTACATAATACATTGGCCTCCCTTTTTTTGATTGCCAATCATGTTATTCATTCCGCCCGTTGTCTCTCCTCCTACCATCGTATGATAAGTGTATAAATATCTCTGTTGCACACCAAAATGTTTAATATGGTCAGTGGATTTAAGTCACGGTAAGAAAACTTAAGTTATTGTAAGTGTATTTAACTTATGGACTGAATTTTATGTTACGTGGATTTGAACTCTAAACCCGCCCGCATGCACGCGCGCGTTTGCGCGCGCCCGTAGTCTGCGTACCCGCGCGCGCGCAAACCTGCCCCCAGCGAGAGTAAACCCAAGATTGCGCCCGTCGCACCAACAGCGCGCAAACGGATACCAAAATGTGGAACACCCGACGGTGTCTCCCTCGTTCCGCTCGCGCCCGATTTCGCACGCGCCCGTACCCGCGCGCGCGTCCTGATCGCGCCCGTCAAACCAACCGCGCGCGCACGGATACTAAATTCTGAAACTCATTCCCCCCCCCACAATGTCTCCTGCGTTCCGCTCGCGCCCGATCTTGCACGCGCCCGACTGCTCGCGCCCGTCAATACTCCCGCGCGAGCACTGCAACCGTATCATGGAACTAATTTCTCCCCCCGAACTCCCTCTTTCCATTTGCACGCGCCCGCACGCGCTCGCGCCCATCAGTGCTCGCCCCCGTTTTGCACGCGCCCGAGCACTCCAACAACATCACTCAAATCATTTTTATAATTCCACCACTCTCCCATCCTATCCCCTTGTTTTTATTTA
Source organism: Ceratodon purpureus (assembly GCA_014871385.1). Taxonomy (NCBI): domain Eukaryota; kingdom Viridiplantae; phylum Streptophyta; class Bryopsida; order Pseudoditrichales; family Ditrichaceae; genus Ceratodon; species Ceratodon purpureus. The sequence goes on along the minus strand of CM026426.1, from coordinate 61,446,765 downwards.
ATATTTCTACACTCTTTAATTGTTTTTTTTTTTTTTTTTTTTTTCCCCCTTCTTTGAACACTACGCTTTCATTTAATTTTTTCTCTCATTTCATCTGTTCATTTTTATAATGCCACCTCTCCCCCATCCTCCCGCCTTATTTTTATCCAATACTCCTACGCTCTTTAATTTTTTTAAATTTTTTTTTCCCCTTCTTTGAACACTACGCTTTTATTTAATTCCTTCTCTCATTTCGTCTGTTCATTTTTATAATTCCACCTCTCCCCCATCCTCCTGCCTTATTTTTATCCAATACTCCTACGCTCTTTAATTTTTTTTAATTTTTTTTTCCCTTCTTTGAGCACTACGCTTTCATTTAATTCCTTCTCTCATTTTGTCTGTTCATTTTTATAATTCCACCTCTCCCCCATCCTCCCGCCTTATTTTTATCCAATACTCCTACGCTCTTTAATTTTTTTTTATTTTTTTCCCCTTCTTTGAACACTACGCTTTCATTTAATTCCTTCTCTCATTTCGTCCGTTCATCTTTATAATATACTAAAGATAGTAAATCTTCAGGTCGACCCAGAGTCACTTGAAGATCCTCTAAGCGCTTGAGTTCAGCTGATGATTCGTCAATATCCATTGTTTCTAATGTAGCAGAAGACATGGCCATCGGTGGAGAAGACGTTCGTTGTAAATGGTACGGCAGAGACAAATTCCCTTCGCCGAACCTTGCAACTAAGCGGAGTTCTGTGCACACGGAGAACATGAAGAAATGAAGGAGAGACACGACTGCATGTGCATTGTGAGGTAGCACTGCCCCCCCCTCCCCCCCCCCCCCCCCCCTCCCCCTCCCCAACCTGCCCGTTAACCCCCACATCCTGCCCGTGCGCCAAAACCCGGTGAACACCCCATCATGGTGACCCCACCACCCAAACCTCGCAACTAAGGTAGATGTGAACAAAAATGCAGCTATCGCTTTGCTTTCTATAAGTGCACCTCCAGCCGCTGATTTGACAAGGTGGTTATTAATGTTCGCCTTGAGATTTTTTTTCTTCGTGGTTAAATTTATTTTATAATTCGAATGCCTATTCGTTAGTTTTTTTATTTTTCTTTTGGTTACTACAATCTCCCATACTAATGAATTATATTTCTGTGTAATCCATTCTCTCCCTTAACTTTTCTTATTTTTTTTTTTTGGAACTTCCGACTTTTAAACTTCACTGCGCGCGCCTGTTTGATCGCGCCCGACCGTCCGCGCCTGCAGGCGCCCGCGCAATCGCGTCCGCCGTCGTCCCATTGAACCTGCCCACGCGCGCCCGCGCCCGCAAGTACGCGTGCGCGCCCAACTGCGCGCGCCCTGCTCGCGCCCAACCGTCCGCGCGCGAGCCTGCTCGCGCTCGTCCCCAACTACGCCCCGTGCGCGCGCCCGCGCGAGCTCCGCCACGCGCGCCTGCAATCGCGCGCATCCACCTGCGCCCGCCCGTTCGCGTCGGAGCGCGCCCGATCTCCTGGTGCGCGCGCGCCCGTTCGATCGCGCCCGTCCGGACAGTACTCGCCCGATCGAAGGCGGCAGTATATAAACTGCCCCCTTGATTTGACATCCACCTTACATCCTATCGTGTTTTATGTCCTGGGTCTCCTTGAGGGCTCCTTGCTTGAAACTATTAGCTTAGGGAGACACTTGATTTGGGTGGGGGGAATGTAAAAATTCTTCTCTCCATAAATCAATGTGTCAAGCACTTTTCAGACACACTAAGTTATATCAGATAATAATCTTTTGGTACTACTGGTCCTATTAGTCCCGATACTTCCCTAATCATTCACTATGAAACGATTGAAGCGCTTGAACCGGTTGAAGTGGTTGCTCCGGCTAGAGCCATTCCGAGACTCGGTACGAGAGAGTGGGCACCCTGTTTTACGGTCAAGCTCCAGGAAGGGTCACTGTCACATAAGGTAGCCCAATGTGTGTATTGCAGGACCAAGTTTTCGTATGTGAAGTCTAGGTGCTTTCAGCATTATGGTCGGGACCAGTCCAATCTCTCGAGGGTTTGCCAAAAGGCACCTACCGTAGTGAAGAGGAAGTTTCAGTTTTGGGGTGGGAAGATTCCCGGCCCTTTGACACAGGAGGAGATGGATGGTATGAGGCCAACATACCCCGCGTCAGTTCAACGTCCGTGTTCCAGTGCTTCCACACACGGCACTCTGTACGGTGGATCCGATCCCTTGTACAATGATACCGAAGAGGACCGAAATGTCTCCAGTGCTGCACCTAGTAGGGCCGGTTCGAATACCACTAGAAGCTTGCGGCAACAGGACATGAGCGAAGCACTCCAGATCTCCAAGCAAAAGGAGTTGGACATGTTGTGGTCATCCTTCTTTTACGAAGCCAACGTCGCATTCAACGTGGCCAAGCACCCAGCATTTATTAAGGCGGTGAGCACAACAGCGGCTGCCGGATTTGACTACAATCCCCCTTCCTATAACGCGATGCGAACAACGCACATCAAGGAAAAAAAGAAGTTAATCAAGGCAAAGATTGATGAACGTACGAAAACCTCGACTGAGTTATACGGGGCTACCATATGCTCTGATGGTTGGGATAATGTGAATCGCCGACCGTTGATGAATGTCATGCTAGTATGTCCGGCAGGCGATATATTTCTTGGGTCTATTGATACGACTGGCGAGAAGAAGTCAATGGGATACATTGCGGGGGAGATGAAGAAGTATATTCGAGAAATTGGCCCTCAGAATGTTGTCCAAATTTGTCAGGACAATGCAGCCAACATGCTTGGCGCCATGGATAATATCGTAGAGGAGTATCCTCACATGTACAAGTAGGGCTGTTGTGCCCATATTCTAGATCTTCTTATGGAGGACTGGGGCAAGGAACTCTTTGTGAAGGATTTGGTCGCCAAGGCTAAACACGTGTGTCATTACATTCGGAGACATCATGTTCCCATGGCCCTTTTCCGCAAATTTGAACCGAAGTTGTCCTTGGTGGTTCCTGCTGAAACCAGATTCGCTTGTAACTATCTGATGATAGCGCGCCTTATGGAGGTTATATTTGCTTTGGAGCAAGTGGTCATGGCAGCGGAGTGGTTCAATTATGTCGACGGTTTATTCAACCAAACCGAGGGGGTGCGTAATCATGCACGCGCAAGCGTAGTGCGTCAAACAATTCGTGATGATGGGATCTGGCATCAGTGTGACAACTTCAAGCACCTGGTGAAACCAGCCCTGATAGCTCTCAGAACCTTCGATGGAAACCAGCCGGCAATGGGCAAGGCATGGGTTACAATGAGCAACCTACAGGATCACGTGTACAGTCTCCGAGGACCCCCTTGCTTTTTCCCACCGGTCATGGCAACAAGGATGGAGATGCGATTCGACCGTAGATGGGACATGATGCACACCGATCTTCATTATGCCGCGGCGCTCTTGAATCCTTGGACCAGAACGCATAAGGGCTTACAAGCCGTAGGAGAAGCGAAGGCGGCTCTCAATCGGGTGTTTCGTCAGGTGGGGGGCCAAATGGGAATTCCATTTGCCGTTCTTATGAAAGAGATGATCGAGTTCGACGAGGGACGTGGCCCTTACAGCCCCGAAGTGACCATCGATATCAAAGGTTTGAATCTAGAACCGCATCAATGGTGGCAAAGGATTGGAGGGGGTCCCTTGGCAATCATTGCGAAGCGCATTTTATCTCAGGTCTGCTCTGCCTCATCGTGTGAAAGGAATTGGAGCATGTATTCGTTTGTCCACAACAAGGTACGCAACCGCCTGGGGTTGGAGAAGTCTGAGGCCTTGGTGTACATTTATACGAACAACAGACTCCTCCGTGAACGCCCAAAGCCCAACCCCCTCAGATGGTACGAGAACAATGCATGGTCAGAGGAGTCAGATCCGGAGAGAGATCCAAGCGAAGAGGACGGAGATGACGACGATCATCACATACCAGTTGACCACGCAGACGGTGGGGATGATGATGTCTGGGGACATGATAACGACGACGTTAACACAAATGGGCACAACGACGGTAATGGCAACGGGCGCGATGACGCTAACCGCAACAATCCTCATGACCGCAACAAACACGACGATAACGGTGATGCGTACGACTTCAACAATGAACCAGAATATAACTAGGGAAACCCGGACATGAACATCTATGGAGACGAATTACCCTCACTCCCGGTATTTGATGAAGCGGCTAATGCAGAAAGAAGAGACACGTGACCAAGAAGATGCTATTCCAGTCCATATCAATCCCGAGAAAAATGACGGGGTTGCGGATGATTCGTCTAGCGAGGACCATCTTGGGAACGATATCCATGCTGGCGATGATGACGAGGACAATGACGAAGGGGGTGATGGAAGTCATGGACGGGCTGCAGATGGACCTCATTGGACCGGCCTCGTTAGTGGGGAGGGCAACTGGGGAACCGTTCCGGCACAAGGAGACTCAAGCTTGCTTCAAGAGATTCCTCCTGCTGAGGAGAGAAGGACCGTTCACGCAATCCCCGCACGGACTGTGCCTCCATCGCAACCCACTGGTATGGGGGGTAACGAACCATATACAATCGTGGATGGAGGCGTGGCTCGGAGGCCCACGAGTTCAATGGGCGCAAAAATAGCTCGACTCCTTAGATCATCAGCAGCGGCGAGGCCTCCACTCAATCGAGCTGGTGGTAGTCGGCGTGGTGCCTCCACCGCCAACCAAGTCGCCGTGGCGTCAGCTATAGACAACGCCGTACAGAATGTGGCCCAACGTGGTGCGAAGAAGTCCACAGACAAGATTGTTAGGAAACCACCATCACAAGAACCCCGTGGAGGAACACGAAAGTCAAGCAAAAGAATTGGACCTGATCCCCTCCCATTCTATACAGGGTACACTGAAGGTGGGCCATCTTCTGGAACTGGGGTTGTTCGCACACGCGGAATCAGTGTGGACGGCATCACAGCCATTGGTAATGGAGGGAAGGAGAGGCCTATGAAGCGCTTGGTAAGTGCTAGAGATGGCGATACGGGGGAAATTTCCACTCAAGTGCGCAATATTACATCGGAGGTGGAAGGAGAGGTACGAGCTCCAGTGGTCGGAGCTCGTGAGGATGAAGGTGACAACGAGCACTCAGAGGAGGAAGACCCGGATTGCAATGAGGCGCCAGATGACTAAGATGTGATAATCCGGCACGAATTGGGGCCCACTTTGGCTTGGAAAAGACAATCTTCACGCAAGAAGAAGCCCCGCAAAGCAAGGAGAGTCTAGACTGTGGTCACTTTTTTTGCGCATGAGGTAGCAGTAAATCTAACCATAAAATCTACCGGCTAAACACTAGTAGAAATCGCGGTCCGAGATGACTACTCTTGAAAGCCAAAATGTGGCTCGTATGGGACAAAACTTGTTATATACAACTGTGTCGCAAAATGCAAGTCGCTTCGGACTTTGAGTCATTTAGGACTAGTCCAGTCATCGTCGTCTAGGACAGTGACCAAAACCGAGCCTTGTCGCTACGGACCATGTGTATGAATGTATTATCCTCGTATAATCAACATATCAAAAAACAGGAGCTGTACCTTGAACGTAATTAATCTTCCGAACATGGTGTACGTATGCTATAATTAATCTTTTGAATATGGTGTACGTATGTTGGACATCTTGGAACACTAGTAGAAATCTACTCCCTATGTATAGGATAGAGTCTTCAAATCTGAAGAGATATACTCCATTTCACATGGATTTCTTAGGACGTTCACAATGTTCGCATACATAACATTTACAGAATGATATTTCCAATATGAAATCTTCAAATCACATTCAAAATGAAGCCTGGTTGCTTGATACAATGGATCAAATCTTTGCACCGCATTATAAGGATGGAAAGAATGAATACATGGGCATGCCTTAACATTATGAATACAAATTCTGAGCCTTACCGGTAATGCTGGAATTGCTAAAATTAGCTTACAATGTCTGTCAGTCCTTGAAGCAGCTTTTTGTATCTAATTCACAACACACAATTAACACAATCAGTGCCATGCACAAGAGCCCAAACATATATGACAGACACCACATTCAAAGGTGGAAAGATAGTTCCATGTAAAATTTCTTTAAAACATGAGAATTCTCAGAGCCACACAAAAGAGGAACAACAAATAGATGTTAAGTTGACATCATGGGAGGAAAAGCCCGAGGGTCGTATAAAACCTTGTTCATTTGATAGCATGCATGGAAAATGACCAAAATTGAACTCTCTTTAGCACAAATCTTCAAGTCAAGACTGAAGGATGCACTTAAGTCAGTAAGTAATCACCTGCTTCAAAAGCTCACGATAACGTGCTCGGATCTCACTACAGGCCTGCCCATCGACCACCTGAATTACACTATGTTCACACTTCTCCATGCTTTCATACATTTGTAGCAGCTTACAGAGCTTCTCAGGAGAACGTTCACTCGCTGCAACGCTTTCACCGAATCGCAAGAACAAACTGATGTCAGGCGCAGCTAGGTCACGCAGAATCTCCACCCACACTGATTGCCCCACGTTCTTGAACACCTGTCGTGCAAGTCGTCTCTCGCCAGCGTACAGCATCTTCATGACAACCTCAAGTTGCTTGGTCCATTTCTGTATCATTTCCTGAAGCTCATCCCATGAGATTGCATTCACTGACTTTGGAGTGATATTGTCCATATAATCCACTCCCAAAGCCTGGAAAAAAACAAAAAGCACAGGGAATTAGTGAGCAAGAACGATTGAGGAAATTAGTAAATGACCCATACAGTATGCGGGATTGCAAACTCTAGCTTACCAAAAGATTGAACAATACAAAGTTTCAGGACGTCTGTAGCCTGTAAATTTGTAGAATGATAATGAAAGCCACTGTAGAAGGCATCATCAAGTACCAACGAGCAACTGATGCAAAAAGAGCACAATTCAAAGATGCACAGGGTAATCAAAAAACATGATTTCTCAAGTGATAACCCTCAACCTTCCCTCATAAAACTTTCGAAAGAGATATGGAACTAACCAGGAGGTCCTTCCACCAAAGCGAGTTGGTGGGCCTCTGCGGCAAGATCTAGCTTCCACCACTCCAACTGCTTTCATCACTGGCAGTTGCATGAGAAAATCCTGTAAGACTGTCAATGTAATGAGCAGTTGGCAACTTAAATTGAAGATGAAAGCATCAACCCTAAACCTCCAAACAAAAACCCAAAACCTCCAAACAAAAAACCCTAAACCCCCATTTGCTCCCCTCCTCCTTCATCTCACCTCTCTCGACCAACTGCCTCCAGCCTTTCTTCCTCTTCATTTCCCTTCAAATCACTTGGAGAAAGCTTAAAGAACAGGGGGAAGACTTTCACTCCACAAACCTGCTCAGCTCCAGCATCGGCCACTTGGATGTCAATTATCCCTCCGACACTACCACAACTCCCACCCGGCATCGCCCAGCGGCTTCGATGATCTGACGAGCAAACTTGTCTGCCTTGGCCAGGCAGGTGGAATCCTGGTCGAAGAAAGCACGCTGGTTCACTCTTCTCAGGTCTTCTCAGGTCATGGTACAGCTGCTCCACGAACGCTTTCTCCTGTCCGCTGTAACAGTTGCTCAAGAATATGTCATGTTTGGGCTGGGGCTCGCAAACGCGTCTGCATAGTTGAACAAGGATGTCTTCCAATGCAAATTAGCAACTCAAGTCCGGGCAAAGTTACAAATGCAACCGGGTTAAAGCAACTTGAAAAGCAGTGTGCTGGTCAGATGTCGATGTACTGGATGACATAAGTGTTATCAGTTGTTTTAAGTAGTAATAGTAGAGCAGTCACCAGCAACAGATCACCAGTTTAGACTTCAAAATCTCAAAATCTACAATTACACTCTCACATTGAAATGTATCTACACAAAACATGTTCCAAGAGTACAAATTAGATACACTCATGCGATTAGAGTGAACATTTTAGACATATCTATGAGTATTGAATTGTGCAGATGACGGTGCACTTCATTATGATGAGTGAATTGAAAATATGTCCAAAATGACGAAGTCATTTGAGACAACAATTGACACGGTGGATGACATAGTGTTGTGAACCTCCCTTGCGCCATTTCCTAGTCATATGGACCACATTGGATTGAATTGCTCATCATGCCGGACCGTGATTTCTACTAGTGAAAAACCCAAAAAAATACTATGTTATTCTTAGTGTTTTTTTTTTTTTTTTTGGTAGCACCTTCTTATTACGTAGACTTATACTGTTACTTAGAGTCAACCTAGTTCATAATCTCACACGTACATACGTTGACAAGGGGGAGACCGGAATTAAGAACTTGAAGACCGAGTTGGAAGAGTATTTGTGGAAGAAGCTGGACAATTCCGAGAGATATAATGATTGTATTCATTACTTTCATTTCCCTAAGTGGATGGAGCAACAAATAACAACAAACACTACGAACATTGTCCATGTCTTTGAGTGTGTCAACAAGAAGCCGATAGAGGGCTACTCGCAGGCGCAGAAGGAGGAGATAGAGAAGCTCAAATATGTCCAAGATTCGTGCACGAGATTCTCGAGTAATAGGACGAGGGTGAGGCCATGGCTTGAAGCTGGACTGAAAAGCGCAATGGAGAAGTACTTGTGGGGAGCAGTGGTTGGAGTTCCAAGAGGGGTCAAGTTGGTTCCGCAGTCAGGCACAAAGGAAGGCGGTTATGGTAAAGTCCGAAAATTACGTATTGTTGGCATGGAAACCATACCTGAGACTTGTGTCTTTGCAAAGAAGATGTCCAAGGCTCCTGACGAGACCTAGAAGCGGTACGAGACATCAATAGAAGCCATGGTTTGCAGGATTGACCATCCCGGCGTTATTAAGGTTTTTGCGGTCAATGACTGGACGATGGAAGCCTACACGCTTTGGTGGAATGGGGATTGCCTGCAGAATTTTCTGAACAAGTTCAATTCAAATATCGGTGAGGGTACTCAGAACCGTAACATCCACAAGCAGACCAATATTCCCACGGAAACACGTGACCGTGTTAAGGCCTTCCGCACCCATAGGGCCAAGCTAGCTTGGACACTGATCTGTATTATGGAACGAGTCCATAAGGGATATTTGCAGCATAATGACATCTCCCCGGGAAATGTCTTGCTTCACTTCCCAGAGGATAAAGTGAGCGAAGTTTACATTGGAGTATGCGATTAGGGCCTTGCAAGTCAGGTGTGTGAGACAAATCCTTCAAGGTACGGTTACCCAACTGCTGAGGCGCGTACGGCTGCCTTCAAAGAACGTGGTACTTTTGTCGCGCCGGAGTTGTGGTACACTTATGGTAAGCCAAATTCGGAGACCTCATATGAAACTCTAAGGAGGAGGCATCTATATACGCAAACTGCCGTTGCGTACTCGGTTGGAGTGGTAGCAAATATGATTTGGAAGGACGAGGACGACTTCGACTTTTTCAAAGATGCAGCGGGGAAGGCTAGATTTGCGGTGGCGTTGAAGGAGCTCACAAGTCCCAATCCCAAGAACCGCTCCACCTTGCAGTTGGTCCACGCTACTCTAACAGCCCCTCGCTACAATTTCCAGATCCCAGAGTGTTGTTATCGCAAACATATTTAGAAGTAGGCAAGTAGTGACAACAATGTGATATTCTCAGTTCTCCATAAGAGGGGACATTTTTTGTAAGTGGTTTACTGCCACAATTGTGCAATACTTTTCAATAAACATTGCACTTTCCAATTGCCCTCTTCTGAAATACATGCCCTCTCTTGTCATTTTGCCCGATGTCGCTCTTTCCCTACTAACCTGCAGCGCTCGCGCCCGACCGCCGGCGCCCGATGCAGCGCTCTCGCCCGAACGCACGCGCCCGATCCAGGCTCGCGCCCACATGACCGCGCCCGATAAGTGTGCTCGCGACCGTCAACTGGATCGCGCCCGCAGCAACGCTCGCGCCCGTTTGCACGCGCACGTGCGCGGCCGAAACGACGCATGCGCCCTCGCTCTCCCGCACTCCTGCGCGCGCCCGTGACATCGCGTTCGCGCGGACGCACTAATTTAGCGCTAGGTAAATTCGTTTTACCCTTACCGTGAGTCAACTGGTCAACGCCCTTATGTGACGGACACGGGGGTCTGTCTTGTCACCATGACGGACTAACGGACTAACGGACTAACGGTCGGTCCATTATGACAACCATGTATGCAGGAGGGTGAACTCATTGACATGGAGGTCGAAAATGACATTTCACCATCACCTGGGAGGACACAAGACAGCCGATTTGAAGAGGGAAGGCAGTTCAAAAAAGGGGATAGATTGGACAGTCATCCTGGTCAAGCCAACATTCCCTAGAGATATGAGGACAAGAGAAGGACTGCGTCATTCAGGGGGGACTTCTCCCCTGTAGTGGACGACTACAACACATTCTATGAGGAGAGACGTCAGGCAAAGGAGGTCATTGCGGAGCCGACTCAGTAGCCAAGCACAGTCACGAGCAGAGCCGACATAGAAGCGGAGCCGACCCGGCTACGCAGCCAACCTGTATCTTTGAGACACCTGCCAAAAACTCCAGAGACGCTGCCAGCCGCATTTCATAACTTAAGGCATAAGTTGGAAGAAACGAGGAGTCGATCAGTACAAGAGCATGGGCAAGTGAACGACCAAGATAGTATACCTGGCAGGAATGTTCACTTCTTCGATGAATTTCGACTGCAGTCGGGATGGGAGCTGGAAGAAGAGGACCAATGGGCACTGGAGGCCTTTGCGGCGTACTTACTAGTCAAGAAGGAAAGGGCTAGGCAACACCAAGCAAGTCAAAACCAGGGCAGGCGGGACCCAGGAAAGTACCTCATGCAGCTAGAGGCTTTGCAACAAGGTGCAGCATCGGGAGTGGCATCATTGCACCACTGGCATACAGAGCCACAGTGGCCAGAGAAGAATCCAACACCACAAGAGGCCAACTTTGACCGCCTTGTTGAAGAAGCCATGCAGAGATTGGCAGCACATTAGTTGGCAGCACAGCAGTCGGCAGCGCAGCACTTGGCAGCACAGCAGTTGGCTTCCCAGGAGAGGGAACAAGAAGGGCTCAAACGAGAGCAGCATGAGCATACACGAATCGAGGATTGGTGGAAGGAGCAAAAAAGGAGGCAGGAGTATGAACGCATTGGAGAGATACCAGCAAGGCCGCCTGATTTATCTACTTTTCATTTAGAGTCAACTGTGGGCAAGAGCGTTTCAAGACCATTGCTTGCAGAGCCGACCTTGACTCCACATAAGTTTTCTGGATATTTGGGCAGCCGGACAGGTGATGTGTACGACGCGCGACAGCCGACTCAGTCAGTATGGTATCCTAGGCAATCAGCTCAACCAGCTATTGGAGACTCAATACCTGGTCCAATTGATGCAGCCCGGTCACTAGATGCTCGGCCTACTCCAGCATATCCGGGCTATAGTTTTGGTGATCTTTCGCGAGCCGACCGGGCAGTGCCGACTGCCACTAAAATACAGAGGACTTATCCGGCGACTTTGGCAGGATGTCCCTCTGTAGTACGAGTAGTGCGTACAGCCGACTTTAAGTTAGCTCCTGTAAGGCCACCAGTCAGTGCAAAGCGGAAGCAATTACCGTACTGGGCATACAAGGAGGGAACTGACCCTGATGCTCACTTGAAGCATTTTGACAAGTGTGTTTGGTACAATGGAGAGACATATGAGATTGACATCATCCTCCTTTCTGAAACAACCCTTCTTGATAAGGCTTAGCATTAGGGGAAAAATCGGGTCTCTAGAAGGCCTTGTAAGACAGCCCGGATTAGGTGAGCTTCCTGCCCGGTGACACTTCTGTGCGAAATCTCATTGGTGGATATCCTGCCCGCTGACAACAAAATTTGCCCCGCTGACAACAAGATTCGCCCCGTTGACAACAGGATCCGGTATTGTCCAATGGAATGATAGCAGTGGGCACACGCTCGGTGACAGTGTCATTACTGCTTGTATTGTCCAATGGGGGGGTGGGGTGGGGTGGGGAAGGGAAGCGATTGGCTGGACCCCCCAAATGCCAACTGCTGGCACTGCTGGCACTACTGGCAGCATTTGGCGACTTGTTGGCACCATTGGTGCCAGCAGGTAAAGTGCACGAGCATGGCAAAAATTCAGGCACGGAAAACCTGGAAAAGGCCTTCTGGAGACCTTAAACTTTCCCTAATGACTTGGTTTGATGATTGGCTGGATCATCACCCCAATTGTACTTGGGAGGAGGCAAAGGAGGCGTTCAAGATGCGGTTCAGGGAGCAAGATTCTGATGAACAGGTGTTCATGACTCTGAGGACCTTCAAACAAGGTGAGGGGGAGACGGTTCAAGACTATTATGAGAGGTTTACAAAACTGATCAGGTGTTTGCAAACAGATGTTGGAGAAGGCTTCAAGCTGACCTACTTCAGGGCAGGCCTGCTGGACTACGTGAAGGTCACCACAAGCGCCCATACAGCCAACACTCTGACTGATTTGCTGGAGGTAGCTCGGCGCTGTGAAGCCCACTGCATCAATGCCTTAGGGGAGGAATTGTACTTTCAAGCCTGGCATACAGAGCCGACTATTGGACAGCCGACTACCTTACCCGCTCAGGCGGAGGCAGCAGAGTCAGATAGTGGGAGGTATTGCACTGTCTGCAAGAAATACGGCCATGACGATGCTTACTGTTTTTTCAACCCAGCCAATCCAAAGAATAGACTTCCACGACCTGAAGGTACACCAATTGTGGGGGTCGACGAAGTAACTGCTCAGCAACACGGCAGCAATTCTAGCCGACCTATTAACAGCCGAGCTGTTGACAGTCGACCTGGAGGGGACCAGCATGATGGCTATGGCCAAATCGATACTTGCTTTATTTGCGACGAGACCGACCATCAAATGCGCAACTGTCCTTACAAGTTGAGGTTTGAGCAATTTGTGGCATCTAGAAAACTTGGTACTAATACTGTGGGTGTCAATAATGTAGAACTGCAGGAGCTGGAAGTGGAGGAGCTGGAACTGCAAGAGCCATCTGAAGTGGCAGTTTCTCTAACCAGAGCAGCAAGAGTGGAGGTAGGCCTTCCGTTGGAAGACAAAGAGGCACAGGAGGAGCTTGAAGGGGCCACAACAGCCAACTTGGATGCCAACGCACCTAGGGCACCAACTTTGGATGGTGACTGGATTGGTTACATTAACCCTGATTGTCTACAGGATATCTCAAAGAAGGCGCCTGACACAAATATGGAGAGTCTTCCCGGAACCCAGCTAGAAGCTTTGGTGCAGGAGATTAGCCGCCAAATCCTGGAGACCCCCATTACAGTATCGTTAGGACAACTGTTGGAAGTGGCCCCTACTCTCACAGAGTAGTTGAAGAGTCAAGTGTTCCGAGCAAGTGCGTGCGAGCCAACTGCATCTGTAGACTCGATTGAGCCGCTTGTACCAGCCGACCATACCGAGCCGACCATGAAACAGGGTTCACTTGAGTTGATTCCAAGGGTCTCCAATGATCCAAGGATACAACCTACGGTGGATGTTGGAGTTGTGAATATTGATCTTGGTCGCCCTGTGATTTCTGTACAGGTAGAGGATTTGACCTTTAAGAACGTACTTCTAGAAGAGGGCTCTACAGTCAGCTTGATTACAGAAGAGGAGAAGGTGACGGTACCAACGTTCCAGGAGGCCATTGGATTCAAGCAGCAGCTGCTATTTGTCAACACTGCATTGAAGGAGACAATCCTGGCAGCAGAGCAGATAGCGGTACGGCACGAGGATTTTCACTGCCCAACTGTTTTAGACAGTGAGGTCCCATTTCGAGGAGGAAGCTCCCTAGGTGGCTTCTTTGAGCCAACTCCTTTACAGAGCCGACCGCCACAGCCTTCTTCAGAGGGCTCTTAGAATGATTATCAAGGCGCCACTTCAGCTTTTACGAAGCCGACTTAAACACAGCCGACTTCTATGGAGCCGACTGTTTCAAACTTAAGCTCCACCAATGGGCCCAAGGAAGAGCGACACCACCAATGGACGACCTCACGGCAGCAGCTAGCATCACTGCTAGTTAGGAAGGGGTTCCATGTGTTTAATACCAAGGATTAGTTTTCTTCTCCACTATTTACTAGTGTAGTCAGTTTTATTTACTGCAAGCCGCTTAGCCTTCTTTCCATTTACCACCCTCTCTCTTAGTCTCCATGCGTTCTGAGGGCGGAAATACCGGAAAAAGGGGATAATGTTAACCGGAGACCCAACCGGTCTCTCCCTTTAACCCCATCCAGTCCCCTCTCAGTTTCATCCAGGAAGTGTCTTAACAGTCATCCAGTTCCTGCAGATGAACTCTGTTTGTCGGCTGGATGATTTCTGTCGAAGCCGACTGGATGATTCTGTCCGTTTTCAGGGGGTTTAAGAGGCAGGTTTAGGGTTTAGGGAGATCATTCTACACTAGAGCAGGTAGATTCAGAGAGGTCTTTGAGCTGTTAGGAGCTGCTGTACCATGTTTTGGGGCTGTTTTGACCCATTTTATGCAGTTTGGACCTCTTTTTGCACTTGAATTGTACGTTTCCAGCATTCTATGAGGGTTTGGAGCACTTAGTTTAGTTGGGTTTTGTTGGGTTTTGATGGGATTGTGAAGGCTAGGGTTTAGTGGTTAAATCCTCCCTTTACCAACTGCCGTTGAGTTGCTGGCCAGAGCTTCGCCTCTAAGCTGAAGCACTTCTTCGCTCAACCGTGCCAACTGGATCCACGTCTCCTCCTGTGTAGGACCATGAACACAATGATCCAGCAGCCTGTATGTCTATCCGCGAAGACCCTGCTCTCCATGACGTATGAATTCAATGAACTCTTTTAGCGACTTGATTGGAGGTCTCTTCCCTGTCACTTGATCAGCAGGGTAAATGTCTCCATTGATCCACAAGTCAATGTTCGTGTCTCCACGCAACCTCCGTGTTGGAAACGAGCTCCTCATGCACAGCTCCACTTGCGTAGAACCTCGTCTCTTGAGCGGGGTATAGCGTGTGTCCAGTGAAACTTGGAGAATGTACTGATTGCTTCGTGCAACCCTTGCTGCCATCGTGGACCCGATAATCGGTAGTCTTGATTGAATCTCCCCTGGTCACGTTTGGTGATTTGCAAGTAATCGAGAAAACTTGTTATGATTTCGGGACACCTCCTACACCTAATGAAAAACTAAATTCGCAACCACAAATACTCCAAACCTAATTCAATAGACCCACGTGGCATCTACAAGTGGCAAATCGACCACGAAACCTACATTGCCTTATGCCGTTGTGGCAGCAAGGCCTAATATAATTGAAATTCAAATTGCTCTAAAACCCACTAGCCCCTAAACACCCTACAAAGATTTATTGCGGCAACTCACCTTCCCTCCAAGTACATCAGTTTTCATCTCCTCGTTGAAGTCGTGGAGGTCGACGACTGAGAACGACCCCTCGCCGCCGTCGCTGCCAGCGGACGTTGCCAAGAAATTAATTGGAATCTGAATTTTGCTCTACCAATCTAGGGCGCCATTGCCACTCGGACTCTTTAGAGCAAATCACATACAATTCTGCGTCCCGCAGTGCGAGAAACGATTTGCTTGAAGCATAACAGGGCGCTTTGTTTTCTTGGTGCTAAACGGCGTAGAGCCGGTGGCGCCATCACGCCCAAACCGTTGTGGCAACAAGTCGAACAATCCGTGGATCGAGGCAACGGATCAAGGCAGTTCATTAATCGCAGAGCATTAAATTCCACTCCTTGGCGCTCAACAACCACCGTCCACGCCCTCTCGCCAACGAGGCAAAACCCAGCCACGCAGCTCCCGTCCGTCTCCAAAAGGCCGCTCCGGTCAGCGTTTCAGACCCCTGCTGACAGCGACAGAGGTGTTTTTGGGCAGGAAGCTCACCTAATCCGGACTGTCTTACAAGGCCCTTAGGAGACCCCATTTTTCCCCTAATGAAGTGGCCTAAGACAGTCTTTGCAGCTGCCTCCTCACGGATCTGTTGGAGAAAACTCAACTCCTCTTCGTCAAACTGAAAGGTAAGGACTTCGTCTACACATATTGGCAATGGGGCGTGCTTTTCGGTCTTTACAGGAGCCGGAATAGCAGGCGCCGATGCCTGGTTCCGATCGTGCGCTTCTGCCGGAGCATCTGTCATGTCTGCAGAGAGCATGCGGGGCGCTGACTCTTGCATTAATTGATTCGTGTCGGAACAACCCATGCGTAAGTCCTGTCTCAGGCCCGACACCTCTGTTGCCATAACTACTCCGTTGACTCCATGAAATATGTCAAAAGATGCGCACAAGTCTAATAACATCGAAGCAGTAGAAGACTATATCGATACAATGCAAAAACAAAGTCTAAACCGTCGAAAAGGTCATCTAGGGTTGAAAAAAGACAGCGTCGCCGCCGCTCTGCATTTTGCGGAGCTCCGCCTCCCTCGCTCTACCACTCCCAACCTCTTCTAAGCTACCAACAAGCCTTCCTCTATTTGGTGATACAATGTTTTATTCATGCCAATAAAACCGACTACTTCTGCTCTTTGCTCTCTACATAAGGCCGTTTGAGTTCATTAGACTTATTTTTTTGACCGTCTTTCATCTCTGATCTAGTGGAATATATTAGTTCAAATGATGTACATTTTTTTGGCAGGAGTAAATACGTGGTTGAAGCTGCAAATAAGAATGTTGGCGGCAATGCAAGGATTTAATAAGTCAAGGGAGTCATGTAAAAAGAAGTACAAGAAGGTGTATACAGATTACAAGAACGACAAGAGGCATAATGCAATTTCAGGATCAGATCGAATTCAAGACTGTAAGTGGTTTCATCTAATGGATGTTTGGAATTTTGCAAGGGCTACAGTACAAAATCAAATTCTCGCATTTGCAAGTGAAGATCATAGCAGTCTCCAATGCGATGGTATCACAAATACAGAGAGTACAACTGTGCTACTTCAGCCTAAACAAGAATTTAAGAAGAAGAAATTCCAGGACAAATTGGAAGGCATTTTGGAGCAAGTTGTTGCAAATTCCTCCAATTTCCTTACAACATTTCAAGAAAGCAATGCTTTATTGAAGAATATGGATTGTCACATGGCAGCTTTACTAGAGAAGTTATAACTACTCTTCTACAGCATCTGAATCACTAGAATCAAGAAAATTGCAGTCTAGATCCTATTGCAATTTTGTATTTCTATAGTGCTTTCGCAATGACTTCGTAAGTTCTTGTAGCGTCTCGTAACAAAATTTCAGCACTTCCATTTTCTTTGATCAAAAATGCATCACGCTCTTCATCAATCTCTTCTACAATTAAAAGTTCACCATCTCTCAAAATCCTCTTAGGATCAGAATTCTGAATTCTACTTTGTACCTCAGCAATAGAAGCTCGTTCTCCTTGTAATTCTTGACCTTCTCTAAGTTTACCATTCTTTATCCGATGCACATTATTGATCCAATTCTTCTGAAACTTGTCCTTTGAGATAATGCACAGATTGTACAATACAATACAAGTAGCTATAATATCCGGCACCATTTGCAATGGTACATCAACACGCTTCATTATAATCCTCCATCTACCTTGAAGAATTCCAAAAGCCCGTTCAACTCACATTCGTGTGGAAGATTGGATAAAATTCTAGTTTGCTTTGTATGCCGGCAGTCCTTCACTTGAACCTTTGAATGGGCTGTACATCCATGGTCGCAAAAGATATGCAGCATTTCCAATCAATTTATACGGTAAATATTTTCCTACTATGCAAGCTCTTTCTACAAGTGTTTGCTGAAAAACGGTCCAATCATAAAGACTAACCGCCCATCCGAATTCATAATCCCAAAAACACACGATGAACATCTACAATACCTTGTAATAATGCTGAATAAAACAACTTCCGACAGTATTAATCTTCGCCGCCAATTACTGGAGCTAGGGCTGGAATGTGTGAGCCATCAATGGCTCCTATAATATATGGAATGTTATACAACGCTTCAAATTCCTTTGCTAAAACCCTAAATCTCGACTTATTCAGAATTTGTACAAAAACATTCTGTAAATGGAGGGAGACTTGTATGTGAGCGGAGAGCGGAGAGCGGAGAGCAGAGAGCGGAGATTTGGAGAGCGAAGAGCAGAAAATGGGGTCTGAAATCTAAAAACAGTCTTTTTTTAACTAAAATTAGACACTAAAATTAGAAAATTAGAATATTTTGAGAATATTCTTCCAATGTTACCTTTTTTAAGGTGAATTTAAGACCTATGACCGTGGAATTTTTTCAAATATTCAGGACAATATACGACATTTTGATCCTATTACCGTTTTATTGTTTTAAATATTTTTAGTGGAGAAAAATAAATTGACGCATTTATGTGAATTTCTTGTTGTTATTGATTGCATTCAGTCAGATGAATGTTGGTGTGGGGTGCAATGTCCGTGATCTAAGGGAACCAAGTCAATGCCTTTAGATATTTAAGTTGAAAATGAGAAGAATGTCTTCTTCATTTTCGCCTCCCTTTTTGTTTTGAATAAGGGGCACTCATCTTTTGTACCGATCCACGATTATGGAGGACGTCAAGGTGGTTGCTGTCTTGTTTGGTGATGTTGTTGGCCCGTTTCAACCTTACGTGGAGGTTGAGGGGGAAGACGAGTTGTTTCGATGTGGCGAAGCACTTACACTTTCGGAGGTCGTAGATGTTGGAGTGGAGTTGGGAGGAGATCCTACAGTGTTACAAGATCCTAGGAAGATCATAGTGGTGGACGATGAGGTGGAGAAGTCGTTGCCAGCTCATGCATACTCTAAGGTTGGAGAGATCCCACCCGGGACTTATTCTAGTGAAGCACTTAGAGGGTCAAGTGGGAGTAGTCCATTGTTGAAACGTCCCTACCTAGGTTTAGGATTGCCTAGAGTGGGACCCAAAATGGACAAAAATGTAGCTTCTCACGTAGTAGAGTCTGATGTTGGTAGAATTGCTGAAAATGCAAAGGGCAAAGCTAAACGCATTAAGTTCAGAGATTGAAAGAGCTATTTGTAGCAGTTTCCTGGTTGAATTAATGTGATGACTTTCTATAATAATTTCGTGTTTAACATGGTGTAAAGTACAAGTGGTCGAATGTAGTAATGTGACATGCATTGCATTATTAGTTGGACCAATTACTAGGCGTGGCAATCAATGAGAATAGTGAGACCCTAATACCCTATATATTAAAAAAAACAATACAAATATGTATTGCTGACTCGATACAGGGAATAATTCAAATAGCAAGTACAGTGCAACCTAGTTGCTACCGTCCACGTGAAAGAACATGGACTAAAAGTAGCTTGCTCCCTAATTTTTGACGCGCACCAATTACTAAGCTCTAGCTCCCTCTCACTGATTCACGCATACATTAATTCCCTTATCCCCTCACATTTATATGCATATTAGTGCTTAAAATGTACTGATATTGAAAGTTTTAAGAGGGATCAAGTAACAATTAATATTGTAACATTTTCTTAACATTACTAGAATTCATCCATTCTCGTCTACATGCCTTTCATCTTTTCTTTTTCTTTTTTTATATAATTATCTTGTATTTTTTATTAACTTCCTTTATTCTATCTAAATTGTTAATGGAGTCGAAAGAGTTCTTTCATTTAATTTTATCTTTCATATTACTTTCACTTTATTTTCTTCATTTCTTTCATATCATTTTCAGTTTGGTGTGTCAATGAGGCCATTGCTTAGGTGAGTGGAACCCATATTAATGACATGTAATTTAGTGATCTACTTATTTTGAAAATATTCAATCGTTTCAAAATCAAGTTTGTTTTTGAAGAATGAACCTTTTATTTCCCAAAAAGAAAAGACAAATTTTTCTTGGAGGATAGCTAGTATAACAACTTATCTAATGATGTGGCTATGGTGCATTAGATAAGAGTACCAATAACCCAAAAGGACCAATTGGTCAACGTAGGTGCACTAATAAATGGAAGTAACCTAAAACAACAAGTGGATGTATGTAAGAAGCTTTAATCAACAAGACTCTTTCTTGGTTTCTGGTTCACTAAGAAATAATTCTGGCACCCTCCTATCACCATTTATTAGAACTTTTGATTTTAGATTGGTAAAATTCACAAAAAATTAAATTTCTAAAAACCATATTCTCTATGATTATCCAACCTTTGTGTATTTTTCCACACCAACTATGCCATTCAACCAGCAAAAAGGCTCAGAAAGCTGCGATGGTTTCTAGTGCTGCTACCTTAAAAGCTCGTGATACTCCAACCACCTTGAAGCTCGTCATGCTCTGATAATCTTGAGGCTTAAAGGCTTGAACTACCATATTTTAGTTCACATCCATGATAGAGCCTTTCTTTGAATGGGCAGCTCCTAAGGAGCTTGAAGGGGGAATTTTCTTATTTAAAGTAACATTGTTAAACCTTTGTCATAACCTATTTTTGCAATGAATTTTCTTAATTTGCTCCCCCAAAAAAAAAACCGTTGTCATGTGTAAAATCTTGGACTGTTCAGCACAAGATTTCTTTAACAAGGCCTTATTCCTTCTTATGTCAGAATTTGCCGCCAATCATCTGGTATGATGGGGCCACAGCCAACCTTCTGTCATTAAGAGTGAATGCTACAGTTAAAAAATAATATTACTATATACCCCATTGTTTAATTCTGGATGTTGAGTCCCTCAAATATGATACTCCACAGTGATTTTCAAGCAGAGATCCGTAGATGGAAGGAAGTATTTTCTTCAATTATTTTTTGTACTTTTCAAATGTTATATGTTGTCAGCTCCTAGATGGTCCAAAGTTATCACGTGGACACTTATTCTAGAGTGCCGGTATTTTGTTTTTGGAAACAAATTGATGCTTTTGTTTCAATTAAACTACAGATTATAAACATCACACAGTACACTGCAAATGAAGGATAAGTTACCTGTACTGTGAGGAATTTGGAAATCAGACTCTAGCGAGGTCCATTGCAGTTGCTACTTTGCCTTGAAAGAGCTATGAAATTACTATGTTTTCCATAGAGAAGTCCATAATATATTGATTCAAAACAGATTATGTGAGATGAGTATGTTGGAGTTGTCAAAATCGGCCATTGAGAGTGGCTGGGATGCCAGGGTAGGGCAAATCGCTATCCCTATTATTATGTATGAGTAGGCCTTTTGTCATCTCAAGAAGATCTGCATAATCTAACTTAAGGCCATAGGTTCCAAATTTGACAAAAAATAACCCAAAAAAATTCCTGGGAGTCCAAAATGGGGAAGACCAGAGATTTGGACCCGACTGAGCGATAACCGAGGAATTTGGACAATGACCTACCGTCTTCTTGAAAATGCTCATATGCAAATGCTCATAAACACTTTCAGGTAGAAATTTCAAGGAGAGACTAAAACTGCTTGTTGCTGAGTTTTGGTGAAGGCAAGCTCCTGATCTTGTGACATAGATTTTTCTCATGTGTAAGCAAGGGCTGCCCCTTGGGATGAAATTCTTCTTGAATTTTTCCTCAAAGGGAAGTACAAGTCAATGTAAGCTAGCCAATGTAAGCATTCTTCAGATGTTTGATTAGAAAACTGTGCAAATTTGGAGTAAATGCTTTCAATGCAACATGTTTTAGTTTCAGTTTGTAGTCCACAGTAACTATATTCACCTTGTTTATTGGGATGGAAGGGCATTTATCGCCATATTCATCAAATTGGCCAACCTTGTTTATATTGGCCATTACAATATTCAAATTAAGAGAGATACTGAACTTGAGTCACACTATTTGAGTGGCCAATATAATCAAGATTAGCCAATTTAACGAACATGGTGTTGTTTATTTTCTGGCAGTCTATTGCATTTTCAAGGCGTCGTCATGATCTAGTACAGTCAAACACTTTAAAGGTTTTGATGCTGCATACTAGTTTGCAAAAAAAGGAAGAAAATAAAACATGAATTGGGCCCATGTTGGTTGCATTTGATCCTTTGTACTAGATTGCTTCAATTTTCTGTAGGAACCGAGGAGTTTGAGTTTTACTTCATTTGATTGAGCAGCAGCTGCTTTGTTGAAATTGTTGTTTGAATTTAAAGTTATGTCTGTCTCATGGTTCATAGGAATGTTAGGATTTAATGCTGTTGAATTAACATATGAGGTTTGAGGTAGCTGTAAGGTTCATTTGCTAGTTTTCCTAGGTTTTGTCGGTTATTTTTTTGATGTGGAATTTAAGAATTAGGATTTCGTTTGAACTATAAAGTATTGCAATTGGAGTGAAATTTGGAAAATTGGATTCTTATGAGAGATTACCAGCGGGTCACACAACTTAGATCAAAATTTTAGTAAATAGAGACAACACAAATTAATTTAGTAGTCAATCCTTTTGGAAAAAGCGAGCATACCTTAGTTTGCCGGAGCTCTGCAGATGGGCGTATGAAGACAATTGAATGCTCATATGATGGAACTTCGTAATAGCTGGGAGCTACAAATTCAAAGTATTGCGACAAAAATGTAGGAAGTGATTTTTCAGAAATCATTCATATGCTATAGCGCCAAGTCTGTCAAAGCATATTGAAGGAGTAGAGTTCTACAGAAAGCACCTTCAGCAATTGCAGATGTGATTCGTGTACTGTCGTTCAAGATTACCATTCACAAGAGTTCATATTATGTACAAATGCGGAGGCATTCACAGGAATATCTTCCAGCAGTAGTATTCTAGACATGACATGTAAGGTGTTAGTAAATGATATGGTGAGATTGTATATGCATATACGCTTGACGTGCAGATCACAAAGATTTAATTCAGATACAGTTTCTTGTTCTCAGTTGATCTCAAAGACAATTGCAGAATCCCCAACAAACAGACGTAAGCTATTGAGAGGATACATCTTAGAAGGAAGTTATCCACGTTTTAAGCTTTGAACTGATCTGATCGACAGACTCAAAGTATCTGTCGGGAAGCAAGCATCCGAATAAGATGCTCGGTATTTGTGTTGCTCACGGCTATGGAGATCCAAGTACCGTTGTCTCTGAGTTAATTGGGTACTAGCCTAAAGATTTTCATCACATTTTATGCTTGTCATGGAAGTGCATGCTTGCTATTGGATACCGTATGCGGCTTGTCGATTTTTTTTGATGGTTTGTAGAGTATGGAAGAGATTGGAGAATTTTAAGTCAAATTCAATGCTATATCTTCGAGCTCATGGAGGTGGCGCTCTCATCGGTCCCCCAGGATTTGGAACAAGACAATGTCAGTGAACTCGCGCAAGTGAACCGACGTTTAAACTCGCCTTTAGCCATATCTTTAGCCTCTTCCTCGCAAAGAAAAATCTTTTGCAAACGTTTTACTTTGCAAAATAACAAATGGTCCATGCTCTCAACTAAACCATCCAAAAATCCCATCCGAAAATCCCATCCGAAAATCCCATCAGTCTTCTAAAGTCCCCATGGGGATTCGGACTCCCAACCTCCAAATCCACAATCTAATGCGCTAACTCCAACTTGCGAACCAATGTGGACAGGCTGGACAACCACCTCCTTGGTCGGTGCCAAGCTTTGGAGGATCCTCAAACCTACTGTCTGTGACGACAGTAGGCCGGAGAGACTCCCACTTCCTTGGTCGGTGTCATTGTGGTGGAAGGGATCCTCAAACCTACTGTCTGTGACGACAGTAGGCCGGGGAGACTCCCTCATGAAAATAAGCGTTCGCTATCCACGCTCCCTCCTTGAAGAAGAGCATTGCTTGCGGCGCAACTTGTTGGTGTTGGGGTTCCCTTCTCTGCTGCTGCAACTTGGGGCTTCTTTGCTTAGGGCCGATGTTGGTTTTTTAAATTTTGTTTTTTTTTGCTTTGAGGATCCCCCAAGCCTACTGTCTGTGACGACAATAGGGAAGGGGGATTTTTTAATTTGCAAAAAAGCTTTTGTTATTTGTGGCTCCCTCCTTCGCGGGGGAGCATAGCTTAAAGTTGAGATGGCTTGTGTTCGGGTTCCCTTCTCATCTAGTGCAGCTTTGGGCTGCTTTGCCTTTTTGAAGCCTTTTTTTTTTAATTTTTGGATGTCATTGGGTTGCGGTTTATTTCGAAGTAACACTAAGTTTTTTGTCATTTCTAATAATCATTACTTTGTTTAATAATTAGGAGTCCTTTGAGGACAATATGGGGAGCCAACATCAAGACCTGACTCCAGTAGAGACCGAGGTACTTCAATAGTTTCTCAACCAACGTAGATTTGTATGATTTATTAGTTGAGAATTTTGCCTTGACTCTTTTCAAAGTGGAATATAACCCTTTGTTTGTTTCTTCACCTCTAGGTATATTCAGATGCTCCTGAGATGTCCGCCACCTCTCCCATTTCAGTTATCAATGTTTTCGATCTCTCAGATTCATTTGATCAGCCTTACTGTACCTGTGATGTAGCCAACCCTGTAGGTGTGGATAGTGGACCTTTCGAGGTCCACTCTCCACAGTACATGCCTACTTCTCCTGTGCACATGCCTACATCCCCAGTGTATGAGCCTACGTCCCCGGGCTACATGCCCACTTCCCCTCCACAAGGCTCACCGCCGATGTCTCCACCCTCTCCTTCCTTGCCTATTAGAGTGGGAAGGCCAGCCCATGTGGTGTTCGCTCTACCGGCAGCTCTGCCGTGCCCGGTTCAGCAAACCAGGCGGTTTTGGAGGAGGCGCCGTCACTGGAACTGTAGACAGTCTAAGGAGTACTATAGTCGATCATCACGTAGATAGTTCCCCCAAGCGCAGATGATAATTGAGTTGTTACAAAACAGATGACAGTATGAAATTATATTGTTACTTTCTTTTGCATGACTTTCTTTGATTGTGATTATTCTCCTGATTTGCACAATTTTTGGCACGTTACGCAAACACAAGATGTGTTGGCAAAACCATCTTGTCCGATTGACTTGAAGACTGCTATCGAAGGGGAATTGCAGCATCGAAAACAACACAAGGTGGACTCCATAGCCGTCATCAACAACCTCAGGATCAAACCGTGGCAAAAGTCTTGAATGTTGGTGCCCCTATGGAGGATGATCCCAATGGCCAAGGTTAGACCAGTGGACGAATTGGAGGTACAACATTTGAAGCGGGAGTTTGTTAAGGGATATAGAGATGGGGACCGCGTCATGTACATCTCCATGTACAACAATGAAGAGTAGACAAAGAATGTTACGGCGGATATCATGGCTAGTTGGAGCCCTTTATGGAGGGCCGCGAGTGATCGTTTTGATGATGAGATCCGAGGAGACGAGGAGTGGATGCAGTTCTCGCACAAGATGTTTTTTGTCTGGGAGGGTAATCATCGTCTCTCCGCATGGCTCCGGCATATAAACAAGCATCATGCGGACGACTCAGCATGGCACATATCTGTGCATTGCATTGTACTTGACCCCCGCGGCCATGTCGGCAACCTGCTTCACGCCATGCACGACATCAACTGGTACGTTCATAAGTATTGAATAATTGTTATCCATATTGAAGTCTGTTCCGATTATATTTTATTCTTCTTAATTCCTAATTTGATATTCAGGTCGAGTGAGAATGACCACGTGAAGAGTAATCTCCCAGCAAAATTGTTTCAAATCCGCTCATTCGCGATGATGAAGCTGGAGGAGTTTAAAGACCTACTGACTCCTGAAGAATTTGATTCATGTTTGAAGAACAAGCCACCTAACCCGTCATAGTTTCCCTTGACAACTAGAGTTTCATTGCATTTCTATATCGAGTAAGTCTATCTCCTGTTACTCTTTGCAAGTTATAATTCGTTCATTTATGAATTCTCTGAGATTTGGTTATCTTTCTACAGCGGGAAATTGCAGTGGCCTCGGATGAAGCAGCTAGGGCCTACCTTGAGAAGACACCGGCGGATGAACAGACGGCATCTGCGGTTTGGAATGTAATGAACGACGCATCAGATAGAATGGTGGACTCCATTAAGAGGAAGGACTTCACCAAGTACTTGGCAATTGCAAATCCCAGGAATGGAGACGACTTCCTCAATGAGGTGAGACCTTCAATAGATTTCAGTTCGGTATTTGGAATTGTTACAACATTACGCTATCATATTTTCTAATACTTCTCTACTCTTGGCAGATCAATCGGCATTACAGTCACTTCTCTAAACCTGAGATGTCCCTCGATAAGCTCCAGAAGATTGTTCCAGCGGCCGTTGAGGCCAAGTACAAGGCTTGGTGGCTGAGGTGGTGGAACTCATCTCTGAGTTCCTGACTGTCTTACAGATTTCCACCGCTCGAATTCAAGGATACTGAATTCGACCCTTGGTTGAACAGGGCTTCATTCTGGGCTGGGGTATGGTTTCGAAATATACCTTTCCAATCACAACATGCTTTCTTATTTTATTGAATTCTTTCTCGTTGCTACTTATTTGAATTCTGTTTTACAGTTGGAGGAAGTCGTCATCAACGAAGTTGAGGACATATTCAAGGTGGAGAACCCCGATATAAATTGGAGGGCATTTCTAGATGTCCAACAGCCGGGCGATTATGTGGAGAGTTCACGTATTTAGTTATGGGACAAGGCCTTCCCTACGTTCATTGGAAAGAAGGCTGAGAAGCCCTTCGACAAGAAGTCCAATTTCGCTAAATTCCCTGGAACAACTCAAGTTGTCAAGCGGGTTACTTACCGGTACGTGACCTAACTTGTTTGCATTTGCATTGTATAATTCGCTCTAGCTTATTCAATGCTACTAACCTTCTAAATGTCTTTATTTAAGTACTTCAAGCGGGAGCTTGTATTGAAGGGGGCCATCACCGTTCAGCAACTCCCAAAGTACTTCACTGCATGGACGCAGAGAAACTCGGACCAGTGTATCTATTCTCCCCAGCAGTTGATAAGGTACAAAGCTCCTCACTTGGAAGCTGGATGCTGGTATCTTGATTGCTCTTGTGGTTTCACTATTGACTCGGAGGTGGACGTCAAGACTTTACACGATGGAGGTGAGGTGGTGGTCGAAGACACGGTGGATGGTGCAGAAGATTTTGAAGGACAGCAGGATCAATCATCTGCTCCTCCACCGAAGAAAGGGAGAGGGCGCTGACTTAAATCACTACGTTCCCAATCAGAGGCATCACAGCAAACCGGTGCGGAGTCTTCCGCGCCAGGGCAGAAGGCACCAGAGCCCTTTCCAGGAATGCTGTGACGAAGCCCTCTCCAACTTCTTTGCCGGCTCCTTCCTCGATCAGTGCTTTCAAGATCATCAGAAGTCTCCTTGAGTAGAGGAAGGCCAAGTAGTTTCTGTAGACTACTTCTTCCGCTGGAACTCCGAATTCCACACAGGTTTATGTCATCAACTCCTCTGTGGAATCAGTTTCGCTTCGACACAAGGAGCTCTCAGACATGGGTGGTGATCACGAATGGAACAAGGCTCTAGACATCATTCGAAAGGTATGATCCGTTGCTTAGTGATTTCCCTTCGATATGTACAATGCTGTAAATCTTATAATGTTTAACTTGTTGGGGGAAGCATGATAAAGTGTACAACAAAGTGACTGATGTGACCAAATGGAAGTGATTATGAAGTGTGCTGTTTTTCAAAGCTCAAATCTGATTTTGAGCATTTTGGTGTAGTTTTTGAGCATTTTAGTCACGTTTTTGGATGTCACAATGTATCTTATATACATCTTTAGGAAGAAAAGATCTTCAATTGAAACTTAATTTGACCACTAGTTCTAAATCATGAAAATGAACTTTTTCAATGTCTTAATTTCTTCATTTGGGGCCCTCTATTGACTTTAGAGGATGTTTTTTCCAATTTAGAAAACAATGTTCAGTGAAAAAAAAGTGACAAAAAGTACCGTAGAAGTGACCCTCCTAAATAACATCTTTGCGGTACTTTTGGAACCCTAAACCAATTGATGAGTATATGAATTGACTATTTTAGAATACTTCTTAAACATATAGAGGGCCCCACATCATCAAAAGTGATTTTTAGATAGTTTTTTATTCTTTTATAGCCACTTTTTCAAATTATTGCATTCACTTTGCTTGGGTTTGAAGCTCTCAAACAATAACTTTAAAGTGTCCACTTTGCACGAAACTTTTCCAAGTTGTACAAAAACAAGTTGAGAATCTATATTAGCAAAACAATTTGACTTCAATTACATCTTTCCATCACTTTCGTGCATTTTTTGCAAAAGGGCTGAAATTGACAAATAGATAGCACTTTTCCTGTACACTTTATCATGCTTCC
The DNA here is from genome assembly GCA_014871385.1 of Ceratodon purpureus. Taxonomy (NCBI): domain Eukaryota; kingdom Viridiplantae; phylum Streptophyta; class Bryopsida; order Pseudoditrichales; family Ditrichaceae; genus Ceratodon; species Ceratodon purpureus. The sequence continues at coordinate 61,418,627 of CM026426.1, read as the reverse complement.
TCCCTTGTTCTTTCTTGTCTCCTCTAGTTTGGAGCAGGCCGCCAAGACCGAATTTCTGAACGTTGCAAAGACCGGAATTACTTGGGATTCGATTTGATCATTGCCGACATCCCTGAGAATCTTCCGGTCCCTTTGGTGTCTGATCCCCCCACGTCATTCCACCTTGGAACTCTCGTGATAAAGATTATGTGCGGAACATCTTCAAATTTGCAAGACATTACTTGCAGTACAATGGTGCTCTTTGCATAATCCACAACAACGACCAAGACGTTGCTGCGCATATTTCTGTAGAGGCTAAGGTCAATGCCTTTGTGCAGCACCGAGACTGGTGGGGCTTCAATGCACTAGGCTTGGCTCACCCTACAATTCCCGGGTCCTTGGTATGTACATCATTTATTATTATTTACACTCACATATTGTGGTGTCCCGCAGTCTCTTCGGTTCTGGGTGCACGTCTTCATTCGTGGTGGCCATCCCCCATCCAAGTTCTCTTTTCAAACGAAGAAATCCGATGTCGTATACAACGACCTCCACATTACCGAGAGTGATGCCATTTTCAACTTCACCGATGTGGATTCTCAGGAAATGAATGGGGAGGTACCGTGGAGAGGGCCAAGGGAGAAAGCCCCTGAGATGATGCATGGCATAATTGAAGAGATGTTCAAGCCTGGAGATATAGTCTTTGAGTCAAAGGCTGGAACAGGTAATCTTTCATTAAAACTGTTTCCGCATTTCCATTCTTCTGATTTTTAACAGAGAGACTCACTTCTTTCTTATGCTACGTGTTTCAGGTGCCTCTATCAAGGCTTGCCAGAGTATTGGTCGTCATATTATAGCTTGTGAGGAGGACGAAGCCATATTCAACGCCCTTCTCAAACCGTATATGGCTACGTCATCCGCCATGGTCCCTCCTAAACATCCTAGACCGGCAGCAGTGGAAGAAGCAGCTCCAAAGAGAGCAAGACGAGATAAGTTCTGTAAGTTCTTCTTTACATTTTCTTACTTTAGGGCTAGTTCTCTTTGTTTCTTTACTGATTCCACAAACTTTGATATATTCCACAAAGTTTTCAGACCATTAACTTTAGCTTTTGTGATTTTTTTTTTTCCTATAGTTTTCTATATTATCTACTCAAAATTTATTGTTGTGATCTAAAAACATCATGCTCGAATACTCGTATCTATATCCAATAAGGGCCCAAATCTAAAGGATTGTATGCATGACGTCATCATGACATCAGCCCTAATCTGTACCTCAAATATCAAACGTAAAAAAAAAATTACCAGACATAATACTGAATTCTACGAAAATATACTCCTTTACTAAAAAAAGTAATTAAATCATTCCTTTTTTTAGTTTTTTTCCACGGTTATAGGGTTTACTTTGTTTTTGAAAATTTGGCTAAATGTCAAATCTCTGCTCTCCATTATCTACTCTCTGCTCTCCGCTCTCCGCTCACATGCTAACTTTCCCCTTTGTAAATGCAACCTCACCAATCTGCAAAACTCTCTAACAATTACAGAATCTGTACTCTCTGCAGCCCCAAAAATTCTCCTACTCCACGCAGCCCATCACCTGTTCCAAGTCTACATAGGGAGATTGCTACTCTCGTTTCTACAGAAATCGGTTCTCTTAGACGTATATGTTGTTTTCTCAGAAATGGACCTAATTTCTCACACAAAAATCTGAAAGTAGCATGGGAAACACGAGGTCCCTCCTTGAACATGTTTTTGGTATATGATCCTAACAAAAACCGATCTGTAAAACCAACTGGCCTCTCATAACGTGAAATAGTACAATCTCTCATATCCAAACCCTCAAAACAAGGAATGACAATTGCTACATTTGTCCATTCTCCTCGTACCACTAATGCTTGCATGTTGATAACATATTGCATTATCAAGTACAAACACCAATAGATCACCATAATAGCAACAACTCTCTTCCTCCTCTCCTCCATGGTGCTGAACTTTTCAAAAAATGAGCAAAAACGAGAAAGATACAAGCAGAAGAAGGAGAAAGAAGGTTTAGGGATTTGGATGAGAACGGAGAGTTGAAACGGAGACATGAAGTGCCATATTTAGAATTATATTAAAAAAAATATTTCCTCTGCTCAATGGGCTCTTCTCACTTTATATTGCACTAAGAGGCCAAGTCTACCATTTTGCCGGCTTCTGGTTATGAGCAAATTCGACCGTGGGGCTTGTGGTCATTCGGCTTGTGGATTCGACCTCCAAGTATGAAGAGGACCTTAAGGACTTACGCGCATCATGCCAATTACAGAACTTCCTTTTGCAACGATTCAAATGTCCATTGTAGTACGGAAGGGACACTTCAGAAAGTAAGGTAATAATTCCTATTCAATTCTTGTACAATGTACTTGAATCCTAGTCTAAATCGTCTATGACCTAGAAATGATTTTTCTTGATCAAATAATACAATATTGCCATTGCTGCAATGATGTAATCTAAATCCTCACCTCACATTGTAAAAACACGTGGAACACTAAAACCTAAACGAGAAATACAAAGAGTCTAAGGAGCCATCGGAGACAATGGAGACGTGTATCGATTGTCACTTTTATTTTATTTTATTTGTGGTCCAATTTAGACGGTGTTTTGCAAGCCAACGTCTCAAAAGGATTAACGTAGAGAGGAGAATATCCGTAAGTTTAAGCATCTAGGCATGTTTTCCAAGGTAGAATCTGTTGAGAACGAAAAATTGCTTTGAAATTTGGGTCTTCTTATAAATATAATTTTCAAATATTTTTTGAGAAAAAACGGAATTTTTTAGGTGATTTTGAAAGTAAAAGTTGTAGACGACTATAACAGTGAGTAGAGTATTCCTATTCCGCCATTAGTAGAAACCCGATGAAGACATTACAAGTGTGCAAGATTCTCCTGAAAAAACCAAATAGTCAAAACTTAATGATGGAATATCTAGGTGATGGTATGTTGCTTTCTAGAGTAATTATAGGGCACAGATATTGATTCCTTACAGAAATATCCCTTTTTACCTTAGTGTTACAAGGTCTTCAGCCAAGGCGGTAGGTGTAACCCAGTGTTACAAAGTTTGGAAATTACACAATTGCAGGCGTAGAACAAAAAAATGTGCATTTGATGTGGCTCGCAACCGGGGCCACCAATGTGTGCCATTCCTGCTTTATCCTTTGCTACATGCAATTTGGTGTTTCCTAGAGCCAATCTGGGGCTCAATTAAAACATCACCTTCAAATTCTTAGTGCTAGAATTGGTGCTACTTTTTATTATGTTTATTCCTATAAATGTAAGCATACCCTAATCAAACAAGTGCTTGTTAAACCTTGGTTAGATTAAGACATTGGATTGGAAGGCTATATTAAATGTTTTTTAAATGTATATTGTACACTTCAAAGAAAGAGTTTGAGGGTGTGTGACTTTAGAGTTCAATAAAATTTAGAAACTTTTCCAAAAAAATGTGATGAGATTCAACAATGAAATATGCCCCTCTTCCATGTCAAGAATAGACTTACACATGATTATTGTGATTTTTACAAGTGAAAAACTTGTCGATATATGTTTAGGAACAAAATCAATACAAAAAAATGTGAAAGAAATTAAAATATTGATCAAGATTAAAGTACATGAACAAATGAAAAATTAACAAGACAAAACAATCCAAAACATACAATTAAAGATAATGAACTTCCAAGATAATGAACAACACAAGAAATATTACATTATCTATGTTTTGTATTTATAAGTATTTTCTATATTTTTAAGTATTTACAAAAAATTTTATTTTTTTATAGGTTATTTGATGGTTACACAACTCCAAATTGAAATATAATTTTTCAATTCTCCAATTCTTAAGAGAAAAATCCATTATTTGATCCTTTACAAATTTTCTGTTTTTGCATTTCGGACATCTCAACAACAAGAATATGGTTGCGTAGGTCACAAAGGATTGAAGCGCTCTTATGGCCTTAACAATACACCTTGACCTTATTTAAATGCCAAGATGGGCCCTTTCCTCCTCCTCCCCCTTCCCTCCCCCTCCTTGATTCTAATTTTGAAGGGCCTATTACCCCTTTTTTGTGATTTTTAAATTTTATAAATTTTCAAATGTCCTTCATCAACAAAATATTTTTAGTTGGCTTTTTGCTCCCTCCAATAGGTGCTTTGCTTGGAGAGCCTTGTCATTAAAACAAGGGCAAGGTTTATTGCTAGAGCTCTTATGATAATCAAATTTCCATCTTTATATTTATCTTTTCACCGTTTTCTTTCTTTGGTTTCATATCTTCAATTATTGTTGTCTGATCCTTCTTTTTAGAGCATAGCTCTTTTCCTCCCTTCTCTCTGAATTTGGTGAATTCCTAAAATTACCAAGGATGTCTCTTTATAGAAGAATTTAGAAATATTGAAAACTTAAACTTTTAAAGAGTATTTATAGTTAATGTACAAGATCTAATTTAGCCAAGATAAGCTGCAATTATATACTTGTAGTATCTGAGAATGCATTTATGAGCTCTTACTGGGCTCCAGACTAGCAATTCCATATGTTGTATTACCATGTGGTATGTGAAGTGTTTTGAAGTAGTGCATATATTTTTGAGAATGTGGAGCTCTGTGTATAGTTAACTTACTCAATTTTGGTTGCAATGTCATGAAACTAATTAATTTTAAGGTCACTCATACCTAGAAGGTTTTGCTACAAAATTTGAATTCTTGTGATGCTATAGTTCTTGGTTCACAACAATTTTATTGTACGAATGGACACAAATGGAGCATCTTTGTGCGAAGTTGCAAATGTAGTTGGAAAATTCAAAAAGAAAGTTTCATTAGCCTTCAAGAGATATCAAGAGCAAGATTTAGTACAAGTAGCAAAAAGATCTTGACGTCCAAAAAGGCTGCAAGAGATTGATTGACAAGTTCTCAAATATGTTTAAGGAAAAAGGGTTGTCAATTATGGTTTAGGGTGTTTTTATTGTAATTAGTTAGTGTTTTTTATTTTGATTCCTTTTAGACAAGGCATTCTTGTGGACTTTGGAGAGATTGTATGTCAAGGAACAAGGATTTTTGCCCTTCTCCTACCACCATACCAACTATGAAGAATCAATAATTATGTTGGATTGTGGACCAACACCTACGACTAGAATGACAAAAAATGCATCAAAGGTATTGATTTAAAGGTGCTTAAATTGCTTCTAAATTCTCCAAATTTAAACCCTCTAGAAAACATGTAGAGGATTTGTAAAGATAGGGTCTAGAAGATGAAAAGTCCTGAAAAAGAAAGAGCAAATGTGGAATGTAGGGCAAGCAACATGGGAAAACATGTCAATGAAGACGTTGGAACTGTTGTTTGCAAGCATGCCAAAATAGATACAAGTTGTTATTGATACCAAAGGAGTTAGCACACAATGGTAATAGTAGTTGTTGATCAATCCAATTTTCAAATTAGAAATGATTGCAAGAGATTAGTATTTTTTAGCAATAAGTTTCAATATATATGAATCAAATTATTTCTAGAAATTTGTTTTACATTTGCTATGCACATGAGGTAGTTTTAGTAAAGTTTTCTTGTTGATTTCATTTTGTGTATGAGACCTAGCAAGCGGTTACCTTATTATGTCGAAGAGATTGTACATAAACATTTAAATTATGATTTGAGTCAAGAAACATATTAAAAATAAACCAAAACAATCTCAAACGACATCAAAACAACCTTTGAAGTAATAAAAAAGGTTGCATGTTTTGAAAAGACACATAATTTTGATTTACATGAATGATTTCATGTGGAATTGGCATTGGACAGAGAAACTTAATTTTTACAATAATAAAGATATCAAATTCAATTGTTGAATAGGACAACAATGTCATAAATCATTTCCTAAAAATTGGTGGTAAAAAGTTCCATGTGAAAGGAGATTTGAAAGGGCAAAAGCATTCAACTATTCATTGTTTATTCTTACACAAGTAAATATTTATATAAACTAAATCATTTTAGAATTGTATGAGATGAACTCACCAAATTAAAATAATCTAAATGCATACTTTAAAACCAAAGATGAATATATTAAAATGTTTAGTCAATAACTCTAAACTTTAAGAGGATTACAAGGATCTAGTTTGTTTCTTTGTGTGTGTGCTTTATCATTCAACATCTGAACCATGCTAAAAAACGCTCCTCTCCTCATCCATCATTTAGAAATTGGATTTTGATTCAAAAGTTATATATTAACTATATAGAATTATATCATGATTTTCTACCCAGTCAATATTGGAAATTGGTTAATACTTTCAAACATATATGAGACTTCAATTTCAACCTTGGATGATGCTTTGATTCTTAACATAACTGTGTTATAAATAGAATTGTGTTTGTCTTGTTAGTCCTTCTGGTAACCAATTCTATAAGAAATCCTATATGAAACCTAGTTTATATATCTCCTCAAAATATGCAACATTTTTAGTTATTTGGAGCATTGTGTTTTATACCTTTTCAAAGTTTTTTTTTTTATTTTGTATATTTTTTGAAACAACCAGCATTTCATATGGGTATGTGTATTTTCACATTATACACCTTATAAATGATTTCTTATAAATTATCTTAGAAATCTTAAAAATTATTAAAAAAGACATGAAATTGTGTATTTTTGGAATATGACTTTAAAACTAAAACTGATATGACCAGTACAAAATTACCAGCACATTACATTGAAATTTTATATACTTATCCACTATTCTATCAAGAATAGAAAATTGCAAGAAGCCATTTGCTAGATAGGAATCTTCAAAAGAAATTTAACACTACAAGCTTGTACATTTCGCTGGCAGTTTTAGTGTACAAATAGGAGGTACTAGTTCACAGTTTATGGTGTTTCTACCTTACTCCCTCAAGGTTCAAGAAACTTAAAAGTGGCTCGTCTATGGTCAGATTTAGTTTTCACTTTAATACAATCTTTTCATTGTTTGAATTAAACTAGTAAAGTATAAATAATCAAGCATAGTTTCTATTCCACTTTTTGATTCATCACAATTTCAATTTTTAAATTTGATAAAGCATTTACCAATTCAATGAGTAAAGAGCCAATTTGCTCTTCAACGTAAAATTTCTAATGAATTTTCCAGATTAAAATATCTATGTAAAATTTAAACATGTTAAAGTGTTTTTACTTTTGATTCTCATCGAGGCTTAAAATTTCATCAATTTTGAATACTTAATGTAAAAAATTTTATTTTTTGAAGAAAAAATATTTAAGAAAATCATAGTAATGTAAACTTCCACGAAAAAATTATAAATAAATTAAAATGAAATAAATGTACAGAAATTATATAGGATCAATCATGATAAAAAAAAATTAATTTTTTTTTCTCAAATTCAAAAGGAAAAGATGAGTTATAAATTAAAGTTTGAATACATTGAGAAGAGGCTTGGGCTTGAGGAATTAAGATTCTATATGAAATAGATATTTTGTAGATATTTAAATATAAAAAAAAATAACAATAATAATAATAATAATAATAAAAATAAAAAAATAAAAAAAATTGGTGTTAAAAGAAGCACTAAATATCCCCTAGTTTATAGAAGTCTTTTAATTTAAAAGAGATTAACTTCATTTTTTTAATTTTTAAAAGATCTAAGTATTCAAAATGTTTTGTATATATGCTTATATTATTTGTATATATTTAATGTGCATGGATAGATTATTCTAGAAGTATACAATGATATAAACAAGCTTTCCAATGGTAGAAAATGTCACAGAAATACTAATCGGGTTGCAAATAAGTTCAGCATTGAACTTTCTTAAGAAGTCAAACTTACAAACAAAAACTGGCTTTTCTAAAAATTATTTTTGATGATTCTAAAGAATACTTATCTTTAAAATGGATCAAAATTTTGAGAGAAGTAAGATGTTTTGGTAAATTACCAAAATTTTATTCTCTTTGCTAATTAACAATATTGGGATAAAATCAAATCATCCATAAGAGTTTCTATTGGCTATTAAACACATTACTATTTCTTCATTTAATATTTACTTCAGAGGTATTTTGATTACAAAATTCTAATAAAAAATACATAAAAGTACAAAGAGTGTTCACTTCATTCATAAATAGTTTGGGTCTATTAAAAAGAACAGTCAAAAGACTTCAAAATAAAGATAGTATGTATACAATTATGAAATAAGGTGTATGAGATAGGAGTGAAGATGATAAAGAAAAAAAGGCAAAGTAGTAAAAAATATAGAAAAAAAGGTAAAGTACAATCGACAACATTTTGAAATGTTCTTTGAACTATTAAAATAATTATATAAATCAAATTATGTGATGGCCTATCGGCCATTGCATTCATTGGTGCTTTGACGCCAATGAATAATCATTTCTAAACATAATTGCAAACTATATACCAAAATATAAATATGTACATCCAAATTGTCAAGATTTTGTGCAACAACAAAGTAATTATAAATTCCAAAAATTTGCATTGTAATAGCATCTATTTGGAAAATTAGATTTGAGATGTTTATTCCATTTAAACCCTTTAAATAAAAACCAAATTTATGTGTTTTTTCAAAATATGCACCTGATTTATTACTTGAAGGGTTTTTTTTTTTGTTGTTTATTTTTTTTTTATGTTTTTGTTCACACAATCTACAATACTAATGTTCGTTTACAATGAATTTGAGATTTCTTGGAAAAGAACTTGAAGATTTTGAAAGTTCAAAAAATGTAAAATGTCTTTTAATGATATTTTATTTCTAAAATATAAATTTTAAATTTATTATATTTGCCAAAAAAAATTGTTATATAAATTATTGTGTACATTTTGTAGAATTTTAAATTTTAAAATTCATTTGTTTTAATTATAGATTTTTTTGATTTTATTAAAAGACACAAATTTCATAATAAGATAAATTACATGAACAATCTTTAAATGTTGATATGGCAAAGAAAAATGTATTATCTATTCAATCGATTATTCTTTGTATATATTTGATTTTCCTGAATCTATTCCAAAACCCTCTATGATAATTTTTTTTCTCTTAACAATTCAAAGTTGTTATCATTGTATAAGTAACAAACATAAAGTGCATTGATATTATAATTTATTTTCAGCTCCAAAAACAAGAGAGGGGAAAATAAAAATAAAAATAAAATCTTTTATTGTAATTGATGTATATTAGGTCCTTTGCAAAACTTAGATTTTTTCTATTGTGAGGTTTTGAAGCCAAGACACAACACCACTAGATTTATTTAAGAGAAACAGCATGAAGTTGGTCTCTTGGATTTGAACACTAGATTCATATGCACAATGATTTCTTAAAGATATTGCTACTTTCTTGTTTATGTTTTGACGTCATTGAAAGTTTGTTCTCTTAAAAAATTGTAATTTGAAAAAATGCGCATATGATTTAATGTGTTCAAACAATGTTTTCAATAGTTGAAAAGTCTTGTTTTTTGAAAAGCCATTTTCTTTAAGTGTGACTTAGGGGGAATTGGAATTTGGTTTCATTTAGAAATAAACATAGGCTTCAATTTATAAAGTAGATATCATTCATTCTAGTAGGATTATCATCAACTATCTTCATATGATTTGTATCATCATATTATATCATAGATTACTAGAAGATACAAACCATTAACATTTTAACATTTTAATATGAAAGAAAAAAATTAATTTTTTATTTGTAACTTATTATTTTGTTACATTTTAAATCATAACTTTTGGTCCATCCTCTTTCTATATGTTCCAACTTTTTTTCAACCTTAACAAGAAAGCAAAGCATATCATATAACAACATTTTCTTGTTGATATTTTTATAATTAACAAGATACTATTAGCTGATAGTAGGTTATGTAGTGACCAATACGCCATTGCAAATCATTGGAGCCTAAAGTGTCAGTACCAATTCATTTCATAAGGCCATTATGAAACAATGTAGCAAAAAATAATGTACCAATTTATTAAGGTATTTTTGCATTGAAAAAATAGTTATATATTCCAAGTCATTTACATTCTAAGATAACTATGAAGTTCTATATTTTTTTATATAAAAATTCCTATGTTTAAGGACAATATAAAATTGCATCTTATGGTACACATTTTGGTTATCTTATAAAATTATCATGATGTGGCAATGCATCTTTGCATTGACTATTAGTTCTATACTCAAATTTTAACTTATAAAAATATATAAAATTCTATGTAATTTTGACTTTTCGAATTTATTAAAACAAAATTATGAATACATTTGTAACGTGGATTAAGAAAAGGCATACAAAAAAAAAATTAATGAAAAGATTGTGTTAAAAAGATATATTCAATTCATATTCAGATCAAGACTGATAAATTTACGCAGTGTTTAATGTCATTGGGGCAACTTTGAAGCAATTTAGTTTTGTTTAAGGATTCTTGTAGAATTGGCTTGTGACTTGATACAAATAGACAATAATTTTTTACATAGTATCAATTTTCACACAATAAATAAAAACCAAATCTATTTAAATACCATACAATCATAAAAAACCAAAAATAAGTATTTTTATCATACACTAGAAGTGATTTATTTTATTTTATTTTAATTACAGCCATGACAGAGGTAGATCATAAACTCATGGAAACCTCAATATGTTTCATCAAAAAGCATTAGAAATATTTTATTTATAACAATCAATATAGAATAAAACTACCTTTAGTTGGGATATCTTTTATCTAGAAGAATAAAATTGCGGTCAATGAATTTTAGAGTACATGATTTAAATATTTATCGTATTTCCTTGATTTAAAATTTTAGTGTAATTGAATTTTAATAAATTTCTTGTAGTTTGTTGTTTTGGAAATTCAACCCTGCACTTTCCAAATTTACTATTGATAATATGAGATTTCAAGATTAAAGATATTTTCAATATATAAAATAAATGCACTATCGTCCCTCAAATTCCTTCTATATGTTCAATGCAAAGTTGAGATATCAAGCAACTTCCTATAACTACAACTTTGGATGTGATTTTATATATTCTTAGTGGACGTTGGAAATTTTAAGAGCTCAGGAATATAAAATTTAAGTAGTCATGTAGAGAGAAATGTTAAATCCTTCTAAGCCTATTTCCCTTAACAAAGTATATCTCCAAAAATCTGCAACTGCCCTCTCCTACTTTTGAGAACTTTTATACAAATTATATTATGCAGTAATCTATTTTCAATTGCTAACCATAGGTTTTTATGTATAATCATATATCTAAGCCAATCACAAGTTTGTATGATACAACCACTTTATTTGAGTATTTTCGCATCAAAAAAATAGTCATGGCTTCCAAATGATTTGAAATTGAGTTAAATAATATTCTTCAAAGTCATTTTAATTTATTTAATAAATAATAGAATTCAAGAATTTAAAAAATATAAGACCTTTTCATAAATTAAAAGTAGCAAGGTAAATAGAATTAATATTTTGTGAAAATTATATATATATATATATATATATATATATATATATATATATATATATACATATATAATTTCTCATATATTGTGCTTAAAAAATGTTTTGCATTAATTCTCAGCTACATATTCAAATTTATATTCAAGAGAAGACAAATGTAAAAACGTTTTTAAATTTAATGTTTTCAAGTTTAAAATAAAATAAAAATCATTCATATCTTTGTAAGATGCATTGTGTGATAATACACATAAATATATAAATTTTACATTGATTCAAACTATATATATATATATATATATATATATATATATATATATATATATATATATATATATATATAAGCTTTTTGGACAATTTCAAATAACTAAAAAATAAATCTTCAAATAATTAGAATGATTGCGTGTTTTGAAAATAAGGTCTTAATAAAAGGTTTTGCGGACAAGTAGACTTAGTAGACTTTTGTTGAAGAGAAATGACTTAGTAGAGTTTAACATTGTTTCTAGAAGCTCAATGCAATTTGAAATTTGTAGTAGTTTATTACATTTACAAAATATTACAAAGGATCACATATAAATTTGACATCATAAGAAAACATGCCCAAATTTTCCTTTTTGTCTGTTGAACATACAAATTTATTTTTTAGGTCTCATGATCAATGAAATGAAAGTATGCACCATTGTTTTTTGAGATTTCTTAACAACCATGTTTTAAAAGTTTTTTTCTATAAAAAAGAATGAATAAAATAACAATACTAATAATTTTTTGAAAATCCTACATCACGAGGAAATTTATTTTTTGAGAAAATACTTATTTTTGATATTATTACATATAACAAAAAAATTACATTGGATATTGTTTTCTGTTGGGGTTCAATAAACATTGTGAGGTACCATTACTAGGAATGTATCATACTTTCACAATTTGAAAGATAATACATTCTTAGATTTTTTTTATTCAAAACCAGATTTAGGAATTAAATTTATAAAACTGTATATAAATAAATAGTTGGAAGACCAACTGCTTATTTTCTTATAATAACCTACGTGGCCAAAGTAAATCATTTTTCCTTGCCTTGACCGTTTATTACAAGACAATTCTACATGGAAGTGGATTTTATCATTAAAACCTACAAGAATTCTCTACACCATTTGAAAACTAACAATTTATGGTTTGAATATTTTTAAACCTTCTATTTGTAAATATTATATGTTTTTCAATACAGAAATAGTTAGAATATAATATGTATATTTATATATTTTGCTAAGTTACGTGTCGTTTAGTTGATTATTTATAAATTTAATTTTAATGGGCTATATATAAAATGAAAGTGTGCACTTAAAATTCGATTGTATAATATATTTCAAAGTCTGCATATCATAAAAAGCAATTCACTATTAGGTAGAAAGCTTCCACTGATCAAATTTTAAAAGAGCTCTCAAAAATCAAATTTACAGAAGAGTCCAAAATTGAAACAACTACAACTTCAAAAGCGTCTCTAAGGTAGCAGAACCTTAATGTGTCAACGACCCAAAACTGCCAGCTACAATTTGACCAGAAAGTGCCTGGTTGTGAATCTAAACTTGAACACACCTTTACTGAAATTTCACTCCAATCAATGAGATGGAACCAATGAAATGGGAGTATTGACAAATTTTGTCAGGGTTTGTTTTAGGTAAGTCTATAGTCATGAATAGGTGTCTATAACACCTTCACTTCAAAAATTTGTGTAAAATTGCTCTTACCTCCAAAAATTCTGATTCCAAGACCAAGCACTTCCTCTCCAATTTGCTAACACATTCATGATTTCACTTCATGCTCTTTGCACTCCTAGGTTCCCAATTTCCTTACACTGGCACCTTTGGGTACTGCTACCTTATGGCATACTTTCTGGGTGGAATTTGGTATTAGAAGTTTGGACATTGGGCAAAAGTTTAGGTTGAACAAAATAGAAATTCAAACTTTTGAGAAACTGAACTGTCTCCTTGTTAAAACTCGCAGATTCAGAATTTTAGACAGGATCCTTGGCTTTTGATTGCTAATATTGCTCTAAGAGCCGCGTAATATAATAAGCATTAATCTTGGTACGTCTGTTGACAATGGTGTAAAAACAATGCCTCACTGGTGTAAACAAGTCAAATTCTATTGAAGTGTAACTTCTTCAGGATAAAGGATCTTTTTTTGTGATTCCCATTTTTATAAAAAAAAAAAAAAAAAAAAAAAAAAATCGACTTCAAATACCATTTTATAATTTTAAATTAATTATTTTTTCATTAAAATCTTAAAATTCTATGATGATAAAAAGAAATAGATCTAAAAAACAACTTTTATGTCAAAAGTATGTCTTCCGAAAAGAGTAACAATTTGTTCTACTAGGTTTGGACAATAGCACAATTTATAAAACACCACAGGTCAATTGAAAAAAGTTTCAATATTATATGGTGAGAGTCTTTCATAAATGTTTTTACTCAAATTGCGTTATCCAAATATTTAAATTGGATCTTAGGTATTTTTAAATTTACATTTATATAGTTGACTTAGTAATTATTATACTTTTCTGATGCACAACCATGCTGATATCATATTCTAAAGATGAATATAAAATTTGCATGAATTTGTAGATTATTCTACATAAAGATTATGTGATTTTGAAACAATGTTTTAAAAACATCATGTATGACTTGCATGCATATTTGATACTGCATTCTAATTTTAAACTTTTTCTATTGTCATGCCAAGTTTAAATATATGTTGATTTAGTTCAGATTTTTAGATGTGTTTTAAGTATATAAAATTTAAATCCTATATCTTTTAAAATGACATTAAAGAGAATTTTTAGTATGGTTTCTACTATTTAAAAAAAAACAACTAAAAAACAATTATACTTTTACAATTTATTCTATAAAGCCAAATTTGCTTCAAAACTACGATAGTGGTTTATATCACTTATAATTGGATTACCATAACGTAAATTACAGGATGAATCTTGGTCCATAAAGAATAGTGAAGAACATAGTGGTAAGACAAAGTGGAAATTATATACAAAGAGGAAAGAAAGCATGCACTACTGTTAGTACTCCACATGGTCCATTCTTACCTTTTGTTACAACAAGTAAACTATATTTTACATTCACTAAATTTTGTAGTGTGGATTGACGAAGTACACCCTTAGTTTATGTTATGACAATCTATTGAAGCATTACACAGAACGTTTCACGATTTGTGTAATCACGATTTGTGTAATCACGATTTGTGTAAAGACGAACTGAAAAAATCATACCTACTGAAGAGGAAGCGATGGCTGAACCGCAACCAAAAGTTTTAAAACAGGAATCTACAATCTTGCCCGTCTTTTCGTCCACCCGTATTTGCAGCTTCATCACATCCCCGCATGCAGGCGCGCCCACAAGCCCAGTTCCAACATTAGGGTCGTCCTTGTCAAAACTGCCGACGTTTCGTGGGTTGTTATAATGTTCAACCACTTTCTCGTGATACTGTTTTAAGGATAAAGATTCCCACCAGCTGCACCGTAATTTTCGCACCATTGCTAAAGGCAGGAGTTCACGGGAGTATCTGCTCAACATAATTTGACGTAACTTCACCTGATGGAGCAAAACAATGAAGGATACTCCGACGAATTATTTTTGAGACACAACTGTTCAATGCCTGATAGATAAACCAGGATTTAGGATAACCTGCGTCCTGATGGTAGTACTCATAAGGGCGAAATGACCTTGTATTGCTGCGATGTGGAACATTTGGTTTTATGAGCTCGAATTGACAATGAAATTCATTTTCCCAGAACTCGCAGTGCTTCTTGTGGGATGCACACTACTCCAAGAACCGTCACTTCTCATTCCGCGTTCGGGGGGACTGTCGTTCCAGGGGTCCCAGCAGAACAGGGTAGTGGAAAATATCCATCGTGGAAGTGTGTTAAAGTGGAAGTGAATAAAGATACCATTTGTTCCAAAAAAAAAAAAAAAGTGGAAGTGAATTTAGCACGTACAATTACCAAAAGTGGTTGCTAGAACGGACTGCCCGATGCTGCCGGATGCTGCTTGACCGATTCCAGCTTGAGGGGTCCCATAATAGTTTTAAGACCTTGTTTGCACTTATGGGTTCGTTCTGGATAAATTTGAATCAAGTATCCATCTACAGCTACAATTCCTACGTGGCGACAGTATTCACATTATGCAAACTTCTCAATAACATACACTTCAAAAAAGAATTTTGTAGTCTGGAATGTCCTCAAATTACCAGATGATGGACTTAGGTACCAGTCGGTTGTTGCCGGGGTGCCAAGGGTTTGGCAGTTCGATTCCAATGGGCTGTAAAATCTCACTTGTATCGGATGGATAACCCCGGCAATGGGTTGCGAAAAGCAACTCATTAGCTTAGCCGCCGATTTTAAAAAGTAATCTGTGTATTTCAAAGAAAAAAAAAGAAAAGAGAAAAGAATTTTATTATTTACACAACAATGATATCCGTAAAATAGTATTTGATTCAAGTGTTCAATATTGTTTGGTGGAGATAATGCTCGTAGCAGATTACATGGAATTCTTTGTTTTGTTCCAATTTCAGTGCTATATCATTATATGTACACAGTTCCACGCCTTGCACGATGACTGCCTAACGATCAAAATCCATTTTAGTCAAAAATGTTCTGCAGATGCTGCTCCATTGTGCTATCCTATTAGAAACATAGTGCTCTCTCTTGCCGTATCAATGCATTCATGTCTGGCTATGCTAAAAATAAGAGACAATACAAAATGGAAGAACTATACATATTTACCCTCATGTGACTGATTGTACTATACAATCCACAATTCCCTTTGTACATGTGGTTTGCTCCTACATCTCAGCGTTACTCGGCTACACGATTTTGAGGATCTTTGATGGACTACTTAGTGGAATGTTCCACTTTGACAAACATCAGACGAGATATCGGGATTGTCCTTTGCTGCGTTCGGTACGTGCCGTGCCTCGGGCTATCAGCTCTACATTGGGGCGCCGATGCCCTGCTTGCCCGACCTTGGAGTTTTTGGGAGTCAGCCCGCTG
Source organism: Ceratodon purpureus (assembly GCA_014871385.1). Taxonomy (NCBI): domain Eukaryota; kingdom Viridiplantae; phylum Streptophyta; class Bryopsida; order Pseudoditrichales; family Ditrichaceae; genus Ceratodon; species Ceratodon purpureus. Next base: position 61,402,151 of record CM026426.1, on the reverse strand, counting down.
GGAGCCCCTCGACCCTGTGCGGAGCTGAGCCCTAGGACCCACCTCATTGTGAGGCTAGCAGGCAAATGCCGAACCTCCGAAGCAGAACCTAGTTCCCTCGGGATCCCAACCTAGTTCTCAACCAGTTTCCTTAGTCTACAACACCCATATAAACGACAGACACCTTCAAACTGTGACTTCTCATTTTGTACTAATTGTTGCACTCCTTGTTCGTGAGAGTGTCTCTCTCCTCTCTCTCTCTCTCTC